>JASPKZ010005696.1:197500-915644 GCA_030220185.1 Diploptera punctata
GAAGCGAAGCATGGACATTATCAGAAAAAGATAAGTGTATATTAAATACATGGGAAAGAAAAATATTAAGGAAGATATATGGAGCAATGCAGGAACAATATATATGGAGAATTAGAACGAACCAGGAATTGAAATAATTATATAGGGATTAAATCTTGTAGGAGCTATTCGAAGAAAGAGACTGGAATGGGTAGGAGGTATGTTGTGGATGGGGCAAGAAAGGGAAGGTAGAAAGATTTTAGAAGGGAAACCAGAAGGAAAAAGAGGTTGGAAGACAGAAACTAAGATGGTTAGATACGGTTGAGGAAAACTTAAGACACCTGAAGGTGAAAAGGTGGAGACTAAAAGCTAGTGATAGAGAAGAGTGGACAGTTGTTATGAAGAAGGCCAGTGTTCTTATAGGACCGTAGAGCCAAAGGAAGAAGAAGAAGAAGAACGAGAGTTTGAGGTGTCGTTAGATGCTCCATGAAAAGAGCTGTCATTTACAAGAGTGAAACAGTAAAAGATACAGCTCGTCATGGGTTTATTTAACTCCAAAGTTTGTCATATAGGTAAATAAGTATGTTTGTTGTACAACTAAAAGTATATTTTCTAGGTTCCAAAGAAATAACGACTAACTGTCCCCCTCTTTTTTTTTTTTTTTTTTTTGATTTTCCGGATTAAAATTCGGCTTCTGGCAATCAATTAAAAAAAAAGAGTAAAATCCGATAAACAACAAAGTCGGACTTTTAGAAATGGAGGCTAATCTGAAATGAAAAAAAAAAAACCTTTAGAGGCTTTTCGATTTTTCGTAACGAACCTCGATACATACCAATGACATGAAATGAGGAAAGTTTCTTTAAAAAATCATAGAAATCAGATTTTTTCGCAACGAAACTGAATACATAGGATTTAATTAACAATAGACGACATATTCCTTAAACGGGCAAAACATGATTATAAATTAGACTTGGTGAAGAATTAGCTTAATTTACACTTCCTACGTGACGGACTTTATCTGGACACTTTACTTCATGCTGAGCTCTCAACTCAGAGGTAAAATATGGTTAATATTATCATAAGTAATGCCACGAGTGATTTCCAAATTCTCTAGATAAATTCACTCCTCACTTCGTGAGTCGTGAATTTATCGATAATTTGGAAATCACTCGTGGCATTTGTTAGGACTATTTAACGAATAAAATTAAGCTGTTTACTCACAAATCATTATTTAACTATAGTTATTTTAAAATATTTATATATTTAATGTAAACGGCGATGTTTGAAAACAAATGAGAAACGATAGGTACGCTTCTACTGCTTCTTTTGTTTATCACTGCAACCAGATCATACTATTTATTGCCAAAGGAACCCAATATTGTAAGGAGGAGCTTTCTTTAATATGGTAATTATAACACTGATAAATATTTGGTGAAACACGACTCTGATTGGTTGTAAAACAGAAATCATTGAAACGTGATTGGTCATTGACTCCCATTTGGGGCACGAGTTAAATAGTCTTAGTAAACATTATGTTCTGTCTATAGATAACATTCATTTTCCTCGAATTCCATTATCAGTAGCCTCCATACATCATTGAAATTAGCCGACTGTATAGACATCAAGTTTTACATACCATTTTTCACTGAATCTCTTATTTTACGCATCTCGCACAGCATTAATAAGCAAAAGGGATCTTCGTTCCTGAGATACATCCATTTTATTTCATCTCATTATTTTATTAACGTTTTAACACTAAAGTAATATGATATCCTTAGATCGTTAGGTGCAACCATTAGTATGTGTATTTCTATTGTGTAATGTTATTTTTTTTTTTTTTTTTTCCCATCACGGATGTAAAATGGGTGATTGTGTTGAGTAAATGGCATGGGGAGCGTAAAATCAGTTTATGAAACAAGGTTAAATAAAATAAAAATGTTGGAGGCTAAGAGCATACAGTCTGGCCATCGATCCTTCCCGAGAGATCTCTGGAATGAGAGGCTAGATATTTCGATGGTCTGCGTGAATCTTTCGATCAGCGAGTCGGCGACTCACAAATCTATTCTTACCAATGCGAGTCCAACATTTTCGCCTTCGCCCGCGAAATTCAAACGTTTTTACGACGCGTCACTATACATGTTGTAACAGGACCTCACCGACAAAATGATAGGGTTGATAGGCCATGCAGAGAGGATCATTTTTTGTGAAGGAACATAGAGTCGCAAACACGCCGTTTATGAATTATGCGCAGATGAAGGTGTTTACCCGTAAGGATCGGAATTGAATTCGAACAACTGTACACGTATCATTTTATTGAATAATGACATGTTTTTACAATAAGTTTTCAAACAGTCGATCCTGTGTGATGTTTGATATCGTCGCAGCAACGAACGGCCAGCACGGCCCATCATGGCAGGATTCTTTTTGACGTCAAAACACTTATTGTTTCAACACTTATAAAAAACATTATTTTTAATAAAATGATACGTGTAAAATTGTTTGTATTCAATTCCGACCCTTACGGGTAAACACCATCATTTGCACAGAACTCATAAACGACGCGTTTGCCACTATATGTTCCTTCACAAAAAATGATCCTCTCTACATGGTCTATCATCCCTGTCATTTTGTCGGTGAGGTCCTGTTACACCCTGTATATTCTTTGACCATAAAATGCAATAAATGTATATTTTCAGAATACCAGAGGCCAGCAGTCAAAAATACATTAAGCTATGACATATAGACTCATTGCACCATGGACCATATTAGATGTCTTCTTCTTCTTCACAGTTTAGGCTTATTTATTAGCCTGTTACGGCTCCAAATTGCTGCTCTTTCCATCTTTTTCCTTGGTCTTCCTATGCTTCTTCTTCCTCGTGGTGAATAGTTGTATGCTGCTTTTGGTATTCTATTCTCAGTCATCCATGCCAAGTGTCCTTTCCAGTTTGTTCTGTATTTATCTATTGTTGAGTTTAATTCCTCTATTTTTAGTTGTCTTATTTCTGTGTTATGTTTTTGTCTGTTCTTTGGTATTCTGCTATTGGTCTGAGGAATCTCATTTAAGCAGCTTGTATCCTGGCAGATTGTTGTGTTGTCTCTGTCCACGTTTCGGATCCACAAGTAATAACAGGCACTGCCATTGTTTTGTTTAATTTCATTATGGAGTCTTTCATGGCTTTATTTTTCAAAGTTCTTTTTAGTGTACCGGTTATATAATTAAACTTATTTATTTTGTTATTTATATCTGTATCTGCTGTGTATGATATTTCGCAACCTAGGAAGTTATATCTTACCACTTGTTCTATTGGTTTATTTTATAATATTATCTTTGTCCGAACTGGATGAGCGCCCTTGAAGACCATTGTTTTTTAATTTTGTGAGGATATTTCCATGTATTTTTTTTGATATTTTATTTAGTTTATATAGCATTCTTTGTAGTTCGTCTTCTGTTTTTGCTATTAAAACCTGGTCATCTGCAAAGACTACTGTTTTTATTACTATATTTCCTAAGTTAATTCCCCCAGTCGTCATTTGCTTCTATGATCTTATGTCGTCGAAATAAATGTTAAAAAGCGTGGTTGATAACTCCTCCTGTTATATGTATTGGTTCCCTTTGATTTATTTTTATTTTTTTCTCATACATTTTCTTAATTACTGCTATCAAGTGTAGTGGAATTCCTTTTTCGCTTGATATGATGTGAGGACTTTAATCTTCTTAAAGGCAGCGGCCACAGTTTTCTTTTTTTCTTTTTTTTTCTTTTTTTACCAATGCCATCAGGTTGTCCTTATGACATTTCTAGTATTCTCTCCTGGCATTGACAGAATTGTTACCCACTCTTAAGTTAGACCGCCTGGAAGACAGACTTGCATTACCCTGATGGTACGATAGGTTATGAATGACTATTTAACTAATGCTCAAATGGGAGTCAATGACCAATCACGTTTCAATGAATTTTGTTTTACAAGCAATCACAGTCGTGTTTCACTTCGATAATTATCGAATTTTGATTACCAAAATAAAGAATGCTCATTTTTAACATTCTGAACAGGTCAGAGCATTATTTTGGAGTGACGAACTCTAACAAATACGTTGGATGTAGCAAATAATAAACAGATTTCTTCGGCCTAAACATTTGATAATTGTGTGTTCAATAATTGTGATTTTAAATAGTGATTTACTGAGTTGTTTCCGAAAAGAAATGAATTAATAACCTATAATGTTGGTATTAGTATAATATATAGTTTGATGTGTTTCATTTTTTCTCCACTAGGGTGCATTCTTATAATATTGCGAGCCTATTTGGGAATACATAGTATGATCAAGTTGTAGTGATGAACAGTTGAAACATAACCAAACATTTCTAATTTGTTTTCAAACATCGCCGTTTACATTAAATATATAAATGTTTTAAAATAACTATATTTAAACAATGATTTGTGAGTAAACAGCTTAATTTTATTCGCTAATAGTCCTAACAAATGCCACTCTTGATTTCCAAATCCTCTAGATGAACTTAAAATCACTCGTGGCATTATTTATGATAATGAAGCGCCAGGACAACCCTTAAATCTAAAACTTAATCTAAATCCAGACCATGGGCAAACACATGAGTAATTTCCTTTAAGAAAAAATCTCCCCTCCGTGGTATCTTTACCTTGTCGTGGTGGAGTGGCTTGCGTGCTTAAATGATCCCTAGAGCTATGCCGGCGGTAGCATTGCTGCCGATAGGGTTACCCATGCCGGACTGGTGGAAGGTGATGAGCCAGACGAAAAAAGTACCTTGGTCGAAAGAGTGACGATCTTTCACTGTAAAAATACAACCGTCAAGAAATGCGGACATGGGTTCAACTGGGGTAAAATTTTCTGGAGGTCAAATAGTCCCCCATTCGGTTGTCCGGGCGGGGACTACTTCAGGGAACCCATGCCAATGGTTCAAACATAGGAACATGTTCCTAGGAACATGGAATGTTAGGACTTTATACAATAGCGGGGCGCTAGAGGTATTAATCCGTGAATTAGATAAATCACCCTTGGATATTAGTCGCTTTACAGGAAGTTGGATGGCCAGGACAAGGTAGTCAGGAATCAGGAAGCTTTGCATTATACTAAGAGCGTGCAGAAAGACCTGAATTTGGAACGGGTTTTTTAGTCCGAAGGAGGATCCTATACGCTATCCGAGATATTAAGTTTGTCAGTGATAGGATATCATACATAATTCTAAAGGGTAAACGGCATGATTTTGTAATCGTAAATGTACATGCTCCCACAGAAGATAAAGATGACAAGATCAAGGAAGAGTTCTATGAAGAATTAGAATGCGTATTTGATAGCCTTTCACGATATCATATGAAAATTGTCTTAGGAGGGGCGGGAAGATGTATTCATACCAACAATAGGCAAATTCAGTCTTCATGAAGATAGTAACGACAACGCGGTTAGATTAGTCACATTTGCCACATCAAAGAGTCTCATTGTTAAAAACACAACATTTCAGCATAAGGATATTTATAAAATACACCTGGACGTCTCCAGATGGCGAAACTCGGAACCAGATAGATCACGTATTAGTGGACAAACGCTGGCACAGTAGCATCATCGATGTTAGATCAGTTAGAGGGACAGACTGCAATTCGGATCATCATCTGGTCAGGGTAAAAATCAGACAATGGCTATCGCTTATGAGAGGAACAAACGCTAAAGATGATTCTGAAAATGTGATTTGAAAAGTTGAAAAATGATGAAATGCGGCAAGAATACAAAATTAAAATTGCTAATAGATTTGAAGTACTGGAATCTTGAAATGACAATGTGGCAAACGAAGAAGAAACTGATGATATAAATAAAGAATGGGAGACTATAAGAGATACTATTAAATTGTCAGCATTAAAAGCATTGGTTGTTTAAAAAAGAGACAAAACAAGAAACGGTTTGATGAGGAATGTGCCGACATTTTAAAGAAAAGAAGGCAAGCAAAAATGAAATGGATACACTAGCCAAATGAGGTAAATTTGGAGCAATTGGGTAGTCTTATCCGAGAAACCATGAGGTTACTAAAGAACAAAAAGATGGAATATTTGAGAGAGAAGATTAATTATCTTGAAATGAATGCCAAAAATAGGAACATTAGAGAATTATATCAGGGAATTAGGATAGAGAAGAAAGGGTTTCAGGCTAGAACAAACATCATTAGGAATGAAAATGGGGATATGATTGCAGATTCCAGGAGCATATTAAATAGATGGAAATGTTACTTTAATCAACTATTAAATGTACATACAGAACAGGATATTGAAGAGGATAATTTACAGACAGCAGAAATGCTAAAATGTGGCACGAATTGGGAATGAAAGACGTGCATGGAAGCTTCTTGTAGGAAAACCCGAGGGAAAACGCCCAGTTGGTAGACCAAGAATGAGGTGGGAGAATAACATTAACTATGATTTGAGGGAAGTACATTATACAGGAGACGATTGGAAAACATTGGCTCAGGATAGGGATATATGGAGATATTATGTCCGCGCGGTCATGAACCTACGGGTTCGATAGTTCCAGTGAATTATTAGTTTAAGAAAAAATCTCTGCCATCTGACTGAGAATAGAACCCGGGACCCTATGAACTGTGGTCAGAAGCTCTGACCACTAGCTCACAAGTCTGGTCCAGTTTTCTGTTATTAAAGATTAGATTTAACGTTCCTTAACAACGAAGAATACAATAAATTTATGAAACAATAAGAACAGCGTAGGAAGATAAGAGCATGCAGTTTGTATAATAAAAATCTGGAAATGGCTATATCAAACGACAAAATGGGTAATGAAAATACTGTTGATAAGAATATAGTACAATTTAATCTTTATCAGGCGTGTAATGAAGCACCTGAAAATTCAAAATTAAACAAAACATTGAACAAAACTCGACCAGAGTTCTGTGAAGAAATTGATATTAAGCCCTATGGGGAAAAATGTTTTCTGAAATATAAAAGAAAGAAAACATATTGAATATAATAATTACAAAGTAATGAGTAGAGTAAGGCATTTAATGACCTATAATTTGGTAAAAATGCATGTATAACCTAAAAAATTACAAAAAATAACCAATAAAGTTTAAAGAATGACACAGAACACATAACAGCTGAATACTGATCTCAATTAGATATAAGTACTTGCTCAAATATTCATGTCCGACGACTAATGGAAAAGTTGCACTGAGATCTTCCAATACCAATCTGGGATGTTGAGAATTTCTTGGTTTTTAGATATTCTCTCATGAGTTCTTTTCTCAATGGTCTCGAAACAGCTTTTTGATGTGTAGCTTGTTCGACTGGTCTGACTTGTATCTGCTGCTTGCTTGCGATACATTCGCATCCTTTTTAAATCCTACATTAGGAAAATATGTTTAATTAATTCTTCATTCAATTCTCAATGGAAGTATGAACCATCGGTTAAGCATTTCATATGCCTTTTTGATTTTATTTTAATCCTGAATTATGGGTAAGTAAACCGTCTATTCATGTCCGTCTTAATGCCAGGTCGAAATATGAACCTTACAATTAAAGTTTTGTGATGTACTTGATTTTAGGTAACCAGGCTTTTTCCATAATCACAGGAAAAGATAAAATTAAATTAAACGAAATAGATGACGTGAGTTTGGTGAAGTGGAGGCAGAGGAAAACTGCAGAAACTTCAAAAACTTGCCCTAGATCCGATTCGTTCACCACGAACCTCACATGGCGTGACTGAGAGCCAAACTAGGGGTCTTAGAGGTGGAGGGCGAGTGTCTAACCATTTGCGCAACATAGTCGTCACTGGAGTAAGAGCATTAAATGTAAACATCTGATAACTTTTTTTTTATGAGACCCTGGGTTCCTTAACTCGAAACGCTTGTCTGCAACTCCTCTATAACGGTTTATTTCGCTTCATTTATTTATACTTTGCATGGCTAAAAATTTTGATAATACGTATTTACGGGACTATTCTCATCCCAACTCCTTCAAAAATGTCAAACTAAAAAATATATAATATGGTAATTCTTCCAGTTGCACTATTACTATTGTATAGGTTCGAAACACGGTGTGTTATTTTCAGAGAGGACACGAGTTTACGAGTGCTTAGGAAAATCTTTGGATCAAAGACAAATGAACAGGCAGGTAAAAAAAATGTACAGTGAGCTAAATGCATTTTACGAGTATCCATACATAATAAGAACAGGTATCTTGAAGACTGCGTTGGGCAGGACTAGCCAATAATGAGGTAGGAGAATAATGTTAACGATGATTTGAGGGAAGCAAATTATACAGGGGATGATACATTAGCTGAGGATTGGTATGGAGAGCTTATGTCCACGCGGCGATGAACCTGTAGGTTCGATAGTGTCAGTAAGTTCGTTAAGACCAAGATATGTAAATATTCTCTTTTAGGGAGAGCTTTGTTTTATCAGATATAAGTGAGGGGGTAGATGACGTAGGCTCTGTGCCGGTAGCTGTGTGTTACGATTGATAGAGCTATACGTTTTCAAAGAAAAACAAATCTTACTATAATCGTATTTTGGGCAGTTTATTTCTGCGCAGAAAGTGTCGACCAGGTTCTCTATAATATCTTATTCAAATTAATAGTACATTTAGACCACAAACTCTTTGGATGTTACCTTAAGGTAGATTATATCGTCAGGTCAGTTATAATTAGGCTGTTTTACGAAAATTGTTCGTCTCAACAATGATAGAATCTTCTAGTGCAATATACCGCGCCTGGGACCAACATTATCAATAAGAAATTGATATACATAAACTAATAAAGTTATCATAATGTCGTTTACTACAAAACATAGATTCAACAAGTTTTATGGTGACAACAATCAAATTGCATTATTTTAAGTTTTGTAATAACAACATTGAAATTACGTAATTTCTCATATTTATTTTAATTTTAGCGTTGACAACAATAACATTACCTAAATTTTTATGTTCATTAGATTTATTTGTTTTGACGTCTTACAACAAGATGGAGCTCCCCCACATTATGGAAGGAAATTATGCTCAGGATTTTTAAGCCGTGAAAAAAAAAATGTTCTAATCGGGTTTGAACTCACGAACTTCGAAACCTTATGTGCACACGTGGAAATTTACCATTTGTGATTACCATACAAACATGTTGAGTTTATCTATATTTTTGCAACAAACTGCATTACAATACATTTGTTAGTTAGTGCTCTATAACAGTTTATTATTGGTAGTGTTGGTCCCGGACACTCTGTATTTTTAACCATGACACTTAACACGTTTCAGTCCTAATCTGTGTAAAATGAGAAGAGAAATGTTGTCTATTTTAAACGGTTAGCTTTTATTGGATTCCAACAAGTTTTGCTTTTTTAAATATTCT
Source organism: Diploptera punctata (assembly GCA_030220185.1). Classification (NCBI taxonomy): domain Eukaryota; kingdom Metazoa; phylum Arthropoda; class Insecta; order Blattodea; family Blaberidae; genus Diploptera; species Diploptera punctata. The sequence goes on from JASPKZ010005696.1 coordinate 206,853, forward strand.
ATAAATAGTGCTCATTAGTTAAAACGGGAAACCGACATTTATTTATTGCCTTTTTAATTCATGCCAAATTAAAATATAATATTAGTTGAATAGCGCGCCATAGCCGAGTGGTTAAGGCAAGAAGCCTTGGCGCAGAGCTACGGGACTTGCGCCGCGCCGGTTCGAGTCCCCTTGGGGGGAGAAATTTTCTCATGGAATACAATAGGTAGCTACTCCAGGTTGAGAAGACCAGCTATAAATGTTGGGGAACCTGACATGCTTACCATATGTCACCTCTATACTGGCTACATGTTCGTCTACCTCTATGATTAACACATGTGGAAGTGAGGCCAGCAGCCGGATGGTAGACCAAGAGCCTTCTAGGCCTGTCGCGCTTGGAGTTGGAGTAGCGCCTGTGCTGTTTTTTTTAAATATCCAACTGTTATGTTAATATTAATAACGGTATTTAATAGAAAGAATATTCTTGTATTTTCTGTCGTCTCTATCAGGTAAGCGTTCTTTTTTTTTTTTTCGAAACGTTTGTATGTTTGTATAAAACATTAATCATTGGTGTTATCAACCAGTAAGTAGATTCTTTCTTTGCTTTACACAGTGACTACATAAAGATTCGAGCTGACGTCAGTTATTTTGCTTAGACATTGGGTGTTCTAAAAAAAAAACTTGTTGCCCTTTCTAGACATTTAGAAAGAATAAAGAGGAAGGCTGTCACTAAGCGAATTCCTTATAAATTATTAATTTTGGTGATTTTGCTGGTTTGGGGAATGTATATTTATTTTTTAATAAGTGCTATGTATCGAAGCGGTGATTTTGCTGGTTTAGGGAATGTATATTTATTTTTTAATAAGTGCTATATATCGAAGTTATGTTTCGATATAACAAACTTGCGCTACCATTAAAACTATTCTTAAATGATGGCTTGCAGGTAAACCCTCATTTATAACGGCCCGATTTTGCTGAGTTTTGGAAAATACTTTTCTGGTTTTATTTCAATGGCATATATCAAGTTTTGTTGCGAAAAATAGAACATTACTGCTGTTAGAGAAAAGAAATGAATGGCGCGACAGATCTAGAAGACCCTTGGCCTACCAGCCGAATGCTAGCCTCACATCCAAATGTGTTAATCACAGAGGTAGATGATCATCCAGCCAATATAGGGATGACATATGGTCAGTATTTCGGGTCCCCTAGCCATTATAGCTGGCTTTCTTAACCTGGAGCAGCTTCTTATTGTAGCTATCCAAATTATTCACGATGTTGGGTGGGCACCGGTCCCACACTGGCCGAAAGAGTCTTTCCCCATGGAGACTCGAACCAGCGCAAGTCCCGTAGCCTCTACGCCAAGGCCTCTTACCTTACCCACTCGGCTATGACGCGGGACACTGCTGTTAGAGGAATTTCTAAATTTTCGGATTAGGTGAACCCCCACTCCTAATAATCCGATTTTACTGGTTAACGAATTCGACCTTACATTTTTTTTAAATAAAATATTGTATCCCGAGTTTGGTTCCGAAGAAAAAACAAACAATTCGCCCGCTAGAATGTATATATATATATATATATATATATATATATATATATATATATATATATATGTATAGTATATATCCATCTATCCATAGTAATTCTGCCCGAGGGCACGTCTTTCACTGCAGTCATAGCATTTTCATGCTATGCTTTGCAGCTTTACTAAGGAATTATACAGTAGGTGTGATAGCTTCCCGTTGCTTTCCACACCGGTGAGGGATAATAATGGTAATGATAAGAATGACGTTGATGGTCGGATGATTTTCGGTGACCCTTGAAGAACCCTAATCTTCCTGATATTTGTCTTACAGGTGAGGAAAAACCTCACCCAGGAGCCTGTCCCTACCGATAATCGAACCCGGGCCCGCTGCGTGACAAGGCAGCATGATACCTCGAGACCACTGCGGTGGACTAAAAATATATTGGCATGGTAATTCATAATAGCATTCTCAGTAGTTAGCATATATTCTTCGGAATTAGCTATAAATATAGAATGTTTTATTAGGTATATATAATATTACTATACCTCGGAAGTTTAGCCATGGAACTAGGCTTTCGGCATCTTAAATACCCCATAACTCATAACGAATACACTAAAATAAAAAAGAAAAAGCTGAACATTTTGAAATCAATATCTCTTTAATGAAATATTTTATGTCCAAGCTTTCTATTTGTGAATGCTCCAAAATTCATTGATATTACAAGACGAGTAGTTAGCCTAACTTTTAATCTCGATTTGGAAGGAAGGTATGAAAGGAATTCCCTCCATTGCATGATGTAACACTTATCTCGTTATCTCCTGTATACTTTTCAGAATTAAACAGGGTGAAGCACGTAAAGGTGATATTGAGTAACTGGATAATAGAAAATATTGAAAATTTATATACAAGATAAAAGACCATTGGGCAGACCAAAACTATATTGGAAACACCTCGTGTATCATGATGTAACTCAGATTAAACCCGTGATCCGCAGCCTGCTGCTGTACGATTTTGAGGCCTGAAATATCCTCCTTACTTGTCACAAAACGTAAGTTGAGATCATTCAGAGTAAATGTCTAAAAATTATATATTCAGCCTCTCGATACAGGACCATCACACATCTTCACAATGTCTTATATTGTGACTATCATTGGTCATCAAGTTACCTCACTGATTCAACGTATCACCATCGTTTCAACCAACTAGTGCGCAAAATAAGGCATTGCCACAAGCGGCGTGATATACATCGAAACATATTTGCTGGATTAACCCCTCAACTAATTGAGATGTACCCTAGCACGGAGCAGCGTTCTCATTCTGTTCTATTGACTCATAGTTCCGATCTTCTGTAGTCTAGTCTTCGATGCCTACTCCGGGGTGGGGACCTCTCTGCCTAATCTACAACTCATAATTGCTGCTAAATAGGCTAGGGTTAAGGGTCGCCACTTTATATCGATAGCCATAAAGTTATTTGGTGCCAAGGAGACATAAGTCGTAACTACTTCCGTTATGTAGCACACTGGACGATACCCAGATGTCACCACTTACTGCAGTGCGTGAGATGTGATTGACATTTATAAATCACAATGGCTTTCTCTTGCTTTGAAATAGGCCTATGTCTCACTACGAGATATGTTACAGGAACGATGTCAACTTTCGGTAGTAAGTCCCTTGAATCGGTTAACAAAACCGTTATTGTTCTGTAGCTAAATATGTATAAGCTGTCAATCATATACTCAGATCTCAGGCACTGTAGTAGCGGTAGTTACATTGAGAAGACCTTTGTAAGATGCGGACAACAGAGTACTCGAACACGTTTGTAAATGTCGGTTTGAAGTAGTAATATTACGTTATAAGGATGAAATAGTGTTTTACGTATGGGTTTAACACTAGGACGCCCGGAGTTTCGGTTCACATACAACGCCCAGAATGGGTCAGTTTGACCCATGCTATGAAAATATTAAAATATAAGCAAACTGTGGATATATTATTGTAAATATACTTATCTGAGTTACAACTACTGATAATTCATATGGGTAAGGTGGATAATGATACAGTATATTAAAATTAAATTAAATTAAATTTGATTCAACAACTTTGGAAAGCAAATGTTTAGAATTATTTTATTTTATTTAGTTTAACAAAAGTTTTAATTTAAACTACAAATTTCACATAAAAAATAATGAAAATTATTTATTACAAGCTGAAAAATAGTGTTGTTGACAACACTGACGCATTTCGCAAGAATCTCAAACATAATTGGCGCACGTGTATTCAAATTATTTGGTACATTTACCTCACACCATTTTCTTGCAAATAGAACATTTTGAATTACTTTTGTTGTCTTTACATAACTGTTTCACTTCACACCTCCGTCGTTTTGGTTGATCATAGTCCGGAGTCGTATGTGATTGACGTTTCAAGTGTTCGAGACGAAGTTCCTCTGCAAGTTGCTGAATATACTTATTTCTTGTATTTTTTTTTTTGCCAGTGACTGATCTAGGGCATATATATTACAACTACATTTATTACTGCCAAGTCCAGGATATTTTTAAATGTATGCACAGGCCATTGTCTGCTTCAGGCCTTTACTGTATATTGCCTGGTCATTTTATCTACACTATCCACACCATACTTGGTTGCATTGTAGAAAATTACGGTTTCACGCGTTTGTTTTATTATTTTTATTTTTATTTTTTTCACAGGTGTCAATATTTACTGTTGGGTGAAGAGAGCTCATTACCAACACATTTTTACCTTTCTTTCCTTGATATACAGTCAGGGTCGTATCATCATGCTTCAGTATGGTGGTAGTATACAGAGGAGTTTTCAGAGATTTGATGCTGGATGGGACCTCTCTCCTGATTCTATTTACTGTGCCAACGATGCTTGTTCACTTTGCTTTCAGACTTTTGGCCAGGTTCATGGATGTGAAATAATTATAAGTTGTGATGTTTCTGCCTTTTGTCAAATATGGCTCCATAAGTTTCATCACAACATGATCAGAAACACGCTCATTGGTAGGTCGAGTGTCATCTTTACAGTTGTCAATAATTGAAAACAAATAATTTTTTTCAATGTTAACAAACTTTTGCATCAAGTGACATTGTTGAATGAGTAAACAGAAAAATAAATAGTAATTAACATTAAAAAATACTAACAGCATAATTTTAAACTCTTACATACATATGGTTCGAAATTACCCGATTTGGGCGTTAAGAGTAAATTGTTTAATATATATTTAAAAATTACACGAAAATAATAGGCTACTTATTTTCTGTGAAAGTAAAGAACCCCTAAATTGAGGAAAAGTCCTAGGAGAATGTACTCCTATTTGCATTTCTAATACAAAAAATATGCTTTCAATTTCTCAGTTGGGTCAATTTGACCCGATTGGGCGTTCTAGTGTTAAATGTTTATGCCCGAGTCGATAGATGAGATCATAATTCTTCAATTCAACGACTAGGTAAAAGCATTCTTGAATTTCTTATCTTTAATTGAATTAATAACGTTGTGTAAATAAGACATCGGGTGTACTATTATGATGCTCACTTCAGTGCTGCCATTTTAGAATGTCATATTAAATATGAAGAGAGCTTTGAGTGATTATTGCGAAATTCCACAAATTATTTTAAATACGGTACGTCGAAAGAGGGAAGGATGGATAAGCTATAAGTTTTTAACTGAAATATTGTATTGAGCAGATGTTATTAATTATAAGCTAAATTATTTCAACAATTAGCGTAACGTCAAGTTAATTATTGACCGCGGGGGCAGCTAAGAATTCATCATCATCCAAGGATTAAGCATGTTGACTCGTTCCGGTTTCATGAAAGCTAGAATTGTTAAAATTGTTCAGACCATCTTCCGAGTGGGCGTCCAACATTTCTTTTACGGTTTATAATTTAGCTGTAATTTTGGAAATCTTTCTTCGGGCATTCTATCAACATGTTCTTTCCAGGCGTTCCTATATTTAATTATTCGGTCGGTAAATTTGAAAATATTTAGTTCATTTTTTATATCTTCATTTCTTTTCTTATCCAGCAGATTATATCCTGCTATATTTCTTAAAAATCTCTTCTCAGCTGATTCCAATCTTTGTTCTTATCTTTTAATGATCGTCCAACATTCTGATCCATACATCACTACAGGAACAGTCATTACTTTATAAAATTTAATTTTATCTAAGAATCTAAGAATTATTTCTCATAATAGAATATGATGCTGCCACTATGAGGTATATATGAGCTATGTAAAGCTGTTTTTACACTTTGAAAGGTGTCTATCTACAGTAGCGTCTCGTGAAGCGGTTTTAAGGATAGACGTATTTAAAGATGACAGGTCCGAAATTACTGCTTCGGAATCGTATGTATGTATGCAAATTAATTTTAATTTTGCTTATGTTAAAATGAGTAAATGTTGGAATGAGTAAGGAGAGATATCCATTGTTAGCCAGAAATTATCAAGCAAGAGGAAGGCGTGATGTTGGAAGACCTAGAAGACGTTGGGCTGATGCAATATGAAGTCGGAACGGGCAATTGCCTAATCCCTGGAGTGATGATGATGATGTTAAAATGAGTCACCGCACCTATATTTTAGTTTTTATGTTGGTGAAGTTTGCCTGTCGTAAAAGGTTTGAAAACTGTTAGATCGTTTTTACACTCATATTAATAACGTAAACATTATTATGGCATGCAATTTGTTTGTAGGTTTCTATATCATGCGGGCTTCTTACAATTAAATAATTCATGTTCAACTCCATAATAACATATGTTTCTAATACACTCGGTTTGTAATATATATATATATATATATATATATATATGGTATGATAAGAAAAATAAATGCCTGGACGGGATTCGAACCCGGATCTCTGAGTCTGTACCTCAGCGTGATATCCATTACACTACCAGGCGAATCCAATTCAAACACTTATTTTTCTTATATATGTATTATATTCTCCATTATTACTAGATGTCGCGAGAACTCGGTCTTCACTGCCATCTAGCAGCTGACTATATCAAGTAGGCCTAAGCAAATTAAAGAGAATATTTTTACCTTATAGCAGTGACGCTTTATATATATATATATATATATGCGCCAAACCGATTTGAAGTATTTAATTGTTTATTCTTGAGCTGCACATAAAGGGGGTAGACCCCCTAAAGAAATAAATGATAAAACAGTAAAATTTTCTCTATTTGATTAATGAGAATTGAGTATCACTTTCAAAGAACTTGACATCGAAGATGGAGGTTGAAAGCTTGGACATACAAATCCTGACTGTTAGTCTTGCGCCTTATCCGAGCGATATATGACATCGTGTGTTATTACAGAGTTACGGAAGTCTCTGGTTCGAGTCCCCATTGGGGAAGAAATTTTCTTAGGAAATTTCGACCAGTATGGAACCGGTGCCCACCCAGCATCGTTAGATTTTGAGTAGCTACAACAATTAGCGGCTAGAGGTGAGAAAAACAGCTATGACGCTGGGGGTCCAACATGCTGACCACTTGTGACTCCTATATTGTCTGGATGTTTGTCCATCTTTGAGATTAACACACGTGGATAATGAGATCAGTGTTAGTCCAAGTGCCTTCTAGGCTTGTCGCGCCATAGTTTTTTTATACCCCGAAAACATTTATTTTAATTAATCAAAGACGGGAAGGTTTCAATTTCACAATATTCGTTTCCTTAGCATGAGCATTGTAATTTCCTTCATCATTAAATGTATGATGTATTTCTAACATTGAAGTTTGTACTTTTTTTATCACTACAGTTAGTTTTAAGGGGTGCGTCGTAGTGTAGTTGATTAAGCAAATACGCTACAAACCGGAAGGCCGAGGTTTCCAGTCCCTGTGGTTCTTTTTGTTATGATTCAAACCTTCAGGGGACACCATTGCCCTAGAGTGGACTCAGCCTCTAACATAAATGAATACCAGATGCTTGTTCTGATGGTAAAGGCGGCCGTCAAACAGAGCTGCAAACCTGGCTGGAATCAAATATGTTTTTAAAAAAAAGGAGCGTGAGCTTAACATTATACTCCCCAAAGGCCTCCTAATCCCAGCAGTGGGATCACTTTACATTACATCAGCGTTAAAAAAAATAGCCTATATTGATTAAAACACTTATTGGCCTACATCGCAATTCTCATCAGTCTTTTTGCAAAGTCATCATCGTCATCTGCATTCATGGATTAGGTCTGTTGACCCGTTCCGACTTCAGCCCATCTCTTTCTAGGTCTGCCCACATCTCGGGTGCCTTTAGGTTTGTATTTTGTTATTTGTTTTGGATATCTATCTTCATTCATTCTGTCTATGTGTTGCTTCCATTTTTGTCTATATGTGTATAACAGAGTGGAACCCTTGATAGAGGTCCACTCCAGGGAGTAGGCGCCCCTGCCCTTTTGTGAGCTCCAGGTCCCACTCGCCCAGTGGGTAGTACCTGGGTAGGGTCCCGTCCACAGGGTTACGTGGGGAGAAGAGAAGTCCCCAAAGCAGTAGTGAAGGCAACTTCTCTAGGAGACGAACACTCCGAAATTCCAGTTCCCTGCCCTCCAGGAAGAGGGGTTTGGCTATAGGCTGGTAACCTCTACTAGTAAAAAATAACTTACTCATAAACTTCAGCAGAAGAAAAGCCGGATTTTTTTGAAAGTTATTAAAATAATATTTGTTTTAAAAGATCCTTTGATTCACCGTCTGTTTTAAATTGTAGTAAATTGGACTCAGAAGATGTTTTATATCGTATAGTATGTACTAGCTATGTATATTACAAAAAGTATATATGGAACAATGTTTTAGAAGAGATAATTTCGCTTCAGATGGGTAAATAAAAAGAGCAATCTAAGTTTGAAAGATAAAAAAGCGTTTCGAGTGATCGGTTAAATTTTAAAGTGATCCCACAACAGACCCGGAGGTCCATGGGGTAGTAGGAGGTTAAGGCTCCCACTTTTTCTAGACAATCGGCACTTTATGTCAGCCGGGTTGTCAGCCCTGCGTGACGGCCGCCTTTACCCCAGAACAAGCGTCTGGTACTCATTTCCGTTAGAGGCTGAGTCGACCCCAGGGCCATAGTGCCGCCAGAGGGTTTGGGCCAGTTTAAAAATCCTGACCCCAACGGGACTTGAACCCTCGACCCTCCGGCTTGTAGCTCAGTGCCTTAACCACTACGCTACGGCGTGCCAATAGTGAGAAAAAAAATTCTGACAGTTTTAGGAGTAAAATGCAAATATAGACATTAAATACCATATTAGGTAATTTAAGTATCATATTTTATATATTTTATTCAATGATACGAACCATAGACTGGAATGAACAGGACATGTGTTACCAACTATGAGGGGCATTTAAACTTCTTGTAAGGAAGTCAGAGGGAAAACTATCGTACGTAGGCCAAGAATGAGTTGGGAGAATAATATTAACCGTAATTTGTTTGTGGTGAATTCTACAAGAAAGATTGGGAAACAGTAGCTCAGGTTAGGGAAATACGGAGAGCTCTTGCCCACACGGTTTGCATATACATGAACAGAACAAAGAAATGCTATTACATTGATACAAGTTAGATTATTATTTACTAGTTCATTTTTTCTCCAGCCACCAATATATGTGCCTTATATCATCGTAATTATTTACCGTAGGCCTACCTATTAAAAGAAAAAGTTAAAAATCTTCTAAGCGAAATATTCGAACATTAGAATTTGGGTTAATATAAGTTTGTTTCACTGAACGAATTTAGTAAATATATCTTTTAGAATTGAAACATAGCCTATCTAGAATGGTTTCATTTAATATCCTGTATTTTTTTAAACAGCTCTATAATATTTTAATGTAAAATTGATACAAAGTAATTTCTAATTAATTTAAAAGAATATAATAAAAATGTGAGGCTTATAAGAAATGGAAATAAGGAAATCAAAAGTTTATCTACTGTACAATTAAGAGACATTAAAAGGTATTAGATCTGACATCACTGTATTCTTGTAAATACGCAATAAAGAAGGGATAATTTATGTAGGAAGAACTGTGTGCCTACTTATCATCTGGTCTATTATTAGTTCAACACAAATTATGAAGTAACACGGAAATGGCATATTCCAGTACAAATGTCGTTATCATTCAGCGAATAGCCAATTTATTTTTCATTTCCGTTTATACAAAATTGGTCAGCACTTGTCCTGTGTTTTCATCAAGAGTTCATGTAAATGCAGACCTGCAACTGTATCGAGAATAGTTAGTTAATATCAACTAGAAAGTATAAATGTAAGCAGTAATGTTGTCGATCACCGGATTCTGTTTGTATAGGCTACTCAAGTATTGTAGTTTGAATGTATGAGTGTGCACTGCATTAATATAGACCTATCATAAATATTATCAGTTCAAAGAACATTCTGTGATATCAACATAAATTATAGGGAATATTTGAAAATTAGTTATATTCAAGTGAAGATAACAAAGAGTCGGTCTAATATTGTAGGCCCATACCAGCGTTCCTCAACCTATGGGTTCTGAGGGGAGATACGGTGCGTCGCGAACTCTCCCAATGTGTAAGGGACCCAAAAAATATGTACACCTAAGTAGAATTGTAATTAATATTACTGTTTTGGTATTTTCTTCTTTTCAATTTTATATCCACATACTTCTAATGTAACTTTTAATTGTCGCCTCGATTTAATAGTGCACAGATTGTTGCTTTCTACTCTCGAGGCATGTGAATCTTATGGGCAAACTCGACTCAATCGAACCCATAGATTCATGACAGCGCGGGCATAAGCTCTCCATACATCCCTATCATGAGCTAATATTTTCAAATCATCTTCTTCTTATTCTTCTTCTACTACAAGGTTTAGGCTATGCAGCCTGTTCCGGCGAAGTTAAAAGTGGAGTCCATCTTCTACGTGGTCGACCAACATCTCTTGTTCCTCTGGGATTATACAGGAAGGTTATTTTTGGTATTCTTTCGTTGTTCATTCTCATTAAGTGTTCTGTCCATTTCTTATTATTTCGCTGATTTTATCTTCAGTTATATTATATATATATATATATATATATATATATATATTATATATATATATATATATATTTAATTCTTCTCGTATAGTTTAATTTCTTATTCTATCCGCTCTTGTGCATCCTTTCACATTACGTAAAAACAGCATTTCCGCAGTCTGTATCCTGCTTTTATCCCTTGATTTCATTATCCAATTTTCACTTCCATACAACAACAAAGGAACAGCCATTGTTTTATATAATTTAAGTTTCGTATCTTTCCTTGTTTCCGACCTAAGGTTCTTTTTATGGTTCCACAAATAGCCTGAAATTTATTTACTTTATTTTCTATATCTTTATTTTCTCTATAAGTTATATCACATCCTAAATATTGGAAATGTGATACTTGTTCTATTATTTTGTTATCCAGTACAATTTTTGACCTAATTCCATATTTACCAATAAACGCCATTACTTTTGACTTATTTATTGATATTTTACAATTATATCTATTGGCTATTAATTTAAATTTATATGCTAACATTTGGAGCTCATTTTCAGATTCTCCTAAAAGTACATCGTCAGCGAATAATAAAGCATTTATTTTATCTTTATTATCAATTAATATTCCTTCATTAGTTAAAACCTTCTTCCATTCTTTTAGGATATCGTCCATATAAATATTAAATAATATAGGTGAGAGTGAACACCCTTGTCGTACTCCTTGGTTTATTTGAAAAAAATTCTTATTTTTAGTCAACTGAGGGTCAATACAAATATTTGTTCCATAGTACAAGGTCTTAACAGTTTCTATAATCTGAATAGGGAGGCCTTTTTCTTTTAGGATCTTCCACAATATTTCCCTGTTTACCCGATCAAATGCTTTATCTAAGTCTATAAATAACAAATGTGTTTCTAGGTTTTTTTCTTGTCTTTTGTTTATTATCTGATTCAGGGCAAATACTCCATCGGTACAAGATCTTCCTTTTCGGAACCCGTTTTGTTCTTCTGCTAGTGTTACTTCAGTAATTCGTTGTTTCGTTTTGCTATTATTCTAGCATGGATTTTATACCCACTATTTAGGAGGGTAATGCCTCTGTAATTAGAAGGTTGGTTTCTTTCTCCTTTCTTGTAAATTGGTTTTACTATACCTTGCCTCCATGTTGCTGGTATATTATGATTCTCCCAACACACATTAAGAAAATTCAAGAATCTTAATTTAAAGAATATATCTGCATATTTAATTAGTTCTGAATTGATGTCATCTGGTCCGCTAGCTTTTCTATTATTTGTTAATTTGAGCGATTCTTCCAGTTCTTCCATTTGTATTTTATCTACTTTCAAATTCTCACATTTTGGCTCTTCTTCGTTTTCATTCTCGTTGTACCACAGGTCTCTGAAATATTCTATCCAATGTTCTTCTGATATTGATGTAGATATATATGCAGCTTCTTTTTCTGATTTATTTAAATATTTAATTGTTCTATAAGCAGTCCATTGTCGTCCATGTAGATCATGTTCTAGATTAGATACATATCGATCCCAACTGTCTTGGTGGGATTTCCTAACAATTTTCTTTGCTTCCTTTCTTTTGTTATAATATATTTCTTTTGTTTCTTCAGTTATCTTTTGTAAATATTGTAAATATGCTTTCTTCTTTTCCTCTATAACTGTTTTAATTTCATCATTCCATATTCTTAATCCTCTCTTCTTACAATTTTTCCTTCTTAATCCTAGAACTTCATATGCTGCTTTCTTTAGAGCCCAATCGATGTTGCTCCATTCTTCTTCTATATTATTATTTATTTCTCACTGTAATATATATTGGGGGGCACGCCGTAGCGTAGTGGTTAAGGCACTGGGCTACAAGCCGGAGGGTCGAGGGTTCAAGTCCCGTTGGGGGTCAGAATTTTTAAACTGACCCAAACCCTCTGCCGGCACTATAGCCCTGGGATCGACTCAGCCTCTAACGGAAATGAGTACCAGACGCTTGTTCTGGGGGTAAAGGCGGCCGTCACGCAGGGCTGACAACCCCGGCTGACATAAAGTGCCGATTGTCTACAAAAGTGGGAGCCTTAACCTCCTACTACCCCAAGGGCCTCCGGGCCTGTTGTGGGATCGCTTTACTTTTACTGTAATATATATTGAGATAATCTATTTGCATACAACTTTCTTGTACTTTCTTCTTGTAATAAATTCACTTTATATGTTTCTTCATTGTAAATTTTTCTTGTTGTTGGTTTCCTCCATCTTTCTAATAATTTTATATTACATATCAAGAGAAAATGATCTGTTCCTACATCGAAACCTCTATATACTCTTACATCTGTGACCCAGGGTATCAATTTTCTGTTTACCAAGAAATAATCAATAATTGATCTTAATCATCAAGCCGACCAGGTGCACTTATGTATTTCTTTCTTTCTAAAAATAGGTATTTTCCAATCATTCCCTGTATAATCTACTTCCCTCAAATCATAGTTAATGTTATTCTCCCACCTCATTTTTGGTCTACCAACTGGTCGTTTTCCCTCTTGTTTTCCTACAAGAAGCTTCCATGCATATCTTTCATTCCCCATTCGTGCCACATGCCCTGCCCATCGCAGTCTACGAGACTTAACTTTTCCCATTATATCTGGCTTCCTATAAAGACCATGTAGTTCACTGTTATGTAGTGTTCTCCATTCACCTGCCTGTTCATCTCTCTTTGGTCCAAAAATGTTCATAAGAACTTTATTCTCAAATACTTGTAATCTCCTTTCCTTCCTTAAAGTAAGGGTCTATGTTTCGCATCCATATAATATAACTAATTAGTGGAATAATATTTTTATATATTTTCAGTTTAACGTTTTTTGAAAGGAGTTGGGACGTCAAGAGTCTCTGTAATGCACAATAATTTTCAGAATTGAGCCTATGTTTATTTTCTTTTTGCATCTCGTTCCTATATGTGATTATTGTTTCTAGGTATTTGAATTCAGCCACTTCCTCAAAATTTCCCTCACCCAACTTACTCTAACATTCACTTAATTCGGTGCAAATGTTAACATGTGCCCACCTTTAAAATATGTTTTAAGGTAGGTAGGCCTACAAGTTTCCTGGGGTTTCCGTTTTTCCCCTCACTTATTAAACAAATTACAGAATACTTTAAAGCCCAAATAGTTTCCGAACGCTATCTAGTCATCATAATCATCAGTATCATATTCGCCTTCTTTAATATGAATGTATGAATATGTGTTTTGTCTTAAATGTTCGTTTTGCCACGGAGATTGACCTGGCATTGAGTCGATCACTCATTCGAGGAGGCTCTTTATGTCTTTCAGTGGTCGAAATAGTATTTATGTGATCCCGGCAGGCCCTGTCTCTGGAAGCAAGCCCGAATATCGCGGGAAACGTAAAAGTAGGCCTACATACAAAAGTAGAGTTTGAATTAAGGAAACGAAAAAAAATAATACGTCATACAGTATTTATGGTTTCATCCGTGAATAAGAGTGCTCCATTGTAATCTCGGGGTAACGTCATTACCTCGTAAGCTGCGTGCGGGTACGGGTTCGTTTCTCGTCTCGGGACCTTTCCTGGATTAGGTTTTTTCCTTATCCGTAAGAAATGTGAGTTCCCGAACACCATCTGGTCTTCTTAGTCATCAATATTATATGAGTTCATTTTCAAGACGTCTTTTGTCCACCTTGAATCCAAACTGACTTTTCTTATCTGTATTCTTCTTAGATTCTTCTTCTTCTTCCTCTACGCATGAAAGCTGGTAGCATGCTGCATGTTCATTCACTTCAGGTCCGGGGTATGGTGACTTCCTTCAATCGTAGTTGTGATCTTCCTAAAGGTATTTTCTGCTGAAGTGTCCAGTCATGTACTTTCTTCACTAATCTACTGTTCTACATTCTTAGATTATCTGTGTACAAATGTCACAATTTAGCTTCACAGTATCTTTTAAATCTTGCGTTGAAAGTGGCTATTGTAAAGAATTTGACTCTCGATTATAGAAAAATAGCGACCTTATATTATTTTACACAAATTATAAAAATGGACAAGAGGCGCTTTGAAAATGTGCTCCTCATTTTCCCCTTCTTTAATATTAATGTGTGAATTTATTATGTGTCTTGACTTAAGTGTCCGTTTTGTCTCGGAGGTGGCCTCATATTCAGCTGATCGCTCATCCGGGGAGACCGTTCATGCCTTCGAGTGTTCAAAATAGTATGTATGTGATTCAGAATTTAAAATCCTCTTCTGACAAATCATATCCCTTTAAGTAAGCTCGGATGGCGTGGTGAACATGAATTACCAACTGAGGCAGAAGTTGAATTATGGAAATGAAAGGAAGAATGAATAACGTATAATACAGTGTTTACTTTTTTATTAGCGATTAGACTGTACAAATTTAATTGATAGGACTCGTGTGAAGTTTAATATCCTTCAACACTGAGCTCGATTAAGATGAAAGCTAATATTGATAAGAATAACTGCATTTTAATATTCACAGGGTGTTTTCACAGATAGTGAAAACTTATATTTCTATAAAAACCGCATATAATAGTAAGAGATTTTAGAAAATTAGCTAATTTTAAATTTGTCAACACGAGAGAAGCAGCATTTGGTGTAGTAGTGCATTAATTGCCTTTTGGCGGGTAGAGAGAGATTTAAATATTGGATGTTTCATGTGCCAGTGTACTACTGATGCATGACTGGGCAGGGTGTGGTGCTAACACCGTGGGTAGCCAGCCCCAAATCGATAACTTGAGGGTGGTTGCGGGAGAGAGGGTTGCTTCTGCTTGCCTGCCTTGGCTGCCACCCAGTCCCAACAAACATCCCCCAACCCGCGAATGGCAGGTCGATGGCCCCAGGAGAATGAGAGAGATGAAAAAAAAGTATATAAAAAATAATTTTGTTTTTATACTTATCACTTTCTCTTTTTCACATTGACCAATTCCTATCTCCCCAAACCGATATCTGGGAAAGTGGCTTTTAGAATATTTCTGCTAATGCAGTTTACTTTCTTTAAAGTTTTGTACTAACCAAATGTAGGAAATAGTTTGGCAATTTAATGGTAATGTTTATCTTTTGATCATTTATTTTTAAAATTTCTTCAAAAAAGACTAATGTCCGGAAAGAACAGTTTTTGTAGGCCTACATATAAGATAGCAAGTCAGCCTCTTCAACAGAAATAGAGGCTGGCAATAGAACGTGTACCACTAAAGCAGGAAGTCGTTGCCAGTGCAATATTATAATTCCTAATTTTCTAACATGGTTCCAGTCCACTTATTATTGTTATTATTACTATTATTATTATTATTATTATTATTATTATTATTATTATTATTATTATTATTATTATTATTATTATTATTACTCGTAGTTTTACGGTCCAAATTGTACTTTGCATTCCCTCCCCTCATAACAGCCCTTCATTTTCCTCTATACTTAGCTTCCATTTTCTAATTATTCAATCCCAAACTTGCAATGTGCTTCCCAACGTTGTCCATCCATATTTTCCTCGGTCATCCTCTCTGTGTTCCTCCCTTCATTCTGGGATCCAATAACTATTTTAAAAGTATTTCTTCTTGCATTCGTACTTGTGACTTAAGCCACGAGAGTCTTACGAACCTGCAAACTCACAATATTCTCCGCTTCTAGTAGACCTAACTCATCAATTTCCTTACTTGATATTTATTCTCCAGTGACCGTTTACACGTACTGGACTATGTATTCTCCTGACAATTTTCCTTTCGACAGTGCTTACTATTATGTAGGATTTAGATTGAAACAAAAAATGCGGTAATGAATAATTTAAAATAAATTATTGTATTAATGTTCGATATTAACGTAAAAATAATAAAATTACTCAAAGAGAGATGAACAGACAAGTGAATGAATAAAATTAAATAGAAAACTACGTAATTACTAGCTTCATGATACTTATGGGGAATCAGATGTTAAGTATGAGGCAAGTTTAATATTGTAGGGCTTGTTGCACGCATGGGGAATGGAAGAGGGAAATTATAACTTCTTGTATGGAAACCAGAGGGAAAGTGGCTAATGGGTAAGCCCATAATGAAGTTAGATATAACATTGACCATGATTTGAGGGAGGGGAATTTTACAGGGAATGATTGGAAAACATTAGCTCAGGATATGGATGTATCATATGGAGAAGTTGTGATCAAAATTGCCATACATTTCCACAAAGACACAAATATAATAAAATCCATGATAGCCAGAATTGAATCTGAGACTCCTGCAGTTCTTAACATTGCACTAAAGAGGCTGTTCCATCACTTTTCCTAGCTCCCAGTTCTGTGACGTAGAATGTGTTACCAAGTAATTCATTTTCTAGTACTTTCTGTTATTTCTGAGTAAGCAACCCAAGTTTTAATATATTTAATAACCCATGAAAACGTATTTTAGAGTGTTGTGTGGTGAAATGTTTTTACATGAAAATAAACATGATTTATTTTCATTGCCTTAATATTTGTTTTTAAAAGTGCACTACCACATTCATAACGCAGGACAATAAAATGCTTTTATTATAACATGTTAATATACAAGTATCCAGTGTGGGGTAACAAATAACTGTACCCTCATCCATCACTAAGATTTATAACACAGCACAGTGCTTTTATACCTTCAAGGATGCAACAGAGCATAGCAGGGCCGTGCTCTACACAAATTGAATGATGGGTCCTTATGATATATTGATAAAATCATTCATCAACAGCAAGGTTTAGGCTTGTTGGCCTGTTTTCAATTGATCTATCTTCAGTGGGTGTCCACTTAATCTCATATTTGTAGGTTTATGATTGAGAACCTTTTTGAGCAGTCGGTTGTCTTAAAACATATTCATGATACGAGTTCTTGTATTGTGCTATTTTCTCGTTAAGGTTGAAAACGTTTAAATATTTTCTGATATCTTCATTTTTGTATATGCTCTTTGATATCCCGTCACATGTCGTAACAATCTCTATCTGCTTGGATTCTTTCTTTATTAAAGTATAGCATTCATATCCATATGGAAGAGCAGGACAACCAGTTCTTTATAAAACCTTAAGACTTTTTTATTTATTTGGTAATGCTCTTTTGATTGTTCCGCGCAAATAATTAAATTGTATTTTATTTTGTATAGCTTAATATTTTTGTTTCCAATTTTTACATCGTACGTAATTAAAATGTTGTATTTTTCTATCATTTTATCATTAAAAGTTTTACTTATTAATAGTGTTTTTCCTTCAAATGCTAATATTTTTGTCTTATATATTGACATATACAGATTTTATTTCATTTCCATTTTATTTAACTGAATAATAAACTATTGTAGTGATGCTGCAAATAAAATCTGGTCGTCTGCAATGAGTTTATAAAATAATATAAATAATAATAGCAATAATTCTTATTTTAAGGGAGAAAATAAAGATTACGAGCATTTGAGAATAATATTTGTTTAGTTGGCCACGGTGGGCTAGTAGGTTATGTTCCTTGCCTCTAATTCCGAGGGATGCGGGTTCAAATCCGTTCGGGGTCGATGGATTTTTTAGGATGGAAAAATCCAAGAGACGAGTCCTCCGGGAGGGATTTTAAACCGTTGGTCTGAAGAATTTTCAGGCGATGAGATACAACGGTAAAATTATCTCCTCGGTCTGAAACCCGACAATGTGTATATTTTTTTTATTAAAGAGGCAAAATATTTTACCACATATCAGTTTGAAATCACACACAGTGCAAAAGTCGTTCTCAGGCCTAATAGTGTTTAAATGTATTTGAGGATATAGTTATTAGGTAACTTTTAGAACAAAGAGAGACGAACAGAAGGCGAATAGAGAAGATAAATAGCAGTGAGCTACATGATCTTACGGAAACCTGACACAATATAAATAGTTAAATTTCATAGACTGCGATGGCAGTACATGTAGCACAAATGGGAAATGGAAGAGGGCATGGGGATTTATTGCAAGAAAACAAGAGTGAAAGCGCCGAGTAACTAGACTAAGAGTAAGATGGGAGTATAATGTTAACCATGATTTGAAGGAGGTAATTATAGAGGGGTTGATTGGAAATCATTAATTCTGGATAGGGATGTATGGAGAGCTTATATCCGCGCGGCTATTAACTTCCGGGTTCAAAAGTGCCAACGAGTTAGTTAGTTAATGATAATAATAATAATGATATTAATAATAATATTAATAATAGTAATAATATTAATGACAATGAATAATGATAATAATAACAGTAATAATCTTCACTTCAAGTTTTAGACCTTATACACTCTTAAGTCCTTCCACCTCTTTTTTTGGACGCCCTGAATCCCTTCCGTGTTGATTGCATGCCACTCTTGACATCTATGGACAAATAAGGTAACTATATTAACATGGTCTAGAGGCTCCTGTCAAAAGAGATAGATAGGTGGATGGATAGATAGAATCTCTTCCACCTTTAGGTTGATATTGTTTTATCAGTATTAGAATTCGTTTATATTCAGTGATAATTAAGATGATGTTGATAATAATAATAATAACAACAATAATAATAACGAAACCTACATGGAGTGTTCGAAATTCGATCTCGGGACCCCAGCGGTGAGAAGTGAGCGTATAACTGCTTGCGCCACGGAGACGCCCAAATAATAATTATAACAACAATATTAATAATAGGCCTATTATTATTTGTTGTTTTTAAGGCGCACCGTGGCGCAAGCAGTTAGATGCTAGCCTTCCAACGCTGAAGTCTTAAATTCGCATCTAGGTCACTCCGTGTGAGTTTCGTGTTGGACGAAATGGAGTCTGGGCAGGTTCCTCTGAGATTCCTCCCGTTTCCACTGCCACAAATTTCATTCCACCATTTTTCTACATTAATCTCATTTCGTTTAATTTCATTTGTCCTTGTTATGGTGCATCAAGAGTGTAAATTATAAGAATCATATCACTGCTAAAGTTCAGAAGCACATTATGGCTGAATATAAATGTTTTGCTGGTCTTAAGAGTTTTTAAGGTCCCATTAAATACCTAGTAACGTCAAGTCACACGTATAAAGTTCTTGTGAGATCAATGATAACACAGTACGCCTCTGAAACCTAGATCGTACTGAATTCTGATGATCGGTTGTTCGAAAGTAGAGTACTTAGATCTATCTACAGAGCTGTGTAAGAAAACTGTATCTGGATGAGAAGATGCAATTCTAAATTTTGTAATTTATATAATGAATCTGACGTGGTGAAATATATTACAATTAGTAGATTACCTTGGGCCGGAAATACGATTGAATTATAACATAATTATAAAAAAACTAGGCCTATATGATGCACAATCTTTGGTAAATTAGGAAACTGGGAAGTTCTTTGTCAAAATGGGAGGATGACATACCTTTTTCATCGACGACTTTAGGCTGACAAAACTCCTGTCAAGCACAACAGATTGCGAGAAGGAAAGGGATAAGAGAAAGAAAAAAATGACAGGAAATATATATTGAGTCCTACAGGTCCGTCGCCATGTTGTACAGGGACTGGACGAGAAACAGCGGCATATGATAACACGACCAGCCCTTCACGATCAAACGTGTGTAAATCAAGAGATTCCACGAACCCGAAGAAACGTGTGTCTGCAGTCAAGTCTCTAGTCGTCACCATATTGTCAAGTGTAAGAAAAGAACAAAATCAGTACATGAATATGCCAAATACTGAACTTACTTTACATAATGCTCGATGGAGTGCTCTTAATCTTATATACTGTATATAACTAACTCACTGGCTCTATCGAACTCGTGGGTTCGTGGCCGCGCGGACATAAGCTCTCCATACGTCCCTCCCTGAGCTAATGTTTCCCAATCATCCCCTGTATAATCTACTTCCCTCATATCATGGATAATGTTATTCCCCACCGCATTCTTGGTCTACCAACAGAGCGTTTTCCCGCTGGATTTCCCACATGAAGCTTCCATGCATCTGTTTCATCCCCCATATGTGCCACGTGTCCTGCCCATCGCAGACTGCGAGAGTTAACTATGCTCCCTATACATATTATGTAGCTCACTTATATGCAGGCATATATATATATATATATATATATATATATATATATATATATAATTGAGGATATCAATACTCTGGGTATTAAAAAAAGTAGATCAAGCGAAGACAAAGGTTTGATGAGAGTTTCTAAAGAAGGCCAAAGCGTACAAAGGGCTGTAGTGCCATTTATGACAAAAAAGTTCCTCGCGCATATGCAAGAGTGTGTTTCTCCACACGAAAACTTTGAATTCCCTTTCTCACAATTACCCGAGTGTTGCAGTTGTCCCGGTTTGAAACTAGGTCAGACTCAACATCTAGGTCGTAACGATACTATCACATATACATTACGTACGTATTTTCAAAAACAGCAAATACTTTCAAGAGTGGAAATTATTGCTTCCGGATTAACCATTTGTGTAGTAGAGTGACCAGATGTAAAAAAAAAGTACACTTTGATTAATAAAGCATTTAAAGAGGAACAAATATTCGGCCCTATATATATGGCGTATTGAATACATTTATTCCAAAGAATTCGAACTTGGAACCTGCGCACTTTGTGAGGTCATGTTCACCGTCAAATTTTACCTATACTATTTGTTCTTTTGCGCTATTCCAACAATTTCAAAATTTAATAACCGCTTATATTTCTCGGCACCTACCGGAATATCCCGAAATCGTCCATTTCGTATATTCTGTGTGATAGACTTTTCTTTTTCTCATTCGTACATGACAATGGCATTTCTTGCCAATTTTAAACTATATGTTTATAATATTCAACGAGTAGATAAATATATAATTATGTAGTTATATAAACTTCTAAAGGGCATTATTTAGATTTATTTATGGAAATATGCAAAAAAACGGTATCTGATGGCGGAGATGCAATTCTAATGAAATGTTAAAAGAAATTAAACATTTACACAAGATCTCAGTCGTTCTCAACAAAGTCAATGTCCGTTAACAAATTGTTTTAACGAAAATTCTATTTTGTTGATTTCTACTGGGATCTCACGTGCATGTTTTATTGTACGTTGGGCGCCATTTATGTACCGGAGCTCGGTGGTAGGCAAGAGATCTCAGGGTTATGAACTCTTTATAAGCAAAAGAACAACGTACAAATGTACACTCAATTTTAACGAATCCAAGAAACTGTTTATTTACGGAGAATACACTTTTGATAATACAGTTACAAAGATTATCTATGAGTGGAGTCGATGAAATACTTAGAGGTCCACGTGCTCGAATCAATATTTTCAAAGTCCAAATGCTTAACGGACTATAACTTTAAATTTAACTATTTCTCGGACGAATCTAATATTTAAACTGAATCGGAGATCGCGGTCTGCAGGTCTACGATGTTCCAACACTGAACACAGAGTCACTGAGAGTGATAGTGATTATTTTGATATAAGTTCTCGCTTATAAAGGCGGTGGCTTTTCTCGAATCCACTCCTTACAATTGAATATATATTTATGTTACAATAATATTATTTACTAGTATGTATAACATTTCTAAGAACTGGGTAAATTGGTTCTTTGATATTTAATAGATAAATGTTTATCAGTTTCTTTGTAAACTGTCAATGTTACGAAATTATCTTTTCTAGAGGTGAATGAATGTCTTTTGTTGTCTTTACTAGCAGGTAGTAATTCTTTCTCCTCATTCCTTGGAATTGCTTAGTAGCGTTAATTGGTGTCTAAGAATTGGCCAATAGATTTTTAATATTTTTAATAGCTAACTAATGTTATCTTTTCTTAAAGAATGAATA
Organism: Diploptera punctata; assembly: GCA_030220185.1. Classification (NCBI taxonomy): domain Eukaryota; kingdom Metazoa; phylum Arthropoda; class Insecta; order Blattodea; family Blaberidae; genus Diploptera; species Diploptera punctata. The sequence continues at coordinate 229,110 of JASPKZ010005696.1, forward strand.
TTTCTTATTAGTTGTATAGACTGCTAATTGGAATTAGTTATAATCTTTTGACAATACCCTTTTTGTGTTCCTATATTATTTGTAAGTTGTGTAGTAGGTAGAGTTCTGACAATACCTCTTTACTTGTCATTTGTATAGCAGGTAGCGTTTTACAGTATTTTATTCTAGACAAATGTACGTGGAATTTTTACCTGGATATATTTCTACTTTTCCACATACATATTTTATAGCGATATTAGTAATATATTCTATTTTCATTATTTATAGATTTATTTAATTTTAACAACAATTTAATATATTTCGGAACATTTTAGTTTCAGATCCATGCATATTAGAGTTGTATCTTAGTTTATGTCTCCTATCATATTAATCGCTACAATAGTAAACTCATTAGTGTTCTAGAATGAATTTTAAAAGTGTTGGTGAAATTATAAATTATTTAAATTATACAATGAAACTGAAGTGATGAAATATATTAAAATTAGTAAATTGGCTTGGGTCGAGCATGTTATAACTTACTTACTTACTTACTCACTGGCACTATCGAACCCGTAGGTTCATGGCCGCACGGACATAAGCTCTCCATACATCCCTATCCTGAGCCAATGCTTTCCAATCATTCCCTGTATAATCTACTTCCCTCAAATCATAGTTAATGTTATTCTCCCACCTCATTCTTGGTCTACCAACTGGGAGTTTTCCCTCTGGCTTTACTACAAGAAGCTTCCATGCCTGTCTTTCATTCCCCATACGTGCAACATGTCCTGCCCATCGCAGTCTACGAGACTTAATTGTTCTTATTATATCTGGCTTCCTATAAAGACCATGTAGTTCATCGAGCATGTTATAAGCATGACATAATTGAACTACCAAACGATTTTATCATGCACAACCTTCGATAACCTGGAAAGTGTAAAGGGCTAAATGAAGATGGGAGGTTGGCATAATTGAAGTTATACGGACTCTGGTAATAAAATACTGGAAAGAGCAAGGGTAAGACAGAAAGGTTTGGAGAGAGCTTCTTAAGAAGACAAGATCCATAATGAGCTGTCATACCATTTTATAAGACAGTTATATAAATTCTTTATTGCATTATAATATTTATAACAACTTAAACTCAAGTATTTTTACGATAAAAGTGATATTTTAGTAAAATTATAATACGTTCACTGCTGTGATCTGTGATCGTTGCCTCAAACCCATTGGACCGGGTTCGAACTCCAGTCGATATAAGTTTGCTGGGTGAGGTTTTTTCCTCATCTGTAAGACATGTCAGAAAATGTTAAGGTCAATCATCATCTGGTCATCACAATCATCCATATCATATTCGTCTTATTTAGTATGAATGCATGGGTAAAATGCCCTTACTCTGATCTCATCACTAGGGCAACCATCCATTTCCTAATGTGTTTTTATTTTGTGATCCAGAGGTTAAAATCCCCTCTCGGTAGATCGTTTCATTTCAGGCCTGTGTGGCGTGGGGCATGTAAAAGTATCTATAAAGGGAGAGGTTAAACTAAGTCAAAGGAAGATAGAAATAAATAAATAGAAACGCATACAAAATATATAGGACGTTTTGATTAAGGAATTTGTACGTAGAATATGTACACTTTCTAGTGTCATTCCTCAGTAAGGACGTTATATTTTACCTACAGTTTTTATTCTGTTATGCTTCATAAATACGGGATTCGAGTAATATAACCAATTTATGTTTCTCAGATGAATAAGTACCTATGTTTTAAAAATCGTAAATTTCTTACCTTCTCTGTAGAATAGTTTTCAGTCAGAAATGACAGTGGCATTTCTTAGGAAATTTGGAAGAGGTGGTGGATGGTTGAGTGAGTTTTATGTTTGTTTTCTATCTAAATTGCGCTGCAATGAGATATGTATAGATACGTTCTAGATAAGAGAGAGGAATAGAGAATTCTACACATACACACACACACACAGAGGCATGTTTTTTATGTATGAGTCTGGATGTATGTGTGTGTGATAAATACTATACACATGTATGTATTTGCTCATTTATTCTTATATTGTTATTTAATCGTCGTACAGGAATATGCACATACTGCCAACACCCCCATGCGCATTTCTATTGTAAATGCATTTGCTTTTTTTTTTTTTTCAAAAAAGAAAGTATAAGTTCCTCTGCTGCTAGGTACAAAATTTGAACAATGTTTTTTTATGCCTTGCAGCGGTTAGATAATAAGATATGTTCTTTATTACCGTGACTTGTACTTTTATTGCAATTTCAAATCAATAAATGTTTTTACAAAAATATTTATTTATTGTGTATAAAATTTTTATGAACTCTATTTTGCAAAAAAAGGCGCGTTAGGATGGTAGCTTAAACAATATGTCCAATATATGACAAAGAACAAAAATTACATAGAGATATGTGTTAAAGATTGCATAAAGTGTTTAAGTGTTTATAGTGACATTTGTTCAAGAATACAATTATTAGTAATATTATAATATTCGTTGACAATGAATTGTTTATGTTGACAACATATTTTGAGATTACAGCACAAATAACTATACAAAAAGTAAGTTATACTAAATTGAGTTTCTAATTACTCAGGTTTTCCTAGTAGAAATGTTTTATATCAGTCTAACTTTCTTGATAACTTTTTCAATCCAATATGAGGAGTTCATTTTCGAAACGCTTCTATTCTTCCTTGTGCCAAAACTGACAATTTGTGTCTCTGCATTCTTCATGTTAGATTACTCAATGTACATAAGTCAACATTTAGTTTCAGAACATCTTTATATCACTTAAAATTGGCTATTGAATTCAAACGAATTCTTGACAATAGCAAAATCCTAGTTTTATATTATTTTCACCAATTTATTGATTTGGGCACGAGACGTTTTGAAAATAGGCTCCTCATATTACGATAACGCAAAAATATTGTTTATACTGTGCTTACGATCCAATCGTACAACCTCTCTCTGTGTACTGCACATCATTGATTCCTTAGGTGAGACCCGTGGGCATTAAGATAACAAAGTGGTAAGTGATCTTCACTTTGCGTGACCAAACCACAGAAATAATCTTAAAAATTCCATCTCAAAAAATAAACAAGAGTGAGATAAAAGTTATTTGTCTTTTTTTTTAATTTATCATTCTTAGATATAAAAACTATACGAATATAATAGCTTATATAATTTACAATATTATATCCTTCCATCCATAGTAATTCTGCCCGAGGGCAGGTCTTCACTACAATCATAGCATTTTCATGCTATGCTTTGCAGCTTTACTAGGGAATTGTAGGTGTGGTAGCTTCCCGTTGCTTTCCACACCGGTGAAGGATGATGATGATGATAATGATAAGGATGATGTTGATGGCCATATGATTTCGGGGACCGTTTGGGCCTTAAAGTTTTCCTGACATTTGTCTTACAGGTGAGGAAAAATCCCGATGAAAACCTCACCCAGAAAAACTGTCCCGAGTGGGGATCGAACCCGTATCTACTGCGTGACAAGGCAACACGCTACCTCGACACCACAGCGGTGGAAAATATATATATATATATACATATGTGTGTGTGTTATAATTAAATGTTTAACATTGAGCAATGCAAGCTTAATATGGTATGATAAGAAAAATAAATGCCTGGATGGGATTCGAATCCGGAACTCTGAGTCTGTACCTCAGTGTGTTATCCGTTACACCACCAGGCGAATCCAATTCAAACACTTATCTTTCTTATATATGTATTATATTCTCCATTATTACTAGATGTCGCGAGAACTCGGTCTTCACTGCCATCTAGCAGCTGACTATAACAAGTAAGCAAATTAAAGAGAATATTTTTACCTTATAGCAGTGACGCTTTATAGATGTTATAATTAAATGTTTAACATTGAGCAATGCAAGCTTAATATGGTACGATAAGAAAAATAAATGCCTGGACGGGATTCGAACCGGGAACTCTGAGTCTGTATCTCAGTGAAGACCGAGTTCTCGCGACATCTAGTAATAATGGAGAATATAATACATATATAAGAAAGATAAGTGTTTGAATTGGATTCGCCTGGTGGTGTAACGGATAACACAATGAGGTACAGACTCAGAGTTCTGGGTTCGAATCCCGTCTAGGCATTTATTTTTCTAATCATACCATATTAAGCTTGCATTGCTCAATGTTAAACATTTAATTATAACATCTGTAAAGCGTCACTGCTATAAAGTAAAAATATTCTCTTTAATTTGCTTACTTGTTATAGTCAGCTGCTAGATGGCAGTGAAGACCGAGTTCTCGCGACATCTAGTAATAATGGAGAGTATAATACGTATATAAGAAACATAAGTGTTTGAATTGGATTCGCCTGGTGGTGTAACGGATAACACACTGAGGTACAGACTCAGAGTTCCGGGTTCGAATCCTGTCCAGGCATTTATTTTTCTTATCTTACGACATATATCACTATCAAACCCTGATGTTCATAGCCGCACGGACATACATCTCCATACATCACTATCCTGAAGTAATGCTTTCCAACAACTTCCAGAACCGGTGTGTGTGTATAACATATTCGCATTGGTACAATGCATGTTTGCTTGTGTGTGTGTGTTTGTGTATGTAGTATATTCAGTCCACCGCTGTGGTCTCGAAGTAAAGTCGTTGCCTCGTACGCAACAGGTCCGAATTCGATTCCTAGCCAGTCCAAATTTCGTGTGTAATGTTTTTTAGGAGTTTTTCTTTACCTATAAGACAAATGTCAGGAAAGTTTAATGTTTAAACAGTCCGCGAACATCATCTGGCCATAATAATCAATCAGTATCAGTTATCATATTGCCATGCTTAGTAAGAATGTGTGTGTAAATGGTTTGTTTCATCTTATATGTTATGTTGTCTCGGAGGAGGCCCTGAATTGATCCGATCATTATATAGGGACATCCTCCATGTCTTTATGTGTTCAAAAATGTATGTGTGTAATTCAAAGTTTAATATTCCATTCCGACAGGTCGTGCCACTGCCAGGCCCGTGGGGCGTGAGGCAGGTAAAATAACCTGTAAGGTTAGAGGTTAAACTACGAAGGAAAATAGTATATTGTTACGTGTCGCATAGCCACGTTTGAATTGCGGTGGCGAGTCGCCTATCGGGAGTTAGGGGACCCACACAAACCGGCCGAAGTGTCTGGAGTGTTCTGCCAGGCGTTTCTGTGTCTCCCTCCTTTCAGAAAGATCGATGGCCAGAGGATTCTAGGTTTTGAAATATCTCGAAGCTATTTCTAGAAGTTTCCTCGCGCCTTTTTAGGGACCGGAGGCGAGACACGAATCAGTTTCGCGGTGGATAGTGTGAAGTTAAGTGAACGAGAAATTGTGGTGAACTTATTCAGCAGTGCCTGTGAAAATAGTTGTGACTGTGATACAAATTAACAGAAGGTTAAGTGTAGATTGTAATTGTGATCAAAAGTTTACTGATAATTCTGGAAAGAAATAAAGTGTTCAGTGAAATTTTAAACAAATTAAGCGTGCTTCATTCACGTCGTAATACAGTAAAGGAAAATCCTGCCATCCTAACGACAATATATTGGGAATAATTGGAAAACATTAATTCAGGATAAGGTTTTAGGGGCCTATGGAGAGCATATGTTCATGCAGCCATGAACCTCCGTATTAGATAGAGCCGTGAATGTATATATACATATTTCACGAAAAAAAATCGTGAATCGAAATTTGAACCCGAGACCTCTAACTCTATACGTTAGTATGATACCATCTTCGCCATTCAGGCTCTTGGTGCAAGCATTCATTTTCCTTTCCTTATTTACTCTGTCAAAAGAGGTAGCGGGACATCGCTCGCTTCTATATCTTATGGCTTTTATAACAAGAAAGCATTTTTCAAACGATAATATTTTACTCTTTAGCAGTAACGCTTCTTTATTTCGATGTTATAATTTTTTTTTGACATTTTGACATTTAAGTGATAAAAACCAAATATTTCAAAAAGAGAATAATTAATGCCTGAACCGGGATTTGAACCCGAGAACATCTAACTCTATACGTTAGCGGGATACCAACTTTGTCATTCAGGCTCCCTGTGCAGACATTAATTTTCCCTTTCTTATATACTGTTCTCTATCATATATATATACATATATATATACACATTTAGATGTTATGGCTATATTTTTGTCTTCATTGCTAAATGTCAAAAATATAGTTATAACGTCTAAATATACAAGCGTTACTTCTATATAGTAAATATTATCTTCGAGTATACTTACTTGTTATAGTGGCCACAAGATGGCAGTTGGAGACGATATACCGCTATCTCTCGTGTAAATTGAGAATGGGCTTACTATATATATATATATATATATATAGGAAAAATAAATGTTTATGTTCGGATTACTGAGTAGCTGAGATGATTAGAGCGCTAAACGTACAGCGTTCAGAAACTCGGGTTTAAATCCCGGCTTAGACATTTATTTTTCTTTTCTTGTCACACACACACACACACACACACACACACACACACACACATATATATATATATACACATACACACATATATACACAGCTTTTTTAAATGATTGATTTATTCGCATCGTTTTTCAGTTAGTAATTTAATAAATAATTTGTGTGACATGTATACAACTCTTCTGTGACATAGTAAAAGTACAAAGTTTACATAATTTAATATCTTTGCAATTTAAGTTTTGTATGTCTGTGTCCGTATATCCCCACGTATAGAGTCCTGGCTTGTAGGAGTTATTTAACCAAGTTAATTTAGTTACGCTTATTTCCCCTTAGTTGTCATGGAGTGACATGTGGTTAGCTCATTTCTTTAAAGAGACACCTAGTAGCTCACCAAGGTATTATAAGGATGGGAAAGGTCGATTAAAGTTTGCTCAGAAGCTCTAATTTAGGTTTGAGGTTCTTTTAACCGACCTGGCGACCCTCAGACTTGTGACCTACGGCTGTCCCTCCCATGGACTTATCATTTGCATTTTTCACATCTTTAAAATCCATCGTTTTCGGCCGATTATAAACCTGCGACACTCGGTATCACATGAAAGGATCTTATATTCTATGTCATCGAGGACCGTTGGAATTTAAAGTTACGGTGCTAATTTAGTTGAAAAAACATATATGTTTTTAAATTTCATAATTATCTATTTCTACAGTTGTTAATTAGATCTGTAAGAGGCGAAAACTATAACTAAAATATGAGGAGCTTAAAATAGCAAGGGCGTACCAACAAAAATCACGTTTTGAAATTATTGAAATATAAACTTTGAACTTTCTTCTTTTACCCAAATTGTAAACCACTAGAACACTATATATATATATATATATATATATATATATATATATATATATGACTTCTTCACATTGACGGGTATGATACGTCATGCGATGTAGAGAAAATATGTTTATGAAACTTTAAACACGTTTTTCTCCAAACTAATCTTTTGCATATACGCCCTTGCTATTCTAAGTGCCTCATATGACTTCCTTATATACGAATGGGCCATAATTTCCCCTCTGTAGATTTTCAATATAGGCGCTAGAAGTTTCCTCCTCCTCATCATCATCATCATCAAACATTTCACTTTTTAATGCTCGTTCCGTTCTCATATATTTCAGTTGAAATTTTGATTAATCTCTTCCTTGTTCTACCGAAATTTCTTCTTTATTCTTCCTTCTGCCCTATAATCTAAAATAATTTCTTCTATTCGCTCTACTTTCATTCCCTGAACATGATTTCTCTAATTGTTCCTATATTTCTCTATTTTATGTACCATCTTGAAAATATTTCACTATTCTATGCCAATCGTGCCACCTGTGTAAAGGATATTCGATCGGAGAACAAGTGACTGCTAGCTTCTTGTTGGCCAATGTGATAGTGATAACACATGTTCTCGCTAGAGCCAATCGTCAACATGTTTATTCACATATAAGAGGATTCTATTCCAGGAGTCCACCTACAAGTTAGGCAAGTTAGAGTGAGAAAATGGGGAAGTTAGAGTTAGATGGGCAAGTTAGTGTTAGTTTGGGTAAGTGAGGGTGAGAAAATGGGCGAGATAGTACACCAGATTAGTTCACTTGTTTGTTAGCAGATTTTTGTGAAAAGTTGACTGCACTGAGTAATGAATAATACGTATTTTACATTGCAAATATGCTGATTTTAGATTACTTTGAGCTCAACTTCTCACTTAATTGAAGGTATTTCTCACCTTTTTTTTTTTTAATCGACATATATTTCTCACAGGTAATTATTCACATAATGCGACAATAAATTGTATGTTTTTCCTCTTTTTTATTTGAATTTATGTAGCTGGTACGATGGCATAGAATCCCCGAATATTTAATTAATTTCTGATAGCCTATCTTCACTTTTTTTATCCAAAGGCGTACAACTAGCTCACTTCTTAAAAACCTCACAGGTCTATCTGCTGTTTCCATTGTTCTCTCTTCTCTTTTGACTAAAGTCCAAAACTCACAACTATACTGCAATATTGGGAAAGCCATTAACTTGTAGAACAAATTTCCTCTGGATATAAATTTGATGCGCTGTTAAATCGTAAAAAAGTATGTGTTTCTCTTGTAAGGAGAAAAGCTATAAAATCGAATGCTGTATCATGTTGTAAGACATCCTGTAGAACTATTCTCTGGTGAGGATAAATTCTATTGTAATGAATTTGGCTTTGTATTGTAATATGTGATAAAGAGAACAAGGTTTTCTCACTGTATTTTTACAAGAAAACCTTGAACATATTATAATGGCTTAGTCACGAAGCACTACGTTTATTACATGTTTATGGTTTTATGTTAACTAATTTTATCTTCCACTCGGTGTCTAGGTTAAGTTATTTGTCTCTAATCCCGAGGGTCACGGGTTGAAGCCCAACCGGGACTGATGAATTGTTTTAGGAAGGAAAAATTCAAGGAACAGTTCCTCCGGGAGAGACTTCTAACCTAGGGTTCTTAGTCTGAAGGCTTTCGATTTTGTAAAAGTATCTCAGGTTTAAATTATAGCCTCTGAACAAAATTTAATCTGCCTTTCCCATCCAAAGTAATACGTTATTTGCTTACTAGATGTCTCTTTGAGGCGATGAACTAACCACTTGTCACTTGCTGACATCTGTAAGGAAATGTGAGCAATTAATTTAACTTAAGTAACTCCCACTAGGGAACACGTTTGGTCAAATATAGGTAAAAAGGGACGATAATTATAGGATGTTTGTGAATTAAACTGAGGAAATTTATCTGCTGTGAGGCAGTTGTAGACTAGCAATTTAAGATAGGAAAATTCAGGGTCTGATACGGAATTATCATATATATATATATATATATATATATATATTTTGTTTTTTTTTGGACACTTAATTTCTGAGGAGGCACGCCGTAGCGTAGATGGTTAAGGCAGTACCCTTCATACCGGAATATCAAGGGTTCGATTTCCAGAGGAGTCAGGATTTTTAAACTGACCCAAAACCTTCTGGTGGCACCATGGTCTTGGGGCCGTCTCAATCTCTAACGGAAATTAGTATCAGACGCTTTTTCTGGGGGTAAAGGCGGCCTTCACCCAGGGCTGACAACCCTGCTGACATCAAGTGCCGATTGTCTAGAAAAAGTGGAAGCCTTAACCTCCTACTACCCCAAGGGTCTCCTATGACCTGTAGTGGGATCACTTTACTTTTTTTTTTTTACCTTTTACTTAATTTCTAAAACAAAAATTATACTGTTTAGATTACATAGGCTATGTGTAATAAGGCAAATTGAATCATTAATCGACAGTTTTGGAAACAAATGTCCATTAAGACTAAATTAAATTGACATAAAATATAGCTGGATGTTTTTTATCATAGACATAAATCCAAATTACAATCTGCACAGATGAGATTTTAGTCTTCTTTTTGGTCTAAGTAGGATGAAAGGAGAAATGTTGTCATTCGTGAAAGGCTGAAAGTTCAAGATATTTAAAACGAATGAAAATAATTAGTTAAATGAGCCCCACAGAAGCATTCACATCGTTTACTTATAAAAGTATTTCAGTATATAATGGTATGGAAGTGGTTCCGTCTGGCAAGTGGTTAGAAATTCGTCATCCACTTCTGGGTTCCGGAATTCACGGATCGGTTACAAAATGTGTGGTTCGTGATGGACGAATAGAAGCCAGGAAATGTTTTTGTAGGGTTTTTCTCTCGTATTCCCCTGTCAAAAACTTCCACCATTTCTCCGTACTTATTTATATCAGCAATTTAGTCTAATTTATTTTCATCTGTCATGGTGACAATGCGACAAGCTTTGTCAGCCGGCATCCTCGTTTATCATTGATATTCATTAGGATGAATATTGATTAGGGGCTTCATCTGATCTCATCCTTCGAACTGACACGAGTGGAAGGTTTACATTTACAATCGTAAGGGATGGTGTCAGTCCTTCATTGGTGTTGAATGAAGCATATTATAAATATTTAAACATATTTTTCGAATTTAACTATTAAATAATATTCTATGGAAATGTGACAAGTAATGAGAACATTTCAAGATTTTATAAAAGTTATGTCCTTTATTGTGGTCTAATGGTAATTTTGTTTCCTCAGACGCAGGGGACCGAGTTCGATCCCTATTCAATCCAAATTTCGTGGGTGAGATTTTTACGGGGGGGGGAGGGTTTTCTCACCTGTAAGATAAATTTCAGAAAATTTTAAAGGTCAAATATCCCTGAACAACATCTGGCCATCACAATCATCCACATCATATTCGCCTTGTTTAGTATGTCTTTCTTAAAGTTTGTGTTGCCTCGGAGATGGTCCTCACACTTTGTGTGGTTAAAAAAGGTATATTGTGATTTAGAGTTAAAAATCCTCTTCCGTCACAACATGTCCCAGCAAGACCTGGGTGGCGTGTCACATGTTAAAGTACCTATAATGGGAGAGATTAAATTAAGGTAAATAAATAAAAGTTACAATTTTAAATATGACTGATTTGTTGACTAATATTTGGGCTTCATCATCATATTCCACACCCGTAGGCCTAATTAGACAGTTGCTGGTCCGTTTCGATTTGAACTAGACATAGGTTGCAGTCATCCTTAAGAACTGTATTGGAACATTTCTTAATATGTTCTAACTGCTACCATTCAACATACATGCTGAAACTATTTATGCGTGTATATGAAGACATTCTCCTCCACCGTTTGCGTATTGCCCTCCTTGGTATCTTTACTTTGTCGTGGTGGAGAGTGACCTGTGTGCTTAAATGAAAGCGAGAGCTGTGCAGGCGGCGGCATTGCTGCTGAGAGTATTATCCAAGCCGTACATGTCGAAGGCGATAAGCTAGGGAAAAAAAGTACCTTTGTCGCAAGAATGACGATCTTTCACCGTAAAAATACAACCAACAAGAAACGCGGTCTTCAGTTCCACTGGAGTAAAATTTTCCGGGGATAAAATAGTCCCTCCGTCGGATCTCCGGACCGGGACTACTTTAGGAAATTCATGGCAAATTGTCTGGAAACATCTTGTACGGAAACCGGAAGGAAAACGCCCAATGGGTAAGCCAAGAATGACTGGTAAAATAGCATTAACCATAAATTAAACAGGGAATATTGGAAAACGTCGGCTCAGGATAGGGATGTATGGAGAGCTTATGTCCGCGCGGCCATGAACCTAGAGTTCGAAAGTGTGAGTTAGTAAACTAGTTAGTGGTTGTAGGCCCTATATTGAATTATTGTAGTAAGCCTATCATCTTATTGGACTTCCTTCAATACCTCCTTAAAGATGGAAGCAAACACATTTTCATCAGTACCCTTACTTCATTTTAATACTAGATTACGAATATTAAATGTATAAAATAATTAATGCCTTCGCCAGCGATTTAAGGCATCATGCCCTGGCGCAGAGCTACCAGACTTGCGCTAATTCGGGTCCCCATGAGGGAAGATATTTTCTCTGGGAATTTCGGCCAGTTTGGGACCGATATTCACCCAATATCATGAGGAATTTGAGTAGTCCTATGACCTCTGGGGGACCCGACTGGATGAAAAGATCTCTATAATGGTTAGATGATCGTCCACCTATATAAGTATAAAAAGTGGATGTGAGACCAACTCAGACGGCCCGTAGGCCAAGGGCCTTTTTGGCCTATCGCAATATGAAGATAGTTTTAATTTAGGACTAATTAATAACCGGGGGTATTTTCGTCTGAGTCCCTGGGTTCGCTATCTCGAATAACTTGCCTGAACTCTCTCTGTAACTAGATACATTTATTTATTTTTAACGTATTCACACTTTGTAGGCAGCAACTCAATTTCATCTCAGTTGAATGCTTAGAGTGACGTCAAATTCTCGCATCATAGGTAGATTAAACCTGTCACTAGATAAACAGTGTTTACTATTTCCTAGTTGAGTAGTGATGCTCTAAATATTAGTGTTAGCTTGTCGTGTAGGCCTACTGGGTGGAATACAACTTCAGGGAAGTTGGCTGAGCGTTTTAATAAGAAGGTCATGGGTCCTGAGCTTTGTATTATTTATACTCGTATTATAGACATGTACCATGTATTTTTGACAATAATAAGATGAATTCTAACAGATACAAAGAAAAATAAAAAATAGACTAATCATCATCTGAAATCCCTTCCAATGTTATATAGCCTATATAACTTGTGTGTACGTACAAAATTAAAATTAATAGCGTAAGAAAAATAAAAATAAATAATTTTCCCCGTTATAGCTGAGTGTTTAAGACATGATATCTTGGTGGAGAGCTACGGGACTTGGGTTAGTTCGAGTCCTCATGGGAGAAGACAATTTCTCGTGGAATTTCGCCCAGTATGGGACCAGTATTGTGAGGAATTTGGTTAATTACAGTAAGTAGCGACTTTAAGTTATATAACCTGACTTACTGACCACAGGACTTTACAGGTTGTATGATACCTATCTCTGCTATTAACACTTGTGGATGTAAGGCTGATAGGCTAAGGACCTTCTAGGTTTATCGCACCGTGGAGTAAAGTAAATATCAATAATATGCTAATGTCCTCTCAGAAATGTAAAACTATATATATATATATAGTCCACCGCTGTGGTCTCGAGGTAGCGTGCTGCCTTGTCACGCAGCGGGCCCGGGTTCGATCCCCGGTCGGGGCAGTTTTTCTGGGTGAAGTTTTTATCGGGGTTTTTCCTCACCTGTAAGACAAATGTCAGGAAAACTTTAAGGCCCAAACGGTCCCCGGAATCATATGGCCATCATCATCATCATCATCCTTGTCATTATCATCATCATCATATTTCACCGGTGTAGAAAGCAACGGGAAGCTACCACACCTATAATTCCCTAGTAAAGCTGCAAGCATAGAATGAAAATGCTATGATTGCAGTTAAGGACCTGCCCTCGGGCAGTATTACTATGGATGAATATATATATATATATATATATATATATATATATAACAATTATTTAAGAATAAAGTTATCAGTAAACATTTTAGACCAAAGAGAGACGAACAGAGATGTAAATGGAGAAAACTACATAAAAGTGAACTACATGATATTTATGTGAACTCAGACATAATAAGAATACTTAGGGTTAAGTCTAAAAATAGACAACGATACGCAGGACATGTACAACGAATGAGAATGGAAGACAAGCATGGAAGTATTATGGAGAAAAGCTAGAGGGAAAGTGCCCAATACGTTGGTGTGGAGGTGAGAGAATTATATTAATCATAGACTTGAGGGAAATAAATTAAACAGGAATGATCGGGAAACATCCTAGGATAGAGGGTGTATGGATATGTTATGTCCGCGCGGTCACGCATCTCCAGGTTGGAGATTGCCATTTAGGCCTAGTTAATGATTTGTTTAATCCCGTTAGTCCCACTGGGAACAATGGATTTCCCCAAGTGGGAGGATTTATTTGCGCTTATTTCCCTATAGGTGTCAGCGAGTGACATATGGTTAGTATATCACTTCAAGAAACATCTAATAGGAAACTGAAGTATTACATGCATGGAAGGATATCGATTAAATTTTGCTCCGATGCCTTTTTATTCAGTCTTTATGTTCTTTTACGATCTTGAAAATCTTTAGTTTCGGGACCCACGGCTAAACGTCCCTTCCGGAGGTCTCGTCCCATTTTTCAGTCTAAAAATATATCAACCCCGGCCGGGTTTGAACCTTCGACCCTCGGGACTAGAAGGAAGGAACATAACAACTAGACATCGCGACCGATTCTGACAGAGCGGAGAGGAATTCCATGTTTTTGCAAATGAACCTGTAAAATATGCTAGTTCATAGCGTGAAAAGGAGGGATACAAAGGATAATGTGATCGGATGCCTATTTCAGTATCCTGCGGACATGACTTGAAGGTTCCAGTCTACTATTTAAAGATCGATGGACGAATTTTTATTGCCATTTCAGTCTTTGATATTAAGTGAATATAATACTGTATGTAGTAGGCTACGTGATGGAAAATAAACTGCCATGAATGAAATTTACTATTGAGACTTATAATATGTTCCCTAAGGAATTGATGGGAATCCATAGAGTGGCCTAGTGCGACTGAAAGGACGGAGACACTGCCGAGAACAACCCCTGGATGTTAACCCTTGGCACTGGAGCAGAATCGATCCCTTTTCCATGTTCCTTCTCTTCGGTGCGTTTCTTACGCAATACTTAGCCTACATTTCACGCAGAGATAACGCAGACTTAAATTGGCGTTCAGGGATTTCTACGCATCTCGCCTTGTACTTTTGTAAAACTCGCCATGCCGATTTAAACCATTAAGTGGCCATAAACTCAATGCGCTGTTTTAAGGATACTTCTTTCAGCGAATTCCGAAGGAATGCAACTATTAATGTTGTACTCGTGAAAATAGATTGTAAAAATGTTTAAATCTTCATCAATCCAACTTACCAGAGACAGATTATGATACCAAAAATTATAATATATATATATATATATATATTCATCCATCCATAGTAATTCTGCCCGAGGGCAGGTCTTTCAATGCAATCATAGCATTCTCATGCTATGCTTTGCAGCTTTACTAGGGAATTGTAGGTGTGGTAGCTTCCCGTTGCTTTCCACACCGGTGAAGGATGATGATGATGGCCATATAATTTCGGGGACCGTTTGGGCCTTAACTTTTTCCTGACATTTGTCTTACAGGTGTGGAAAAACTCCGATAAAAACCTCACCCAGAAAAACTGTCACGACCGGGGATCGAACCCGGGCCCGCTGCGTGACAAGGCAGCACGCTACCTCGAGACCACAGCTGTGAACTATATATAGGCCTATATATATATATACTGTATATATATATATATATATATATAATATATATATATATATGAAAATATAAATTAATGCATGAACCGGGATTTGAACCAAGACCTCTAAATTGATAATTCAGTGCGCTACCACTTACGCTATCCAGATATCCTAGCACAGACATTATTTTTTTTTCCTTTATATATATATATATATATATATATATATATTATCTATCAGGAGAGGTAGCGGGAACTTAGTCTCACTGCCCTCTACTGGTTACTTTAACACGTAAGCACATTAAACAGATATTTTACTTTATAGCAGTGACGCTTCTTTATTTCGATGTTATAATTAAATTATGACATTAAGCAATGCAAGCCCAATATGACATGAAAGAAAAATAACACGAAAAAAATATACGCCTGACCCGGTATTTGAACTCGATACATCTAACTCTATATATGTTAACGCGCTTCCAACTGCGCCACTCAGGCATTTCAGCACAAACATTTACTTTTCTTCCTTTTATATGATTCTCTGTCTGCCCCCCCCCCCGCTCTCTCTCTCTCTCTCTCTCTCTCTCTCTCTCTCTCTCTCTCTATATATATATATATATATATATATATATATATATAATGTCCATAATTAGCAGAACAAGAATACCACGTCAAATCTTAAATTACCAGCCACCAGGCAAGAGATCTTTGGATTGAGACCGTAACAGACCACTAGGTCTATCACAGGAAAGGAAGAAGAAGAAAAAAATGTCCACCGCTGTGAGGTAGCGTGCTGCCTTCTCACACAACGGGCTCGGGTTCGATTGCCGGTCGGTACAGGCTCCTGGGTGATGTTTTTTCGGGGTTTTCCGTCACCTGTAAGACAAATGTCAGGAAAACTTTAAGGCCCAAACGGTCCCCGAAATAATATGGTCATCATCATCATTATCATTATCATCATCATCATTATCATCATCATCATCCTTCACTGGTGTGGAAAGCAACGGGAAGCTACCACACCTATAATTCCCTATAAAGCTGCAAAGCATAGCATGAAAATGCTATGATTGCAGTGAAATACCTGCATTCGGGCAGAATTACGATGGATGAATGGATGGATATCGCATTTCGACTAATGTGGCTTTCTACTAACCGATATAAGTGATGGATTATCGGATCAACTGCAGCGTGTTCATAATATGTGTATCAGATTCATATTTAATGTCAGAAAATATGACATTTTTCCACGAATTATCGTATCTCTATCCCAAAGAAGAAAATTACTCTGTCTAGTTCACTTATTTAAGATTCTACATACTTCGAGTCCGAATTATTTAACCTCTCGTTTCCAGTATATGTCCTCGAAACATAATTTAAACACATGATCACACAATAATTTACCGCAACATAGGACGTCACATCATTCCACATCATATACTATCTCCATTTCTCGCAACTTGAATTCCCTACCACAGAAAATCAGAGACGTTAATATAATTTAAAAGTAATCTAATTTGCTTTAAATTTAGCTTGATCATTATTTTCACGTGTAATGTACATGTTTTAAGTAGTGTTTTCTTTTTAATTCATTGTAGTATTTCTGTTACATTATTATTATTATTATTATTATTATTATTATTATTATTATTATTATCATTATCCTATAAAATGTTATATGTAGGGGCCTACATGAAATTTACACTGGCATTTTAATGTATTTTTAATTAATTATAACTAGTATATTTATGTATAGGCCTAGTTCATACAGTAACTATGTATATCTATATTTGTGCTAGATGAGTGGAAGAGAAGACCTATATTTTTTTCTGAGAAGCAATGTTACTTAGCCTATGTGACAAGATGACTTTTTCTTAGCGCAGTTCAGTTATTCAATATATATATATATATATATATATATATGCCACCAGATTATTTTAGATATTTTTGGCATTCTCTCCTAGCAATGGCGGAATTGTAACCTATTTCTGAGCTTGGGGCGCCTGGAAGGAGGAGTTACGTTACTCCAATGATATGATGATTTATAAATTATAACGAAGTTCCAGGAGAGGTCTTAAAACCCAAATATAAACTAAATTGTAAATCATAGGGGACCACGGGAATAATTTCTTTTTAAGGAAACATTCCTGTAGTATGACCGGGAATTGAACACGGAACGTCATAAAAGTAGTCAGAAATTATAAACACAAGGCCACGAGGCTGGTTAAAATTAATTTGCGAAGCGACCACCCATCCAAGTACTAACAGCGCCCAATGTTGCTTAATTTCGATGATCGGACGCGCCTCCGGAATTTTTCAAACTTGGTATGGCTGTTGAATTATCAATATCAAACAGAAAAACTGTTGGCAAAATATTGTTACCTATTTTATTGACAGAGATCATATAGAAGATTGATTGAATATTTCAGGCTGTGTTTGACAATAACATCAACATTTATGACGTAGGATTTGCATACGTTATGAACTGTATAGAGAACGTAATTGACATTAAGAGTTGCGATTGGATATAATGCGGATGTGATAATCAACTTTTTATTCGCGTTATTTGTAATGCATTGTCTGATCGCCATACCAGCAAACGTGTCCACTACGGGTATATTTTGCTGAGCTTTTTTGTCGTTTACTTCGCCCTAACGAAATAGATTACCCAAACTGAAACTGATAAGGCTATGCAGAAACTGCGTAAATTGACCGAATTCTTCACCAATTTTTATGGTTCGATTTTGCTGGTCTACTGAATGTGTGTTTCTTTTGTTAACCCTTTTATTTAAAAGTGAGACTGCAGTAAAAACAAAAATTACATAACTGTAGGCCTAGTTATTGTTTCATATTGTTGTATATAATCGGACACAAATTTAAATAATTTACACTGTTTGTTTATTTTTTCATTGCCTTATCAAAATATTAATTACATTAAAAAAATGTATCGCATAGGATAAATTCCTAATTTAAAGGTTGAATAAAATGTATATTATCAGTTATATTGCGATAATGCGAACTGCGGCTGCTAGAGCGATTTTTTAAATTTCTTGTTAATTTGTTCTATCAGGTAAACTCTCACTTATAATGGTCGGGTTTCGCTGTTTTTTTTTGGAAAATATCTTCTTCGTTTTATTTCAGTAGCATATACAGAGTTTCGTTGCGAAAAATCAAAAATTGCGATAGCTAGAACTATTTTTAAATTTTCGTTTCAAGTGAACTCTTACTCTTAATAATATAATTTTGCTGGTTAATGATCTCTACCTATTTTTGATATATTCATATTATGATGAGTTTGGGTAAAAAAAAACCCTGGGCGTACAGCTTTAACGAATAAAGGCATATATATATGTATGTATGAAACTTTTATTATTATACAAGATGTGACACGAAAAATGTTTCTAAGTTCCAATCATACACCATGCACATGCTTCAACAAACGAAAACGGTTTACACTATGGAATCACGGGATGCAGCCAACATATACACGATATTTAACGAATCTAAAAGCTAACCTAACGCAATTTAAGTACTCTAACCTGTGAAAGTTCAACCTAAAAGCTAACCTAATGCAATTATAGCACTCTAACATGTGAAAGAATGCAACGCCCAAAAATAATTTATGTAATTCTGAAGTATATATATATACAGTTAATTAGTATATACTCTATGTTGGCTGTACGTATTTGTTGTTGCATAGAATATGCGTTAAAATCAAAATGGCTACCACGTATGATGCTACATATGTAGTTAAATATCATAGAAAAATATATTGAAATAATCGTTAGAAAAAATGTAAAAATCATTGTAAATGGTGAGGAATAATTTGAAAAAATAAAACGCTAAGAATAAAATCTGATAGGTGTTTATGAAGGAATTAAAAAAAGTAGCGTCACAGGCTATAAAGTTTAACCATATATATATTTATTTATTATATTATATTATATTATATTATATTATATTATATTATATTATATTATATTATATTATATTATATTATATTATATTATATTATATTATATTATATTATATTATATTATATTATATTATATTATATTATATTATATTATATTCTCTCCATGGTATCTTTACCTTGTCGTGATGGAGTGGCTTGCGTGCTTAAATGATCCTGAGAGCTATGCCGGCGGTAGCATTGCTGCCGATAGGGTTACCCATGCCGGACTGGTCGAAGGTGATAAGCCAGACGAAAAAAGTACCTTGGGCGAAAGAGTGACGATCTTTCACCGTAAAAATACAACCGTTAAGAAATGCGGACATGGGTTCAACTGGGGTAAAATTTTCCGGAGGTCAAATAGTCCCCCATTCGGTTCTCCGGCGGGGACTACTTCAGGGAACCCATGCCAAAGGCTCAAACACAGGGACATGTTCCTAGGAACATGGAATGTTAGGACTTTATACAATAGCGGGGCACTACAGATATTAACGCGGGAATTAGATAAATCGCCCTTGGATATAGTCGCTTTACAGGAAGTTAGGTGGCCAGGAGAAGGTAGTCAGGAATCAGGAAGTTTTGCATTATACTACGGGGGTGCAGAAAGACCTGCATTTGGAACGGGTTTTTTAGTCAGAAGGAGGATCCTATCCGCTATCCGAGATATTAAGTTTGTTAGTGATAGGGTATCATACATAATTCTAAAGGGTAAACGACATGATTTTATAATTGTAAATGTACATGCCCCCACAGAAGATAAAGATGACAAAATCAAGGATGAGCTCTATGAAGAATTAGAATGCTTATTTGATAGCCTTTCACGATATCACATGAAAATTATCTTAGGAGATTTTAATGCAAAAGTGGGGCGGGAAGATATATTCAAACCAACAATAGGCAAATTCAGTCTTCATGAAGATAGTAACGACAACGGGGTTAGATTAGTCACATTTGCCACAGCAAAGAATCTCATTGTTAAGAGCACAACATTTCAGCATAAGGATATTCAGAAATACACCTGGACGTCCCCAGATGGAGAAACTCGGAACCAGATAGATCATGTATTAGTGAATAAACGCTGGCACAGTAGCATCATCAATGTTAGATCAGTTAGAGGGACAGACTGCAATTCGGATCATCATCTGGTCAGGGTGAAAATCAGACAACGGCTATCACTTATGAGAGGAACAAATGCTAAAAACGATTCTGTAAAATTTGAATTTAAAAACTTGAAAAATGATGAAATGCGGCAAGAATACCAAATCAAAATTTCTAATAGATTTGAAGTACTGGAATCTTCAGATGACAATGTGGCAAACGAAGAAGAAACTGATATAAATAAAGGATGGGAGGCTATAAGAGATACTATTAAATTGTCAGCATCAGAAAGCATAGGTTGTTTAAAAAAGAGGCAAAACAAGAAATGGTTTGATGACGAATGTGCCGACATTGTGAAGAAAAGAAAGCTAGCAAAAATGAAATGGTTACACGAGCCAAATGAGGTAAATTTAGAGCAATTGGGTAGTATTAGACGGGAAACCACCAAGTTACTAAAGAGTAAAAAGAGGGAATATTTGATAGAGAAGATTAATGATCTTGAAATGAACGCAAAAAATAGGAACATTAGAGAATTATATCAGGGAATTAGTGTAGAGAAGAAAGGGTTTCAGGCTAGAACAAACATAATTCGTAATGAAAATGGGGATATGATTGCAGATTCCAGGAGTATATTAAATAGGTGGAAAAGTTACTTTAATCAGCTTTAAAATATATATACAGTCAATATGCCCATTTCACCAATAAATGTTTAAAATGGTCAACAAGTTTCTACAGCCAAGCTGTCATTCTCAAGACCAGATATTGACAGTCAATATCTGGTCTTGAGAATGACAGCTTGGCTGTAGAAACTTGTTGACCATTTTAAACATTTATTGGTGAAATGGGCATATTGACTGTATATATATTTTAATATTGTATCACCAAGAAGATCAATTGTGTATTAAATTTAATCAGCTATTAAATGTACATACAGAACAGGACATTGAGGAGGATAATTTACAGACAGCAGAAATGCTAGTCGAAGAACCAAGTGCATTAGAGGTTGAAATGGCGATTGAAAAATTGAAGATGTATAAAGCATCAGGTTCAGATGAGATCCCAGCAGAACTGATAAAAGCAGGGGGAGAAAAATTGATGGACAAGATACGCTGGTTGCTTAGTATTATTTGGGAAAAAGAAGCTCTTCCAGATGAATGGAAGGAATCAATTATCGTACCAATTTATAAGAAAGGTGATAAAACTGATTGCAACAACTACAGGGGCATATCATTACTTTCAACTTCGTACAAAATTCTAACAAATATATTAGTAAGCAGACTTACTCCCTATATTGATGACATTCTGGGAGACCATCAATGTGGATTTAGAAGAAACAGGTCTACAACAGATCAGATTTTTAGTATAAGACAGATTTTAGAAAAGAAATAGGAATATAGTGGTACAGTACATCAACTATATGTAGACTTCAAAAAAGCATATGATTCAATTAAGAGGGAGAAGTTATATACTATCCTGCTGGAATTCGGAATTCCTAAAAAGTTAGTTAGACTTTTACGAATGTGTCTAAATGGCACAAAGAAAAGGGTGCGTGCAGGCAAAGAGTTTTCGGACACTTTTGAAATCCAGAATGGGTTGAAGCAAGGAGATGCACTATCTCCTCTACTATTTAATTTTGTACTAGAGCATGCCATTAAATCTTTAGAGAATGAGGAAGGCTTACAACTGAATAGTATTAATAAACTGTTAGTTTATGCTGATGATGTAGGATTGTTGGCCGATAGTGAGGAGATACTAAAGGTCAATACGCACACTATTGGGTAACACTAAGAACTTAGGACTGGAAGTAAATATCAATAAAACTAAATATATGGTCACACTTAGAAATACATTATATAATGGAAATGGACAGCTAATGACGAATGAGGGAAATTTTGAGGAAGTGGCTGAATTCAAATACCTAGGAACAATAATCACAAATAGGAATGAGATGCACAAAGAAATTAAACATAGGCTCAATTCTGGAAATTCGTGCTATTATGCATTGCAGAGACTCTTGATGTCCCAACTCCATTCAAAAAACATTAAACTGAAAATATATAAAACCATTATTCTACCAGTTATACTATATGGGCGCGAAACGTGGACTCTTACTTTAAGGGAGGAAAGGAGATTACAAGTATTTGAGAATAAAGTACTTAGGAAAATTTTTGGACCAAAGAGAGATGAACAGACAGGTGAATGGAGAAGAGATACATAACAATGAACTACATGGTCTTTATAGGAAGCCAGCTATAATAAGAACAGTTAAGTCTCGTAGACTGCGATGGGCAGGACATGTTGCACGTATGGGAAATGAAAGACTTGCATGGAAGCTTCTTGTAGGAAAGCCAGAGGTAAAACGCCCAGTTGGTAGACCATGAATGAGGTGGGAGAATAACATTAACTATGACTTGAGGAAGTAAATTGTACAGGGAATGATTGGAACACATTAGCTCAGGATAGGGGATGTATTGGAGAGCTTATGTCCCGCGGCGGCCATGAACCTACGGGTTCGATAGGGCCAGGGAGGAAGGACGGGAGAGGAGAGGAGAGGGAGATGAGAGTAGAGGAGAGGGAAGGAGAGGGAGAGGAGAGGGAGAGAGATGAGGAGAGGTAGGGAAGGGAGCGGGAGAGGGAGGAGAGGAGGAGGAGAGGAGAGGAGAGGAGAGGTAGAGGGGAGGAGAGGAGAGGAGAGGAGAGGAAGAGGAGAGGATGGAGAGGAGAGGAGAGGAGAGGAGAGGATGAGGCAGAGGAGAGAGAGAGGGAGGAGAGGAGGATAGGAGAGGGAGAGGAGGAGAGGGAGGAGAGGAGAGGAGAGGAGAGGAGAGAAGATGAGGAGAGGAGCGAGGGGGGATGAGATGAGGAGAGGGAGGAGCGGGGAGGTGAGGAAGTAGAGGAAGGAGGAGAGGAGAGGAGATGATAGTAGATGATATATGATATGAGATTATATTTAGAGTTAGATATTGATATTAGATAGTGTATAGGATATTATATGATAGGTATTATATTAGGAGGTATTATATAGTGATATCTTATATTAATTATATTATATATATTATATTTATCTATTATATTATATATTATATTATTATTATATTATATATTATTATAGTATATTATTATATGATATTGTTATATTTATATGATGATAGGATATTATATATTATTTTATATATCTATATTATATTATATTATATATATGATATTATATTATATTATATTATATTATATTATATTATATTATATTATAATTATATTATATTATTATATTATATTATGGCCGAAGCAACTATATGAATGGCATCCTAACAGAAAGAAGAAAAGAGGAAGACCAAGGTTAACATGGAAGGAAAACATGAAGACAGTAATGCAAGCTAGAGGGCTAAGCATCGAAGATGCCCAAGACCGTAGGCTTTGGAGGTTTGGCACGGGAAGACGGCAGCAGCTGTAAAAACCCGAAGATAGAGAGATAGATATATTATATTATATTATATTATATTATATTATATTATATTATATTATATTATATTATATTATATTATATTATATTATATTATATTATATTATATTATATTATATTATATTATATTATATTATATTATATTATATTACATTATATTTTATTATATTATATTATATTATATTATAGAGTATTTTCCCGGATATAAGTATGATTAAGAATGTTTTCTTGGGTGTCCGCGTCATGGATTGAAGGTTAGTCTCTGGCCACTGATTCCGGTGTTTCGACATGATCCCACATGCCATTATCAAGGAATGATAAATTCTATGTGTATTCCTATGTACAAGCTCCGAGTTCTTAAATACGGGTCTGCTTGAACGGCTGTAAGTTCCCTTTTGGAAGAACGTTTGTTACTCGTGAAATGGCCTTTTCTGCCCCGCTAATTTTGAATGGAGTTACGAAATGTAAATAGGTTCGACTACTACTACTATCTAAACTGGGGAATTCACCAAATGCGGCCCTAGTCGGGCGGCTATTGTGTCTTTTTTGGAAGAACGTTTGTTACTCGTGGCATGGCCTTTTCTGCCCCGCTAATTTTGAATGGAGTTACGAAATGTAAATAGGTTCGACTACTACTACTATCTAAACTGGGGAATTCACCAAATGCGGCCCTAGTCGGACGGCTATTGTGTCTTTTTTGGAAGAACGTTTGTTACTCGTGGCATGGCCTTTTCTGCCCCGCTAATTTTGAATGGAGTTACGAAATGTAAATAGGTTCGACTACTACTACTATCTAAACTGGGGAATTCACCAAATGCGGCCCTAGTCGACGGCTATTGTGTCTTTTTTGGAAGAACGTTTGTTACTCGTGGCATGGCCTTTTCTGCCCCGCTAATTTTGAATGGAGTTACGAAATGTAAATAGGTTCGACTACTACTACTATCTAAACTGGGGAATTCACCAAATGCGGCCCTAGTCGGACGGCTATTGTGTCCTTTTTTGGAAGAAACGTTTGTTACTCGTGGCATGGCCTTTTCTGCCCCGCTAATTTTGAATGGAGTTACGAAATGTAAATAGGTTCGACTACTACTACTATCTAAACTGGGGAATTCACCAAATGCGGCCCTAGTCGGACGGCTATTGTGTCTTTTTTGGAAGAAACGTTTGTTACTCGTGGCATGGCCTTTTCTGCCCCGCTAATTTTGAATGGAGTTACGAAATGTAAATAGGTTCGACTACTACTACTATCTAAACTGGGGAATTCACCAAATGCGGCCCTAGTCGGACGGCTATTGTGTCTTTTTTGGAAGAACGTTTGTTACTCGTGGCATGGCCTTTTCTGCCCCGCTAATTTTGAATGGAGTTACGAAATGTAAATAGGTTCGACTACTACTACTATCTAAACTGGGGAATTCACCAAATGCGGCCCTAGTCGGACGGCTATTGTGTCTTTTTTGGAAGAACGTTTGTTACTCGTGGCATGGCCTTTTCTGCCCCGCTAATTTTGAATGGAGTTACGAAATGTAAATAGGTTCGACTACTACTACTATCTAAACTGGGGAATTCACCAAATGCGGCCCTAGTCGGACGGCTATTGTGTCTTTTTTGGAAGAACGTTTGTTACTCGTGGCATGGCCTTTTCTGCCCCGCTAATTTTGAATGGAGTTACGAAATGTAAATAGGTTCGACTACTACTACTATCTAAACTGGGGAATTCACCAAATGCGGCCCTAGTCGGACGGCTATTGTGTCTTTTTTGGAAGAACGTTTGTTACTCGTGGCATGGCCTTTTCTGCCCCGCTAATTTTGAATGGAGTTACGAAATGTAAATAGGTTCGACTACTACTACTATCTAAACTGGGGATATCACCAAATGCGGCCCTAGTCGGACGGCTATTGTGTCTTTTTTGAGAAGAACGTTTGTTACTCGTGGCATGGCCTTTTCTGCCCCGCTAATTTTGAATGGAGTTACGAAATGTAAATAGGTTCGACTACTACTACTATATCTAAACTGGGGAATTCACCAAATGCGGCCCTAGTCGGGCGGCTATTGTGTCTTTTTTGGAAGAACGTTTGTTACTCGTGGCATGGCCTTTTCTGCCCCGCTAATTTTGAATGGAGTTACGAAATGTAAATAGGTTCGACTACTACTACTATCTAAACTGGGGAATTCACCAAATGCGGCCCTAGTCGGACGGCTATTGTGTCTTTTTGGAAGAACGTTTGTTTACTCGTGGCATGGCCTTTTCTGCCCCGCTAATTTTGAATGGAGTTACGAAATGTAAATAGGTTCGACTACTACTACTATCTAAACTGGGGAATTCACCAAATGCGGCCCTAGTCGGACGGCTATTGTGTCTTTTTTGGAAGAACGTTTGTTACTCGTGGCATGGCCTTTTCTGCCCCGCTAATTTTGAATGGAGTTACGAAATGTAAATAGGTTCGACTACTACTACTATCTAAACTGGGGAATTCACCAAATGCGGCCCTAGTCGGACGGCTATTGTGTCTTTTTTGGAAGAACGTTTGTTACTCGTGGCATGGCCTTTTCTGCCCCGCTAATTTTGAATGGAGTTACGAAATGTAAATAGGTTCGACTACTACTACTATCTAAACTGGGGAA
The DNA here is from genome assembly GCA_030220185.1 of Diploptera punctata. Taxonomy (NCBI): domain Eukaryota; kingdom Metazoa; phylum Arthropoda; class Insecta; order Blattodea; family Blaberidae; genus Diploptera; species Diploptera punctata. The sequence goes on from JASPKZ010005696.1 coordinate 255,480, forward strand.
TTCACCAAATGCGGCCCTAGTCGGACGGCTATTGTGTCTTTTTTTGGAAGAACGTTTGTTACTCGTGGCATGGCCTTTTCTGCCCCGCTAATTTTGAATGGAGTTACGAAATGTAAATAGGTTCGACTACTACTACTATCTAAACTGGGGAATTCACCAAATGCGGCCCTAGTCGGACGGCTATTGTGTCTTTTTTGGAAGAACGTTTGTTACTCGTGGCATGGCCTTTTCTGCCCCGCTAATTTTGAATGGAGTTACGAAATGTAAATAGGTTCGACTACTACTACTATCTAAACTGGGGAATTCACCAAATGCGGCCCTAGTCGGGCGGCTATTGTGTCTTTTTTGGAAGAACGTTTGTTACTCGTGGCATGGCCTTTTCTGCCCCGCTAATTTTGAATGGAGTTACGAAATGTAAATAGGTTCGACTACTACTACTATCTAAACTGGGGAATTCACCAAATGCGGCCCTAGTCGGACGGCTATTGTGTCTTTTTTGGAAGAACGTTTGTTACTCGTGGCATGGCCTTTTCTGCCCCGCTAATTTTGAATGGAGTTACGAAATGTAAATAGGTTCGACTACTACTACTATCTAAACTGGGGAATTCACCAAATGCGGCCCTAGTCGGACGGCTATTGTGTCTTTTTTGGAAGAACGTTTGTTACTCGTGGCATGGCCTTTTCTGCCCCGCTAATTTTGAATGGAGTTACGAAATGTAAATAGGTTCGACTACTACTACTATCTAAACTGGGGAATTCACCAAATGCGGCCCTAGTCGGACGGCTATTGTGTCTTTTTTGGAAGAACGTTTGTTACTCGTGGCATGGCCTTTTCTGCCCCGCTAATTTTGAATGGAGTTACGAAATGTAAATAGGTTCGACTACTACTACTATCTAAACTGGGGAATTCACCAAATGCGGCCCTAGTCGGACGGCTATTGTGTCTTTTTGAGAAGAACGTTTGTTACTCGTGGCATGGCCTTTTCTGCCCCGCTAATTTTGAATGGAGTTACGAAATGTAAATAGGTTCGACTACTACTACTATCTAAACTGGGGAATTCACCAAATGCGGCCCTAGTCGGGCGGCTATTGTGTCTTTTTTGGAAGAACGTTTGTTACTCGTGGCATGGCCTTTTCTGCCCCGCTAATTTTGAATGGAGTTACGAAATGTAAATAGGTTCGACTACTACTACTATCTAAACTGGGGAATTCACCAAATGCGGCCCTAGTCGGGCGGCTATTGTGTCTTTTTGGAAGAACGTTTGTTACTCGTGGCATGGCCTTTTCTGCCCCGCTAATTTTGAATGGAGTTACGAAATGTAAATAGGTTCGACTACTACTACTATCTAAACTGGGGAATTCACCAAATGCGGCCCTAGTCGGGCGGCTATTGTGTCTTTTTTGGAAGAACGTTTGTTACTCGTGGCATGGCCTTTTCTGCCCCGCTAATTTTGAATGGAGTTACGAAATGTAAATAGGTTCGACTACTACTACTATCTAAACTGGGGAATTCACCAAATGCGGCCCTAGTCGGGCGGCTATTGTGTCTTTTTTGGACGATTAATAGTTATGTTATTAATGCGCCCGCGGGTCCCAAGGCATAGTCTTTTTGCCCCGCTAATTTTGAATAAACAGGTTTGTGTCACTGATTCAATTCTCATATGGTTAAAGACATTGCGTTTTCATTGTGGTCCGATTTGGAAGCCGTATATCCATCCGGGGGTCGACCACGCTCCATGTTGCCCAACCGTGGTTTTCTCCATATTTTTACACTGTTCCACTGTTCTAGGGATGACGTGATAGGCAGCGAGAGCAATTTTCAATGTAGATGGAATCTCGGGTGTTCATAGAATGTGGTCTTTTCTCAATTTGTATAGCTTCCCTATAGATTCTTGATTTTTCATTACCTATTTTAGCCAACGTTCTAGATTCTGTGAGGTCGATGTTGTGACCCTTCTGTTTCATGTGTTACACCAGAGTTGAAGTAGGTTCTTGACGATTTCTTGCAGCCTTATGTTCTTGTATCCGGCAGGAAATTCCTCTGCTGGTACGTCTTAATGGTCATTTAAATGAGGTGCAAGGGATCTCATAGATGCCTTGTGATTCTAGAGGTATTTTATCTTTAGTAAGTTGGATATGGTGTTTACCGAGCGGAATATAGTTTTAATCTGATTTTTGTAGCATTCGGCTTATTTTATCGACAGTGTCTTGTACATACGGTAAGAAGGCAGTGCCTAAGGTCTGCTCTTCCTTGTCCGATGTGCTTGGTGCGTTTCTAGCTCGCTTGAACACTTCTCACTGCATGTTCAGGATAGCCAATTGCTAGAAGTGCCTGTTTCAGATGTTTTTCTTGCCTCCCCTTCCATAGATCAGGACAACCATATTTTGATTATAATACAACAGTCACATACTTATAATATTTAATACATTTACCAAACTAACATTAATAATAGCAATAATAACAATAATAATAATTTATCCAGACATGAAAGCAGAATAACGGCTTGTGAAATGAGATTAATGTGCAGAACAGCGGGTTACTCCAGATGGGATCGGAAAAGGAACACCGATACCTTAAAAGAATTGAAGACTATGTCAGTTTTGGAATATATTAAACAGTACCAACTAAATTGGAAACGCCATCTTGAAAGAATGAGTTCAAATCGGATCCCCAAACCTGTTTATAATTGTATACCAAGAGGACGAAACTCACTGGGCCGTCCTATGAAACGCTGGAGGGAAAATTTTCTATAGGATCGTAACAGGCCTTGGCCTAATACTTGGAAGGAAAAGGAAGAAGATAATTTATCCCCAATACAGTGGTTTTCCTTCACCCTCAAAAATTCGCCTTTTCCAGTTGTAGCAGTCCTAAATATCCTCATCTATGAGTCCCTGTTCACTCATATTTCTTCTCACACCATCCACCAAACCTTCTCTGGGTATTCCCTTTTTTCTTTACACACCTATTTTCCAAGAAATTCTTAAGGATTCTATCAGATGCCATAATAATAATATATTTCGTAATAGTGTTTAAATAAAATTGAAACTAACCTAGTAATGAAATTATATAATGCGAGATAAATAATGTGTTGTAATATACATGAAAATTATTAAAATATCAAATTATTTTATTTTATTGAATCTCCAATAATGCGAACCCTATTTAAGCATCCGATATGTTAGGGCTTTAGTTACAATACGATTAATTATTTACAGTAATTTAGACTATGCTTAACTTATAGCGTTACATAATAACGTAATATGAACAAATAAATTAATTAATTAACAAACCAAAAACAACTAACTCAAAGTCTCTTAAAAATATGATAGATAAAGTCACAAAGCTTTCTATAGCAACATTTCTTACATAAAATATTTGACAAAGGTTGTTGAAATCTATTATGGCAATAATGAAATGTGATGAGTTAATCTATCGGTTAAAATAAAAAATACTATTAATATTGATCAGTATTGATGTTTTACTTTTGAAATGAAAGAAAATATTAATTGTAATACTAATAATGTGTTTGATTAGATTGTTATTAAATAATTCTTCAATTTCTTTATTTACGATGTTATAGTTTGACAGTCTCTAACGTAGGCCGGAAGAGAATTCCATGATTTTGGAAGTAAAATATTGCAGTGCGCAGTGTGTTGAGGAGGGATATGTGTTGATGGAATTGGGTGACTAAATGATATGTATCGGAAAGTCCGACGAAGCATTGTGATAATTAGGTGTTGATGTTTATAACTAATAAGTGAACATGTTGATAAAAGAAGAACTTAACTGTGGAATTCCCTAAAATTTTTCAAATGTTAACATTGATGTGTTGTGATGTATCGTATTTGACGCTAGAAATTTGTTTTTGCTTTCCAGTTTGCGTCGGGGTCCAGGGGCCAATGTACAAGACAGCAGTGGCTATTCTGCCCTCCATCATGCCGCCCTCAATGGCCACAAGTAAGTGAATAATTATCGTGTTACGTATATTTTTTTTTGTATGATATATTATTACCTGAATTCCTACATTCCTACTTACCTGGCGTCCAGATTTGAGAAGTTATCCTCTTACCACAATATTGACACTAGGTCACAAGATAGCAGTCTGCTAACAATTCCTCTTCATAGCACTTCCTCCTATTCTACTTCCTTCACAGTAGCCTCTGGCCACTCCTGGAATCTCCTTCTTCAAGATATCAGGGGTTGCCGCACACTTGGCACCTTTAAGTCACGCTTATACAGTTACCTGTTGTCTAATAATTAATTTTTCTCTATTTATTTAATTTTATACTATGTCATTAATCTTTTCCTCGTTTTTTTATATATCTTCTACATATATATTTAATTCGTTAAATTTAGAGTAAATCAAAATACATTATAAATATTAATTGTATTGTATTCATAACTTGTAATCGTTTATACGCGTGTATATATATTGTAATTTAGATGTAAGACTATTTCTTTTTGTATTTTTTTAAACCTGGTTGAGCGGTAGACAAGGCCTTAAAGCCTTAACTCTGCCAGGTAAAATAAAGCTATTATTATTATTATTATTATTATTATTATTATTATTATTATTATTATTACTATTATTATTATTACCACTACTATAGGCTACGTATAAAGGATCATGTTTCCAGTAAGCGACGCAAGTTTTAAAATACCCCACAGAGTTGTACTAGTGTAAAATAATTCAAGGTAATAGACACTACATTTAAAGCACAAGGTTATATCAAAGTTGACCAAATTCTTTGCGCCGCGTGCTTCATGACATGGCATAGGTCCACTTAGGTGGCCCTAGCTCTGGAGCAACTGCATCAATCGAGCCAAAATTTTGCACAATAAGCTAACAAATGCATGTGCACATTTAAAATTTTGAACAAAATCTTAGGTGGTCGAGTGGGGACCCCTAGGATTCTTGACATGGAATGATCCTAATACGATATGCTAAAACGTTTACTGACGTTACAAACTCTAAAATTTGACAGGTTATAACAACTACAAATGCAGTGAATTAACTACATTAATTAGATGTAATTAGCCCTTTTTTAAAACTGTGAATATTAACTGGGCTACATTAATTTAATATATAAATATATTATCTTAGACTATTTAACTCATGCCACAAATGCTAGTCAATGACCAATCACGTTTCAATGAATGTTGTTTTACAACCAATGACAGTCGTGTTTCACCTCGCTCTTTATCGATTTATCTTTATCAGCTCCTGCTTTTGTGATAAAGAAAGCTCCTCCTTTTTAATGTTCTCAACAGGTCAAAGCATTATTTTTCTCCAACAAATACATTGAATATAGCAAATAATGAAAAGATTCCTTGATTTTACTGAGTTGTTTACTAAAAAATTAAATGAATAATCCGTAATGTTGATTATGATATATAGTTTGATGTGTTTAATTATTTCTCCACTTGGGTGCACTCTTACAATATTGCGATCTTATTTGGCAATAAATAATATGATCAAGCAGCAGTGAATGGACATAACCTCACATATCTAATTTGTTTTCAAACATCGCCGTTTACATTAAATATATAAATATTTTAAAATAACTATAGTTAAATAATGATTTGTGAGTAAACAGCTTAATTATATTCGTTAAATAGTCCTAACAAATGCCACTCTTGATTTCCAAATTCTCTAGATAAATTGGAAATCACTCGTGGCATTACTTATGATTCATAAGTTATGAATATTATAATGTAGGCCTATATTGTAAATATAAACTACATTAATTAGATACAATTAACCCTCATAAGTAACTTCAAATATTAGGTTATATTAATTAGACGTAGTTAACTACGTGATCTTAGAATATTATGTTTTTTTTTTCTTCTTTATCTCAGCTAATCTCTCATCTTTTAGGGACTTTTTACATACCACACGCCACTCGGACCTAATAGTGGCACGGCCGAGTATTATAATGTAATTGTAAATATTAACTACACTGTATATTGTAAATATAAACTACATTAATTAGATACAATTAACCCTCATAAGTAACTTCAAATATTAGGTTATATTAATTAGACGTAGTTAACTACGTGATCTTAGAATATTATGTTTTTTTTTTCTTCTTTATCTCAGCTAATCTCTCATCTTTTAGGGACTTTTTACATACCACACGCCACTCGGACCTAATAGTGGCACGGCCGAGTATTATAATGTAATTGTAAATATTAACTACACTGTTTAGATGTAATTAATCATCTTATATTTAATGGAATTGTACATCAGTATGTATTTTATATCTAAGGCCGACCTCGTGTTATGTTCCATGCCTCTGGTCCCAAGGGACGCGGGTTCAAACCCGACAGTAGCCGATCAATTTTTTAGTATGGAAAAATCCAAAGAGAAAAATCCTCCGGGACGGACTTTAAGCCGTGGGTCCCGAGTCTGAAGATTCTCAGGCTCGTAAAATATTATTAAGCCTGAATAAAGGGGCCTCTAAGCAAAATTTTCCGATCTCCATCATCCTAGTAATACCTCAGTTGCCTACTAAATGTCTCATTAGGTCGGTATGTTGACCGCATACCATTCATGACATCTTCAGGGAAATAAGCATAACTAAATTAACTTGATCTTGTAACTCCTAAAAAAAGGAGAGTCTAAGTCCCAAACATTGGATTGTTACGCCATTTTAGATAGATTTTGTCACTAAGAGAATTATTGTAATACAAGTATTACCTCAAGTAACGGAGCATGCACTATAAAAAATACTTGAAACAACTCAATTTCATACAACATGGACACCCATCCATAAGATTAATACTAATACTACTAATAGCTAATTAAAGTTTTTTTTCGTTTATTTCCTAATATCTGAATTTTAGAAATAACCAGTCTTCCTCCATCCAAGTAATTTCTCAGTTTTCTACAAAATGTTTCCTCGAGGCGATATACCAACCACATGTCACTCGCTGACATCTGCAGGGAAATAAGCTTAACTAAACAAGTCCAGTTAAGAAACTTCCCACTAGGGGAGTGCCTAGGTCCCGAGCGGGATGAACCGTGATCAATCAGTCAATCATAGAGCCTAAAATCGCTCATTTTTGTGAAAACTATTTTGTAATTGAAAATGTACAAGAACAAAATATTTGTAACTCGGAAAGTTGGGCTTATTAGATTCTGGATTACCAATTTCTTCACAGTGTGTACGAGGCTTGGGTGATCGTAGAACAGTTAACCCAGTTTGGCCATTTTTCGAATTAACAATCCATGAGAAAGATATTTATATTAGGGTTAAAGCAAACACAATTTGTTACTTAAATTACACTGGTCAACATTATTTTTCTCTCATGAGTACCAATAGTTATACTTAATTCAGTTTTTATGATGTTTTCAAAAATGTATTCGGAATTTCTCCATCACCCACAGTTTTTTTTTATTTCAATTTCAATTAATGGATTTAAATAACTATGTTTTAAATAAGTCGGCCGCGGTGGACTAGTGGTTATGTTCCTTGCCTCTGGTCCCGAGGGTCGCGGGTTCAAACCCGGCCGGGGTCGATGGATTTTTAAGGACGGAAAAATCCAAGGAGCAAGTCTTCCGGGAGGGACTTTAAGCCGTGGGTCCCGAGTCTGAAGATTTTCAGACTCGTAAAAAATCCTTAAGCCTGAATGAAAAGGCCTCTAAGCAAAATTTACTGAATTTTCCCGTCCTAGTACTACCTTGTTTTCCTAGATGTCAGTATGAGGCGGAACGCTGACCACGGACCACTCACAATGACATCTATACGAAAACAAGTGTAACAAAATTAGTATAGTTCAAATTCTTTCCTGTAGGGGGAGAGCGCCTAAATCTCTGTAAAGGGAAAACATAGGCTTAAATACAATAAAAATGTTTTAAATAAACGTTTTTTCGTCCATTTGTCCATTGTAAAATGAGCACGGGGAACACTTTCATCAGGAGATTTCAGCTATGGAAAAGAGATATCAAGGCAAATATTGATTATTGTTGGACCATCAAGAGGGATGCTCCACAGGCGAAATATAGCAGAAAATCGTCATTTCTTACTTTCTAGGTGAGTCCGAATGTTCGAATATTGTGTAGTTACGAATGTAGAAAATATTAAACTGTTTGAAATTATAAATTCCTGTCTCTCGGAAACCTTGCGTGATGGAGAAAAAACGATAACATATTTTGAATTCAGGAGAAAAAATACTATCAGAATAATCTTTTTCTTTCCGAGACAAAAAAAAAATCTTTTTTTGTTGCTCAGTGTTATTTTTAATGGTTTTAACATCGAGACCGTGGGTTCGACGTCGACACAATGAACTGGTTTCATTTGAATGAGGGTGGGTGACCAGCAATACCATAATGAATGTGACATTAAACTTATTGGTTGTATGTGCCATAGAGTTAGTTTATGACTTGACATCGAAAGGAAAGCTTTAAGCATGTAAGCTACGTGCTGAGCTATAAAATAGATTTTTACGTAAACTCCGGTCTCTAGTCATAACTTGTCGGTCTCTTTAGGCCTGGAGATGGTGAGAGGGAGAGAGGAGATGCTGGGAAAGTAATTTTGCTTCTTGGCTGCGGTAAAGCACCACGGAAATTGAGAGGCATTTATACCGTGGCAATATACCGGATAAAAGCAGAAGAGAGAGACAACACTATGAGATAGCTATTTCTCTCCTTTTTCATTCTTGCCTCTCTTCACATCCTACATCTTCAGAATATAAAGTTCTTACGATGCTCAAGAATTATATCTTCGCTGAAATGCTTATTTTATGCTTTGAATATGCAAACTGATCCACAGTGTTACCTCAGACGCAGCGGACCCGGGTTTATTCCCCATCGGTACAAGCTTCCCGGTGAGGCATTTTCGGGACTTTTTCTCACTTGAAATAAAAATGTCAAGAAACTTCTAGGTCCATATAGTCCGCAAACACTACCTGATAATCATTATGGTCCATATCATGTAAGTTCTATTTGGTATGAATGTATGAGTAAATGGTGCGTTTTGTATTAAATGTTAGTGTTGGTTGGGAGGTGGCTTGGCAATAAGCTGATCACTCATTCGTAGAGGCTGTCCGTGAGCTTATATGGTAAAAAAAAGTTTAATCCAGAGTTTAAAATTCCCTCCCGATTAGATTGTCGCTGTAAGGTTCAGGTGACGTGAGGGCACGTAAAAGTACAACAAAGAAAAGGTTAATCAAGAGCCGCCCAAACGTATTTGTATCGCGGGCCAAATTGAGGAAATATCAAGGTGGTGCGCCGTAGGCCCTGTTATAGTTGTTGTGGATATTATTATTATTATTATTATTATTATTATTATTATTATTATTATTTCTAGAAGAGATAAAATAAGAAACAGTGTAATTAAACAAACGATAAATGTTCAAATTTCAATTGTGATTGTCATAAAAAAACAATTAAAATATTATTGTCATGTAAAATTGACGGAGAACTGATCCCAAGATTAATATTAGAATGGGTTAACACGGTAGATGAAGAAGAGGACAGCCAAAAATGAAATTGATTGATGGTGTTTTGAGCTGGATGAGGGAAGAAGAATTGGACGATGAAAATTGAGATAGCAGAGAGATGTGGTGGCGAATGACAGACAGTAGATTAATTGGGCACAGGAAGAAGTGAAATATTGTTAAACCTGCTAAAATAAATAAATAATTATTATTGTCATCATTACTGATAAAATAATATTATAGGCCTACCCTTAGAATATTTTAATTTAATAGAATGCTGCAGACCTACTGGGGCTGGATGGAAAGTGATGGAAGGCCTTATCCGGCCCGCGAGCCGTAGTTTGGTACCTCTGAGTTAAACTAAGGATAAGAAATAAAGGAAAAAATATACAATCGGGTAGGCCTACCACCGCTGTGGTGTAAGTAAAGGTCATTAGAAAGTCCTTTGGATAGAAGGAGGTTAAATCTCTCACATTTCTAGAAATTAGTCACGTGATGTTAGCCGGGTTGTCAGGTGTGACGGTGCCTTTACCACTAGATTATTTATTTCTGATAGGCCTACTATTTCCGTTAGACGCTGAATCCATCCCAGGGTCATGGTGCCTCCGGAAATTCTATTTAAAAAATGATCCCATTGGGAATCGAACCTGGGCCCTCGAGTTGAAAGGCATATCTACTACGTACTCTTTGAGCTGACTTTGAGGTATAAATCTTGACTTGTCGCAGCAGGTCAGAAATCGATCCGCAATAGGGACGTATTTCCTCGATAAAGTAGTTTGTTTTTCTTACCTGTAAAACAAATGCTACGAAACTTTGGGGCCCACATGCTGTATTAAAACATATATATGTATACTCGTGTGTGTATATATTTTCCTAGGTACTGGAATTCCATTGCAGGAGAGCCACATGTAATCAGGGAGGTGGAGGATCACTTAATCGGCATACATATGCGACATATGCTAATCATGTCTTATCTTTCAGCTATTGTAGATGGTTTTCTTAACGTGAGCCACTACTTTTCGTAGTTCAAATTGATTTTTTCTTAGGCCTAAAGATTACGAACTCTGTAACTAATTCACTGGCACTATCGTACGTAGGTTCATGGATACGCAGACAATAGCTCTCTATACATCCCTATTCTGAGCTAACGTTTTCCAATCATCCCCACTATAACCTTCTTCCTCAAACCATGATTAATGTTGTATTCCCACACCCTCATTATTAAGATAATACCAACTGGTTTTCGCCGCCAAACAAGTCTTCCATGTCCATTTTTTCATTCCCCATTTTCCTGTTTCAACACATCCTGCCCATTTCAATCTACGAGGCTTAACTAAGGATTTGCCAACATATAACGTAATTAAAAATATCATTACCTCCAAAAAATAATGTCACTTCTAGTATGTTAGTTTCTGGCTGTTTCTTTTATTAAGGAAACAAGACAGTAATTTTGAATTTGTTACAAATGTGGAAACTTGCCTTTACATCCCCAATGAATTCATGACACGGCTATTGTAGCGCAAATGTTATGGTGGGTCTCAGGTTAGAACTATTTTTTAATCTTTTATTATCGATTATCGTTCATCTAACCCATTTTCGATTACTTCTGTCATTATGCCTACATTCTTCATTTAACGACGACATCTTTTCAACATAGTTCGATGCGAGATGCGACATTCGTTGGATTACGTGATTTTTGGAATGCACTAGTTTAGCAATTACAATTCAGACTTGCATTCATATCTTAGAACGTGTTTCTAAATTGCTGCATTTCCTTAGGTTACCTTTCATTACGTTGGGTGTTTACCACACGTATATCATAAGTTTCTGTTTCCTCTAAGACCCAGGGCTAATTCAAGGCGACACCTGTAACTACTGAAATAAGCGTATCCTTATAATATATGAACCAACTTTACCATAAGTTTTGCAGTCCTGTTCTAATCATAAATTTCATATCATAGCTATGATTATTATCTAACACTCTCGTACCCGTAGGTAACATTGTTTTTCTATGTTTGGCAAATGCCCCATGTTGTCTTTCGACATTCCTGGTGTTCTCTCCTGGCATGGCGTCACTTGTAAACACACCAATTCTGAGGTTGCGCGGAGCGTCTGGAACGCCGGGGTTTGGTTGCCCACCATGATATGAGTGGGTGATGATGATGATGGTGGTGCGACTAGTAAGAGTTCATAATCCTAAAGCTTAATCTAAAATCAAATCTGAATGATGGTGATTGCGAGGGCCATTATGCATTTCGGGAAGCCGTTTGGACCTTATAAAGTTGTCCTGACATGTGTGTCAATTAAACAGGTGAGGGAAAACCCCGATAAATACTGTCCCGACCGGGGATCGAAACCGGGCCCGCTGCATGACAGAACAGCACGCTACCTCGAGAACATAAGCGGTGAAACTGGAACTGTTTAAAATTAAAATAATCGATCTTTTTAGGGACTGGGTTTAACTCATGCCCCAAATGGGAGTCGATGAACAATCACATTTCAAAATGATTTTTTATTTACAACCAATCATAGTCGTGTTTCTCCTAGAATTAGGCAACGAAAGTTTATCGTAAATAAAGAAAGCAGCTCCTTTTTTATAACATTCCTTTTCAAGCGTTTTACGTCACATCAACACTAATAACGATAGATAAAACATCAATTCAATGACTTTTATAATTACTTGCGCTTGCTGATACCCGACGTGCGCTGCTACTTAGCCTAAATAAATGACACTTAATGTTGCTTTTATGTTAGGTTGAATAAGGGGAATGATCAAATAGATTCATAAATTTGCATTTTTTTAGATAACCCGAGGCTGCATACCAAGGGCGTTGCCCGGAATTCTACTTATCACTATCTTCTTGACATAAATGAACTGAAATAAGGAATAATAATGTGTTTTATGTTTAGTTAAATAAATAATTCGAGAAATTATATCGTTAATAATTTTTAGATACCCCGTGCTGTTTACCCGGTGCTGCCCGGGAATCTACTTATCTCGTTCTCTTTGGCATAAATGAGCTAAAAGACAAAATTCGTTATTGTGAGTTATCCGTAAAAGAATACCCGCCATGTGCTGCTATGCTTACACAGGAATCTACATACTTGTATCGATCTCCTTGGCATCAATGACCGAAGACAAAAATTGTTATTGTGAGTTATCTGTAAGAGATAAACATATGCTGTCGCGGACTTTTTTATAGAGCTTCTTGAGATATTCAATTCTGTGTTCATTAATTTTGTGTATTTGGTATGGTTTAGGCAGCTTAAGCCGTTGAAGCTGCTCAATAAGTATTTGTTTTCTCTCACTTTTTTCCACTATACAATGGCGATTTTGACAATGGTGTAGGAGTTGTAAGTATCCACAACTATCATATAGCCCTACTAGCTGGCCCGGCGAACATCGTATCGCCTTTAAATATTTTTACGTTAATTTTTCCGATGTTTTAATAGTTATCTGCTATTCGGGGCGAAACAAATCCAACAAATCAAAGATCATAAAAATCGGTCCAGCCGTTCTTGAGCTATAAATAGTGTAACTAATCCGACTTTGTTATATATATATATAAGTCCCGGCCACGCATTGCTGTGGCTAAGTTATACGTTAAATTATGTTGTAGTAAACTTAGTGAGAAATCTAAATCAGAAAGTTTTTGTTTTACACAATTTTTTAGTTCTGGTACGTTAACTACACCCGGTATAAATATGGGTGGTGGTTTATGTGGAAGTGGTTTTGTTGATTGAGATGAATTCATGTTGTCTACATTCTCAGTATCATCCATAAGTGTATCATAAGGATTATATACATTTATTGATTGAATATTTTGAGGAGACTTGCTGATTTCATTATACTTTCGTTTTTTTTTTCTACGAACTTGTTGGCATCATCCTCATCAAGAAGTCTCTGTATAGTAATTTCATCTTGTGATATATTATAGTCATCTTGTTTTTCATTTAATCGAGGCATGGATATTGTTTCTGTAATATTAGGCATATTGTTATAACGAACAGACTTACTTACAGTTCTGTTATTCCGTTCCTTAGGACATTCATATGTTTTTAAATTGACATTCTTCTTAAATGTAAGATTTATGTCACATAGGCCTATACCAATTTGCGGAAATTCACTTGATATCTTATCATTCATAGTCTCTAGAACTGATTCGACATATTTGTTCAATGTCTCTTCTCGGTCCAGTTAAATTTAAATTAAGTCGCTGTCTTTCAGCCAGATTACTTAAAACTAATACTTACACACGAAATTAATATTATTGTCAATATATAGAAAATAAAATAAACACAAACACACTTAAATTATGAAATAGGCCTAATCAATATTTGTAATTCAATTGAAATTCGCGGTTGCAACAAAATGCACAGCCACCTGGTTAAATAATAAACCAATTACCTTACACCGTCATCTGTTAGAATCGTATGGAACTCACAGATAATTATAACTCTTTGTTTAAATAATAAACAAATAATCATCATCATCATCATCATCACTCCAAGGATTAGGCAATTGCCCGTTCCGACTTCATATTGCATCAGCCCAACGTCTTCTAGGTCTTCCAACATCACGCCTTCCTCTTGCTTGATAATTTCTGGCTAACAATGGATATCTCTCCTTGCTCATTCCATCCATGTGATCAATCCATTTCTGTCTGTAATTCGTGACTTTATCCAACAAAGGCTGTACTTTCAATTCTTCTCTTATATCCTCATTTCTTATTCTATCAAGTCTTGTACATCCTTTTACTTGTCTTAGGAACCGCATCTCTGCCGTCTGTATTCTATCCTGCTGTCTTTTCACTGGAGCCCAAGTTTCACATCCATACAATATTGTGGGAACCGCCATAACATTATACATTTTTATCTTGGTTTCTTTTCTAATTTTATTTTTGAATGTTCTCTGTATTGTTCCACACAACCGTCTGAAATTTATTTATTTTGGAGTCAATATCTCTTTCCACATTGTAGCCAACATCACAGCCCAAATATTTGAAACTAGACACCTGTTCTATACTTTGATTTTCTAAAATAATTTTGGTTCTCACTGGATCTCTTCCTCTAAAAGCCATGGTCTTCGTTTTCCTTTACAGAAATTTTTAGATCGTATAATTTACATATTTCATTTAATGCATGCATTGATTTCTGTAAGTCGTCTTCATTTTTCTGTATTATGATTACATCGTCAGCAAATAAAAGATTATTTATGCACATTTTATTATCCATTCTTATTCCTGGATTTACTAAAACTTTCCATTTATTAAAAATATCGTCTATATATATATATTAAACAAAGTGGGTGATAAACTACATCCTTGTCGTAATCCAGTATTTGTTTTGATTGCATCTGTTCTTTTGAATCCGGTATCTATAATTATATTTGTGTCTTCATATAATGTCTTTATTGTTTCTACAAGGCACAGCGGGTATCCTTTCATTCGTAATATTTCCCATAATTTTTGTCTGTTTACTCGATCGAAGGCCTTATCCAAATCTATAAATCCTATGTGAGTTTCTAAGTTATGTTCTCTTCTCTTTTCTATGAGTTGTTTCAGTGTAAAGACATTGTCTATACATGACCTTCCCTTTCTGAATCCACTTTGATTTTCACTTATTATTACTTCTGTTATGTTTCTCAATCTATTATTTATTATTTTCGTATATATTTTGTAGCCAGTATTCATTAAGCTAATCCCTCTGTATTTCTCGCAATTTCTCCGGTCTCCTCTTTTGAATATATTCTTGACAATTGCTGTTTTCCAAGTGGTTGGAATCCCATAGGTCTGCCAACATATATTAATTAGATGAAGTATTCGTAGTTTACACAATATTCCACTATATTTGATTAATTCCATATTTATATTATCTAATCCTGTTGCTTTCCTATTCTTAGTGGTTTTCAAAGCCATTTATAATTCATTTATGTCTATTACATCAATATTTTCCACTTTTATTTCTTCCTCATTGTTCTCTTTTCCTTCAATTTCCTCCTTTTTCCAAAGTTTTTCATAATGCTGGATCCATTCTTGTTCTGGGATTATATTCAATCTGGCAGAATCTTTCTCAGTCTGATTTAATGTTTTCACTAATTTATAACCTATTTCTTGTCTTCCATACATATCATGTTCTACTGAGCTTATAAATTTATCCCATGACTCCCGATGGGATTTTCTTATAATGCTTTTAGCAATTCTCCTTTTCATTTTATATTCTTCATAAGATTCTTCTGTTTTCAGTCGTAAGTATGTATGATATGCTTTTTGTTTTTCATTCACTGCATTTTGTATATTCGCATTCCAAGTTCTCAAGCCCTTCCTATTCCTTATTCTATTTTTCTTTCCTAATATCTCATTTGCTGTTTTATGTATTACATTTGATATATTTTCCCATTCAATATTTATATCTTCTGACGTCGCTATCTCTGATATATATTTATTCATTCTGCTTTCATAATGTTGTCTAATACTTTGATCTTGTAATAAATATATTTTATATACTTCTTCTTGGTTTCTTTTGTTCTTTATGTTATTTTTCCGCCATTTAGCTATTATGTTTATTTTGCTTATCACGAGATAGTGATCAGAGTATATATCGCTGCCTCTATGTACTCTCACATCTTTTACCAAGGCTCCTAGCTTGTTGTTTAATTTGCAATAAAAATAATGCGACTATAAATTTAATTATAAACAACCGTAGGTCTCAAGTTGGATCAAACAGCACACAGTGTGCAAAATTTTATTAAAATCGGTTCAGTAGTTTAGGATTCCATCGCGAACAAACACGTGACACGTAATTTTTACATATTAAGATGTCCATCCCGAGAATCTCCCGAACATTTTGCAAAAAGCCCCATCACAATTGAATCAACAGTATGGCCGCGCATAAAGTGCGAACAAACAAACATTCATTTTATATATTAGATGATTAGTAAATATGAGGTCTGGTTAGGGGTGTACAAGAGATTACGTTCGTGCTGCTTTGAATATCGAGTTCCGACAATGAGTCCAAGTTAGTTTGTTTTTACGGAATCAATTATCTTAATTTCTCCTTGAATTTTGCTCTTACTTTCTGCCCCGGACTAAACTCTGCCGGTCCAGAAACCCCATTAAAATGTAACCCCGTTTTCCTCTTCTACTTATTATCATGGATTACTTACGAGTACAGCAATGCTTGCAATTTTGCAACGTGTATAACAATTGATTAGCGAATTCCGAAGAATGTAGCTTTTGAAGTTGTTCTCATGAAAATATTTTTGGAAACTTTTTACAAATCTGCATCGATCCTACTTTGTAGGTGTAACAATTATCATAAGTAATGTCACGAGTGATTTCCAAATCATCGATAAATTCACGAGAGGATTTGGAAATCAAAAGTGACATTTGTTAGGACTACTTAACGAATAAAATGAAGCTGTTTACTCAAAATTCATTATTCAAATATAGTTACCGGTATTATAGAATATTTATATATTTAATGTAAAGGCGGTGTTTGAAAACAAATCAGGAATGTGTGGCTATGTTTCATTTGTTTATTCACTGCAATTTGATCATATTATTTTTTGCCAAATAGGATCACAATCTGCGATAACCCACTGGATAGCAATATTGTAAGAATGCCCCTAGTGGAGAAAAAATTAAACACATCAAACTATCATATTATAACCAACATTAAAACAATAAATACCCTCAACTCGTGTCCAACTCAGGGTCGGATCGAGGATTGAGATGAGATGAAGTCCCTATA
Organism: Diploptera punctata; assembly: GCA_030220185.1. NCBI lineage: Eukaryota > Metazoa > Arthropoda > Insecta > Blattodea > Blaberidae > Diploptera > Diploptera punctata. Next base: position 272,674 of record JASPKZ010005696.1, read on the forward strand.
TTTATAGAGGTCTGTGAACTACAAGGCCGGCCGAGCACTCCTGGCGTACCGTCACAGGGGAAGATGAATGAAATGTAACGAAATGGATGAGATGAGTATGGAGAAATGGTGGAATGAAATTTGTGGCAGGGGAAAACGGGAGAAACCCCGAGGAAAACCTGCCCAAGCTCCATTTCGTTCACCACGAAACCCACTTAGAGTGACCGAGACTCAGTCTCGGGACCCCAGCAGTGAGAGGCGAGTGTCTAACCGCTTGCGCCATAACCAACATTATAGGCTATTAATGCATTTTTAGTAAACAACTCAGTAAAATCATTATTTAAAAATACAATTATTGAACACACAATTATAAAATTTGTAGTTCGAAGGAATCTGTTCATTATTTGCTATATTAAATGTATTTGTTGGAGATTCAGTCACTGCAAAATAATGCTCTCACCTATTCAGAATATTAAAAAAGGAGGAGCTTTCCTTATCACAAAAGCAGGAACTGGTAAAGAGAATCGATAAAGAGCGAGGTGAAACACGACTTTCATTGGATTTAAAACAAATGTCATTGAAATGTGATCGGTGATTGACTCCCATTTGGGGCATGGGTTAAACAGTCATTACAAATGTGTGTATATAATACAATATACCTACTTCTTTACAAACTTTGAAAGTTAACTAATTACTTATCTGTTTCTTTTATTATTTCAAATTTCTAAAAGGTAGTAATTTCAATGGTGAATATTATGGTACCTCAAACTCAATTTCGACAAAAAAAAATGATTTGTCTGGTTCTTTACTTGTGCCCTTTATATATGATTGATTGATCCCCGTTCACCCAGTCGGGACATGTGTGCTCCCCTAATGGAGAGTTTTATTTAACCAGACTGATTTAATTATACTTTTTTCTCTATTGATGTCAGTAAGTGACATGTGATTAATACGTCGCCTCAAGGAGACATCTAGTAGGAAACTAAGATATTACTTGGATGGTGAAGACCGATTGTATTTTGCATAGAGACACTATGTAGACTTGAGGTTATTTTACGGATCCGAAAGTCTTGAAACTCGAGGCCCACGACTTAAAGTCCCTCCTGTGGAGTACCCTTGGATTTGGCGATCCTAAAAATCCATTGATCCTGTCCGGGTTTCATCTCGCGACTCTTGGGTCCAGAGGCAGACTACCGTGGCAGATCTCATTATATAATGCATTATATAAAGAGATCTGCCACGGTAGTCTGCCTCTGGACCCAAGAGTCGCGAGATGAAACCAGGACAGGATCAATGGATTTTTTTAAAACCCGCCAAAGCCTGTCCCAAGCCAGGTTAGAAAAGGGTGATGGGGAGGAGTAACAACCTCGTTAAAAAACCAGGGTTCAGTACGCCCGGCTGATAGTACCCTGTGAGGGCCCCTTATCTAGGGTACAGATACTGCTGCCTTGCAGTTCGTCATTGGTTTGACAAAGGCTAGAGGAAGAAAACCTTGACCAAAAATTACCTGGTCCTCCAGGTTGGGGGTTGATGCATCAGGCCAGCTCCTTGTTCGTCACAAAAAACATAACAATGCTAAAAAGCCTAAAGATTTAAAGCCGGACGGAAATAAATAAATAAATAAATAAATATATATATATATATATATATATATATAGTTTATCGCTCTTGCGGAGAGACATATTGGTCATCATTTATCTATCAATTAAGAAAAGTAAGATCGAGTTCGTTAAGGAACACAATCGAACTTCTAGAAGTGGGGGTTAACATGAAGCGAAAATTTAAAAAAGCTCTTTCGGACCAAACCTCTGTAAATGCCATTGAAATATCACAAGAAAGGTGTTCTCTAAAAATCCGTCTATTTGGAGTGGGATTTTACCTGAAAGCCGAAATTTAAAAATCGTTCTAACAGCCGCCATATTTCTTTTCTCGCAACGAAACTATATACATAGGTGCTAATTAACAAAATGGAGATATGTTTAGTAAACCAAGAAAATGGGATCATAAATTCGACTTACTGAAGAATCTACTTAGTTTTAACACTAATGCATTATGTTACAGGGAAGTGGTACAGTTGCTGTTGGCACACGAAGCTTCCACCAACATTCTGGACGTGAAGGGCTCCTCTCCGCTCCATCTGGCTGCGTGGACTGGCAACGTAGACATCGTGCGTCTCTTGCTTTGCCACGGCCCATCAGTTCCCAACGTCAATCTCACTGTGAGTTCGACAGCCTGTCAAAACAAACATCCATACAATTAAATTACTCTGATCATACTGAACAGCTTGCATGTTAAATTCTATCCTTACTTTATACCCTCTGGCAGTCCACGATACTGTAGATGAGTAGTTTGCAACCTGTCCTGGAGCGCCGTGAAAAACTATCTTCAGCGCCTTGGATATTTTAGCTAATTCCTAAAGAATGAATATATTACAGATGTTTTCATGAAAATATCTTCATTAATCGTACATAGTATACACTGAAAATAATGATACAGAGTATGTGGGTGTGTGTGTGTGGTTTTTTTTTTTTTTTTTTTTTTTTTGTCTCTTAACGCTGTAGGGGTTGCAAGTTTATTTTTAATCAAAGTCGTCATTTAGTAATTACTGTAGGCCTAATGAAGTAAAATATAATTCGTTACCAGAAAATTCGGACAATTAGGAGTGGGGGTTCACATGAAGGGAACATTTTAAATTCGCTTTAGCGGTCGCAATTTTCGATTTTTTCCAGTATATGCCATTGAAATAAAAACTGGAAAGGTATTTACCAAAAATCAGCACTACGAGTATCTGTTCATTACAACTCTGTGTTTACATAATTTGCACATCGCACTAGCTGCCGCCATGTTTGTTTTCTCGCAACTTATCTGTATGCATAAAACTTACGATTTCATCAACAGATGAAATATACATTCCGTAAATCAACAAAATTGGACCATTGATTGGACTTGCTAAGAAATTCGCGTAGTCTAATATAGTTCCTGGCAACGGACTTTTCTAACCCAGTTTTCATACCGATGTTATATCTGGGTTGGTGTACTTTGATCTTAATAGACCTATGTTGTTATGTGCTCAATCGACTTTCGTCTATGAAAGTGAGACATGGACAATTAGGAAAACTGATGAAAGACCAGCAGATGAATGGAGAGGACTACATTATAGGGAAGAACCTCTTATACTTAATTACAGTAGACAGGGCAAGAACGAAATGGAAGAGTAGCATCATCCACGATTTGAGGGAAGTGAATTATGCAGGAAATGATTGGAAACATTAGATCAGGTTAAGGCTGTATGGAGAGCTTATGTTCGCGCGGGCTCCGTTTTTTTATATAATAAATAAATAAATGTAAATAAATAAAGCCTGGTATGTCCCTTTAGGGCAAAGGCCTCCCTGTACAGGGGTAAAGCTCTATTGTGAATGTCACCCGGTGAGCTACTCCGTGGTGAGAAGTTGACTTGGATGTAGCACTTGGTTTGTATACACTGTCTGTTCTGTGATTAGTTAATACACAGTTGTCTCTCCATCGTTCTCCAGCTTTTCCTGCATCTGGCGACTCTGGACCATTGCGCCCCTGCTCGTTCTTTGAAGATGTCAGCCCATCGTCGTCTTGGTCTTCCGCGCTGTCTCTTGCCTGTGTACGGGTCCCACATTGTTGTTTTTATTGTCCACCTGTCGTCCTGAATTCTTGAGACGTGGCCTCCCCACTTCCATTTTTTCATGATGGCTTGTTGTGCAGGATCAGTTGTTAAGGACATCGCTTGAAGTGTTGTATTCGAGATTCTGTCCTTCAGAGTTATGCCTAAGATTTTCATCTCCATTTTACTTTGGCATACTTGGAGTGTGTACTTCAGTTTGGCAGTAAGATTCCAAGTTTGGCAGCCATATAACAGTGTTGGAAGAACACAGGTTTGTAGTGTTTCTATTTTGAGTTTCCGGTTGAGTGACTTGTCCAGCAGTATGAATTTCAGTGACCAGAACGCCTTCCAGGCGAGAGCTATTTTTCTGCTTATTTCTTTCTCTACTTTCTGATGGACCGTTTTTTATAGTGCCGGTGAACTAGTCAGGTTTACAAAGGAGCGGGGATTCGTCCTTCTGGACTTCTGGAATTTAGCCTATAAAGGAAAATTGAATCATCATCAAGCTAATTATTATAAAATATTATATATACCTTCATGTCCACCGCTGTGGTCTTCAAGGTAGCGTGCTGCCTTGTCACGCAGCGGGCCCGGGTTCGATCCCCGGTCGGGGCAATTTTTTTGGATGAGGTTTTTATCGGGGTTTTTCCTCACCTGTAAGACAAATGTCAGGAAAACTTTACGGCCAAAATGGTCCCCGAAACCGTATGGCCATCATCATCATAATCATCCTTAACATTATCATCATCATCCTTCACCGGTGTGGAAAGCCACGAGAAGCTACCACACCTACAATTCCCTAGTAAAGCTGCAAGTATAGCATGAAAATGCTATGATTGCAGTGAAGGACCTGCCCTCGGGCAGAATTACTATGGATGGATATATATTTTCTTCAGTTTATTATAGGTAGGCCAACGTCTTCCGGGCCTTACTGTGACTCGATCTGTCCGGCCTCTGGACCACATATTTTCTTGATCACACGAAGACAAGGAGAGCATTCTCGGATGAGTGGTCAGCCACTTCCGAGATCAGGAAGAGAAGTAAGACAGGACACACCATTCACTCATACATTAATTCTAAACAAGACGATATAACTGCGGTTATGACCGAAACTTTTCACGACCGGAGACCGCTGGTAAGAAGATCTACGAAGCTCACTTCCAATTAAATTATGCGCAACAAAATAGAACCTTGAAGTTCACAACTACACACGCATATGAGACTGCTCACACTAAACAAAATTATTTATCCCCAGTTTATACTTATTTTATACAAACACACAAACTACATTGCATAATTTTTACTACTCACAAGCATGCACGGAGATCGTATACCTCCCAAATTTTACGTTAGGTTAGTTTAAGATTATGTTAAATTATTGATTTGTTCAATCAATAATCTATATTACTATTTTTACATTTATGTATTGTTACGTTTGTGCGCTTAAATGTTTCTATTTCTCTGCCATTTCGTGCAAGTTCAGGTAAACAAATTTGTAGAGTGCGCCTCGCGGTTATTTCCCCACTGGGTCCGAGAGCAGTGATGTTACCACAAAACTACAGCGGTGGACTTGCACAGGTGCGGAGCACGATCTACTTCTTCTAGGCAAGAACCTACGCTCTGCTGCCATTTTGTGCCGCTTGGCCTATAGAAAATTTAGTCATATATTTTGTTACACTTATGGTAGCGTCCAGATCATAACTGTCAGTGCTATTTATTATTCTTTACCCGGGGCCATCAGAGGCAAATATTGATTCATCTTTCCTGTATAGATTCATTAACATATATTAATAATAATTCCTTAACACACTGTAGTAATTTATGATTCGTTGTTAAACTCAGTATATTATTTTCAACCATGAAAGCTAGACGAGGAAGGGGAGCTAATGTAACCTTGAGTAAGCTCGTAAACAGGAATTATACAAGACAGCTGTATCATAGCTAGCAAATACAATAATTAGACATTCTTGTTTACTTAAAATAAGATTTAATATTTGAATTGTACGTCTGAAGTTGAAATATGAAAATATATTAAACATATATTGTATTTGATCAGTCTAAAGTTAAAGAAAACAATAATAATAATAACAAAAATAATAATCTTTACATACTCAAACATCCATGCATACCTTTTTAGTCCTGCCTAGGGTACCCTACCCTGGCTTACCGGACCAAACTCAAACCAACAGCTCTCCTTGAGCTCACGTCCTTCAGACGATAACGAAACCGTTTGAATGAAGATTGAATGAATGAATGATACCATTTGCCACGTGATTGGCCTATTTGAGAGTTCCGAGGTAGAGGGGAAGTTGCGCACTACAAACAGAGCAAAGGGAGGGGTAGGAAGGAGAGTGGGAGTAGACACGAAGAGAAAGGAAATTGGCATAGTTCATTAATCTCACTGTAGAGGGAGGATAACAGCACAGATGTTTCGTACAGAAATAGCACTTTCGGTACATTATCATAACCATGAAGTTCATTTTAATATATTCCACTGTGTTGTTTATGGTATTTGCGGCTCGAAATCGAGTCCCCTTAAAATACTGTGATCATCTCCGAAGTCTTCTGCCCACGGCGAAGAAGTTGTTATCACAAGACTCTAATACTTTCCGAGTTATTGAGATTTTTTCTTCGTATCTCGTAGAAGATCGGCCGCGGTGGTCTAGTGGTTATGCTCCTTGTCTCTGGTTCCGAGGGTTGCGGGTTCAAACCCGGCCGGGGTAGATGGATTTTTTAGGATGAAAAAATCCAAGGAGCAAGTCCTCCGGGAGGGACTTTAAGCCGTGGGCCCTGAGTCTGAAGATTTTCAGGCTCGTAAAGATCCTTAAGCCTGAATAAAAAGGCCTCTAAGCAAAATTTACTGAATTTTCCCGTCCTAGTACTACCTTGGTTTCCTACATGTCAGTATGAGGCGTAACGCTGACCACGGGCCACTCCAATGACATATACTCGAAAACAAGTGTAACTAAATTAGTATGGTGCAATTTCTCCCCTGTAGGGGGAGAGAGCGCCTACATCTCGTTGAGGGAAACAAGGGCTTACAAAAAGATCTTGTAGAAAAGGTGCATGTTCTCGGTTTAAAGAGTGTGCCCTGAAAAACAGCGATTTTATAATTTACTTATTTCCTGTAACTATAGATACATTCTCTGGATTAAGTTCTTAGAATATATAAATTATTATCACCTACTAGAACAGTAACTGTTATTGACCTGTAATCATTTCATAATTCCAGCTCCTTAGATAACAATTTGTCTATTTGCTCTAACACATGAAACATTTTTTATCTTATTGAGTAAACTCAAAATATCAGTGGAACTTGTGATACAGAGGTTATTCTGTAAATATATCTGTATTTCCTCATAAAGTACTAACTATCAATGTTATAAAATTCATTACGAGATCACTGTGTGACAGAAAAAATAATAAAATACCTGAGAACTCGAGTCCTCATTAACTACGGAATTAAAAAAAAATACTTTGAACTTTTAGATGAACATATTTCATCTTCAAGTTTATAACAGGTCTAATGCTTTCCGAGTTATAAATATATTTGTTTCCGGTATCATGTAAAATAGTGTATGTTCTGGGTTAAAAAGCTGAAGATGGAACATGTTTTTCCAAAAGTCTTTTAAAGTGTTTAAAAAAATACATCTGATGACGACTGATATCTCAAGTACGAATTTTATTGTTTTGACTTTTACTTACTATCAGTTTATTTAAAACATCCGGTTTCTCCCGTTTCCTAAATTTCATCCCACTTATTTTCCCTCCTCCATCATGTCATTCCATCTTCATTCCTTCATTTCATATCACCCTTCATCTCATGTTAGGTACAAATAGTATATTTTAGTAAACCACAGATTCTTAAAATAAATCTAAAAAAAAGTAAGTCTCTTCTACATCCTACTCTTAATTTGTAGGATTTTCACCCTGTTTATTTTCAAAATCACTCCTCGGAGGAATATGTATTGGATGTGCATCAACTGTCTATCCATCTCTTGGCTGGTCTTCCCTTTGTTCTTCTCCCGTCCATTGGCCTATCTTCTTTAGCTCTTTTTGCAAGTCGGTTATGACCTTTCCAATATTTTCGTAAAAAATATGCCTATGCCTAATTCTATATATATATATATATATATATATATATATATATATACCGTCAAATAATATATTGTCAAAATTAAAAAATATATATATATATATATATATATAGGACCTACATGTAAAAAAATATGCATTCATTCAATCAATCAATCAATCAGTCAAAGCAATGAAAATCGGGTCTGTTTTAGGACTCATTCAATAAAATCTTCTATTGATATATCTCTGTCTTGGGATGCAGTAATATTTCCTCCTGGTAGGAAGACATCATTCTTCACCTAGTCATGTCGTCGGAATATCAAGTGAGCTTCAGATAAGGTATGTTTGATCTCGTGTTAAAATATGTTCTAACTATCTTAATATTTTAATTTTCACCACAGCTACTATTTCACGATCAATGTCAGTTCTCTACTTCATTTTAATTATCGAAGTACAATTTTCCATAATAATCCAGTGCTACTATCAAATTCGGAGTTTGAAGGGCGCCAGACATACATAATTTCCCTCAGCTCATGTTTTCCAATCGTCCCCTGTTATAATACATCTTCCTCATAAATCACGGTAATAATTATTTTCCCATCTCATTCTTATCTAAATACTAGGCGCTTTTCCCCTGCTTCCAACAACTAATTTCCATATCTATCTTCCATTCTCTATACGTGCCATTTGTCCACCTATTGCAGCCCAACAGACATTTTGCCAAGAAACTCAAATTCGTGAGGTGGCTGCAAGCTTGTCTCGCAGCAATCCTCCGATATCGCCGGATATCGGATCTGTTGTGGCGTTGTGATCAATGGGCGAATTTGACAGGCAATAGGACGAATATTTCCTGTGTCTTGGAACCGTCACTAATATCTGTAAGTAACACTTAATAGCATTTTCAAGGATCAAGAAACTACCGTCTGTGTCCGATCTGCTACTAAACTCTGATTAATCTGCTCTTCAAACCTGGGTTCAGTTGGTATCTTGGTGCTGTCCTGTACACACTTTGTTAATAAGAAACTACTATCTGTTCACAAAGAGAGAATAATAACTGCACGATTCTTTATCGTGTCTTGTCATTCGTTATTCTGCATGTTCCAACTTATACTTTTAATATGTTGATAACATATTTTCAACTTATTGACAGGTATACGAGGTGTGATCAATAAGTTTCCGGAATAGCTTCAAAACAATTATGCCATTGAGGAGTTTTTAATTTTCACCCAAGCTGTACACTCAGAATTTCCTTGTGATGAATTTGAGGGGTCGCGCGACCTTCTCTGACCTTGCAGGATGCTGGTAGAAGCTCTGAAGTGAAGACGTGTTTTGTGCATGCGGCCATTTCTCTGTGTAGCAACAATGCGGGATTACGAGGAACAAAGTACATGCATCAAGTTTTGCTTTAAACTTGGTAAAACTGCAACAGAAACATATCAAATGTTAAGAACAGCTTATGGGGAGGAAGCAATGGGCAAATCTCAAGCATTTGAGTGGTTTTCGAAATTTAAAAGGGGCGTGACATCGGTTAAGGATGAAAATCGTCTGGGACGACCAACTTCCAGCAAAACTAATAAAAATATCGATCGAGTGAGGGAAATGGTATTAAATGATAGGCGCATTACAATACGAGAACTGTCTGATGCACTAGCACTCTCGTTTGGAAGTGTTCAAAGCATTTTGAAAGACGATTTGAACATGCGAAGAATTGCTGCGAAGTTCGTGCCCCGCCTCCTTTCAAATGACGTAAAGGAGAGTCGTGTGATTGCCTGCACAGATCTTAAAGAACAGATTAAAAATGACCCACGGTTCATGGAAAAGGTTATTACTGATGATGAAACATGGATTTATGGCTACGATCCAGAAACTAAACAACAGTCTTCGCAATCGAAGAGTCCTGCATCTCCACGCCCCAAGAAAGCCAGACAACTTCGATCGAATGTGAAATCAACGATGATTGTTTTTTTTGACATTAATGGAATTGTGCATAAGGAATTTGTACCACGGGGTTAAACAGTGAATCAAGTGTACTACAAACAAGTGTTGCAAAGATTGAGGGAGAATATGCGACGCAAACGACCAGAGAAATGGAGGACTGGTGACTGGTTCCTGCATCACGACAATGCGCCCGCGCACAAAGCAATTTCTGTCCGCCAGTTTTTGGACAAAAACAGGATGAGTACTGTTCCCCATCCAGCCTATTCTCCAGGTCTGGTTCCAGCAGACTTTTTTCTGTTCCCACGGCTAAAAATTCGGCTCCGAGGACATCGTTTTGGGGACATTGATGTCATCCAGCGCGAATCGCAGAAGGCATTGGACACATTTAAAGAAGACGACTTCCAGAAGTGCTTCCAGCATTGGCAGAAGCGCTGGGACAAGTGTATCAACTCCCAAAGTGACTACTTGGAGGGTGACAGTGCTGAATAGAAACTTTGAAGTGTTGTGTTGTGTTTATGGCCTCATTCCGGAAACTTATTGATCACACCTCGTATTTTACTTTGTTATGTTTTTTTCACTGTTGAATAGTTATGCGTTGCCAGTTCAATGTTCAATTTCTGCCATGTTGATTGGCTTATTGTAACTTGTCATTGGCTGCCGCCAGTAACTTTATCTGGCAAGTTTGATTAGCATTGCTAACATTAATACTTAATAACATTGCTATTGACTGGAGCTCTATCCCTGCTAAATGCCGCGTTATCTAGCTGGCGGGCTTGTAGTAGCATCAAATCAAGTTGAGTGCGGACGTGTGTATTCTGCCTCCAAGCAATGAGGCTTGTAATAAAGAATGTGAAGTGTTTCTGTATCAAATTTATTTAAAGAGTGTTTTATATGAATACATGTTTATTTTAATGTGACCATTATTTAATTATCCATTTATAAGTATTGCCTACTTTGTTACGATACCGGTTGTAAAAATGAGAAGAGAATACTACAAGAAATGGAATGATCTACAAGAAAACTTCAAATAGCGAAACATATTTAAAATCCACCACTGTGGTCTCGAGGTAGCGTGCTGCCTTGTCACGCAGCGGGTCCGGGTGGTTCAATCCCCGGTCGGGGCAGTTTTTCTAGGTGAGGTTTTTATCGGGGTTTTTCCTCACATGTGAGACAAATGTCAGGAAAACTTTAAGGCCCAAACGGTCCCCGAAATCATATGATCATCATCATCATCATCATCATCATCCTTCACCGGTGTGGAAAGCAACGGGAAGCTACCACACCTACAATTCCCTAGTAAAGCTGCAATGCAGAGCATGAAAATGCTAGGATTGCAATGAAAGACCTGCCCTAGGGCAGAATTACTATGGATGGATGGATATGTCCTACATTTCAGCCACTAGCTTTAGGGCCGTTAGAAAGTGAAAGCGGGAACGCGTTTCTTGCCAACCAATAGGCTTAACTAATGAGCCGCACTGATTTTAACACATTGGGAATCAGGTGTCTAGACCTATTCGAAGGTGGAGGTACCCCCCCCCCTATATGCAAAGAGCACACGTAAGGTGAGGTACTGCCGTGATAAAGTTTTATGGCGATTTCTCACCGTTTTCCTTCTCATATTTGTTCTATGACTTATGTTTACCTTTTGGACACTAGTGTATATCGTGACCTTGGACATTATTTATTTCTTTGTTCTGTTTTTAATTTTTCCAAATGCCTTTTTTCAAAATGGGACTAAAAATCATCCTTAATATTCAAGTATGACCAATTCGACAGAAGATATTTTGTTATGTAATAACAAATTATCTAGAAAGTAAAAATGCATCAAATGAGTCCAACCTTAATTTATTAATTTAATTCATATGAAATCCCAGTGGCATCACGTGGCCTATATTTCGGTAGGGATTAACAAAGAACGTGCTTGAAAACGTCTCCACACTGCAGAACTCGCACCGGATGGAGATTAAACCAGCGAAGTAATTCCTGCCTATATCAATGAGTTGAGAAGATCCACGCCTATTCAAGACAAATAGCAACAGTTATACTAGGCTTCGTTTGTTTGGAGCGAGCCGCAAATACCATAAATAACACAGTGGAATATATTAAAATAAACTTCATGGTTATGATAATTTACCGAAAGTGCTATTTCTGTACGAAACATCTGTGCTGTTATCCTCCCTCTACAGTGAGATTAATGAACTATGCCAATTTCCTTTCTCTTTGTGTCTACTCCCACTCTCCTTCCTACCCCTCCCTTTGCTCTGTTTGTAGTGCGCAACTTCCCCTCTACCTCGGAACTCTCAAATAGGCCAATCACATGGCAAATGGTATCATTCATTCATTCAATCTTCATTCAAACAGTTTCGTTATCGTCTGAAGGACGTGAGCTCAAGGAGAGCTGCGTTGGTTTGAGTTTGGTCCGGTAAGCCAGGGTAGGGTACCCTAGGCAGGACTAAAAAGGTATGCATGGATGTTTGAGTATGTAAAGATTATTATTTTTGTTATTATTATTATTGTTTTCTTTAACTTTAGACTGATCAAATACAATATATGTTTAATATATTTTCATATTTCAACTTCTGATGTACAATTCAAATATTAAATCTTATTTTAAGTAAACAAGAATGTCTAATTATTGTATTTGCTAGCTATGCTACAGCTGTCTTGTATAATTCCTGTTTACGAGCTTTCTCAAAGTTACATTAGCTCCCCTTTCCCGTCTAGCTTTCATGGTTGAAAATAATATACTTAGTTTAACAACGAATCATAAATTACTACAGTGTGTTTCGGTACAAGGAATATATGGTTTTCGGTAACTTATTACATGTTAATACATATACATATTTGAGTGTCAGACACAATAGCATTTCCTTTGGTTCATGTAACGCTGAATTCCAATGGAACATTTGTTTTCCTTTATTTTCGAACGTACCTTCATAAAGGATCTATATTCTTGTTCTAATTTGGTAACAACAATATTTCACGGGATACGATTGTTAACGTTACGCCCAAACACCAATCTGGATATCACGTATCCTGTAGATACAGAATTTTTTTATTTAATTTAGTTTTATTTCCGAGGCTTGATCCTTGGGACTGCGAGCAATGTATAAAATCCACATTGAAGTGGGTTTCTAGCCCGTTTTCATGGATGTGCATTCACTGTCTATCCATCTCTTAGCTGGTCTTCCTCTTGTTCTTCTCTCGTCCATTGGTCTATCTTCTTTAGCTATTTTTGCAAGTCGGTTGAAAGAATGGATGACAACCGACTTGCAAAAAAATAGCTAAAGAATCGAGACCAATGGACGGGAGAAGAACAAGAGGAAGATCAGCCAAGGGATGGATAGACAGTGAATGCACATCCAATACTCTTCCTCCGAGGAGTGATTTTGGAAATAAACAGGATGAAAATCCTACAAGTTATGAAGAAGAATGGATTTTATTTCGAGACCCTTCATTATCTTTGGAGGTTGTATACCCCTATATAAATTGTATTTATGTGTCGCAAATGTGCTGCGAGGGGTGCACAACATAGCGTAGTTGTTTAAGACAGTACACTATAATCAGGAAGGTCGCGGATTCGATTTCCGATGGAGTTATATTCGTAAACTGGCTTAAACCGTCTTATTTGTACATGGTACTGACCCCAGCCTCTAATGGAAATGAATATCAGACATATGCTCTTGTGAATATTGGAGGCCGTAATTCTGCTTGACAACCTGGCTCATATTTCGTGCTGATTGTCTGAATTCATTAAAATCCTCAAATGTCTCCTAAAGACTTTCCTTCCTTCCCCTTTGTCTAGCCTTAACCGCCCCTTTGTGTTTTTTTTACCAATTTGATTAAGTTATGCTTATTCTCCTAACAGATGATCGTGAATGACAAGTGTCGCCCCACTTGAGACACTAAGTAGGCAACTAAGGTATTACTTGGATAAAAGGAAATCGGTTAAATTTTGCTCAGATACGACTTTTTCAAGCTTGAGTTTATTTTACGATCCCGAAAATTTAGTTAGATATAAATGCACCTACTAGGCCTATATTTATTTTATTTCTATTTAGAGACAATTCAATTTCTCTTTCATATCGGGTCTTCGATCATTTGGTGTACACTAGCAGGTTGTGTAGGCCTGTATCGATTGTTGCGTGTATTCATATGGAGTATTGAAATGTAAGTTTTTTTTCCCCCTCGAAACGAGCCTTGTTTTTTTTCTAAAGTGGAAATTAATAAATGCAATGATTATTTTTTAACTGACCAGCGTCATGGGCTAGTGGTGTCAGCGTTTCTAACTACAATTTATGAGGTCCCGGGATCGATTCCCGGTCAGACCATAGGAACTTTTCTTAAATGGAATTATTCCTGTGGTTGCTCGTGGTCTGTAATTTAGATTAAGTTTAGGTTAAGAACTTTCCTCGCGCTTCATTATCATTTAGGTATCACACATCATATCATCGGGTAACGTAACTTCGACTTCCAGGTGCCCCAACCTAAGAAATGGATTATAATTCCGCCATTGCCAGGGAAGATAGACAGAATTATCATAAAAGACAACATGATGGCATGGAAAAAAAAAGAACTGTTAATAATAAAAAATGAATAACTGCAATCAACTCATATCATTGTTACATCAGATTGTTGTTGTTGTTAGAGCATCTTGTATATCTTTCGGTGTGTACCAGAAGTGTCTGTTGTTCATAAAGTTTAATTCAATATTTTCTCAGTCATAGAAACATATTATGATTGTTCGTTCATATAAGAAGAGTGAGCGCCTCAAGTGCATATGTCTGATAAATGCCTCTGTTTGTAACTTCTTGGTTAGTTAATAGCACACTTATAATTTATTGTATAAACATGCACAACGATAATTAGTAACGCTATTCTTCGTACTAATCAACAGTGGAAAAACCACACTAAATGCGCATCAAATTACTGCTTGCGCATTCTTTTGCATTATACCAGTGTTTCCCAACATGGGACCCACGCCCCACAAAAGGGAAATTAAAAAATGAGCTCGTTTATAGTTCAAAAACCAAACAATCTACCGTAATTTTACTTGTTTAACCCTTTAATTGATAAAACACTAATTTATCGTGCCAGTTATTTAAATATGGTGGACCGCACTCAAAATACGCATGACTGTTATTATTAGGTTTATTATGTAGCCTAATTCTACACACATTTAAGTTATTACTACTCGTTCGTTTTCTCCTGTTTCATTAATAATACTATATAGCCTATAGGATGCATTTCCAATTAAGAGATTAAAAGGATAATCGTTGTTGGTAATAAGTTATTAGATAAATCTACATTATATTGGTAGATTCCTCTGATCTTTATGTCAAAAAGGGTTTTTATTTTTATTTTTTCGGGAAAAGTTTACCGATAATTAAATGTATCGTAATATTTACACATCCTATTAAATATGCATAAATAAATATGTCTCCTGGTTTTTTCGTAGTGTCACTATGTTGAGGAAGGGTCGTTGGTAGTATTTTCATTGACTGAAAGTAGAGAAAATTTATTTTTAAATTTACATGTTTTGACTAAGAAGGGAATTGAGCCTATAAATGATGCCCTTAAGGAAAGAACACAAAATTTTTCGAAAAAAAAAGAAAAGATTCTAAGAGAATAATGATGGATAAGAATGAAGGAAGCTTTAATTTGAGTAACATCATAATTTATATCGTTTTCGTAATTTTTCCGGAATATTAAGACCAGGAGATTCAGTTGAGCAATAAATTCATACAGCTCGAAAGGAAGACATTAGAAATGGTTTAGATTTTTCAAGTTGATGAAACTTGGAGAAATATCTTGGATGGATCGTACGGGAAAAAATTATCGAATAACTTATAGGTATTCGAAATAATACTTAGAAAGGAATTATCAACAATTGCATGCCGAAACCTACCTTGAAATTTGTTCCAGAAAAGCGTGGTGATATACGGTACCAAAGCCGTGACCAAACATGTTCTACCTTTTTAACTGCAAGGCGCTAAAATCTAGCGTCAAATCTCTAATTTAAACTGCAGGTATGACTTGGCGAAATGGATAACCCTGACACCCTGCCCGCGCGCCATGTATCGCCACACATCACTCCGCTTTACTCACTCAGGAATTCAATCTGCTTCGCACAGTGGGTTGCTATTGCTGGATTCTGGCTTCGATTTGTGTGCCTTACAGTAAAAACGGCAGATAAGTTTGGACACGGCCTTGGTAAACCACAACGCTTTTCTGCAGAAATTTCATGGTAGGTTTCGGCATGCAATGGTTGATAGTTCCCTTGTTAGTATTTAGTGAGACTAAAAAAATATGAAAGTAACTTAACACCTAATCAGTTAATTT
Source organism: Diploptera punctata (assembly GCA_030220185.1). Classification (NCBI taxonomy): domain Eukaryota; kingdom Metazoa; phylum Arthropoda; class Insecta; order Blattodea; family Blaberidae; genus Diploptera; species Diploptera punctata. The sequence goes on from JASPKZ010005696.1 coordinate 288,644, forward strand.
CCGGATCCACGTTTTATTGTATCTTCTCTTCATTTCTACTTACATTTTGGACCATCACTTTTAATATCTTTAATTGTAGAGTAAAACAGTTTTTTTTAATCGAGTTTGACATCGTCTACGTCTGCTACGAGAGAAATGAATTAAAGTACCAGTTTTTAGGTTTGGAATTTTTTATATGCTTATTCAAGGATTCTTTTAATGTGACACTCAACTCTATGAGGGCTTAACTTTCGAATTTTCGTAATCTAAGTATTACATCCTCCTTGTCTGGCATCGAATTGTTAACCTTTGAGCCGAGAAATAGAAACACGGCCCTGAGATTATTTTAAGGTTAATCTTTCTTCAACAAATATTAAGTATCGTAATATAAATAAAAAAACATGCATTGTATTTTCTTTCTTTCTGACAATATTATTTTTTATTTATTTAGACTGGTGGTTACGGACATGTAGTCTTATCTATCACTTAACTAGGACAGATATATGTTACAATAAAATTCAACAATTGACATTTTCTTTGCGTGTTAGAGTAAATTTTATATTTTGAAAATTTCTTCTAAATTTGTTTTCCTTTATATAATTACCTAATGTATTTAAATACTTTACATAATAGATTAATTTAAAACTAAATAAAGTTTTGTTTATATAATTCTCCTTTGCAGTAATTCTTTGTGTGTAAGTGCGTTTTATATTTTGAAATTTTCTCCTACATATATTTTATTTTATATTTCTTCAACCTGGTTTTAATCTATTCTATATTGTTTTGTTTATTTTATTTTCCCTTGTACAATTTAAAAAAAAATATATGTGCCAGAATTAATTTTATATCTTGAAACTTGCTCCTAAATTTAGGCATATATATTTTGTTTTCCCTCTCCTTTTGCCAAAACTCTGCATTATAGACTATACATTCTATTTGTATTATTTCTGTAACTGAACTGCACGTACTAGCATTTGCTCATTCGGGTGCCAATACTGTGTACAAGATTTATTTGTGAGTAAAATTTATTTTGTTTCTACTTAAATTGTAGGCGAACATTTGGAGACGCTGGCAATAATAAGAGTGGGCCTAATAGTTATAATTAGGCTTAGAATTTTTAGGTGTGTACTTTTTTCTTTTTATTATGACAAAATACAACGTCTGAAAGAAACGAATGATTGAAATTATGCCTGAAATTGAGAATGGAGGCAATTTTCTGTAACATTTTTCTTTCCCCCCCCTTTTTATGCGACCTTTGCCCTTTTTGACTCATTCTGTACATTATACCTTTCCCCTTACTGATATTTTTGTGCAATTGTTTACATACTTTTATATAGGCATAGTGAATTATGCAATTTAATTTACTTTACAATGTCCAGTATATATTACTTTTGAAATCCAGAATGGGTTTATTTTTTTGTTTTTTTTTTATGGGTTTATCTATTTAATTTTGTACTAGAGCATGCCATCAAATCTTTAGAGGATGAAGAAGGCCTACTACTGAATGGTATTAATAAGCTGTTAATTTATGCTGATTATATAGTACTATTGGGCGATAGCGAGGAGATACTAAAGGCCAACACACACACACACTATTGAGTAACACTAATGAATTGGAACTGGAAGTAAATATCAATAAAACTAAATATATGGTCACACGTATAAATACATTATATAATGGAAGTGGATAGCTAATGACAAATGAGGGAAATTTTGAGGAAGTGGCTGAATTCAAATACCTAGAAACAATAACCACAAATAGCAGTGAGATACACAAAGAAATTAAACATAAGCTCAATTTTGGAAATGCATGCTATTATGCATTACAGAGACTATTGACGTCCCAACTCCTTTCAAAAAACGTTAAACTGAAAATATATAAAACTATTATTCTATCAGTTATATTATATGGATGCGAAATATGGACTCTTACTATAAGGGAGGAAAGGAGATTACGAGTATTAGAGAATAAAGTTCTTGGGAAAATTGTTGTACCAGAGATAGATGAACAGACAGGTGAATGGAGAAGACTTTAAACAGTGAACTACATGCTTTTTATAGGAATCCAGATATAATAAGAACATTTAAGTCTCGTGGACTGCGATGGGTAGGACATGTGGCACGAATGGGGAATGAAAGACGTACATGGAAACTTCTTGTAGGTAAACCAGAGGGGAAACGCCTAGTTAGTATACGAAGAATGAGATGGGAGAATAACATTAACAATGATTTGAGAGAAGTAGATTATACAGGGGGGTGATTGAAAAACATTAGCTCAGGATAGGGATGTATGGACAGCTTATGTCCGCGCGGTCATGAACCTGCGGGTTCGATAGAATCAGTGAGTTAGTTATGTCCATTATATATTAAATTATTATTCATGAATATTAATTAACATCTTGCCTCTTACCATGAACATAGGAGTAATTAACCTGTCTGCTTACGGAGAACACAGAACTGGATAACATTTAAATACAGCTCACTAGTAACAATAAAAATAACACTTTTTTATTTCACTGTTGTCAGTAGGAGTGAATTTGCACATTCCAATTTGTGACAAGTCAGCACTAGGTTTTATTGAAATACAAGGGAATAAAAATTACCTGATTTTATATCTTAATTTGGTACCGTTTCTGAATATAAATTTCTTGCTGGGTAAATAATTTATGTTCGGCATCTCGAAGATGGCTCAGAAAATTCAGAATTTCATCGATTGGAAAGAACTATTTTATGATGCACATTATATTTATCACTCACTGTTTGCTATTCAGGAATCACATTGGATGATAGTCAAAAGCGAGACGGTATTTGAAGCATTCATATTTATATTTCAAGAAAATGTCCTTTTCTGTCTTTATTTCAGTATCTTAGTTTAACCTCTCCCTTTTTAGGTATATTTATATGGCCCATCCCACACGGGCTTTACAAGAACACACCTGTCGGGTTGTCCTAAAACACACATGCTTTTATTTTTGACCACACAAGAACATGGGCCTCCTTGGATGGATGATCAGCTCAATACAAGGGCTACCACCTAGGTAACACAAACATTTGAATAAATACACATTATTCGCTCATTCATATTAGCAGTGTGAATATGACATGGATGATTGCGATGGCCGCCCTTAAAGTCTCCTCACATTTGTGTTTATAGGTGAGGAAAAACCCCGAAAAATACCATACCTAGGAAACTTGTCCGGACGGGATTCGAACCGGGATCCGCTGCATCGGTAGCAACATTGTTACTACTAGTTCACAGCAGTATACTTAAAAAAATGCTTTAGAAGTAGGCCTACTAGCATTTTATTTTGTCCACTTAGAGTTCTTTCTATAAATAACAGTCATGGGCTATAAAAGAAAAATAACTTTTTTTTTTTGCTTATTTAGCACATTTTTCCTTTCGTCTTGTATATTGCACATAAAAATCTTAATATTGTAGACCTAGTTATGATAATGTAATTGGCAATTGACACTAATAAAAATATAAAGTGACCCCACTATAGGACTTAGGATGTCCTATAGGTAGTAGAAGGTTAACCCTTAAATACATGATTTTTTTATTTTTTCTTCAAAAATTGTTTGTGAGCCCTATGGAAGGATTGTAGGAAGGGAAAAATAATGAAACAAATTTTAGATCAGTATTTCACGAAAAAATATTTTTTTTAAATGTTGCATATCTGCTACAACGCATGTAAACTCACACTTTCTAGAATACATGTAACACGCTGAAATTAACAAAATATGTATTCATTCTGCATATCTTAGTATTGAATGTTATAGGAAATTAAATACAATGAATTTGTGAGAAGAAATTAGAAATTAAATACGTTGAATGTGTGAAAAGAAAAATTATAAAATAAACATTTGGACTTATTGGATTTTTTTTTTTATTTTAGCCTATACATGAAACTTTCTGTAACAATTTTTATCTTTGTTAAAACACAGAGATATATCACATTTTGTATATGAAACAATTGTGAATCCACTGCATCCGGGAAATTTCCATCGGTTTTATTTCTTATTCCAATTTGGCCATTGGTCAGTCAAATCTCGACGCAGATCTTTAGGTGGAACAACAGCCCTTGGACATTTCTTTTTTCTTGCTTAAAGTTGCTGCTGTATTTCACTGCTAGATCTCCCTCTTTTCTGGCTGTTATTTCCTATATTGCAGATATATTGTGCTACTTCAATCCTGAAATGTTTCTGATTGAGAAGTTTGGAATTAGGATTATTTGCCAAATGCACTTCCTTATACAGTCTCCAATCATTTATGACCGACAGATCAAGTAAATGGTAAAATAGCCTGAAATATCACTTTTTAGATTCCAGTCTAATATTGTGATGACCCAAATGACTGTCTAACAAATCCACACCGCTCATATGCTTGTTGTATACCAGTACAACTTCTGGACTGTCAAACTTCTTTGTGTGATTTTGTGCTTCGTTCATAACGTTTTACTTTTTTTGGCAACTTCCCTGTAAATATTGAAAGAAAAATCACACATTTGTTATCTTTCCAAATTACAGATGATAATAGTGGAATGCAGGCTTTCACGGCCGGTAATCATGGTAGTAAAAGATTCCAGGCTATGTGGCCGTGGTCTATAACTGGCGTTTCTTCCAGACGTTTCTCCCTCAACTGCGGAGGGCATCTTCAGTGGCGAGCGCTTCAAGCTGTTGTTTCCCTGTCGTAGACTCGATTGGAAGAAACGCCAGTTATAGACCACGGCCATATAGCCCGGAATCTTTTACTACCATACAGATGATAATGTCGACACCATTCACATTTGCAATATTTTCTTCTCAATACCCTCTCGGTAATTTACTGAGTTCCTTCTCTGAATCAATTCATCTGTCAAATAGTATTTCACAAATTGAAATGGAGTTTGTAGATTTTAAATGCTATCAGGATAATCTAAATTACCTTTGAACTTTTTGTCATTATCACAGAGAAAAATATTATTTCTTCTCCAAATATATGGATTACGTTTTTTGTTAGATGTAATGCCAGCAACTTTTTTATCACCTTAGGTATTTGTTGAGCGGAGTCATTGGCACTGCTATTACCCTGGTTGATTTCTGGTGTCACATGCTCAGTATCACTTCTAGTACTTTACTTTTGTGAAGTACCTGAAGGAAATTGTGAAGATGTTGCAGTTACAGTTATAATTTCTTTATCACTAGATGAGTAACTATCGGAAGAAGTGTAAGCTTCTAATTCATACGGATTGACTGTAGGGTCATCATCGCTCTCATCAAACTCACTCAGGCCAGAGGGCAATTGTAAATAATGCTGCAATTCTCTCTTCAAGAAGCCTTTGCGGTCAAATAATGTACTGGTATCCATAATCTGAAATTAAATAATACAAAAGTTACTTAAAAATAATTAACTAACTTATTTCATAACTTTAGAAAAAAGTTTATCCAATGTTTCTGAATATAGAAAAAAGGATAAAACATACTAATATTTACCTTAGAAATAATTATGAGAAAACATAACCTCACTTTCATATAATGAAACATCCGCATGTTGTTGCATATATGCTGCAAGCATGATATATGTCCTAACTGCTGAAATATATGAAATTATATAAAAGTAAGTAAATATATTTGTTTATACATACCTGTTTTATTTGTATTAATTTTCTTTCCTTCTTAAATTAGCTTCCAATGATAAATTTAAGTATGTAAAGTTGAACCTCATATGAACTTGACAAGACTTCTGGTAGATATTAACAAACCATGGTATAACTGGACATCTCTGCCATCTGTTAGTATATTACCAGAATTTGTTCCCAAAATTTGTTGTAGCATAATGTGAAAACTAGTTTGGTTCAGAAAATTTCCTCCATATGCACTCAAATCAGTTTTTTAGATTATTTAGCAGATGTGCTACACTATGCATCTAAGGGTTAAAAGTCCCACTTTTCTAGACAATCGGCACAGATGTCAGCCCAGCGTGATTGTCACATTTACTCCCAGAACAAGCGCCCTGTTCCTCATTTAATTTTGAGATTGAATCGACTTCAGGGTCATGGTTCCGCCAGGAGGTTTAGACCAGTTTAAAAATCTTCACCCCATCGACACTATCTGGCACTATTGAACCCATAGGTTCATGACTGCTTTCCATACATCCCTATTCAGAGTCAAAGTTTTCCAATCCCTGTATAATCTACTTTCCTGAAATCATTATTAATATTATTCTCCCACATAGCCTGTTAAAATAAGAAATAATAATGACGAAAAACACTCCTATTTCTAAATCGTGACTATTACAATGAATAAATGAAAGGTCAAAATTTGGAACATAAAAGACCGTTATTCGCCCAGTGGTTAGAGCAGAAACGTGGACAATGAAAACAGCATACGAAAATCATCTCCCTATCATCAGTAGGCCTACATGTAATTGGTAACTGGAGAATAATATAGGATAGGTCTATAAGAGCATTTGTGAATTAGTAAGGGGAGAATATTATGGGTTTTGTCAAATCTATAAGACTAAAGGGACTGAATCAAATGTTATGAATGCGTTATAAGACTTCCAAATTTGGTATTAGGTGCCAGAATTGAGGGAGGAAGACGGAGATGACAACCAAAGAAAAGATTGATGGATGGCGTTGAGATGGACAAGGCAATTTCGGGATTGAAGAACTGCAAAATTAAAGCTAAGGACAGAGGAGAATGGGAGTCTCTATGTGAGGGAAGCAAAAGTTAACTTACAATCGTAGAGCTTTATTAACGAGAGAGAGAGAGAGAGAGAGAGAGAGAGAGAGAGAGAGAGAGAGAGAGAGAGTGTGTATATATATATATCCGTCCATAGTAATTCTGCCCGAGGGCAGGTCTTTTTCACTGCAATCATAGCATTTTCATCTGTGCTTTGCAGCTTTACTAGGGAATTATAGGTGTGGTAGCTTCCCGTTGTTTTCCACACCTGTGGAAGGATGATGATGATAAGGGTGTTATGATGGCCGGATGATTTTTCCGGGACCGTTGGGCCCTAGGCTTCCTGACATTTGTCTTACAGGTGATGAGAAAAACCCGATAAAACCTCACCCAGGAGCCTGTCCCAACCGGGATCGAACCCTGGGCCGCTGCGTGACAAGGCACCACGCTACCTTGAGACCACAACGATGAAATATATATATATATAATTTCTGAGGTTTTACAATGTCTTTGACATCTTCCTGTGCCCAATTAAAGTTTCTATAGCCAATCTCGAGTCCTCTCTGTATTTCTGCTACCCCTTCCTCTAAAGTTTAAACCATTTTTTTATTGTTCTGACTACTCCTTGAGCCCACGTTAATTTTGGTCTTTTCCACTTCCTTCTTCCTGTCGGATTCCATTCATATTTATTTATTCGGTAATATGCCTATCCAAACCATCTTGTTTGCGTTGTTTTGGTAGTTTCTACTAGGGCCCTTGCACTTTCATATTTTCTCTTGTAACCTTATTTGTAATTTTCTCTCCTCTCGTAATACTTGGTGATCGTCGTCAGAAGTCAATTTCTGTTGAATGTAATTCGTCTACTGTTCTTATTTTTTAATACCACGTCTCTGAGCCATATCTTATTCTATTTTCATAATTGCATTATAAATGTGAGTTTTTATTTATTTTTTATTGTGATATATAATCATTCAATTCATTTTACTAGAATCTTTGATTTGTCTCTGAAGGATAAACGGGATTTGCATATCCTGATCTTTAATTGCATACATTTTGTAACAAGAGGAACAGCAATATCTTAGAAACCGTGATGTTGCACCTTATCTTAAAAATCATCTTCCACTTTATGTTGAACATGAGAACCAAGTCACACATGAAGTGACATATATTTCATATCCAATATATGATATTGAATCTAACTTACATCTCCTCCCAATATTAATATGTTCGGTCTACATGTAAGAAGGCGCCAGTCTATGTTTTCTTATTTTCAACATGTTTCACTATCGGTTATATATTCTGTGTGTTATCTTCTTCTGTCGTTTTGCAATGACTCATCGGTTATTTCATGACCTATAAATTATTATTTAAGTATATAGGTATAATTTATTGCAATTGTATATTTAGGAGCAATATAACTTGTTTAGTTTTAAGTGCATCTTTATGTTAATAATATGTAATAAGAATTTGACAGTTAATTAAAATGTATAAATACATTTCCTTTGTATATTTATTATTATTATTATTATTATTATTATTATTATTACTATTGCTATTATTTTAGTATTGTTATATTTTTATACTAACCTAGAAGATTTGGAACAAATAATTACGAAAGAAAGTAAATCAAGAATCTTTAAAAAAAATAATAAGTATAGCAACATAACTAACTAACTCACTGGCACAATCAAACCCGTAGGTTCACGGCTGCGCGGACATCCATATCCTGAGCTAATATTTTCAAATCATTCCCTGTATAATTTACTTCCCTCAAATCATGGTTAATCATCTTGTTTATGATCATTAGGATTTGTCTTTCTATTAACTGTTAGAGGTGTTGTGCTTGGAAATTCGCCAATTCATATTGTCCTTCATGATACTTACGTTATTCTCCCACCTCATTCTTGGCATATCTACTGAGTGCTTTCCCTCTGGTTTTCCTACAAAATGCCCCTCTTTCATTCACCATTCGAGCCATGTCCTGCCTATCGCAGTATACGATACACTGTTCTTAATACATTTGGTTTCCCATGAGGACTATGTAGCTCACTGTTATGTAGATTTCTCTATTCGGCTGTATGTTCATTTTTTCTTTGGTACAAACATTTTCCTAAGAACTTTATTGTTAAGTACTTGTGAAATTTTCTTCTCCTTTGAAATAAGATTCCATGTTTCACATCCATAAAATATATCTGGAAGAACAACAGTTTTATATATTTTCAGTTTAATGTTTTTGAGAAAAGTTGGGACGACAAGAGTCCCTGTAATGCATAAGTTACAGATAATAAAATATTAAAATATATACCTTTTGACAGGTTCTGTCGTCCTCAACTGTGTTACAAATTTTCTTGATTTTTTAAAAAGTAGTAACTGTAGGCCTTTCGGAAGTCGACTTCTATCATCAGCAGAAGAAATATGTGCTACCAACTGTTGTTATTGTTGTACAACGTTTTGGACGTTGGCGGTCTTGAAGTGTTGTCGGTAGCAACTCATGTAAGGGATTGTATGATTGGGGTGTGTTATCATTTAATGACAAAGAGTTGTTCGCTTTCTTTACAATTTTAAGATATTCTAATGAATTTATTCTTTATGAATTATCGTGAGGGTGTACTATATAATAAAGACACCCTCACGATGATTCATAAAGAAAATAATCCGGCTAAGATAAACCTGTCAGAAGATCTTGAAATTGTATAGGAAGCGAAGAACAATTTAATATTAAATGAAAACATACCCATACATACAATCCCTTATATGAGTTGCTAGCGACGACGGTTCAAGAACGTCAACGTCCAAAACGTCATGTAACAATAACAACAGTTAGTAGCACATGTGTCTTCTGCTGATGATGGTAATCGACTTCCGAAAGTCCTACGGTTACTAATTTTTAAAATCAAGAAAATTTGTAATATAGTAAGGACGATGTCACCTGCCAAAAGGTATATATTTTAACGATTTATTTTATGACTTACCTCAACGGAATTTAACATGGATTTTATTAATATTAATTTATAGACTTGAGCCTATGTTTAATTTATTTGTGAATTTCATTCCTTTTGTAATTATTGTTCCTAAGTTTTATTATTATTATTATTATTATTATTATTATTATTATTATTATTATTATTCAACCGCTTCTATTTCCTCATTTTTCACCAACTATCCATTTCCATTATATATAATGTATTTCTATATGTAACCATATGTTTAGTTTTATTGATGATTAATTCCAGCCCCAAGTTCTTAGTGTTACTCAATAGAGTGTGCATATTGACCCGTATTATCCCTCGCTATCGTCTAATAAGTATTTCAACATGTAGGTGAAAAACTTGAAAGTTGTAGTTTCAGACAAATTCTACATTATTATGCACGGAAATGGATATTTGGAGAGGATCAGCTTTATTATCAAAATGAGATAAGATTATAAACAATGTAATAACTAATAACATTAAAATGGGAGTACATATTCTATATTGGATCATGTTCAACACAGTCAACTGCATTGTGACAGCCATGTGAAAGGAGTGACTGAAGAATGACTACCGAAGAAAGTGCTGGAATGGCTGGCACTATGCCCCTTAGGCATTGAAGAAAGAGAGAGAGAGAGAGAGAGAGAGAGAGAGAGAGAGAGAGAGAGAGAGAGAGAGAGAGAGAGAGAGAGAGAGAGAGAGAGAGAGAGAGAGAGAGAGAGAGAGAGAGAGACCAAATGTTATTTGGATTAAGGGGATAAAACTAAGAGAAGGAAGAATAGAAGAAGGACAATGGAGTAATAAGGAAGACTGTAAAATAAATTAGAATTAAATATTTTTATTACATAGGACATTAATCACCCGAAGAAGTTCTTGCACTGTTAAACCGATGTTAGATGATGATGATGATGATGATGATGATAATAATAATAATAATAATAATAATAATAAAAATAATAATAATGTTATTATTATTATTATTATTATTTTAATTATTATGGATGATGAAAGACAGCTTATCGAAGAATATTTATGAATGGAGTCCGATGGGGAGAAGGATTAGAGAAAGACCAAAACTAACATGAACACAAGGAGTAGTTAGAACAAAATAATAAAGAGGCTTGGACGAAGGATCGTGGAAAAAACGGTATTGAAATGGAGATTGTCTATCGAGTCTTGAAATGAACGCATGAAGGTTTCGAAGCCATTGTAAAACCTGAGAATTATAATAATCATCATCTTCCTGCCTGTAATATGCTTGGTGTCTCATTCCATCTTTTAACTGGTCTTCCTGAGATATTTATCTTCCCTCTGGAATGGTAATTTAAAACCTGATGAATGCTTGTACTACGATCCATGTTTTGAAGTGTTGCTGTCAATTATTCCAGAATGTACATAGTTGAAGATATTTACAGTTATTGAAGGATGCTCGCATTTCTAATTTTATGTAGCCTATCCAGGTGTTCTTATGAACTTCATTGCATCAGCTGTGATCCCGTCCATAATCCCTTTATCGTGTATTCCAAGCTTCAGTTGGTCTGGCGAAGGTCCTCACTGTAGTGTCTCTGCACTAAAGACGTTTTGAAAATTCGATTAGTTATTCCCACGAACTTATTAAAATTGTGTATTTTAAATGATACATCAATTTCATTATCATAAGTGACATGTTAACTTAAACATCTGAATGAAGAGATTTTTTAACAATTTTGTTCTAGACACAGGGTTTGTTACGAATAGGTTTGCGTCCGTTAAATTCCTTGGCTTTTGTTTTCTTTATATACATTTTCATGTCTTATTGTTCTGCTAAAGTTGATAAGTATAGCTCGCACACTCTAAACTGGCGGTTCCACGACATCATTTATGTACTTGGTGAAACAATTGGTGAAGTGGTACTATTGTCTTAAAATATCGACTCACCTGTTATAAAGATGAGGCATTTCAAGTGTGAATTTGTTCTTAGAAGTTATTCTAATGTAAACTAAACTTATAACTGACTGCAAATTATCGCGTGCAGCCTACATAGAGACAGCGTTTTCTTTCAGGTTTATAATAGGCATTGAAATGTAGAGCGATAGGTGTCCATAGGTTTATGTTATAAGACGATAAATAGGCTAAGTAACGAGTATTTGCAGTGCGCGAAGTATAGATTGTTGTAAACCATTTTCTGTGTTCGCTAGAAGTACTATGTCATCCGCAAATAATATTTAAATGTCTGATGATGTGAATACTTCCATAGTGTTTATGCTTCCATTTTCGTATTAGATGATTTAGAACGACTATTTAACTCATGACCCAAATGATAGTCAATGACCAATCACGTTTCAATTAATTTTGTTTTATAACCAATTACAGTCGTGTTTCACCTCGCTCTTTATCGATTTCCCTTTATCAGCTCCTGGTTTTCTGATACAGAAAGCTCGTCCTTTTTTAATATTCTGATGAGCTTAAGGTTTTATTTTTCTCCAACAAATAGGCCTACATTGAATATAGCAAATAATGAACAGATTCCTTGATTTTACTGAGTTGTTTACTAAAAAAAATTAATAACCTATATTGTTAGTCCACCGCTGTGGTCTCGAGGTAGCGTGCTACCTTGTCACGCAGCGGGCCCGGGTTCGATTCCCGGTCGGGACAGTTTTTCTGGGTGAGGTTTTTATCGGGGGTTTTCCTCACCTGTAAGACAAATGTCAGGAAAACTTTAAGGTCCAAACGGTCCCCGATATCATATGGCCATCATCATCATCATCATCCATATCATCATCATCATCATCCTTCACCGGTGTGGAAAGGAACGGGACGCTACCACACCTACAATACCCTAGTAAAGCTGCAAGCATATCATGAAAATACTATGATTGCAGTGAAGGACCTGCCTTCGGGCAGAATTACTATGGATGGATTGTTAATTATAATACACAGTTTGATGGGTTTCATTATTACTCTACTAGGGTACATTCTTACAATATTGCGATCTTATTTGGCTATAAATAATATGATCAAGTTGCAGTGAATATACATAACCTCACATTTCTTATTTGTTTTCAAACATCGCCGTTTACATTAAATATATAAATATTTTGAAATACCGGTAACTATATTTAAATAATGACTTAATTTTATTCGTTAAATAGTCCTAACAAATGTCACTCTTGATTCCAAATCTTCTAGATAAATTCACTCCTCATTTCGTGACTCGTGAACACCATGAAGCGATGTTTTTGATAAACAGGCGAATAAATCTTTGCATAATTCCTAAAAATAATTTACCAAATAAAATGTAAATTAATCGATAATTTGGAAATCACTCGTGGCAATACTTATGATATTATTATTATTATTATTATTATTATTATTATTATTATTATTATTATTATTATTATTATTATTATTATTATCATTATTATTATTATTATTAATTTTAATAATAAAATATCTTTATTCTAAATATAGTATACTTACTGTAAAGATGAGGGTGAGAAACCCTCCCCACTGATAACAAGTGGCAATGAAATTGCTGTCGTTAAGAACACAGTATCTAATTCAGTCTTCAAGTGGCAAGCATCACAATGTACCGCCTGTAACAAATTTCATCGATAAATGTAGCTATCCTGGTTGCAAGGGGGAAATTTCTATATAAACATAGGGGTGCTCAAAGTAGGCCTATTTCACAAAACAATTCTCGTAACTTCAGCACCTTTGTAGGCTTGTAGGCCTATTAAACATGTCTACATTAGCTGTCATTTGTAGATAAAGCCTCTCAACGAATTGTACTAAAATAGCGTTTTCAATTTTCTCATAGTCCAATAGTTACTTTGCTGGCATTATGCATTTGAAATCTAACTAAGTGTATGGATTTTGCAACCCGCTTTCAGCAAGATATTCCAGAGGTCCTATCATCAGCCAACTTATCCGTAAGATACATCTGAACATTACCCCTACTATTCATAAATTTGATCCCAAGATTTAAAAAAAATCTTTTTCTCAAGTATATTACTACTCGTTTGTATATATTTAATTCTTCCCGTGTAGCCTATTTTCATTTCTATGAAAATCAACTTTATACATCCTATAGCTCTCCATACATCCCTATTCCAATTAAATCATCCCCGTATAATTAATTTCCCTTAAATGACGGTTTACATGATTCTCCCACCTCATCATCATCATCATCTTCTTCAATGCATGAGCCTGTTGGCCCGTTCCGCTCCCCGGCGTACTACATGCCGCAGGCGCAGGTCGTCCTTCCAACGACGTTTAGGTCTTCCTACATTTCTTCGGCCTAGAGGCCTATAATGAAGCAGCTGTTTTGATAAACGATTATTTGGCATTCTTTGTATATGTTCAAACCAATTACGTTTATTTGTGTGTATTTTCTCGTTTGTATTATAGATTTGTAGTTCATCTCTAATATCTCGACTTCTCTTTTGATCTCTTAGAGATACACCTGCAACTGATCTGAGAAATCTCATTTCTATTGTCTCAATTCTTGGCCTAATGCTGGGCGCTTTTCTTTTGGTTTTCATATCATCGTAAAGAGAGAAGAGAATTTGGGCGTCTTTGAAAGAGTCACCGACAGAACAAGCAAGATCGTCTAATCCTCGCAAGAATGACGATGAATGGTAGTTTACAGTCTACCCCCTCTTTCATTTACCATTCGTGTCATATGTCCTGCCCATCGTAGTTTACGAGATTTAACTGTTTATTGTGTAATTTCCCACATAGATAATGTAGCTCACCTTTAACTTTGTTTTCTCATTCGCCTTATGTTCTTCTCTCTTTGGTCCATAAATGTTCCTAAGCTCTTTATTCTCAAAAATTGTCTCCTCTTTTAAAATTACTGTGCACTATGCTAACCTGAATTATGCAAATATTTTATGATGGTCCACAAAAATATAAGTATTTTTGGACGGCCGTAACACTTAAAAGATTGGGTAACTCTGATCTTTACTATGGTTCGTTGATTTTAGACTCACATTTGAAGAGAGCATGGAAAACCTAGGCCTTTTTTAGATGAAATTTGGGGTGAAATTAAATTCTGTATGGAAATTATTATATTTTAACAGAATGAATTTGTAAAAGCGGCATATTGATATAGCGACCCCACCGCTGTACCTTTAGGTCACAATCAGCTTAGCCAGTGCTGACCGCTGTCTCTAGAGGGCTGGTCCTACAGGTTGGGACTTTCACGTGGGTCCGATAACTACGTTCGGTAAATGTTTTATGTAAGCAAATATAGAGAAGAAATTGCCAATCTGACCTCTTCAAGACGACCTGGCGAGCCCTAAACAGAGAATAATAGCTAAAAGTTTTGAAGAAGGCCAGAAGCGCACGGAGGGCTTTCAGTTCATTGATGATGATGATGATGATATAGTAAAATAAACAGCTAAGTCATGGTTTATTTACTTTTGAAGTTATGGCATTCAAGAAAGCAAAGCAGGTATGTGGTATAATTTAAAATTCGTTTTCCAGGTTTCATGGAAAAAGTGATTTATGTGTTTTATCAAGTTACGAAAGAATGGAGCTATTGAAATGGAACATATACTAAACAATACAGAGCTTCACCGATCCTATCTCGTAGACACCGAAAATGACTATATATCTATATACATAGTACTTCTGCCCGAGGGCAGGTCTTTCACTGCAATCATAGCATTTTCATGCTAGGCTTTGCAGCTTTACTAGGGAATTATACGTGTGGTAGCTTCCCGTTGATTCCCACACCGGTGCAGGATGATGATGATAATGACAAGGGTGTTGATGATGGCCGGATGATTTTCGGGGACCGTTGAGCCCTAAGCTTCCTGACATTTGTCTTACAGGTGGGAAAAAAACCCAAAAAAACCTCACCCATGAGCCTGCCCCGACCGGGAGTCGAACCCGGGCCCGCTGCGTGACAGGGCAGCACGCTACCATGAGTCCACAGCGGTGGACTATATATATAGATTTGGCGACCTTTTTTTTTTTCAGAAACAAACTCGACAAACAGCAGTCAATTAAAAACAGTAAGTTCGAGTTTGTTAACCAGCAAAATCGGACAATTAGGAGTAAAAGTTCACCTCAAACGAAAATTTAAAAATCGCTCTGGTAGTCGGTAAGTTGTAAGTATTGAAATAAAACGAAGAAGGCATTCTTAAAAAAATAGCGAAATCTGACCATTATAAAGGGGGTTTACCTGAAATCCGAAATCTAAAAATCTCTCTAGCATCCGCCATGCTTGCTTTGTCACAATGCATTTATATATCATGCAATTTAATTAACACTTATGTTGGCAATATATATATATATATATATATATATATATAATATATATATATATCTTAATATATAAAAATTACGGTTCACATTGTTTGTCCGCGATGGAATCCTAAACTACTGAACCGATTGTAATAAAATTTTGCACACTGCGTGCTGTTTGATCCAACTTGAGACCTACGGTTCTATATAACTAAATTTATAGTCGCATTATTTTTTATTGCAAATTATTTGTTTATTATTTAACAAAGAGTTATTATCTGTGAGTTCCATACGATTCTAACAGATGACGGTGTAAGGTAATTGGTTTATTATTTAACCAGGTGGCTGTGCTTCTGTTGCAACCGCGAATTTCAATTGAATTACAGATTTGATTATTTCATAATTTAAGTGTGTTTGTGTTTATTTTCTTTTCAATATATTGATAATAATATTAATTTCGTGTGTAAGTATTAGTTTTAAGTAATCTGGCTGAAAGACAGCAACTTAATTTAAATTTAACTGGACCGAGAAGGGACATTGAACAATATGGTGAATCAATTCAATTGACCATGAATGATATCAAGTGAATTTCCGCAAATTGGTATAGGCCTATGTGACATAAATCTTACATTTAAGAAGAATGTCAATTTAAAAACATATGAAGGTCCTAAGGAACGGAATAACAGAACTGTGAGTAAGTCTGTTAGTTTTAATAATATGCCTAATATTACAGAAACAATCTGCATGCCTCACTTAAATGAAAAACAAGATGACTATAATATATCACAAGATGATATTACTATACAGAGACTTCTTGATGATGATAAGAATCCAAACTGCCAACAAGTTCGTAGAAAAAACGAAAGTATAATGAAAACAGCAAGCCTGCTCAAAATATTCCATCAATAAATGTATAAAATCCTTATGATACACTTATGGATGTTACTGAGAATGCAGACAACATAAATTCATCTCAATCAACAAAACCACTTCCACGTAAACCACCACCCATATTTATACCGGGTGTAGTTAACCTTACCAGAACTAAAAAAATGTGTAAAACAAAAACTTTCTGATTTAGATTTCTCACTTAGTTTACTACAACATAATTTAACGTATAACGTAGCCACAGCAACGCGTGGCCGGGACTTCTATATATATATAACAAAGTCGGATTAGTTACACTATTTATAACTGAAGAACGTCTGGACCAATTTTTATGATCTTTGATTTGTAGGATTCTTTCCGCCCCGAATAGCAGATAACTATTAAAACATCGGAAAAATTAACGTAAAAATATTTAAAGGCGATACGACGTTCGCCGGGCTAGCTAGTATATATATATATATTTCATATTTTTAATTCAGCATTGGAAAAATTAATAAGTAAAACTTATTTAAGTATGTTTAAAATGATATAGTAATTTTCAATAGATAGACCAACTATAATAACTTAGGGTTATGCAATGTTTGTTTTCACTGCAGTCCGGAACATTTAAATAAGCTGGCATAAGAAATTGAATTTCTCGAATGCAAAGGTTAACAAAAGAAATATACAATATATTACGTAAATGAACAATATTGGACAATAAATTCTAGAAATTTAGAAAGGAACTAAATATTTTCAAACTTACAGATCGAATAGTTAAATGTGGGAACACCTGGAAATAACATGTTGAAAGAATGCCAGAAGAGAGATTTCCAAAATCATTACTGAATTATGACCATACGGAAGGACAAATGTTGGACGCCCACACAGAAGATGGTCAGAACAATTCTAGCTTTCATGAAACCGGAACGAGTCAATATCTTAATCATTGGATGAATATAAATAATAATAATAACAATAATAACAATAATAATAATAATACTTAATACTTAATACAGGCTTTCCACTTTACAGCAGTTTGCCCTTGATTCCTGCTTTCCAGAGACTCCTATCTTCCCATTGACCAGCTTCCATACCCCTCTTCATCATGGCATCATATATTCCCTCATACCATGCTCTTCTACTTCTCCCCCCTCTTCCTTCTGCCTGGTACCGTCCAATCCAACACCTGTTTAGGCCACTGGTCTTGCGACATCCGTTGTACATGTCCATACCACTGTAGGGCTCTATTTGTTATCCTTTCGATAACAGTTTCTTGTGCATCCATTTCCTGTCTGATATACCTATGTATTTCGAATAAGTTGTAGCCTGGATATTCTAATACTTCTCCGTAATCCATCTATTTCTGTCGCCAAGATTATTTTCTGCATCCTTTCATTTATTGTCCAGCTCTCTGATCCATATGTAAGTATACTTTCTATTATTGTCTGTATAATCTCTTTTTTTTGTTTTTGTTTTTCTGGTCAAATTTCTATTCCATTAAAGACCATTCAGGGATCTAATTGCCTTCCTTGCACAATTTACTCTGTTAATAATATGTTTTTCGCAAGTACCAGATTTATCTATTATAGGTCCAAGATATTTAAATTCTTCAACACATTAATTATCATATTATTTATTTGTATTTTATAATAATAATAATAATATAATAATAATAATAATAACAATAATAATAATAATAAATTCGACTTGCAGGAATTCGCTTGCTTTATGCAGTTCCTGTGAAATTGACTTTTATAGTCCTTTCACTTGTATTGAGTAGCATGGTGGACATCCCTGAGTGCTTGTAGTACAAGATACGCCGCCACTTGTTAGTGTGTGTGCAGGCCATTTCTCTTATTGGAAAAGAGAAGGTAATGAAGGAGAACATTGAACATGTTAAATGGACAAGAAGTTGAGTGACTGGGTCACAGGCAAACAGCTGGTGATGATGACGATGGTGATTAACGAGCAATGTCCTCCCTCTTCAGTCGTCTTAATCACCTCCTCGACCCTCGTCCACTTCACTACCGTTTGATGTTTCTAATCAAATGCCACGTCGTGTAAATCTCATTTCATTTTTGCTCAGCCATACGTGGTTATGTCATAGTGCACAACATTTGGGCTGAATTATTTAAGAGCTTTCCAAACTTGAAAACCTTACTAAGTCAGATGGTTCATACTACTCTTCATGAGTCTATGGGTTCCTTACGTCTGGTCACGAGGGTCGCGTGTTCGAACCCGGGCGGAGTCAGTGAATTTTTAGGATGGAAAAATCTAAAGGTCAAGTCCTCCGGGAGGGACTTTAATCCGTGAATTCCCAAATTTAAAGATTTTCGAGCTTATGAAAGGATTTCGGGCTTAAATTAGAGCCTCAATGCAAATTTAATTGGCTTTTCTCTTCCAAATAATGCTTTAAATGCCATACTAGGTTCCTCTTTGAGGAGATGAGCTAACCATATGCCACTCGCTGATAACTGTAAGCAAGTAAGTGCAATTAAAATTATCTTGATTAAGTTACTGCAGCAAGGAACACTCTTTCTTCACGTTAGAATACACTCTTCGGTAAGTCTTGGAGTTCAAATACTGGACTGAACATTTTAGTGTTTTTTTCATGATGGTAGCAGTGCCTTCCTCATCACAATGAATGGAAAAAGCTACATAATAAACTTTATGGGAAATCAGACACAATGAGAGCAGTTAAGTTTCGTTAACTACGGAGGGTTGTTTCTGATTTCTGATAACAAATTATTTTTTTTGTTTTACCTTAAGAAAAGCCGTGTCTCCACCATCGAGCATGCTCTAATTGATGGCTCTTCACCCGAGCTATGGTTCGGCATCGGATTTTCGGCTGCAGAAGACTCATACGCAGCACAGCCATGTCTAGGAGTTCCCACTCTTTATATGCTTTCCAGGGACCGTCTATTGTTCGAGGACGCCTGTTTCCCAGTGCCCTTTTGAAGAGTCCAAAGACACAAAGTCCATCGGTGATGCATCAGGAAATTTCACTGGGATGTTGCTGAATCGAATAGCATGTATTCTAGTTTCCTGCTCCATTTCTCCAGGAATGTCAGGGTTGAACTCGAAGTGTGACTGGAGGCCTTGTCTTAGTGCACCCAGACTTGGTTTTTGTCTGTACCATAGAGAGCTGGGATTTCAGTCGGGTAAATTGGGGTGAGAACTTCTTTCTGGTAGTACTGGGAGTTGATTTTGGCCTTTTTAGCTACTCTACGAATGGTCAGTTTTTCATTGTAGCAAAATCCCGCGATGACTATAAATCCCTTGGAGAAAATTTCTCTGCATTCGACATACCAATTTTGAAAATTGTTTTACCCCTTTCTCTATAGTAAATTGCCCGGGGTTTGTTGCAGTTGTCCCTTTTTGTTAAGCACTGAGCTAATTCCACACTTTGACACCATAAAATTACGTTTTTGCAAGCCTCAATAATCGCTGAATAACTATAATTAACGTCGGAAAGGGCAGTAACGTACCATTCCCAAAACGGGTCTATCTGATTAGGCATTATGAGAGCATCACGCGTGCGAGTGTAACAGAAGCTGCACACTGACTGGTTTGATCACCTCGCACGCTCCTGTCCTGATGACTCATACTCCAACGTCACAATCTACTTAGCAAATCGTTATCAGTGATCGAAAACAACCCTCCGTACAACAGGCATAAGATTCGGCATGCATAAGAATGCAAGAGGGGTAAATAAAGTAAAGTATTCCCACTACAGGCCTCAGGAGGCCCTTGGGGTAGTGGGAGGTTACGAAGGCTCCCACTATTTCTAGACAATCGGCACTTGATGTCAGCCTGGTTGTCAGCCCTGAACAAGCGTCTGATACTCATTTCCGTTAGAGGCAGAGTCGACCCCAGGGCCATAGTGCCGCCAGAAGGTTTGGGTCGGTTTAAAAATCGTGACCCCACCGGGACTTCAACCCTCGATCTTCTGGCTTGTAGCGCAGTGCCTTAACCACTACGCTACGACGTGCCCCTATGAAAGAGGGGTAAAGAATTGAATAGTTGCCCCGAAAACAGATGTAACCAATAAACTACAAATTGTTGGGGGGGGGGAAACGCATAGCCTAATGTTCATTTAGGCGTAATTACCTTTATTATATCATAATTATACATTTTAATCTCTCATCCTATTGGAAACATATACAACCAATTTGAATGCAAAATAACATGCTACTAACTAAATATTAACATTTTAATACCGAATTGAATGCAAAAATGATCTATCTTTATAGGGTGTAAAAACTAAAACTGCTATAATAAAAAATATAAAAAATACATATTTAACATTGATTCATTTAGAAAATTTTGTAACTGAATCATTGTTCAATATTTGTTTTCTGTTTAATGCTATTTCATTACATGTTTTGTGTGTTTCTTATTTTCACTGAATTTCTCTAAGATCCTGATATACGTATTTTATGGAATTGTGATGGAATGAATTTGCAATATGAGCAATAATTGTTTTTCTGCACTGCTGCTCATCACTTGAACTGCTTTCACCATTTTGTTACAGATATATCACTATTTGCTTGAAAGCCAACTTTTAAAAATAAATAAAACATCTTGAAGAGAGGAGGGATAGTTTTACATCCATCATGCAGTAATATTTTCCGGATATATCACTAATCATTGAAAACTCAGTTTTCGAATTTGTTTTTGTAAGATCTCTGTTCGGGATAACTATTCAACATTTCTACCACGAAAGCCAGAGGGCAAGCCACCATTAGGTAGTTTAGGAATGAGGTGGGAGAACAATATTAACCATTATTTGAAGGGAATCATGGGAAAGTATTAGCTCAGGATTGTGTTTTATGGAGATTTTTAAGTCCGCGCGGCTCAGAACCTCCGAATTTCATAGTGTCAGTGAGCTTCTCCTCTGAGAAAGCACAACATATTCTCTTTTTACTAATGGATCATGTTTTCCTTTTAACTGTTTCCTATGTCTTCTTCATAATTTCAGACTGTGTAACACGCATGTGACTCTTGATCTGCCTATTCTTATGGTATATTCTTGGGGATTCCAGTCAAAAACCGCTTTAACTATGTTACCACCTTCTCGCCACATCACATGTCCGATCCATTTTCATTTTCTATATTTAACCTCTTTCCCAATTTTTTGTTGGTTATATACATTATACCTTTTATTTGACATATGATGAAGTTAAAAATTAAATTGTACCTGTTGGTATGTGCCGTCGTCCTCAACTTTGTTAAAATATTGTATATAAAATTAACTGGAGCGCTTTCGGAAGTTATCTTCCATCTTCTGCAGGTTGATTTTCCGCTACTTGTTGTTGTGTACATTGATGTATACTCCAACCGTACACAACAACAACAAGTAGCGGAAACTCAACCTGCAGAAGATGGAAGATAACTTCAGAAAGCGCTCCAGTTAATTTTATATACAATATTTTAACAAAGTTGAGGACGACAGCACCTACCAACAGGTACATTTTAATTTTTAACTTTCATCATACGACTTCACCTCAACGGAATTAGATATGAATTTTACTAGTATTGATTTTATTTGACAATCTGTAATCTAAAAGGAATCCTAGTGCAAACTTATGTTTTGAGTATCGTGGCATGTTATTGACCGACATTTACAATCGGACTAGTACATATACCTACTGCAACGTAGGTATGTTCATAATATATATCATATAGGCCTATATATGTATTCAATATGCATTACTATCAACGTATTTCTTCACCTCTCCGCGAATTATGTTGACTCCATCTTTATGATCTCATTAAAAATACATTTATTCTCTACTATTCAGAATTATACTTATGGCACCGCTGCAAATATATTCTCGTTTTATTTTCAGTTTCATCTTTATCCTCCAATGACAATTTGATTATATGATTACATCATACTCTATTCATTATATTCTACATTAAACCTCCAACTATTTTAATTCCTATACTGTATTTACTCTGAAACTCCACACAACTTGTCAGTATCGGACATTTAAAAAAATGCAACAATTTTATGTTATAATTATTTATTGCACAGTCAGTCCCGGTGGACTCCTGATTATTATCATTCTCACTTCTGGTTTTGGTTCCGACAGAATCGATGACTTTTTTTCAGGACACAAGAATCTTTAGAATGTCTTCCATTGTAAGGAAAGTTATGCAGCCTACATTTATGGGCCATAAAATAGCCTCATGTCTGAAGTCTTCTTATTCTTCTTCCTCATCCTCAACTCTACACTCCAGGACGAGCTTCCTTCAGAATCCTAATCCACTCATATCTTTTCATGATTTTCCCCCGCCCCTTCCCCATTCTCTTATTTTCATTTTTTCCAGATCGTTTCCTAAATCTTGTAGCTACATTTTCCTTGGTCTACCTCTTAGTTTACTTCCATCACACTATTTAAGTTTTTTATGCTTTATATTTTCATTAATATTCTATAACAATGTCCTAGCCAACGCGGACTAATGTATACCAGGCTCACGGATGAAATAGCCCAATTAAAATTATCGGGCCTTTCACACCCAGATTTGAACGCTAATGACGTGAAATGTTAAAGAGCATTGTTAAATAGAAATACTAGCCATCCTATGTAGCAATGTCACTCAAGTATCTACCCATTATACACACACAAACACACACACACACACACACACATATATATATCATATGTCTGTACGTCTCTTTCTTTCATCTATATGATAACAAACACATACATAGACAGACACACGTGCATACACACGATGCATTTCACACACCTTATAATTATCCATATAGGCATAATCGATCCGTTCGCTTATACAACTCACTTCGGTCATCAATAATTCAGTCACAAATCACCAATCCATTGAATCAAGTATAACGTATTCAACTTTAGCGGAACGATATGGAGGACAAATATTTTTTATCGACATAGGCGGCAATGACTTAAAATCATTGGCAAACGTTGCAAGGTAGATGTTAAGTATTAGAATTTCAAATAATACGGTCTAACTATCATACTCTACATCTCACGTGGGGCAAGGGTGCTCCATTAGTTGAATTACGTAACCAGTGTAATTTATTTATGCTTATTTCTCTATATCAGCAAATGACAAATGATTAGCTTATCGCTTCACAGAGGAAACATAGTAAGTAACTTAGGTGTTACTTGGGTGGGTAATTCTATTAAATTTGGCTCAGAGGCTCTTATTTAGATTTGAGGTTCTTTTACCATCCCGAAAATATTCAGACATGAACCGTTCCAAGACTTGGCGTAAAAGCTGATGCAATTCCTGGTCGATTAAATCAAACTAGTTTCTTAATCAATCGACCAGGGGTATTCTATGGACAATGTTCTGAAATCTATAGGGCTAATAATAGATTTATACCAATTGTTATTGAGAGAGTTTCAACAAATAAATTTATCAATTGAATTTCTAAAGAGAATTATCAGATAACTGAAAGCAAGTAATGTTCTCTTAAACCAATTTATAGTAAATTAGCGCTTACTTCTGATTATGAAGAATTAGTTAATTTAATAACATTTGGGTGTCAATCTAAAATTATCATTTTATGATATTTTTCTATTCCTCAAATACTCGGAACCCACGGCATAAAGTCTGTTGCGGAGGACTGTCCCTTGGATTTTTTCCAGTGTAAAAAGTCTGTCGACCGGATTTGAACCCAAAGGCGACCTGGTATCCACCAGTGCATTAACTTAATTTATGAAGTACATGTTTTCTTAGCTAGTGGATGTAATAAGACATGGTTGTTACTGTTGACAAAGGTGCGCTTGGCATGTGGGTGGGATCTGTATTTATCGGAGCGTTATGATGGAATTGGCGCGCCTGATGGGCATCGCCATGGCGACGCATAATGCATGGCTAGCGAGCACGCCGTGATGCGAGCACTGGTGCGTACACACATGTAGTCTACTACTACCGGCTACCAGAAGTCTACACGTCACGCAACGCTTGCAAGATTAATTTTTTACAAGAGCCTAGGTACACGTGACGGTAGGATCATCATCTGCCAACCATCCAGTTTCTAGCTTAGGATTTTAACTACAACGACATGTTTTATAATAGTCCTATTACTTAGTCACGCTGTTCTACTTCCTGTTTTAATGGTGAAAACGGGATAAAAAGTAATTTGTAATCAAAAAAATTATATCTCTCTTTCTAATTACCTAACGTTATTATATTTTTTGTGTTAATTAAGGATATATTTAGCTTTAAAAATATATACTCATACATTTTTTAGACGTCTGAAACTTTACGTGTGCCTTTTTTTCTCTCTTTCTTTTTCTTCATTTGATTCCCCCCTTTTGTAGGTACTTTCAAATGCCCCACATCACCCGTCTATCTTTAAATATTCAGTCTCAATCGCACACATGTTGACATAGTTTTTTTTTTTCACCTGTAGTAAATAAGAAACCTAAATTTTATTCTATTTATGGAGCTAATCGACACTAGTTTCAAGACCGTATAAAATTAAGAATATTACAATAATAGAAATATTGCAAGTCAAAAGTAACATATAGTGAAAAAAAAATAGAAGAAAGGTGTTTGATGTGGTATGTGCACCTCATACGAATGAAAGAGTACAGAATACCAAAATGGCAGGCTAGGGTAAGGAAGGGAAGAGCCATATCAAGATAATTTTGAATGGAGTAAGAAGTATGAAAGCAAGTATCTTAGGGCAGAAGATGCATTAGGTCTCTGGTGAGAAATCACTGTGTGTTGAAGGAGAACCACTATAGGGTTGAATATTCCTAACAAAAATTACAAAAAGTAATCACTATGTATATAAAATTACCCTAGGGGTTTTATTCTTGTATCTGTGATTACTTTGAATGCATTTTATTGAATTGTAATGTCAAAAAATTATATTGGCCTTTACCTATTTTTTTCATACAGATTTTCTTTTTTCTTTCTCCACCTTAATTTAACCTATCCTTGTGTAGATTATTGTACATGCCCCATACCACATCGCCCTTTACAAAGAAGCGCAATATATGGGACAATTTTAAACTCTTGATCATACACATACATTTTTTAGACAGGAAAATTACATGAACAATGCTGCAATATTGATTACTTAAAAGTGTGTGATTGGACTGCCCACGGAAGAAAGAAAAAGGGTCGGTTAAAAGTACCATGGATACAAGAGATTACAAGATAACTTGTCGAGAATGGATTGGAGTAAGGACTTTGGGGAGATATGAATAAATGGAGAGAGAGAAAAAAAGTGTTGTAACTTTGAATACAGGAAAATGTATATGAAATGGTAAACATATTCAATAAATATAAGTCTTGTCTTTCTTCAGATGGTAAATACATCATGGATCTCGTTCCATATATTTGTTTGGCAAGTAAAATAACCTTAGGTCTTAAAAAAAGGGACCTCTGAGCAAGATACAGGTCCTTTCAGACTTAAACTTGAATTGTGACAGTAATAAATGGTTAATTTTTTTGTACCTTAGATCTTGTCATCTTCATCTATGTAAAGCTTCATATAAAAAAAAAAAACTTTGTTGTAAACCTTTCTGAACGAATTCCATCTTCATCTGATAATAAGGGTAGGGCTTAATTGCTTAATCAGTTAAAAAAACTTTCATTGTAGTCCTTTCGGAACATGTTCCGTCTTGAGCTGTTAATAAGGCACTGAACTGTTGAATGCGAATAGCTCACTTGAGTACATTAATTTCAATATTAAGTTTAGCTGATAAGGCACGGAAATCCCATAATAAAATATTCTTAATAGAGCAATCCTCTTATAATGTGAATAGAAATTCACTATTACTGATATACGGGGTTTAAAATAGAGAGGAATTTGTGTCTGCTCTTGGAATACCTGAGTAGCAAAATTTATTCGTTCGCCAGCGCGTAAAGCTGAAGATCTTGGTTTTAAACCCAGGTTCAGGCAGAATTTTTTTCTTTAGTTGTGTTAGTAAGGTACCCGATTAACAGCTGTAGACGAATATGTTCCGAAAGGCTCACAAAAAAATGAGTTTACATAGTTGAGGATGACTGAGATCTCAAGTACAAATTGTTTATAATTTTAACATTTTATACAGTAACCTCGACGTTGGTTCAAAATTATTTTTAAAAGTATTGGCTAAAACCTGAGCGTTAAAAAGTGTCATTAATAAAATATTACTTACTTCATGATCTATAGATGTCCATCGCTGTGCCTTGTCACGCAGTTGGATTCCCGGTCGGGACACGCTGCTGGGTGAGGTTTTTTTTTTTTTTTCAGGGTTTTTCCTCACCTGTAAGACAAATGTCAGGAAGCTTAGCGCCCAATGGTCCCCGAAAATCATCCGGCCATCATAATCATCCTTATCATTATCATCATCCTTATCATTATCATCATCATCCTTCACCGGTGTGGAAAACAACGGGAAGCTACCACGTCTATAATTCCCTAGTAAAGCTGCAAAGCATAACATGAAAATGCTATGATTGCAGTGAAAGACTTGCCCTTGGGCAGAATTACTATGGATGGATGGTCTATAGGGCAATCTTCATAATATCGACTTTCAACGTTGTTCTTTATCTATCCGTGACAGATTCGTTTACCTGTTCAGCGATCTTAAAGTCTGACTTAGTTGCGATTTAAACCATTGGAAGCGGCAATATTCTGTCCATTCAGTGAGGTAAAGTTATCCCACTACAAGCCTTGCAAACCCATGGGGTAGTAGGAGGTTAAGTCTCCCATCTTTCTACACAGTTGACATCAGATATCAACCAGATTGTCAGTCTTGCATGACACTCCCAGAACATACTCCTGGTACTCATTCTAGTTAAAGATTGAATTGACTCCGGGGTCAAGGTGCCGCCGGAAAATTTGAGGTAGTGAAAAAATCCGGACCCCAGCGGATCGAGGATTCGAATGAGTATTTTATTTAATAACTCAAATAAATTGGCGTTACTGTTCAAGTGTGATCGTGAAAAGCCAGACAACTATTGTTCGGAGACGTATTTCAGGTTTCAGGTTCTTTTTAGTATTGCATATATACGGCCCTTCTAAATATAGCTGCTCATTATTCTTACGCCCATAAAACTCGCCCAAGATTGAATCGGGAATCAAAACGAGCATTATAACAATAAAGCAAGTGTTTTGTTTATTGGAAGATAAGGCGAAACTGTTGAAGAAACACTAGTATTTGAACTTTTCTGGATACTTTGTTTACCGTATGATGTGCCGTCTCGGTAGGCGCGTGACTAGAGCGCGCGGCTACCCCGACTGGGATACCAGGTTCAATTCCTGGTGGTTCCAGAGGGATATTGGTGATGGGCCATATCGGGATTTTTTCTGGGTTTTCCCGTTCCTCAAATTTCTTCCCACCAATTCTCCATTTCCCTCCCCCCCTTTAGGTAATTTAATTTCTCGTTCATTAATTTCATTAAACCCTTCATCTCATCTTATGTCAAGGGAGGAAAAATAGTTTTATTGGCAATCTACATAAGTAATTGCGGGGATCTAATGGAGAGTAGACCATCAGGATGCTGCCTCATGTCTGGACTATAAAAAGGGCAGAAGAGGCCAACGGGAGGGATGTAGTCCCTCTCGCGGCGACAGGCTCAAACCTCCCCTCCACTAAAATGTGGTGTTGATCATGGGAATAGAGCCTGGTGTGTTTTATTCCTGGTCACTCCACTGGGAAGCATAGGGCCTTCATAAAATCTCGCCAACGAACTCTGTTGTTTCCCACTGCCTTAATTTCATTCCAACTCATCCCTGCCTGTTCAGCTTCATCCCTGATGGTACTACTCCATGTTGCCCTCGACCTTCCTCTTCGCCTTCTCAATCCTTGGGGGTTCCAATCAAATGCCATTTTTGTGATATTACTCTCTCTCCTTAACACTTGACCAACCCATTTCCATTTTCTAAATTTAATTTCGTTACAAATTTAATTTTGATTCGTTCTCCTCCAGAGTTCTCTACTTGTTATAATCTCTGGCCCTGGTGCGTTGGACCTAAAATAAAAACTAGAACTTGCATAACGCCGTAGAGTCGATTTCCATTCCACTAATCTCCACAACACTGGGATAGCGTAATATATCTTTCATGTCGCGGTGCTCAGAACAGTCTGCTCTCCCAGTGTGAATAAAGAATTGAACTACTATATATATATATTTAGCTCCTGTAGCAGATTCAGTAAATAAGTCCTTCAAAAACCACATTTTCATCAATAGTTTGTATGAGTCCATCTCTGTGGTCTAGTGGTAACATCGGTTGCTTCTTATGCACCGGGTCCGTGTTCAATCCCAGGTCGGGACACGTTTTCTGGGAAGGCTTTTCTAGTTTTTTTTTTTCGCCTGTCAAATATATCAGGGAACTCTAAGGCCCAAATAGTCCCCGACAACATCCAGCCATCACATGGATCCATATCATATTCCTCTGTTTAGTTATTAACGAATATGTTAATTGTATGACTTGTCTTAAATATTCTCATTTTCTTCGTGGAATGCCCTGGTATCGAGCTGATCACTCATCCAAGGAGGCCTTCTATGTCTTTTCGTGGTCAAATTACAATTTAAAATCCTTTCCCGACATTCTTGCTTCGTAAGGCCCGAGAGGCGTGTGGCATCTAAAAGTATCTAAGGCTTAAACCAAGAAAAATATAATTAAAGGAAGAAATAAATTAATTAATTAATAATAAGACATGGATTTTGCGTTTGAATTGAAATATATATATATATATATATATATATATGAGACCGGAAGGAACCTTGAAGGCGAAATCCGGGATTTTTTTATGACTATATAACTCATGCCGCAAATGGGAGTCAATGACCAATCACATTTCAATGATTTTTTATTTACAACCAATCACAGTCGTGTTTCGCCTAGAATTTGCCAACTAAAGTGTATCATAATAAAGAAAGCACCTCCTTTTTAACATTCTGAATAGGTCATAGCATTATTTTACAGCAACTGACTCTAAGAAATACGGCTACCAGATTGTATTGTAGTGCATGAATGTCAACACATAGCGCATGCGGGAGTTAATATACACTGCTCAAAAAAAATTAGGGGATATTGTAGAATAACCTATAAATACTATGTTTTTAGGAACAGTATTAGATGCAATCACTTTGTATTATTCCAAAAGAATGTCAACAAGAGTTTGAAGTCATTACGTAACTTCTGTACCACACCAGATGCCAAAGAGATCCTGATTAGGAATATGGCAAACAAACAAAGCAACATTAACATGGGTGAAAATGTTTCTTTAGTATGGTGTATGGTCTCCTCGAACGGCCAGCACTGCCTCACACCTGTATGACATTGATGCAATGAGGTTAGCAATGAGTTCTTGGGGGATACGTGGCCACTTTTCCATAAGAGCAATGTGCAGCTCTGGAACAGTTGTGGGAGGTGCTGGTCTGCCTGCAATGCACCTGCCTAATGCATCCCACACATGCTCAATCGGATTTAAGTCCGGGGAGGAAGCTGGCCATTGCATACGCTCGATACCCTCCACTTCCAGCATGTCGTCCACCAAGCCAGTTCTGTGGGGTCGTGCATTATCGTCCATAAAAAGAAAAGACTCACCTATGGCATCAGCATAAGGCACGACAAAAGGTCGGAGAATCTCATCTCTATACTTTACCGCAGTCAAAGTACCACCTTGAATAACGTAGAGGTCCGCACGTCCACCACTACTGACTCCTGCCTACACCATCAATCCACCGCCACCATATGGGGATCTTTCACGTACAAAAGCTGGATTGTTTCGTGTCCCTTTTTTCTCTCCAGATGAATACACGCCGACTATCACATTCCATGTTGAATCGTGACTCATCAGAAAAAAGAATTGATCTCCATTCAGCATGCCTCCACCCACGATGTGCCTCCGCCCAGTTTCTGCGATCTCTACGGTGTTGTGGAGTTAACCTGGTACACACCATGGGCATACGGGCATAGAGACCACTTCCATGCAGTCGATTAGGGACAGTTTGAGTTGACACCCTGCGTCCTGTTGCTGTTTGAAGTGTATTTCGCAGTTGAGTTGCATTCTGCTGTCTATTCCGACGGGCTGTTAACAAGAGGTAACGGTCAACCCTTGCTGTTGTTGCCCTTGGTCGACCTTGTCCGGCTCTTCTGTGAACAGTATGTTCTTTGAAAATGATTCCAAAGTCTGGAAATCACGCTTTGAGACACCCCAATGGCTTGTGCCACCTCTTGTTGTGTCTGTCCAGCTTCCATCCTTCCTATGGCCCTCCAAGCCATTGGTTCAGGTAAATCACGTTGTCGAGGCATCACTGTCCCTAAGGCAAGTCATTCACTAACTGAAAGCTGGACTGGATTTAAAAACAGCAACAAAACATTCACCCCCACACCACCCTTTCACATCAACAGTACAGACACTGCCCTCTGGTGTGGTACCGAGGTTACGTAACAACTTGAAACTCTTATTTACATTATCTTGGAGTAATAGAAAGTGATTGCATCTAATACTATTCCAAAAAACAGTCTTAAAAGGTTATTCTACAATATCCCCTAATTTTTTTTGAGCAGTGTAAAAAGAATTGTAGCAATTGATTATATCACCGAAAAAAGAAATCACTTCTTGCACTTTCTTAAATTTATTTTTTCCCAGGTAATAACATTCCAGAAAAATATAATTGTCATAGGAGATCAGAAATAAATTAATATACAGTTTGACGTGCTTCATTTTTTCTCCACTAGAGAGCATTCTTACAATATTGCGTTCCTTTGGAAATAAATAATGTGATATGGTTGCAGTGATGTACAAAAGAAGCAAATGAAGCGTACCAAACGTTTCTCATTTGTTTTCAAACATCGCCGTTTACATCAAATATATAAATATTTTAAAATAACTATATTTAAATAATGATTTATGAGTAAACAGCTTAATTTTATTCGTTAAATAGTCCTAACAAATGTCATTACTTATGATAAGTATTATTCATTACCATTATCGTATTAGGGTTCTACATCTCAAGTAGGCATTCTCAGTTTGGACTTCTCTAACGCCTACGTTGATCTGATCTAGAAAAAACTGCAAAACCCTGTGGAATTACTCTTTCATTAAGGCTTTGAGGGAGGAATCTGGTATGTTGGGCCTTGGACATTTCACTTTACACTTGGGTTTTCAAACTTATACATACAAAATTGATTGTCAAAAGGTTATGCTCTTCTCTCCGGCCACAACATACCATCGTAATCAAACTGTTTCTTTGATATGAAAATGTCAATAATACGAAATACTTGTGTAGGATTATATTACCAACTCCATGGAAATAACATTGATCATCTAGGGAAATACACATGAGTATCGTAAAATAAAGTTTGTGTTACGCTTGTTGTACACCTCCCGGTTGGTTTTCACAAATTTTCATCGCGTGTGATATATCAAACTCTACATTTTACGCTTCACGCTTATCCCACTGTTTAAAAAACTAGCATTTGTTTATATCTGACCACCTCTGTGGTCTCTGCCTCACAGGAGGTCAGCCACAATTTCCATGAACAATCACCGGCCTCATAATTATCAAACCAATCCCTTAAGAGTTTTCATATTATCCATAATTCAAGACCGGAGAGTACCGATTGTAGTGCATTTTCAAAAGAAATGAAAACTCATGTGGTATTTAAAAAATATAGGTCTATATTTAGTGAATGAATTGAAATTTATGTTTATCATCATCATCTGCATTCATGGATTAGGTCTGTTGACCCGTTCCGACTTCAGCCCATCTCTTTCTAGGTCTGCCCACATCTCGAGTGCCTTTAGGTTTGTATTTTATTTGTTTTGGATATCTATCTTCATTCATTCTGTCTATGTGTTGCTTCCATTTTTGTCTATATGTATCTATTTTATCAGTTATTGCAAATATTTCAAGTTCCTGTCTTATTTCTGTGTTTTTGGTTCTGTCTTCCTTAGTGCACCCTTTAACAGATCTCAAAAATTTCATTTTTGCCGCCGTTATCCTACTTAGATCTAAATTTGTATCTAATGAATGAAATTTGTAATAAATAATATTTATAAAATGGAAATAAGTTAGATATTCTATATATGCCTAATATTATTTAATTAAATGTATTGTGTCATTACATCTAGTCCCCAGGGTCATAGGTTCAAACTCGGCCGAGGTCGATGGATTTTTTAGGATGAAAGATCCAAAGAACAAATCCTCCGTGAGGACTTTAATCCTGAGTCTCAAGGTTTTAATGCTCGTAAAATAACCTTAAGCCAACTACATGTCTAATTGGTTCGGTATGCTGGTCACGTACTATTCATAATAGGGAAATAACCTTTATTAAATTAGTTTGTTTCAGAAACTCCAATAAAGGAGAGAATATGAAAGAGCCGCAAAGCCATTATAGTCCAGCCACTGATTTTCCGGCTCTGACGTTTTCACGACAGTTTTGCCGATATGGATATTCAGTGGGAGGAGGCGCTTTATGTATGCGGTTAGCAGAAATACTGCTGACAACATCTCAGCAATTTCAAACCTTACTAGCGCGCTACAGTGGTGTCAAGAGTAGTGATTGGTTGTGACAGACGTTCACTCCCACTCAACTATTCCCAGATTTCAAGGAAAAAGTGACTTGTTTTATCAAGTTACGAAAGAATGGAGTTATTGAAATGGAACATATTTTTAAAAAATACAGATATTCACCGATCCTATCTAGTATACACCGAAAATGACTATATGTCCACATCCATAGTAATTCTGCCCGAGGGCAGGTCTTTTACTGCAATCATAGCATTTTCATGTTATGCTTTGCAGCTTTACTAGGGAATTATAGGCGTGGTAGCTTGTCATTGCTTTCCACACCGGTGAAGGATGGTCATGATAATGATAAGGATGATGATGATTTTCGGGGACCATTGGGCCCTAATCTTCCTGACATTTGTCTTACATGTGAGGAAAAACCCCGAAAAACCTCACCCAGGTAGCTTGTCCCGACCGGAATCGAACCCGGGCCCGCTGCTGACAAGGGATTAATAATAATAATAATAATAATAATAATAATAATAATAAAGTAATATTGAAATATATTTGGAAGTACACGGTTTACACGTAGGAAATTATTTAAAAAATTACAAATTGAGGTTTCATACCATCTACCTATAAATAAAAACTTCCGACAATAGTTGGTCATTATACTTACGTAAAATTGTTAAAATGGTCAATTGTGTATTGATGGATTTACGCCATTTAGAAAAAATATAAATATCAGGTAACTAATTTTCAAGCGATAGTGCTTAAAATTATACGCAATGTGCCTATTTCAAGTTCAGGGAGTAGTTACACTTTGAGAAATTTATTTCAAACAAAGGTCATCATTTTAAAAATACCATAAATTGGTAGATGTATTATTATTTAATTACGCTATATTAAACTGAGATCTGAAATTCGGTTTAGATACTCAGTGCATCATAACGTTTCACTATAAAAAATTGCAAACTTTTGAGCATTCAAGTTCAGTTTTTTTAATTCTTTCCGCCGATTTCATACGGAATGGCCGTTAAATGGTTTATAAATTATATTTCATTAATAATAATAAAAATAATAATAATAACAATAATAATAATAATATCTTCTTCTTCGGCTTTCTCCCACTTATAGGTTTGCCGTCTTCAGTTTCCATTTATCTCTATCATTCCAATCTCCCTCTTCCAAATTCCTATCATCCATTATGGTTCTGACGTAGATTTTCCATTTCCATCTTGGTCTGCCACGTTTATTTCTTCCAGGGGGTGACCATTGGTATATATTTCTTGGCCATCTTTCATTTTCTATTCTTTGTACATGGTCATACCATTTAAGCGTTTGATTTTCAATCCTCTTAACAACAGATGTGGTGACATTCATTTCTCTCCAATGGAATTCATTTCTTATTTTATCCTGTTTCTGAGAGCACAATAATATCTGCATTCATTGCTGTAATCTCATCTTTTACTTCTTGTTCTTTAGTATTCAAGCCTTGAACATTTCATGTGCCAATAGCAAAGGTCCGTTTTCATAGCTCAAGTCTGTCATATTTAAATCCATCCGGCTGACATATTTTACTGAAGTACGTAGCGATATAATTTTTTCCAGGGCAAGGTTGCCAGCCTGACGCCTAACACCCAGATACGGAGAACCTGTTTTTTTTTTTTTTTTTTTTTTTTTTTTTTTTTTTTTTTTTTCGGTTTGCTCCCTTAGCCGACAGGTCTCAGTTTTAAGGCGCTGAGAACTCGCCTTTCGTCCCATCCTGTTAGCTACAGTCTGTTACGACTGCAATCAGGGAGCACGACGAGAACGTAGGATTAGGACTTCTTGGCAGAGCTGTTAAAAAAGTCGCAGTGGCATTACTCGAGATTTGTTAAGGTATACAAAGTCGGCATCTGTACCCTTCTCGAGGCCGTACCAACCATTTGCTCCCCCATAATAGTAATAATAAGTAAAGTAAAGTGTTCCCACTACAGGCCTCGGGAGGCCCTTGGGGTAGTAGGATTTTAAGGCTCCCACTTTTTCTAGACAATCGGCACTTGATGTCAGCCGGGTTGTCACCCCTGAGTGACGTCCGCCTTTACCCCCAGAACAAGCATCTGGTACTCATTTCAGTTAGAGGCTGAGTCGACCCCAGAACCATAATGCCACCAGAAGGTTTGGGTCAGTTTAAAAATCCTGACCCCCACCGGGTCTTGAACCCTCAATAGTAATAATATCAATAATAATAAATATTTATTCGTAAAATATGGAATATCCTTTGGCTATTGAGAAAGGCAAAACTTCGTGAATGCAGTAAACATTTCGTATGTATCAAGAACACTGCATGACTTCATCCATTGTATTCATTGCGGCACTTTTCATTCTCGAGCTCTTATTACCGGTACACGAGAATCTCGTGGCCAGTACTCCCTTTCAACCGCTCTCGCTTGAGAGAGGGAGGAATATTTTGGCAGCCTTTGGTGCCGGTTTAAATGGTCTGTTAATTTTGTCCTAATTAACGGTTTTTTTTTCATCTAAGTCAAATTATTATTTATTTAGATTCACTTTACGTGTAAATAAATTACTATTGATGAGTGATCTTGAAAATGTTTATAGTCATATTTGCCTTACTTCATATCGTCAGACATACAGTGAGTGTAGGAAGTGATCATACCGTGACTATTTAACTCATGCCCCAAATGGGAGTCAATGACCAATCACATTTCAATGATTTTTTATTTACAAACAATCACAGTCGTCCCGCGCCATAGCCGAGCGGTTAAGGTAGGAAGCCTTGGCGCAGAGCTACGGGACTTGCGCTGGTTCGAGTCTCCATGGGGGAAGAAATTTTCTCATGGTGTTTCGGCCAGTATGGGACCGGTGCCCACCCAGCATCGTGAGGCAATTGGGTAGCTACAATAAGTAGCGGCTCCAGGTTGAGGAACCAGCTATAACGGCTGGGGGACTCGACATGCTAACCACATGTCACCCCTACACTGGCTGTTGATCATCTACCTCTGTGATTGACACATGTGGATGTGAAGGGCCAGCAGCTGGCTGGTAAAAGGGCAACCGCTGAAAAGTGGAAAGACCCTCAATCGGACAATCACAGTCGTGTTTCGCCTAAAATTTACCAGCTAAAGTTTATCATAATAAAGAAAGCACCTCCTTTTTAACATTCTGAATAGGTCATAGCATTATTTTGCAGTGACTGACTCTCTAAGAAATACGGCTACCAGATTGTATATATAGTGCATGAATGTCAACACGTAGCGCATACGAGAGATAATATAAAAACATTTGTAACAATTGATAATACCACAAAAAAAAAAAAAAAGAAACCACTGATTGCACTTTCTTAAACGAATTATTTTCCAGTAAATGACGCAGAAAGATATAATTGACATATTTACATCATAGGACATCAGAAATTAATTAATACCTATAACGTTGGTTATAACATTTCTCCACTAGGGTGCATTCATACATCATTGCTATCTTTTGGCATAAAGATATTATGATTTGGTTGCAGTGATCGAACAAAAGAAGCAAATAAAGCGTACCAATCGTTTCTCATTTGTTTTCAAACATCGCCGTTTACATTAAATATATCTATCTATCTTCGGGTTTTTACAGCTGCTGCCGTCTTCCCGTGCCAAACCTCCAAAGCCTACGGTCTTGGGCATCTTCGATGCTTAGCCCTCTAGCTTGCATTACTGTCTTCATGTTTTCCTTCCATGTTAACCTTCGTCTCCCTCTTTTCTTCTTTCTGTTTGGCTGCCATTCATATAGTTGCTTCGGCCATCGCTCATCTTCCATTCTTAAGACATGTCCTAACCACTTTAATTCCTTCTCCTCAATTCTTTCAATTATCCTTTCTTCTGCTTCCATTATGTTTCTAATTTCCTTATTTGTGACATGTTCTAATCTAGACTTTCTGGCACTTCTCCGTAAATAATCCATTTATAGAGCTATTAGTCTATTCTTGTAGTACTTATTGATTGTCCATACCTCACTTCCGTACATTGCAACAGATTCCACCAATATTTTACCAATATATTTTTTTGTGTCCTTCCAAATATGCTTATCCCAGCATATGGACTTTAACGATGATATTATTTTGCTACTCAATTCAATTCTATGTTTTATGTTCTCTTTGCCTATACCTTCAATGTTATCCATAATTATTCCCAAATATTTAGTTTTTCACTTGCTTTATTTGGATTCCTTCTTCCAATATTAAATTTTCTCGTTCAATTTTAAGTCATAAATTCCAGCGAAGCAAAGGCGACTCTCCTTTGCCTGCTTTTAAGCATCAGTGAAGAAAAGGCGATACCTGTCCAGAAATAAACTACGACATTGTCCATTTTACAAAACAGTAGCCGTTCCAATGTTAACATACGGGTCTGAGACTTGGCCTCTAACGATCTCTGATAAAAATAAAATTGAGACAATAGAAATGAGATTTATCAGATCAGTTGCAGGTGTATCTCTAAGAGATCAAAAGAAAAGTCAAGATATCAGAGATGAATTACAAATATATAATATAAACGAGAGAATACACGGAAATGAACGTAATTGGTTTGAACCTAAAAATCTACAATTATTGATAATTGCAAATTAGATATATTCCAACTTAAATTCTACCCCCTTAAAAATAAAACTTTACAAGGATTATAAAACCAACTGGAGCCTTAATAAATTTTATAATCCTATATACAAAGAATGCCAAATAATCGTTTATCAAGGCAGCTGCTTCATTATAGGCCTCTAGGCCGAAGAAATGTAGGAAGACTAAAACGTCGTTGAAAAGACGACCTGCACCTGCAGCGTAGTGCACTGGGAAGCGGAAAGGGCGAACAGGCCCATACCTTGAAATGATGATGCTGCTAATGATGATGATGATGATTGTCCAGCTGGGGGTTTGGAAGTGTCGCCAATAGCTGACATGAGATAGTGGCATGGGGTGAGGTTCTTAAATGTCGTCCAAGAGTAACCTACGTTAAGTCTTTATAAGGGAAGAGGAAGGGCACTTACACTCACTTCTTAATCCTATAACAATGGATAGACTTATATATATATATATATATATATATATATATATATATATATATGACATAAAAATAAATGCGTGAACCGGTATTTGAACTCAGGACTGTAACTAGACTCGTTAGTGTGCTACCACCTGCGCTATCCAGGCACCCTAGCACTAACATTTAATTTTCCTTTATATATATTTATTATGAAGAGAGTATGTGGGAACTCGGTCTCATCTGCCTAGAAGCCATGAGAAAGCAGTGAGACCGAGTTAAATAGGTATATATATATATATATATATATATATATATATATATATATATATATATATATACATACATGAAGAAAAAATAATGTTTGTGCTAGGCTGCCTCGATAGTACAGGTGGGTGCGCACTAATGTATCAAGTTATATGTGTTGGGTTCAAATCCCTGTTCGGCCATTTATTTATCTTTTCATGTCATATTTGACCTTCATTGCTAAATGTCAAAATTAAATTATAACATCGATATATATATATATATATATATATATATATATTACTTACTTACTCACTGGCACTATCGAACCCGTAGGTTCATGGCCGCACGGACATAAGCTCTCCATACATCCCTATCCTGAGCTAATGCTTTCCAATCATTCCCTGTATAATCTACTTCCCTCAAATCATAGTTAATGTTGTTCTCCCACTTCATTCTTGGTCTACCAACTGGGCGTTTTCCTTCTGGCTTTCCTACAAGAAGTTTCCATGCACGTCTTTCATTCCCCATACGCGCAACATGTCCTGCCCATCGCAGTCTACGGGACTTAACTGTTCTTATTATATCTGGCTTCCTATAAAGACCATGTAGTTCATTGTTATGTAGTCTTCTCCATTCACCTGTCTGTTCATCTCTCTTTGGTCCAAAAATTTTCCTAAGAACTTTATTCTCAAATACTCGTAATGTCCTTTCCTCCCTTAAAGTAAGAGTCCATGTTTCGCACCCATATAATATAACTGGTAGAATAATAGTTTTATATATTTTCAGCTTAACGTTTTTTGAAAAGGAGTTGGGACATCAAAGTCTCTGCAATGCATAATAGCATGCATTTCCAGAATTGAGCCTATGTTTAATTTCTTTGTGCATCTCATTCCTATTTGTGATTATTGTTCCTAGGTATTTGAATTCAGCCACTTCCTCAAAATTTCCCTCATCTGTCATTAGCCGTCCATTTCCATTATATAATGCACTTCTACGTGTGACCACATATTTAGTTTTACTGATATTTACTTCCAGTCCTAATTTCTTAGTGTTACTCAATAGTGTGTGCGTGTTGGCCTTTAGTATCTCCTCGCTATCGGCCAGTAGTACTACATCATCAGCATAAACTAACAGCTTATTAATACCATTCAGTTGTAGGCCTTCCTCATTCTCTAAAGATTTAATGGCATGCTCTAGTACAAAATTAAATAGTAGAGGAGATAGTGCATCTCCTTGCTTCAACCCATTCTGGATTTCAAAAGTGTCTGAAAACTGTTTGCCTACACGCACCCTACTCGTTGAGCCATTTAGACACATTCGTATAAGTCTAACTAACTTTTTAGGAATTCCGAACTCCAGCAGGATAATATATAACTTCTCCCTCTTAATTGAATCATATGCTTTTTTGAAGTCTACATATAGTTGATGTACAGTACCATTATATTCCCATTTCTTTTCTAAAATCTGTCTTATACTAAAAATCTGATCTGTTGTAGACCTGTTTCTTCTAAATGCACATTGATGATCTCCTAGAATGTCGTCAATATAGGGAGTAAGTCTGCTTACTAATATATTTGTTAGAATTTTGTACGAAGTTGAAAGTAATGAGATGCCCCTATAGTTGTTGCAATCAGTTTTATCTCCTTTCTTATAAATTGGTACGATAATTGATTCCTTCCATTCATCTGGAAGAGCTTCTTTTCCCAAATCATAGTAAGCAACCAGCGTATCTTGTCCATCAATTTTTCTCCCCCTGATTTTATCAGTTCTGCTGGGATCTCATCTGAACCTGATGCTTTATACATCTTCAATTTTTCAATTGCCATTTCAACCTCTAATGCACTTGGCTCTGCGACTAGCATTTCTGCTGTCTGTAACTTATCCTCCTCAATGTCCTGTTCTGTATGTACATTTAATAGCTGATTAAAATAACTTTTCGATCTATTTAATATACTCTTGGAATCTGCAATCATATCCCCATATATATATATATATATATATATATATAGGCCTAAATGTTAAATTCATCACAGAGTGTCCAGCAGTCGGGGAAAATCTTGAAAACCGGGAATAAGTCGGGAATTTGAAAGCAATCGGGAAAACCGGGGAATTGAGGGAATTTTTAAAGCAACGTGCATCTATTTTGCATTCAATTCTAAATAATCGCAATTTTTAAACCACATTCTAAAAACATGAACAGATATTGAAATATTTCTTGGAAGAAATATTTATGAACTATAGCATACGTTTGGCGGAGTCAAGCTGCCGCCCCTTTAGAAACACAGTATCACGTTACAAAACAATACTTGGGCACACGTAGTTCAAAAAGCCAGTTCAACTCATACTCGATGCAGTAAGCTTACGTTAGTATCAGTTTTATTGAACACATGCATTTTTAACGTAACTGTAGGCCAGGTCATTCGCTTTTCGTATACAATCGAACAATTCTTCATATTATTAATATTTTATATACACATGTTCAAATTCAAATATAAACATTCATGCTATTCTTATTTAAGAGCTTACCACAAAAATAAATTATGATTTTATTAATTACACATATTTAAAAAATGTATTTACAAAATTACTAGAATTAATTTAATTCAACACTCAAAACAACTCGAGAATTATTCTTTGATGCCACGAAAAACCGGGAAGTAGTCTGGAATTTCATATTTGTAATTTGCTGAACACCCTGCCTCATGAAACATATGAAAACAATATATTACGATGCGAGGTTGGGAACTGGTTTTTACAGAAGAGAGGAAAATGTTTAAAAACCGAGCAATAGGGAGGTTTTTAATTTCCGAGATTCTGTAAAACACTTCCCAAACGTACGTTGTACATTATTTTTTGAGCGATGGTGTTTTCAAAATAATAAATAATAGTAAAATAATAACATTTTTGTTGGAAATATTTGCGTTCATTATAAACAACTGACTAACGTTAACAGTGTGGGCAATGTTTAATAGTTGAAATTACAGGAGGCCTTGACACCAATCAGTGATACAATGGCGGCAAGTACGTATTTATTGTTTTATATTGTTTCAAATAAAGTTCAGTTAATTTAAAATGCAGTGATTTGTTTCGTATATAGCCTATTAACACTATCTTTTGGATATATTTCTGTATATACGAGTACATTGTACTTAGTATACAAAGAGGGCAGTGGTTTTACTTCCCATACATGGTTTGTAAATTGTAATATTACAGTATAGTTATTTAGGTTTGCAACCCCGAAATGTGGAAAGTTCAACTTTCAATCATGGTCGCCATTGCTGTAAGTACGACAATACTCAGGATCGCGCAAAAATATATTTTATACTAATTATGTTTATCGATTGGAAATAATTTGGACTTTTAGTAAAAAAAAGTTTAAGCACACGATCACTTTTTACACTCACTGTACATATCACACCAGTTATCAGTTCTGTGGACTTTTCCATCGAAACTTTTAGAAATAAGTTGTTCCTGTTTCTGATTTTATTATGCAACTCAATGGCACTATCGAACTCTTAATTTCATGGCCGCGCGGACATAACTCTCCACACATCCCTATCCTGAGCTAATATTTTCCAGCCATCCCCTGTATAATCTACTTCCCTGAAATCATGGTTAATGTTATTCTCCAATCTCATTCTTGGTCTACCAATTGGACGTTTTCCCGCTGGTTTTCCTATAAAAAGCTTCCGTGTCCCTATTTGATTTCCCATTCGTGCCACATGTCCTGCCCATCGCAGTCTATGAGACTTAACTGTTCTTGTTATATATGGTTAACTATAGAGATAATGTAGCTTACTTATGAAGTCTTCTCCATTCGCCTGTCTGTTTACATCTCTTTGGTCCAGAAAGTTTCCTGGCAGCTTTATTCTTAAATACTGTAATATTTCTCCTCCATGTTTCGCTCCATATAACTGGGAGGATAACAGTTTTATATATTTTCAATTTAACATTTTTTTGAGACAAGTTGTGATGTATAGTAGCAATAATGTATAATAGCATGCGTTTCCAGAATTGAGTGTTCATTTAATTTCTTTATGCATTTCCTTCCTATTTTTGTAATTATACAAAATTTCCTCACTTG
Organism: Diploptera punctata; assembly: GCA_030220185.1. NCBI lineage: Eukaryota > Metazoa > Arthropoda > Insecta > Blattodea > Blaberidae > Diploptera > Diploptera punctata. The sequence goes on from JASPKZ010005696.1 coordinate 331,168, forward strand.
TCGGAATTGTAAATGCAAATCTTCTACTCGTGTCTGTCGTAATACCAGGTCCAGGGATGAGATGAGATTATTATCCTGTTATACAAGGTATATGATATAAATGATGGCGGCGGACCATGTCTTTCGCAGCATCACAAAAGCAGATGAAGTGTAAAGGACCGAAATAGATAATATTAATATGGAGAAGTGGTTGAATGAAGTTTTTGGCATGAAAAACATGAGAAATCCCGGAAAAACTTGCTCAGGCTCCGATTCATTCACCACGAGGCACCATGGTGTGACCGAGACGCGAACTCGAGTCCTAGAGGTGGAGGACGAATGTCTAACCGTTTGCGCCAAGTTGCAACTTTGCAAGGAATTGTCTATGATGGTCCAGGTTTTGTAAAGTGTTGATTTTTTAAACTTGAAATAAATCAACGTTTTTCTTATCAAAAATAAAAACAATAGAGCTTTCTCATTTATATTTTAAAATGTCCTATTCTCAATTCATAATCAAGAAACAACCAATTTTCTATTAATTAATACGTACAACACAATATTCTTTTAAAAAAAGTTGAAATTCTCAAAAGCTCACTAAAAAAAACTTAATGTATCACTTCCAAACTTTAAGAAAGCCATCATACGAGTATAATGTCTATTTCATTTATGGATAAACAACTTTCGCATTTATCGCTATCTAACTAACTGGCACTATCGAACCCATAGGTTCATTGCCGGGCGGACATACATCCCTATCCTGAGCTAATGTTTTTCCAATCATTCCCTGTATAATCTAATTTCCTCAAATCATAGTTAATATTATTCTCCCACCTCGTTCTTGGTCTACCAATGGGCATTTTCTCTCTGGTTTTCCTACAAGAAGCTTCCATGCACGTCTTTCATTCCCCATTCGTGCCACATGTCCTGCCCATCGCAGTATACGAGACTTAACTGTTCTTATTATATCTGGCTTCCTATAAAGGCCATGTAGTTCACTGGTTATGTAGTCTTCTCCATTCAACTGTATGTTCATCTCTTTTTGGTCCAAACATTCTCCTAAGAACTTTATTCTCAAATACTCGTAACCTCCTTTCCTCCCTTAGAGTAAGAATTCATGTTTCGCAACCATATAATGTAACTGGTAGAATAATACTTTTATATATGTTTAGTTTAACGAAACATCTTGCAATTGGATATGAGTAACATATTAATGGAATAATCGTTAAAAAAATTGATACATTACTAACGCAGCTCCAAATTCTAGTAGAGGTTAATTGTTTGAATTGACTTTTAAAGATATAAAATTGCTTGGCTATTTGAATCGATACTTTGCATTGATTTGTTGTACGTGATATGGAAACCCTTTGTGTGGTTTTCCCAATCATACACGGTTCAGATATTTGCCCCAGTTCTACAACAGGTAACCCTGCATCTTTAGTGCTGTCATCTACAGTCCGTACACCCACTTTTCCGTGTATTTCTACATTGCATTTATATGTAATTATATATATATATATATATATATATATTGTAACAAAAAGAAGATTATAGTTCTGACACAGAAGCAGATTCCGAAGAAATGCAGCTATTAAGGTTGTTCTCATGAAGAGGTATTTGATATGGTTTACAAATCTTCATCGATCCTGCAAATCAGACACCGAAAATGGACATGACAGTTTATAAATGTGCCTAATATATGTCTATATTGTTTGCGAGTTTTTGTTTGTAAATAAAAAAAAATGTATATAACAAGGCTGTCCAAATGACGGCCGACCAAGGCATTTCAAATGGCTCCGGAATTTGTATTTCTTTGTAATGCAATTTCATATTATTTTTTTGCGCGATAGTGCGTTTTGTCGTCTTATCAGCAATGGCGACCATTATTGAAAGTTCAACTTCCTACATTTCGGGGTTGCCAACCTAAATAGCTATACTGTAATATTACATTTACACGCACGTGTGGGAAGTAAAACCACTGCCCTCTATGTATACTAAGTACAATGTATAGGGCCTATACAGAATATATCCAAAAGGTAGTGTTAATTTACATTATACGAAACAAATCACTGCATTTTGAGTGAACTGAACTTTATTTGAAACAATATAAAACAATAAATACGTACTTGCGGCCATGTTATCAATAATCGTTCTCAAGGCCTCCTGTTGTTTCAACTAATAAACATTGCCCACACTGTTAACGTTAGTCGATTGTTTATAATGAACGCAAATATTACCAACATATATGTTATTATTTTACTATCATTTTGAAAACACCATCGCGCAGAAAATAATGTACAACGCACGTTTGTGATGTATTTGACAAAATCTCGGAAATTAAAAACCTCGCTATCGCTAAGTTTTTAAACATTTTTCCTCGATTCTGTAAAAACCACTTCCCAACCTTGCATCGTAATATCCTATACTATTTCCATCGAAGCATTTTTTTTAATGATTTCAAGAGTTTTCATTCGTTTCATGGGCATTTTCTCATAGCATTCTTCTTTCTTCTTCTTCCTTCTAAGTATTAGGCCAAGGCCTGTTACGATCCTATAGAAAATTTTCCCTCCAGCGTTTCATAGGACGGCCCAGTGATCTTCGTCCTCTTGGTATATAATTATAAACAGCTTTGGGGATCCGATTTGAACTCATTCTTTCAAGATGGTGTTTCCAATTTAGTTGGTACTGTTTAATATATTCCAAAATTGGCGTAGTCTTCAATTCTTTTAAGATTTCGGTGTTCCTTTTCCGATCCCATCTGGTGTAACCCGCTGTTCTGCGCATGAATCTCATTTCACAAGCCGTTATTCTGCTTTCATGTTGTTTTTTTAGTGTCCATGCTTCACTACCATAGGTCAACACTGGTCTAGCCAAAGTGTTATATAAACGTAATCTCGTGTTTTTTTGTACAAGGGATGGTTTCATAACTTGATTAATAATTTCTAAACTTTTATTATAACTAGTAATTTTTTCAGGGATATCCTTTTCATCCCAGATAGAGAGATAATATCCAAGATATTTAAATTGATTAGATATCTCTAAAATGTTATTCTGGAGACAGATTTTACTTTGTATGAGGTCCTTCCCATGAAATGCCATAATTTTAGTTTTGTTAATTGATATTTCCATATTAAATTTTGTATCTATTTTTTGTAAATTATAAATTTTTCGTTGCAAATCATTTTCGGAAAGTGCCAGAAGAGCTAAATCGTCTGCAAAAAGAATAGCATCGAGTTTTCTCATAGCATAATATATTTAATTACTAAGGATTATATTAATCATTGTAAATTTGATATTAATTTTATATTTATCGATTCTGCATTGTGATAAACGTATCATCCACCGAACAACCCCTATAGTTTATTTATGGTGCCATGCCATATAGCAAGGACAAGATTAACGAAATGACATCCCTCTTCTCTCTCTCTCTCTCTCTCTCTCTCTCTCTCTCTCTCTCTCTCTCTCCCTCTCTCCCTCTCTCTCTCTCTCTCTCTCTCTCTCTCTCTCTCTCTCAAGTGCGATTACATTTTCGAATAGTCACATTGAGTAGGAATGCTATTTGTATTTTTTTTATAAAAGGCAACTTAAGTACACTTGATATAATTTTGGTAGCAGAATCTCTTATTTTCCATTTGTGGCTCTTCACCTGATTAGAAAACATATTTCAGCTCCCAGGTTTATTTTAATTGCACATCACTAGGATAGCAATCAAATAAGAAATGTATGTATGTATATACCACATACGTCCTGCTTGGGGACATGGATGCTCCCTAGCTAGAGTTTATTAACTAGGCTAGTTTAGATGTCCTTATTTACCTACAGGTGTCTACAAGTGGCATGTAGTTACCACATCGCCTCAATTAGACAACTACTAGTAGGTAACTGAGGAATTACTTGGATGGATAAAGGTCTGTTAATTTTTGCACAGAGGCATTTTATTCAGGCTTATGGTTATTTTAGGAATCTGGAAATATACGGCTTAAAGTCCCTCACCGAGGACTTGTCCCTTGGATTTTTCCATCCAAAAATCCAATGACCCCGGCCGAGTTTGAACCGCGACCCTCGGGACCAGCAAAATCGGATCACTAGGAGTGTGGGCTAATCTGGAAACAAATATATAAAAACTCTGTTCGCAAATTTAGATTTTTCGCAACGAAACTCGTTATAGTATGTTACTGAAATGAAACAAGTAAGACATTCTCCAGAAATGAGCAACATCCAACTATTTCAAATGAGGTTTTATCTGGAATCTGTAATTTAATAATCGTTTCAGGGACCCATATATTTGTTTTCTTGTAACAAAATTGTACACTACTTTGTCTGCTCCCTAATACTGTCAGCGGTCGAAACACCCAGTTCCTCTATCGGGCTTCTGTCCTTCCACATACTTCTTATTTCTAGCATTATTTCGCCTCGCCTTTCATCCTACCTGTATTTTCCAATTAACTCTTCCGATTATCCCCTGTGTTGTCATTTCCATTACTTATTTGGGTTTCCTTTCCTTTTATTCGATCCGACTTCTTGCTTTATTCTATCTCGTCGGGTTTAGTCTTCCTACGCATTCAATTTCTGTTGCTCTTAGTTTAGTTCGATTTCTATCGAAACTGTATACATAATATTTAATTAAAAATTCGAACCATAAATTCGATGTATTGAGGAATTTGCTTACCTTACGGAGTTTCTGCGTGACGGACATTTTATACATCAATAATGCTGCTAGCTGTTTCTATTTTTAAACGTCGTAGTGTAGTTGATTAAGGCAATAAGTTGAAGCTAGATGGTTGATACTTTGGTTCCCGTTTGGCCAGGGGTCAACTCAGCCTCTAATGGAAATGTGTATCAGCTGTAAGTTCTGAGAATAAAAACGGTGCTGACATTTTGGGCCGATTGTCTAGAAAGGTAGGCGTCTCAACCTCCTCCATCTCTAGAGCCTCTTAAGGTCTCTAGTAGGATCACTGTACCTAATTAACTTTAGAAGTATGAAATTGCATAGTTATTTGAATTGATGCTTTACTTTTATTTGTATCGTAATTATAATGATGATGATGATATAGAAAAAACGCTTTATGTGATCTTCCTAATCTTACACAAGTCTTTTTTTTTTCTAATATTAAAGTAAGTACGTTATATAATCAGTCGTCCTCAATTAAAATGGGTTTCTGTTTAAAAACTTCATCAATTAGTTTAAACAGAAATAAATTTTAATTGAGGACAACTGATATATCGGGTACCTATCTTAATATTTAAAAAAAATCACTACATAACCTCAACTATGAATTGAGTAGTGCTAATGATACATGGTTGAAATGTTTGTCCCATTTCTGTGGCAGGTTACACTCTATCTTCAGTGCTGCCATCTGCAGTCGGAACGCCCACTTTTCCTTGTTTCTTCTACAATTGTTTTTATATCTAATTATATATATATTTTTTTTTTGGAACAAAAAGAAGAGTAGAGCTAGGATATATATTTTTTCTGGGAGTGGGCATTTGGAAGAGTGAGGCATGGTATGGCATAGGATTGAAGTGGCATGGCATGGCTGTACGGATGACTGAATAACTTGTCATCTCCCTTCGCTGTTTCAATATTCATCCCTCGCTCACCCAACATGAAGGCCAGCAGCCGGAAAACTGGATTAGTCGCTGAAGCAAAGTGGCGGAGCGGACCAGATTTCATTTCTCTGTTATACTCCTCCCTCCACCCTGTCATACGTCTCGTCATTCTTTCTTCTTCCCTGTCTTTTTTTAAAACTCTAACTTTTATATTATTATATTGTTTCCTATCCATTCTGATTTCCCCTTTCACTCTTCATTCTCCTTTTCTACTTCCCCACAGCAACCAAATAAATATACGACACACGCCCACTAAGTGTTGAAGGGGTTCTGAGGAAAAGTTATTTTTTTAATGGAAATCTGTACTTTAATTTCGGTGATCTACCTTTTAAATGGGTTTGCCACACTAGCTCAGATGGTTTCCTGTATAGCGAGTCCGGGTTCTTTACCCAGCAGGGTTGGATATGGTATTTTAAAATGTCAGTCTCAGGACTAAGAAGTGTACAGTTTTAGTGAATTCCGGAGAAATATTACTTTTGAGGTTGCACTTGTGAGAATATTTTTTGAAAAAAAAAAAAAAAGAAAGAAATCTTCATCGTTCTTACAATATAGAACCCGCAGATTCATGGCCGCACCGACATAAGCCCTCAGTACATCTCTATCCTAAGCTAATATTTTCCAATCATCCCCTGTATAATTCACTTCCCTCAAACCATGATTAATGTCATTCCCCCACCTCATTCTTGGTCTACCAACTTGACGCTTTCCCTCTGGTTTTCTTACAAGGAGTTTCCATGCTCTTCTTTCATACACAATTCGTACCACATGTTCTGCCCATCGCAGGCTACGATACTTAACTCCCCTTATTATATATGGTTTCCCATAAGGATCATGTAGCTCACTATATACAGTTTTCTTCATTCGCCTATCCGTTTATCTCTTCTGTCCAAAATTTTTCCTAAGAACTTTATTCTCAAATACTTGTAATATTTTCTCCAGCCTTGAAGCAAGAGTTCATATTTCTTCTTCTTCTTCTACTACTTCATGAAATTAGGCCTTTTTTACATCAAGTGGGATTTAATGGATCTTCCCATCTAGTAAATGGGCGTTCAACAATTCTATGTCCTATTGGTTTGTACTTTAATAACAGCTGAGGGATTCTATCTGTAGTCATTCTTTTAACATGTTCATACCAGTTGTTTCTCATGTTGTCAATTCTATTTGTTAAATTAAAAAATATTTAAGTCCTTTTTAATATATTCATTTCTTTTTCTGTCCAAAATGGTCACATCTGCTATTGAACGTAAGAACGAGTTCATATTTCGCATCCATGAAATATAAATGGAAGTCATCGATCTTTCTATTACTGAAAATGAACGTGGCAAAATTTATATTTTAAGAGCTCATACACTCTTGTAGAAAAACGGATACTTTGTGTGTGTGTATTATTCTTAAGATTACTTTATGTACAAATGGCTTCAGAACATCTTTTAAGTCACTACAAACTTGCTTTAAAAGTGGTTAATGTAATGAAACTGGCAGCAAAACATCTTCTTTAGATTACTTCCCACAAATTTATAAAGATGATCAATAACATTTTAAAAATTAGCTTCTTAATTTTTTAAAATATTTTCTTGGGGCGATAGGAAGATGAAGTTAACTCTTTTTTATCTTATATATAAAGCAGTGTGTTAACGCTCTAGCGGCCGCAATTTTCTATTTTACGCAAGAAAATTCGATATGCGAGTATCACATTGGAATGAAAAGGGAAAGGTATTCTCAAAAAAAACCACAGAAATCCGACCACAAACATGGTAGTTTACCCAAGAGCCGAAATTTAAAAATAGTTCTACCGGCTGCAACTAAACTGGATGCATACGATATAACTTTTAGTAGTCTTACCTATTACGTAAACCAGAAAAAAGCATACTATAAATACGACATTGTGAGGAATTCAAATAATTTACAGAGTTACATCGAGACGGATTTTCTAATCTCTAGTTCGTTCATCAGATGTCCTATATATATTGAGAAGGCATGTGGTTCTATTGTAAGAGGGGGACGTTAACCTGGGTGCTTTCTGATAGACTATGTTGGGACACAGTTCAACTTTTCCCATTTCTTTATCATCGTCCTTCACAACAATTTTACTCTATACACAAACATTTAAACTCATCCGCGTATCACGGAACTCCAAGTGCAAAAAGTGCAGTGAGTAGGTTTAGAAAACACACACACACACGCAAGCATGCGCACACAGAGCTTGTAAATAGATGAAAAATGTAAAAACGTACCCGAGTTCTCAATCATCCTCAACTATGTTATTCGGTTAAAAAAAAAACTCCGTTGAAAGCCTTTCGAAACATTCATAAAACTTAAGTATGACCGAGATATCGGTATAGTTTTAGCATTTTTAAATGTAGTAATCTCAATTGTTGTTGAAAATGGCTTTTACAAGTATTTTAATTGAAGCCCTGAGAACCAAAGTGTCAGCCCAACGTCACTGAGACTGTGACTGGGGAGGTTTCTTTTACTAGTGCTTCTCTTCCTGTGTCCCTCCCTCTCACTCATTCTCTCTTCTCTGTCTCTCATCCCCCCTCTTTACCGCCATAAAATTCAGTAAAATATTAGCAATACTCGTTCCTCTTTGCCGTCGCTCACCTCATGCTAAAGTGCTTCTTCGCCTCATGCATACATATGTGTGTGTATTTTACAAGATACAGATGTTATTTGCTAAGAAGTAGAAACCACCTGGCTGATCCCGTCAAATTCCTAATTTCAATTTTCTTCTCATACATATTTAATAAAGTTTCAAACGAAGTTTAAGGTTATATTGTAAGAAATTTAACATTAAAAGCTTTTACATTTATCAGTATACAAAGTAAGTTTTCTTTTATAGACCTAATATTCTCTTTTATTTGAATTGTCACATTATAGTAGGTCTTTCTTTCTCTATAACTTAGTTTAACTTATTTCTTTGTGGGTAAGTTACTTTTAAGCCCTGCGCTCTTTCCAGACTTTAAAGAGACACAACCTGTCGGGAGAATTTTTAATGACATACTTTTTGGTCACATAAATACTCGGAGGGGTTTTCTGGGATTGGGCGTAGACTACTTCTGTTCATTCTTCGTTCTTACCCGTCTCTTTTAGCTTCAGCATCTGTATAATAATTATCATTATCTTAGAACCGTTTGTAAGTGATAGTAGATTTGATGTTTTTTTTAAGGGAATATATTGTTTTAGTTCTGTATTCCCAAACGTTCTTGAACATGAAACCATTTGGTCTTAAAAACAAGTTGACGGATCCTTAAAACAATTTTATTACAGTAAATCTTAATTTACGGGTGTGCTGTTTTTCTTCTGCTTCATCTAGTTTCTCGTTTCCGTTGGTCGAGTTCTCATTTCCATCTGTTCAGCTTATATTTTCTCGACATATTTTTTAAATTATTCTTCCCATCTAAATCTCTGCTGATCTCTTGGTCTTTCCCCCTCTAATTTATATTACAATGCTATTTTGGTCCTTTACAGTATACCATATTCGTTCTTTTAACGTATTATTCTACTGTCTTCAATTGCATCTTGTATTTTATCCAATTTCAATATTGATTTTATTTTAGTATTCTCTATTCTATTTATTCTTTCTTTTTTAAAGCATGCTTCTTCTTAAGAACCTTAACTCTGTTCCTTGAGTTTTACTTTAATTCCTTCTTTGTTACTGCCCATGTACTATATTTCTTCAATATAGTCTTCATACGTTATTTTATAGTTGGCGTCAAAGAAATCAGTAGAGTTATTTCATTAAAATATACACTATAATATATGCAGTCGGCCGCGGTGGACTAGTGGTTATACTGCTTGCGTCTGGTTCCGAGGATCGCGGGTTCAAACCCGGCCGGGGTCGATGGATTTTTTAAGACGGAAAAATCCAGTTAGACGTCTCATTGGATCGGTGTGTTGACCGCATGACATCTAAGAGCGAATAAGATATCTAAAAAAATTAACTGGGTCTAGTAACTCCTTTCGTCGACAGAATGAGGTGGGAGAATAACATTATCCATGATTTGAGGGAAGTAGATTATACAGGGAATGATCGGAAAACGTTAGCTCAAGATAAGGATGTATGGACAGCTTATGTCCGCGCGGCCATAAACCTATGGGTTCGATAGAACCTGTGAGTTTAGTTAGTAGTTCCTTAAAAGGACAGGCTCGACAATGGGCTACATCATTACACACACACACATATATATATGCATACATGAGGATTCCTTATATTTTATTTTGCAGATTCCTAGTGATGCTCCGAGCACATTTTCGAAATCACTATCTCGGTTAATTTTTTCAATCAGACAAGTCAAAATTGTAAAACACAATTTTAAACTTTTTTAGTACGATTGATATGTGTAATGAAAATTGGTAATATGATATTTATGAAACTACCTTCTTAAGGTAAATTATGGTGATAATTATGATTAAAATTCCATTGAAAACACGGGTATTGAGTAGCCTAAGAGATTTCGGACTGAAAGTAAACACAAATAAAACTAAATATACGGTCTCACATAGACATACATTATGTAATGGAAATGAATAGTTAAAGGCACATGAAAGAATATTGAAGTGGCTGAATTCACATATATAGGAACAATAACTACAAATAGGAATGAGATTCACAAAGAAATTAAATACAGGTTCTGTACTGGAAATGCATTATGCATTACAAATTCTTGTCGTTCCAACTTCTCTCAAAAAAAAAAAAAATTAAACTGAAAATATATAAAACTGTTATTCTCCCAGTTATATAATCATCATCTTTATCATAGTCCATTCACGAATTTAGGCTACTTATTGACCTGTTTCGGCCTCAATAGAAACCATCCAGAAGTGTTTCGAGTGGACGTCCTGGTATTTTTTCTGATAACATTTGTTTGGGTATCATGTGATCCTCCTTATTTGGATTCGAAACATACTGTCTTACATTAAAGGAGGAGAAAAGATTACGAATATTTGATAATAAAGTTCTTAGGAACATTTTTGGACATGTTTCGAAAGGTTTTCGACTAAGTTATTTTAACCGAATTAAATTATTACATAGTTAAGGACGATTGAGATCTCAGGTACAGTTTTACAGAGCAAAGAGAGATGAACAGACAGGCGATGGAGAAGACTTCGTACAGTGAGAGACATGATCTTTATAGGAAACCAGATTAGTTAAGGACGATTGAGATCTCAGGTACAGTTTTACAGAGCAAAGAGAGATGAACAGACAGGCGATGGAGAAGACTTCGTACAGTGAGAGACATGATCTTTATAGGAAACCAGATTAGTTAAGGACGATTGAGATCTCAGGTACAGTTTTACAGAGCAAAGAGAGATGAACAGACAGGCGATGGAGAAGACTTCGTACAGTGAGAGACATGATCTTTATAGGAAACCAGATTAGTTAAGGACGATTGAGATCTCAGGTACAGTTTTACAGAGCAAAGAGAGATGAACAGACGGCGATGGAGAAGACTTCGTACAGTGAGAGACATGATCTTTATAGGAAACCAGATTAGTTAAGGACGATTGAGATCTCAGGTACAGTTTTACAGAGCAAAGAGAGATGAACAGACAGGCGATGGAGAAGACTTCGTACAGTGAGAGACATGATCTTTATAGGAAACCAGATTAGTTAAGGACGATTGAGATCTCAGGTACAGTTTTACAGAGCAAAGAGAGATGAACAGACAGGCGATGGAGAAGACTTCGTACAGTGAGAGACATGATCTTTATAGGAAACCAGATTAGTTAAGGACGATTGAGATCTCAGGTACAGTTTTACAGAGCAAAGAGAGATGAACAGACAGGCGATGGAGAAGACTTCGTACAGTGAGAGACATGATCTTTATAGGAAACCAGATTAGTTAAGGACGATTGAGATCTCAGGTACAGTTTTACAGAGCAAAGAGAGATGAACAGACAGGCGATGGAGAAGACTTCGTACAGTGAGAGACATGATCTTTATAGGAAACCAGATTAGTTAAGGACGATTGAGATCTCAGGTACAGTTTTACAGAGCAAAGAGAGATGAACAGACAGGCGATGGAGAAGACTTCGTACAGTGAGAGACATGATCTTTATAGGAAACCAGATTAGTTAAGGACGATTGAGATCTCAGGTACAGTTTTACAGAGCAAAGAGAGAGAACAGACAGGCGATGGAGAAGACTTCGTACAGTGAGAGACATGATCTTTATAGGAAACCAGATTAGTTAAGACGATTGAGATCTCAGGTACAGTTTTACAGAGCAAAGAGAGATGAACAGACAGGCGATGGAGAAGACTTCGTACAGTGAGAGACATGATCTTTATAGGAAACCAGATTAGTTAAGGACGATTGAGATCTCAGGTACAGTTTTACAGAGCAAAGAGAGATGAACAGACAGGCGATGGAGAAGACTTCGTACAGTGAGAGACATGATCTTTATAGGAAACCAGATTAGTTAAGGACGATTGAGATCTCAGGTACAGTTTTACAGAGCAAAGAGAGATGAACAGACAGGCGATGGAGAAGACTTCGTACAGTGAGAGACATGATCTTTATAGGAAACCAGATTAGTTAAGGACGATTGAGATCTCAGGTACAGTTTTACAGAGCAAAGAGAGATGAACAACAGGCGATGGAGAAGACTTCGTACAGTGAGAGACATGATCTTTATAGGAAACCAGATTAGTTAAGGACGATTGAGATCTCAGGTACAGTTTTACAGAGCAAAGAGAGATGAACAGACAGGCGATGGAGAAGACTTCGTACAGTGAGGGACATGATCTTTATAGGAAACCAGATTAGTTAAGGACGATTGAGATCTCAGGTACAGTTTTACAGAGCAAAGAGAGATGAACAGACAGGCGATGGAGAAGACTTCGTACAGTGAGAGACATGATCTTATAGGAAACCAGATTAGTTAAGGACGATTGAGATCTCAGGTACAGTTTTACAGAGCAAAGAGAGATGAACAGACAGGCGATGGAGAAGACTTCGTACAGTGAGAGACATGATCTTTATAGGAAACCAGATTAGTTAAGGACGATTGAGATCTCAGGTACAGTTTTACAGAGCAAAGAGAGATGAACAGACAGGCGATGGAGAAGACTTCGTACAGTGAGAGACATGATCTTTATAGGAAACCAGATTAGTTAAGGACGATTGAGATCTCAGGTACAGTTTTACAGAGCAAAGAGAGATGAACAGACAGGCGATGGAGAAGACTTCGTACAGTGAGAGACATGATCTTTATAGGAAACCAGATTAGTTAAGGACGATTGAGATCTCAGGTACAGTTTTACAGAGCAAAGAGAGATGAACAGACAGGCGATGGAGAAGACTTCGTACAGTGAGAGACATGATCTTTATAGGAAACCAGATTAGTTAAGGACGATTGAGATCTCAGGTACAGTTTTACAGAGCAAAGAGAGATGAACAGACAGGCGATGGAGAAGACTTCGTACAGTGAGAGACATGATCTTTATAGGAAACCAGATTAGTTAAGGACGATTGAGATCTCAGGTACAGTTTTACAGAGCAAAGAGAGATGAACAGACAGGCGATGGAGAAGACTTCGTACAGTGAGAGAAACCAGATATATAGGAAACCAGATATAGTAACAGTTAAATCTCGTAAACTGCATTGGTCAAGACATTTGACACAAATGGGGATTGAAAGAGGGGCATAGATGCTTGAAGGAAAACGAAAGAACTCCCACTTGGTAAGCCAAGAATGAGGTGGAAGATTAACATTAATTATGATTTGATAGAAGTAGATTAAACACAGGATGATTGGAAAACATTAGCTCAGGATAGGGATATATTATGAGCTTTTGTCCGCACGGACATGAACCTATGGGTTTGATAGTGTCATTGAGTTACTTTTACCTGTGAAAATTAATTTAAATTGTAAAATACTTAATTTTTAAATTAAATTGTTTAGTTATACATTTTGAATTCTATTTTAGGTGCCTGTAGCCTTGTTTTTATGTCTAATTTTTTATATTAAATAAATTGTGTTTAGCTGTGTTGCACCATGATAAAAATAATATAGGGGATTATGCCATATAAGTATAGGCCATAATTCGTATTAAAGGCGAGGACTTTCAGACCCGTTGCTAATTTATGAAAATTGTGAAAATGAGAAATTAAATAGGCTACCGAATTGAAGTATGGAATTCCTGTTACTATTCAATTCAGTTTCTTATCACTTCTCGGATTTTGCCTAAACATCTAAAAAACAATTATAAAAGACTATTTAACTCATGCCCCAAAGGGACTCAATGGCCAATCACGTTTCAATGATTTCTGTTTTACAACCAATCAGAGTCATGTTTCACGAAATATTTATCAGTGTTATAATTACCATATTAAAGAAGGCTCCTCCATTTTAATATTCTGAACGGGTCTGACCATTATTTTGCAGTGACTGAGCCTGTAAGAAATACGGCTACCAGATTGCATATATAGTGCATGAATGTCAACACATGCCGCATGCGGGAGTTAATACAAAAAAAATTGTAGCAATTGATTATACCACCAAAAAAAGAAACCACTGTTTGCACTTTCTTAAATGTATTTTTTCCCAGGTAACAATCCAGAAAAATATAATTGTCATATTTACATCATATGACATCAGAAATGAATAGTTTGATGTGTTTCATTTTTTCTCCACTAGAGAGCATTCTTACAATATTGCGTTCCTTTGGCAATAAATAGTATGATCTGGTTGCAGTGATAAACAAAAGAAGCAGATGAAGCGTACCTATCGCTTCTCATTTGTTTTCAAACATCGCCGTTTACATTAAATATATAAATATTTTATAATAACTATAGTTAAATAATGATTTGTGAGTAAACAGCTTAATTTTATTCGTTAAATAGTCCTAACAAATGCCACTCTTGATTTCCAAATTCTCTAGATAAATTCACTTGTGGCATAACTTATGATAATCTTTTCTCTAGTGTTCTAAGGGTGTGAAAAGCCTTACATTAAAGGAAGGAATTAACCTAAAAATGTTCGAAAATAGGATACTAAGACGAATGTTTGATTCCATGAAGAATTAGAACGTAGAATGGAAGAAACTTGACAATAAAGTGCTTTACAATTTAGCTGTATCTTCAGAGTTATTAAGTTTATATGGTCATATAGCTCGAATGGGTAATAGGTCTAGTACGTAGAAGTGCAAAGGAGACTTATGAAAAAATGAAATAAAAGCCAGCGGGAGGACTTAGCCAACTATGAGCTTGTATGGAGCTATCTCTGTTTTCTCAAGATTAGTTTTAGACTTTAGAGTACTTCTGTAAATTTAACAATCATACTGTCAACACTATCTTGTCAATGTTACTTTAAAATATATATAAGTATTGTACACAAACATCCAGGGTAGATAAGTAAATATATACGAGTATATCACCAAAGTCCATTACTCAGTATTAATATTTCTTTCTAAAAATATATATGTAAATTACAATATAAATCACATTGTTCGCCACATTATTACGGACTGTAACTTTATTTAAAATATTGTTATAAGAGATACTTGAAATAATTTATATTTTCCTGTGAGGGTTTCTAGTTCACTCTACAGGCAGCCTATCCTGTCATATCTATGCCTCTAGACTTGCACGTTTGTTTTTCTATTGGGGTACGCTCCATTCGCTGATTAGGCCCAGTTTTAATGCGCTGGAAACTTGCGCCCACCCACTCCCGTCTGCTACAATCGTATGATTGCAATGTCCAGGAGTCATGACGTGGACGTGGGTGTACGATTTGATGAAAGTGTTGCAAATGTAAGTGAAGTTGGCTTTACTCAGTATTTACAGGTGATACACATCAGTATATGTGTCGCCCCAAAGGACACGTCAATTTACCCCCAAATTAATATTAAAATACCATCAGTTGGGAAACGAAGGCAAGTTCGACCATTTAAAAGGGTAGTGAATAGATAATGAGGCCTGAACAGGCCACTAGGCCTTTACCTTTGACTGTTTGATGTTAATTGTTAAAACAATACTCATACATGAAGTATTAGTATAAATTTGAGCATGATGTTATTTTAATAAAAAAGTTGAAATGATTTAAAAATAGTTGTTGGGAAATCCTTAGGAAATATACCACTAGGAATCAATGTTACTAAATTAATTTCGAACCACTGTTCAGGTCACTATATGACAAGTTAAAACAATACAACACGTACCTGAATTCTGAGTCGTCCTCTACTAAGTATTATTCCTTTCAAAACACCTTGTAGACGTTTCGGAACATGTTCCATCATCAGCTATTAAAACTAATGTTTTAACAGCACACAATTAAACATATTCCATAATATCTGTAAGGCGTTTTAAAATAAACATTACTTGAGGACGAGTGAGAATTCAGGTTCATGTTCTATTATTTTAACATTTTACCTTTAGGAATGCCTAGACATAGGGGGAGGAAAATATTTGGATGGATTGTTGAGGATTGGATGTCAGAGATATGAACTAG
Organism: Diploptera punctata; assembly: GCA_030220185.1. NCBI lineage: Eukaryota > Metazoa > Arthropoda > Insecta > Blattodea > Blaberidae > Diploptera > Diploptera punctata. The sequence continues at coordinate 347,206 of JASPKZ010005696.1, forward strand.
ATTCACTTGGCTGAAGATGAGGACCAATGGGTGGCTGTAGTGAATGTAGATTTCATAAGACATATGGTTAGTTATGCTAATCTATATTAATACTTGAGCTTATGGAATTTTTAAGTATGGAGAGGGAAGTGATTTGTTGTTTTTTATAGTTGCCTAATTTACTGCAGTGCGTCTGAAATAATGAGAACACTGTCCCTTGAGCATGCTATATTCTTTGTCTTATTAGCAATTGTAATGCGCGCTCCCCTAGCAGAGGCTGAGAAATTTATTAGCAAATTCACTGCTGGTTTAAACCCCCGCCTTCCGCATCGTTATCACTTCCTATGCATTGCAATATTTGTGCTGCATAAGTGAAATTTCTTTTATCATTTATCCTTTCAAAATATAATTGAATTAGTACATTTTAAATTAAAGCGTCAGACATTCATTTCCTTTTATTTAAACTAATTTTTATATATTAATCTAACACACGTAAATATAGGTTTAAAATTTACGAGGTTATGGGAGTTCCAGCATTGTTATGTGACAGTGAAACTTGGACACTACGAAAGGTAGATTGGAATAAAGTACAGTGACCAGAAATTATTTTTAAATTGATTAAGGAATGTTCTAAATGAGATAAAATAAGAAACGAAGATATCCGCAACGATCTCAACATCTTTCCCCTGCACAAAAAAAAAAAAAGTAGATGGAACTCCCATGTACTAAAGATGTCAACATGTCACATTCCAAAACAAGCCTATGACTAGAAAGCAACAGAAATATGGAATTTGGGACGACAAAGGAAGCGTTGGAAAGAATCCGTTTAACTGTAATATAGGCCGGAACAGGGGATTCTTCTAAACCTAGAAGTGGTGATGATGATATAATATGCGATATGTCTATGTAGGCCCTATATTAAAATTATGTTGAACACTGTTAAAAAACTAATTAGGGGATCCTGGGGAATATCCTGCAAATGACAAATGTTATTAATAGATCGGGAATTTAAATAAAAACCAACTTCTCTCCTTACCATATTCACATTTGAGATTAAGTGGCTAAGGTTTATGATGATTTAGGTCTAAAGTTCCTAAAATGCCTATTTTAACATTAGAGTCTATTTTTAGTTTTTTATTGTCATTTTTGTATTTTGCTTGGTACTTGGACTACCTCGAGTAATAGCGCAATTCCGAATGGAATTTTCAAAAGTGAATAAACATGTTTGTTTTATGAAGAAAAGTGTTTGCAAAACCTCCACTAAGAGTGCAGACGTTGTTCTTCTTCCGGAATCTGTCTTCAATCGTTGTAAAACATGGCTACGGGGGTTGACTACTAATGTGAACAACTTAAATAAATTAATGAAATTATTGGTAACTTAAAGGATTATGCATTTTGTGTTTCCGATGCTAAGAAAATTGTAAATGATTCTATTATACAGAATTGCTTGTTGTATATCAAATCTCGCTTTATATTTGTTGCAAATTTTATAACTGATTTTGATAGCAAAGGGAATCCACCCTCTCTAAGAATAACTTAAACTACTGAACATAGCAAAGCAGAAGTTTTCTGAAGCACCAGGAATTGCTGGACAAAGAAAGTGAAACATATTTTTGACATGATGATGCAGAAAACCACTGGACTGAGGACATTATTCGCTGCTGCAAATGTTTTTATTAGCAAGTGCAATGAAGTTGGAATTGAATTCCAGTATGACTCTGATTGAGCCCAAAGTAATGTCCCGTTTCTTTAGTTGACGTAGAATGATTTTTTTCGGCTTATAAATTAATTCTGGATGATAAACGCTATAACATCTCCATGGAAAACCCTGAAAAAATGCTTCTGTTTATTGTGAAGCTAATAGTGACAATAAAAAAATCATACTAACAGAAAGGACATATCCAGTTTGTGTATGAATACTACCATTGCGGTGCATGTGTTAGTTTATATACCGGGTGATTCACGAATTATGTTTCGTCTCATTACATCAAAACTATGAACATTAGTGTGAAACGAATTATGGAAACTTGTGAATGGTTGATGTGCCTCTATGCGGATATGCTCAGCACATTTTGATGTTTATTCCTCTTTAAGTTATGGCTTCGAACTTCATTATTTTTAATTTATCATCATTATCATCATCAACAACAAGGATTAAGCCCAATGGCCTGTTCCGAACTAATTATAGGTCGAATTGGTCCTTCCATCTCTTCAATGGTCTTCCCAACAATCTTCTCCCTTTTGGTTTATAATTATACATTCTTCTTCTTGGTATGCGCTGTTCATTCATTCGTATTACGTGCTGAAGGTAAGCATTTTGATAGTATTTTATTCTTTCACAGAGATTAAATATATTAAGTTCTGTTCTTATATCTTCGTTTTTGTTTTTATCAGTCCTTTGGTATCCTGCTATTGCTCTCAACATCTTCATTTCTGCAGCCTCTTTTTGTTTACTATCTGCCTTTGTTAATGTCCAGGTTTCACACCAATATATAAGAGATGGAACTACGAATACTTTGTAAAATTTTAAAATAGTTTCTTTTATAGTTTTATTCAATAAAGTACGTTTAATTGTGCCACATAGATAATTGAATCGTTGTATTTTAGTGTGTTTATCTAAATTTCTGTCATTACCTAAATGACATCCCAAATAATTAAAATTCTGAGCTTGGTCTATGAGTACATTGTTTATCACTATTTTTGTTCTTATTGCACATTTTCCTTTGAGACCTAATATTTTTGTTTTAGATGTAGATATTCTCAAATTGTATTTTAGAGAAATATTATTTAAAGTATAAAGGAATTGTTGTAAAGCATTTTCTGATGCTGTCATTATTACTTGATCGTCTGCAAAAAGCAGAGTTCTGAATACACTATTTATATTAATTTGTTCTTGCTATTCATTTATGACATGGTCCAAGTATAAATTAAATAATACGAGTGACAACAGACACCCTTGTCTTACTCCCTGGTTTATTTATATTTTTTGTTTACCAATTTTATCTCCGCAGTCTATTTTGAAATTTGTTCTATATATAAACTCTGAATGGTTCTTATAAGGTGTTGAGGAATTCCTTTCATTTCTAATATATTCCATAATTTATTTCTACTTACATTATCAAATGCTTTAGTATAATCAACAATAGCTATATACGTGGATAAATTAAATTCTTGAAATTTATCATGGCACATTTTTTTTTTGTTTGAAATGTCCTTGAAAAAGAAATACATTACCGTCTGAATGACGTTTCTATCTCTATTGGTTAACGTGTTACAGACGTGTGAAAATTGACATCTGCTACTGCTATTTTTCTAATAATTGGATTATTTCTTATGGGGATATGTGAAACAACGTGTCTATGCCACGGAACCAAACCACTCCTGACGATATTCAACATTGGATCAGGGAAGCATGGCAGTCCATTTCAGATCACCAACTAGTCCTTGTAAGAAGATCCTTTTGGAAACGTATTCGGGAATGCGTAAACAATAACGGTGACACTTTTGAACATCTACTTGGTGATTAGACATCTGTTCCTGTAGTAATGGGGTAAGGTATTTTGAAACAGGAAGTCTGTACACTGGTGTACAGCTCATTGCTCCTGCCAATTTAACATTTTGTAGGAACTGTTCTAATATGGCATAATAAGAGGTTCATTTAAAATAACACTGACCAATATAGCCTATATTTTCTATAAATGTACAAAAACCTTTCCTAAGTATCTCCACATACTCACAACATTATACGATTCATCTTTGAAGTATCAAACTCCTAATAAAATATATAGTTTTCACATAACAATAGCAAACACAATTTGTGAATCACCCTGCATAACTATCTAACTCACCGGCACTATCGAACCCATAGGTTCATGGCCGCGCGGTCATAAGTTCTCCTATCCTGAGCTAATGTTTTCTAATTATCCCATGTATAGTTTACTTCCCTAAAATCATAGTTAATGTTATTTTCCCACTTCATTCTTGGTCTACCAACTGGGCGTTTTCACTCTGGTTTTCCTACAACAAGCTTCCATGCACGTCTTTCATTCCCCATTCGTGCCACATGTCCTATCCATTGTAGTCTACGAGACTTTACTGTTATTATATCTGGTTTCCTATAAAGACCATGTAGTTAACTGTTATTGTAAAGCGACTATATCCAAGGGTGATTTATCTAATTCCCGCTTTAATACCTCTAACGCCTCGCTGTTGTATAAAGTCCTAACATTCCATGTTGCTAGGAATGCGTCCCTGTGTTTGAGCCTACGGTATGGGTCCCGTGAAGTTGTCTCCGCCCGGAGAACCGAATGGGAACTATTTGACCTCCGGAAATTTTTACCCCAGTGGAACCCATTCCGCATTTCTTGTCGGTTGTATTTTTACGGTGAAAGATCGTCACTCTTTCGACCAAGGTACTTTTTTGTCTGGCTTATCTCCTTCAACCAATCCGGCATGGGTAACCCTATCGGCAGCAATGCTACCGCCGGCATAGCTCTCGGGATCATTTAAGCACGCAAGCCACTCCATCACAAGATAAAGATACTATGGAGGGGTTAGTTTATATACAAGGTTAATTAAATGAATGTGGTATCTTGTAATAACTATATAACTTAATGCACCTTTACACGTGCGGTTACAATTGCCTTGGATCACTACACATGAGTACAAATGAATAAACGTCATAAGCGTACATGATGCAATACATTTGAACTACGTTATAAATAAATATAACACTACCTTCAAAAGCAGAGCAGAGCAATATAAATACGAAATGTTTATGTTAGCTGTAAATAAGAAGACAGTGAGTACAGTCATCAGTTAGGGATTTTAAAGCTCAGAAACGTACATTAACTAATCTAATGTTCAACGGATATATTAATATGTCTGTCTGAAAACAAAAACCACATGTTTAAATAATAATACATATAATTTTGATGAACATATTTTAAAAAATGACAATGAATTATATATACATGACATAATATAGAAAAACTGTGTACAGGTAATAAAAACATAATTTAAATTGGACAGACTTAAATGAAATCAATACATAATATAATAAATACATTAAAATACACATTGATACTTAACAAATCACACCAGGCCAGTTATACCAACGTAACATCTTCTAGTCGTGACACAGCTGATAAATAACAAACGGTCCAGGGAGTCAGCATGGCTCTCCGACCATTTCAAACTTAAGAGTAAACGAAGACAGTTAAACGCGCGCTCGGAATTACGTAATAACTAGGAGATTTGAAATATTGAAGGAAGGAGCTTATCTGAGTAGGACGGAGAAAATATTAATATTCACTGTTCAACTATTCTTTGAGAAATTTATTAGTGCCTATTTTATATTTTATGGAATCTAAATAGAGCTGGATACGACCTGTTTTAGGCATCTAAATTACCACTTTTAGAATATGTAGTTTTTATGTTTGTAACCAGTCAGTAAACGTTTCCGGAAGGTGAAAACAAACTGTCGATTTACTTAGACATTGTGTATATTTGCACTGGTGATTGCAAATAGTTTTTACTAGAGAAACATTTGCGGTATTTCAGTCGTTCCGCTTTGAAGGTGGACAAGATTCAGCTTAAACGGGTTTATCAGGCCTCGAAATTATCAAATGTGGTAATTTTAATAATTTTTAGTTTTTGTCTATTAGTCCTATTAGCTATTTTGGCAGAAAAGTGCATCCGATTCAGAATCTGAAGATGCAATTAATTGTTTTAACAGCTATAACACATAGAGACGAGAACCGATCTGTAGTTGTATATTAAGTTTGTGCTATGGTGATTGTTCCTTTTTATTGGACAATTATTTTTTAATTGACGTCCAAAGAAAACTGGGTTATTGGAGGACATGTGGAAGAGGAATTTATCGAGCACATCAGTAGACCTATATCCTTCCATATCTGACAACATATTCTACTGCAGCTACGAGCGTATTAGGTTGTCTCATAAATAATGTATATTTATATTTTAATGCGTGTATCTGCTGGAATTTATTTAAGATGTGATTCACTGGAAGTTTGTTCCAATGGGGCGTGCAGTTGGATATTTATTATCAACGACTGGAACTAGTCAATTACATTTTAAAAGTCGCGGTATTATATCCGGCCGTACCCCATACTGTACAAACAACCATGACTAAAATTAAAGAATTGGGAAAAATCTAATTGCTACCTTCCTGATCTTGCGCCTTCAGATAGCCATCTGTTTCGATCTAGCCTATGGTCCATTTATTGCATGAAATAAAAAAAAATAATAATAATAAAACTGTGGAAATGGGTCTCAACGAACTCCTCACATAAAATAAATCAGAGGCTGGTACCGTCACGGGATAATAAACTTCGCTGAAAAATTGCTCAAGCCTATAGAATCTGTTGGTATCTACTTTGAAATGTAGTTTAATTCCTTGTTAGAAAAAATGAAAATATAATTTTGTTTACAAAGCGGCATTATTTATGAGACGGTATTTAATAATAATAATAATAATAATAATAATAATAATAATAATAATAGCTTTATTTTACCTGGCAGAGTTATGATATGTGAATAAAATAAATAATCTCATATTCATGATAGGCTATATAATATCCCACGATTATTTTGAGAAGTGTGAATGGAAAAGACTTACATACCAGAGAACTATATGATATTTTTTAGAAAACCAGATGTAATAAGAGTACTTAAGTCTCGTAGACTGCTATGGGCAGTACATGTGGTACAAATGAGAAATGAAAGTGGGACAAGAAACTTTTTATAGGAAAACCAGATGGAAAAGTTCAGTAGGTAGTCAAAATTGAGGTGGAGAAATAGCATTAACCACAATTTGATGCAGGTAAATTATACACCCGATAACAGGAAAACATTAGCTCAGGTTGGGAATGTGTGGAGAGCTTATGTCCGCGCGGCTATGAGGCTCCGGGTTCGATAAGTTTCAGTGAGTTAGGGTATATTCAAAAGAACTTGAAAATAACCGAGCTAACAAGGATCATCACACCTCCAATAAACCGTGATCTTAAAATAAATGAGATATTTGAATAGAGAGCAATAAACTTAATAACCGATTTAAATTTCAAAGATGGGCCTGCATTGTTTATCGAGAAAATGAGAAAACATTGGGCCTGCATTGTTTATCGAGAAAATGAGAAAACATTTAAAAATAATAAAACATTTGCTTCGAATCCAATGTACATAACATATGCATATTTGACGTTTATAATAGTTGGAAACATGTGTTATTAATAAGTTTTGATCATATTTTTTAGAAAATAGGCCTACTGTTCTCAATCTCTTGATAACCAGACTCTTCCTTGAAATTTATCCTAGTGACTGAGTTAATTATTTTCTATCCAATTAAAATAATGTATTTTCAAGTCGGATTTTAATGTACTCGTAGATGTTACGAGTCATTGTGAGAAAGTAACTTTATAAACTTGTATTCGGTTTGTCCCCAATTCACTCACATATTTCGTGTCATTGGATTCTATCTACACAAATGATTTTCAAATTTATGTAACCTAAAGTTTTCGATTTCTCTAAAACAAACTAATTCCTATATTTAAAAATTGTAAGCACAATTTCATTCTTCATGTTGATAATTAATAAATATTTAATAACAAATTTATATAAATTTTCCACACTAGGATAAATTATTATATATATCTCTAACACTATTTCTCTTGACTATTTAATTCATGTCGCAAATGGTAGTCAATGACCAATCATGTTTCAATGAATTCTGTTTTACACCAATGACAGTCGTGTTTCACCTCGCTCTTTATGAGCTCCTGCTTTTGTGATAAAGAAAGCTCCTCCTTTTTTAATATTCTGAACAGGTTAGACCATTATTTTTCTCCAACAAATACATTGAATATAGCAAATAATGAATAGATTTAGTGATTTTACTGAGTTGTTTATTCAAAATATAAATGATTAACCTATAATGTTAATTATAATAGTTTGATGTGTTTCATTATTTCTCCACTAGAGTGCATTCTTACGATATTGCGATCGTATTTGGCAATAAATAATATGATCGAGTTGCAGTGAATATACATAACCTCACATTTCTAATTTGTTTTCAAACATCGCCGTTTGCATTAACTATATAAAAATTTAAAAACACCGGTAACTATATTCAAATAATTATTTTTAGTAAATAGCTTAATTTTATTCGTTAAATAGTCCTAACAAATGCCACTCTTGATTTCCAAATTCTCTAGATAAATTCACCTCTCACTTCGTGAGTCGTGAAATTATCGATAATTTGGAAATCACTCGTGGCATTACTTATGATAAATTTTTAATGAATGTATAATCACTACGGAGTTTGTCGAAATGTCTGACTCGTGGTCACTTCGGAGATTTTATTTCAATTTGATATTCTATTCTAGCTTCTTTTGTTTTGTACTTTAAATTTACTAGTACCAAAATTAAAGTAAAATTTATTTTAAAATAATTTACACATGTGCTTTAGATGTATTTGAAAAAACTAAAAGAGTGCTCCCTTTAATATTAATTGGCAAGAAATCCAAAAAAAAAAATTGTAAAGTGTTTAAAAAAATGATGAATACTACTGGCACTAACACACAAATTGAACAAATAAGTTATTTGAATTGTCTTGATTCAATAATGAAATAACTGCCAGTGGAAGAAGAGATAAGAAATAGGACTGTACTAACGTATCGTGCTAACAAATCATTTCTAGGATTGAGATTAACTAGCAAGTATACTAAAGTTAGAATGTATCGAACTGTGAAAAAACTTGTGATGACATTTTATGACAGTGAAATTTAGACCTTGAAAAAATGCCGAAATACAAAAAAAAACTATTAGTTTTGAAACGAAAATACCGAGGAAAATTTTCGGACCTACAGAGAATGAAGTAGATGGAACTTGGCTAATTAGGACAAATGGTGAATTGAATAAAATAGTAATTAATAATAAGAATTCTGTCAATTTTATAAAATCACAAATATTTAATGTTGGTCATGTATACGTATAGAATGCGTGATGAAAGAATTGTTAAAAACGTTTCTAGTTACATTCTTTAACAAATAGAGTCGAAGGCAGACCTGAAATTAGATGAGTAGATGATGTCTTGCTAGACTTGAATAAATTGAAGATACAAAAAAAACTTGATTAACTGTGATAAAAAGCTTTAGAAAGAAATTCTTGAGAAGGCCAGAGCATTGAATTAAATGGAGCTATATTGCCTAATAAAAAGAAGGTGAAAAAAATTACATTGAATTGTAGAATACATTTTTTTAATGATAGTAAATTAATTTCTTACCTTTTCACGCCTCTCTTCAGAGCTTGTTGAGTCTATTATTAAAATTCCAAACTGTATTATACACTTTATACAAGCTACTTATCGTTCCAGAAAACGTTTTTCATGGTTGATAAATGATCTTATAGCACAATCCATGTAGTTTTGTTCTTTGTAGATTATTGTTACATATTTTCATCGTTTGATTTTAAAATTACATAAAATAATTTTCTACCTGTTAGGTTTTCTTCTTCTACGTCATGGAGTTAGGCCATATACCTGTTTCCACATCAAGATACTGCCATCTATTTATGGGGTGCCCAAGATTTCTTCTTCCTTTTGGTTGGTAGTGAAGCAACATTTGTGAGAGTTTATTGGGTGTCATTCTTTCTAGATGTTGCAGCTAGTTAGATCTTCAATTTTAAATTTTATCCATAACACTGTATATGTTTAATTCGGTTCTTACTTATTCATTATAATTCTTATCAAACAATGTATAGCCAGCTATAGAACGTAAGAATTTCATTTCAGTTATTTCTGTCTGTTAGGTTGTAAATGCGATTATTAGAGAATGAGCATTTTCTCTCTCTCTCTCTTTCTTTTTCCGGGCAGTGTTAGGGTCCGGTGTGTACCCAACATCATTGGTAATATTAGGATAAGTATGGACTCCACGTTGAGGAAACCATCTTAACGGTTGGAGCATCCGACATGATGACCACATGTCACACATATACTGTCAAGTTGGTTGTCCATCTCTGTGATTGACACATGTGGAAATGGCCCATAAATCGGTCATGGAGTTCAGTTTCTTTATACCAAAATTTTAGTGGCGTTTCGTTCTTTGGAGTTTAGCCCCAAAAGAAAACTGAACCCATCATCAACATAATTATTATAAATTTAAAGCTTATATTCATTTTGTTATTGATGTTATTTAAGGCTCTCTCGAAAGAAACAAAATCTAGTAGCCTACAACTGTTATTGTCTTCCTAACGGATTAAGTCATTTGGTAGCTTACTGTCCCAGTTTATTGAAATAGGTAGGGGAGGGGATGTTGCTGTTTTAATTTCTAGCGCAGTTATTCCTGTAATATCGCAGCAACCTATTACACTGAATGAGATCTTCCGCGTTCTGTGTCATCTACAGTAAATGTTTAAGTCATGAGCGTCAGTGAAACTTGTCATGTTAGTGATTAATATGGATAGACTTTAAGAAGCTAAAGTTCAAGGAGGTGCAAAGAAGGCGCTACCAAACATTCAGAGTACTCTGCATTCGATCGTCACTGGGCAGGGAGTAGTCATTCGCCGAGAGTCGTGTAAGGATTTGAGGAAGGAAGTATCAAAATATAAACATAATATTTCACTAAACTAACGCACAAAATAAACTGAAATATAAATAAAATATTAAATCCGTCCGGCTGAACACTGTGAGAGAGATGAGTTTGGATATTTTTTTATGTGGTCGGGTTACCAGCCCAGACGCACAACCACATTCTCTAGTCGACCGGGGATTTATTTCGGAGTTTCCTTCTCCTAGACGGGTTGGTAACCAAAGCTTTGGAGTCCCATCTACCCCTTGGCTTGCAGGGTTCCTCTTCTGCCTTCTTTACCGTTGAGAACAATTGTCTTCATTTTCTTAATTTTACTATAAACACAAAAACTGAAAGAGTCATAAATATGAAACTGTCGAAATTTCAAATGATATGCAGAACTATACATAAAACATTAAAGAATAAAACAAGAAGAGATACAAGATTGAAGTTTTATAAATCATTGGCAGTTCCTGCATTATTTTATGGGAGCGAAACTTGAGTAATGACCAAAAAATTGCAAAGTAGAATACAAAGTGCAGAAATGAACTTCCTTAGAAGAACAAAAGGCTGCACGAGATTGGATCGGATAAAGAATGAAGATATAAGAATTGGGTTAAATATATATCCATTGAATGAGAAAATCAGAGTATATAGAGAAAAATGGTTTACACATGTGGAAAGAATGAATGTAACAAGATTACCAAGAGCAGCATTCAACTACAAGCCAAGAGGTTCAAGGAATGTAGGAAGGCCAGTGAAAAAATGGACAGAACAACTGTGAGACGAAACAGACAATTTTTGCCTAGCTCGTGAAGTGAAGAAGAAGAAGAAGAAGAAGAATGAATACAATATTTTACTCACTTTTTAAGGCATATGTTGGGAATGTTCTCCGTATTTTTGACGTCGATTATTTAATTAAAAAAACACTTTCCCGAGCACGGCTTGTGATATTCCGCGGAATTATCGTGTAATTGCAGTCTTTAGTTCGTCCAGACTGTGTGGATTATTACGATAAACATTAATATAACACATTAAACAAAAAAAAATGCACGAAGCCAGCAGGATGTAATCTATAAAGACGAATTTTATGTGGAGAAAAATTTTAAGTGCTCTTAACACAGTTCTTTATGATATTCCAACTTCCTTGGCTGGACGCCGCTGGATTTTCTAGACATCAATTCAATTCTTGCACGAATATAATTGAAATTTTCTTGAGTAAGAACTCTCTTGGAGAGGTTTCTTCTTATTTAATACTGAACCAGTTATTCGCCATTTAAAAAAAAATCTTAAGCACAATTCGGTCATACAAATGCTCTGATGTGTGTTGTATTCAATAATGGAAAGTGTCACTGAACTCGGTGTGCAGATGGCGGCCGGAAACAAAGCGTCAACACAGTCTAGACTCAGGTTCCACACGAATCTCGGCGAACTGTCACTCCCTGCTGATGGTCGAATGGCGAGTACGCTGAATGTTTGGTAGTACCTTCTTTGCATCTCTCTTTACTATTCGCGTAATGTTCCGATTCCGATTGAGGGTCTTTCCACTTTTCAGCGGTTGCCCTTTTACCAGCCGGCCGCTGGCCCTTCACATCCACATGTGTCAATCACAGAGGTAGATGATCAACAGTAGGGGTGACATGTGGTTAGCATGTCGAGTCCCCCAGCCGTTATAGCTGGTTCCTCAACCTGGAGCCGCTACTTATTGTAGCTACCCAATTGCCTCACGATGCTGGGTGGGCACCGGTCCCATACTGGCCGAAATACCATGAGAAAATTTCTTCCCCCATGGAGACTCGAACCAGCGCAAGTCCCGTAGCTCTGCGCCAAGGCTTCCTACCTTAACCGCTCGGCTACGTCGTAATGTTAAGAATGTTATAAAATAATACGTCTGCAGTAATCAGTAGGGCCCGAGGATTTAGCACAAATTGGCCAAGTGAGTGACGTACACATAGCAAAAAAAAAAAATGGGCCGACTCTTGATCTCCAATATTTTAAGTTCTAACGCGCGATTCACATGAGTAAACTAATTGCACAGTAGAGCTACAATACGCTTTCTTTCTTTCTTTGAAGAACATTCTTTTAGGCACAGCAAGCCAGCGATCGCTTAGTTCAGTGCTTAGTGACTTGATTAGTATGCAAGAGGTCTCAAGTTCGATTCCCGACGAGGTTACATTTTTTTAATTGTTAAAATGCTTTCTATTTTATTCTGTCTGTCCATTCTTAAAAAAAAAAAAAAAAAAAAAAAAAGAACTTTATTTGATATGTCCCAATTTGGGTAATATTGCATTTGTCGAACATTCGTAAAAATCTAGAAACATGTCTCCTTCACTGTTCTTTAACTATTTAAGACAATTAAAACCAAATACAGCGTATTTAAAAGATTTAACAATGTGTTACCTCCTGAACCACAACTTTAGCTCTTCGAGCCAGCGCGGTGGACCATGACAGGGACTCTGCTTTTTGAAGCGGCTTATTTGTTTTTTGTTTTTGTTTTTGTTTTTTTTTCCTAAGTGTACAAAACATAACGGTGTTAGTAAGCATCTTGCCCTGATGTGCAAGGTTGGAATAGGATCACCATATTTCCAAACTATGGCTTTTGATTTCACAAATACGGAGGGCTGTTTCTGATCTCTGATAACATATGATTTTTTAAGATTTACCTTAAGAAAAAGCATGTCTCCACCATCGATCATGCTCTATTTGATGGCCCTTCACCCAAGCTATGGCTAAGCAACGGAGTTCCCACTGCAGAAGATTCTTACGCAGCACAGTCATGTCTAGAAGTTCCCACTCCTCTTTACATGCTTTCCAGAGACCGTCTATTGTTTGAGGACGCCTGCTTCCCATGCCCTTTTGAAGAGTCCAAAGGCACAAAAGTCCATCGGTGATGTATCAGGAGACTTCACTGGGATGTTGCTGAATGGAATAGCATATATTCCAGTTTCCTGCTCCATTCTCTCCAGGAACGCCAGTGCTGAACCTGATGAGTGACTGGAGACCTTGTCTTGATGCACCCAGATTTGGTTTTTGTCTGTATCATAGAGAGCTGGGATTTTGGTCCGGTAAATTGGTGTGAGAACTTCTTCCTGGTAGTACTGGGAGTTGATTTTGGCCTTTTTAGCTACACTACGAATGGTCAGTTTTCCATTGTAGCAATATCCCGCGATGACCATAAATCCCTTGGAGAAACGTTCTCTGCATTCAGCATACCACTTTTGAAATTTTTTTTCACCTCTTTCTCTATAGTAAATTGCCCGGGGTTTGTTGCAGTCTCCTAGATAAACATATGCTTCATCAAGTGTGACCAAAAATTTCCATTTTTTTCCCTGCCAGGTTCTTTTCATAAAGTTTCCTGCTATAGGTGCGGCGTTCGGCAATGTGACGTAGCAACAATTCATGAACCCTGCTTTTGTGGCGCTTCTCCATGTTTAAATCTTTGTTTATTATGATGTTTACAGTTTTAAGGGGATATTCCCAATCTGTTCGCAATTACCCTTTGTGTGGCAGGGTTACCGCCAGAGATAAGGGACTTTACCTTTCTGATTACATCTGGGTGCGGGTGGTAGCAGGTCGTGGATTTGCCTGTTTTTTTTTTTTTTCCTTTTGGAATTAATCCCAAGCGACCCTTTCCCCTTTTTGTTAAGCACTGAGCTAATTCCACACATTTACACCACAAAATTACGTTTTTTCCAAGCCTCAATAACTATAATTAGCGTCGGAAAGGGCAGAAATATACCCTTCCCAAAACGGGTCTATCTTCTTAGCCATTATGAGAGCAACTCACGCGCGAGTATAACAGAAGCAGCACACTGACTGGTTTGATCACCTTGCTGGCTCCTGTCCTGATGACTCACACTCCAACGTCACAATCTACTTGGCAAATCGTTCTCAGAGATCGGAAACAACCCTCCGTACTTCAGTTTCTTTCTACAGTCGACCTAGTTCATTCTGTACCTTGTGGCGTTTGGTTCAAATATCATGCTCTGAGTGAAAAGGGAAGTACTGCATACTCAAGCTAGGCAGATTATATACAATATGATTAAGTTTTGTGAATTTAAAGGTGTTAAATTAATTTCGTGTATCGTTCTCCACTTCTCATGTTTTACGGACTGTACGCTCTAAATCTGATTTTGTTTTCCCGCTCACTACGCTAGAAGATACACTTTAATCCTATCCCTGCCTTTTTATATTAATAAGTCAGGCAGGGAATACTCTATCAGTGAATTATAATATAGGATTCTTCTTCTTCACGGTTTAGGCTTATTTATTAGCCTATTCCGGCTCCAAATTGCTGCTCTTTCCATATTTTCCTTGGTATTCCCAAACTTCTTCTTCCTCGTGGTGAATAGTTGTATGCTGCTTTTGGTATTCTATTCTCAGTCATCCTTGCCAAGTGTTCTTTCCAGTTTGGTCTGTATTTCTCTATTGTTGAGTTTAATTCCTCTATTTTTAGTTGTTGTCTTATTTCTGTGTTATGTTTTTTGTCTGGTCTTTGATATGCTGCTATTGGTCTGAGGAATCTCATTTCAGCAGCTTGTATCCTGGCAGATTGTTGTGTTGCCACTGTCCCATGTTTCGGATCCATAAGTAATAATAGGCACTGCCACTGTCTTGTATAATTTCATTATAGAGTCTTTCCTGGCTTTATTTTTCAAAGTTATTTTTAGTGTACCTGTTATATAATTTTATTAAACCTATTTATTTTGTTATTTATATCTGTTTCTGCTGTGTATGATATTTCGCAACCTACGAAGTTATATGTTACTACTTGTTCTATTGGTTTATTTTCTAATATTATCTTTGTCCGAACTGGATGAGCACCCTTGAAGGCCATTGTTTTTTTTTTTTATTTTTGTGAGGATATTTTCATGTTGTATTTTTTTTATATTCCATTTAGTTTATATAGCATTCTTTGTAGTTCGTCTTCTGTTTTTGCTATTAATACCTGGTCATCTGCAATGGCTACTGTTTTTATTACTGTATTTCCTAAGTTAATTCCCCCAGTCGTCATTTGCTTCCATGATCTTATCATGTCGTCGAAATAAATGTTAAAAAGCGTGGTTGATAGTGGACAACCTTGTCTAACTCCTCCTGTTATATGTATTGGTTCCCTTTGATTTATTTTTATTTTTGTTTTCTCATACATTTTCTTAATTACTGCTATCAAGTGTAGCGGAATTCCTTTTTCACTTAATATGTTCCATAATGATGGTCTAGACACTTTATCAAAGGTCTTCTTATAATCTATAAAGAGGATGTGCGTCTCTAAGTTGAATTATCTTCGCTTCTCTATTATTTGTTTTAAAATGAATACGTTGTCTGTACAGCTTCTTCCTTTCCTAAATCCTGTCTGCTCTTCTGATATTATTGCATCTACTATAGTTGTTAATATTTGGTTGATCATTTTTGCATATATTTTGTTTGCTGCACATAGTAAGCTTATGCCTCTATAGTTTTCTGGCTTTGTTTTATCGCCTTTTTTAAATATTGAGATTATTTTTACAATTTTCCATTCTTCTGGTATTGTATTTTGTTTCCAGCACTTGTTATAGAATTTTAATAATCTTTCTTGAAAATTCTTTGGGGCATTTTTTATCAGTTCTATGTTTATATTGTCTATTCCGCATGCTTTATTAATTTTACATTTCTGTAATGCTTCTATCATTTTTTGCATTTCTAATTCATCTACTTCTGCATATTGTTCGTTTGTTTCTATGAGTGTTATTTATTCTTTATTTTGTAATATAGGATTACATATATAATTTATTTTATGATGATGTGTCCTTTATTTCACTTGGTTAGGTAGACTGGTTGTTCGTATTACATGCGACTTGACCTCCTCCCTCCTACTACATAGTTATATAATATAAACTTTTTTTAAACAAGTTGAGAACAACGATATATAACAAGCATTAATCATATTGTATAATTATCATCAATGTTTGTGTTAAACTCCCTTATGTATGCTAATAAAAATGTAAGTAGGCCTAATTTAACGTGTGTTCATCGATTCATAATGACAAAACAATAAATTGTTCAAATTTATGTAGAGTGAATGTAAAAAGTGATGTTATAATATGTAATTTTATCTCATCATCATCCACCATTCATGAATAGGGTAGAGCGGGACTATTTCATCAATCTCAACTTTGTTAACAATTTATCCGAAAAATATGTGCAATCCTTAGAGCGGGGTTATTTAAATAGTCGGACTACTTGAATAATATTATTCCTTAAAAATATCTCCATTCCTCTGATGGTCAAATAGAGTGTATCCAGCAGTTGTTCGGAGCATGAATCTCATTTCGGCAGCTCTTAATCTTGAGATGACCTTCTTTTTTAGAACTCCGATTTCACTTCCATACAGGAGACTGCGTCTGGCGAAACGTCGGGGAACTTCAAGCCTCGAGACCACGGCCTACAGCCCGGAAATCTTCTTCAAGATCATCGTACTACTGTAATTCTGTTTGGACTAAACTCCAGGACGGTTGTTATTAGAAGCAATGTTTCATTTTTGGTTCCAGACAAAGGACAACGAGACGGCTCTCCACTGTGCTGCACAGTATGGACATACAGCCGTTGTGAGTCAACTCCTGGAACATTCCTGTGACCCAACCATCAGGAACAGCAGGGAGGAAACAGCCCTGGACTTAGCAGCTCAGTACGGAAGGTAACTTCACCCCAATTTATTAAATGCAATTGTGTGTGAAGGATGAACGTGCGAGAATCTTCCCAAATACATTGTTATTACTAGTGTTGGCAAGCGATTCCTATGTCTAGGGTAATGTCGTCAGCCTTACTGGTGGGGAGTGAAACGCTTATTGTACTGGTTTAGGTATTACGTCATAGTAAGAATAAGGTCGGTTTACTTCGCACGGTTCTAGCAATGCAGGCCAGACCTTCGTGCAATGGTTGTTAATTAAGTGATTTAACAATATCATAACTCTGCGCGGTAACCTGAAGATAACATCTCATTTACATTGAAGAACATAAGAGATGAAAAGTAGCTCCAAGTAAACAAAAAAAATAATTTCTGAATCCAATTATTTGCCAGAAATTATTATATATATATTTTGTTGATTAAAGGTAGATTTTTGTTTTAAAAATATGTGCATTTTATATATTAAATTACATTTTATATATTTAAAATATTCAGTCTAAATTGATTTATAATTTATAAAAAAAATCACCCTATCAGTAACTTTCTCTGGAATGCCTAGAGTTACAGCTATGCAATTTTCAGGACATTTTACTTACTATTCCATGATGATCCTGTGGCACATATAGTAAAATAATCGTTCAAAAATTACAATTTTATAAAACGTTTAGGGCTATCTTATCTTACATTAAAAAATCACGGGTATAACAATACAACTGGTAAGACAGATTTATATATACAGGATGATTCATAATTCCTATTACAAACTTCTGGGGGTTGTAGAGGGGACTTAGTAGATAAAGTTTTGATAAGGAACCATATCCGGAAACGTATCATTTCAATATAAAATAAGTTTCAAGATCGAAACACATTGGGTTGATATCGTGTGTCTTCTGTTTCAGAGTCGAAGGAAAATCTTCTTGCACGAATTATGGCGACAGTAGAAATTATCGAGCACACACTAGGTCTTGTGGGGCGTATGCATGGAAACATGCATCGCGGGTACACTTTGTGCAACGAACAACAGGGTTCCACGTGGAAACACACTTGTAATACAACCCCTAGAAGTCTGTAATAATTATTCTGAAACAAGAGAGACACGACATCAGCCCATTGTGTTTCGATCTTCAAACTTATTTTACATCGAAATGGTACATTTCCGGATATGTGTTCCTTATCAAAACTGTATATGCTGGGCCGTATGAATAAAACTGGAGTATTTGCATGTGAGCACAAGGTAGAGGTAGAAGCATTTGCTTGGAAGCAAAAGGTGGAAGAATAAGCATGTGCTTTGAATAATATGAATAACCTTTACCTTATACTCTTACCTTTTCCTTCTAAATAAGAAGTATGTGCTTCGAAACTTCCAGCTGAACAGCTGCGCGTATCTAATTGACTCGTCAGTATTCTGTATTAACTGAGCGTTTGCTTATGATTTTATTCATTGAAAGCAAAGAATTTGTGCTGAATCGACAAATTTTAACCAAAATAGATCATAACCACGCTACTTTTATTTTCGCGCTTTCAGTGCAGTCAAAACATTTATACATGTAGTTTGGTTTGCAAAAATGGCCTCTTCTGATTTGGATGCCAGAAATAGTTCAAAGTTTGTAGAAAACTTTTAATTACTGCTCTAGGAAAATATCCACAATTATTACAAAATTCGCAAATTCCGGAAGAAAATAGAAAAAATCATGTAGCAATTCAGGAAATAATTAAATTATTTCAACTTAATTTTGGCACACCGATAAATTCCTACCAGTTGCTAAAGAAAATTAACAATATCAAAACTAGAACTCCAAGCGCTACATGCCTAGAAGGCCCTTGGCCTACCAGCATACTGCTGGCCTCACGTCCACATGTGTTAATCACAGAGGTGGACGATCATTGGCCAGTGTAGGAGGGACATGTGGTCAGCATGTCGGGTCTCCCAGCCGTATGAAAACTAGGCTGAAGAAAAAGACAGTTATGAACAAAACCGCGAACGAACCAATCGTTCTGAATTCATGGGAGAAAGAGATCTTCAATATGTTACAAGGAGAGATAAATCCTATAATAATCAAAATTCCAGGTAAGTTTTATATATCAAATTATTTATTGATTACTTGTATTCATAACAACAAAACAATTGCTCAGTTATACAACAAATTGAACTATTTACAATCGAAATATTAGAAATAAATGGAACAAAGATTAAAACAGTGGAATATTTTAAGTATTTGGGATCAATAATTCGAAAAGATGGATCATCTGAATTATACATCCAAAAAAGAATAATAGAGGCAAAGAAAGTAATTTCTATTTAATGGAGTAAGCATATAATCAAGAGGACAAAATTATTAATATATAACACAATTGTGAAGAGTATTTTATTATATGGAGCAGAAACTTGGACGTTGAAGCAAAAACACAGATAAATTATTAATCACAGAAATGGACTTTTTAAGAAGATCAGCAAGAATATCAAAATTGGATAAAGTAAGAAATAATACAAGAAGAGAAATAATGAATGTAGAAAAGGATATTGTACAAGCGATAGAAGAAATCCAACTAAGATGGTATGGACACATAATGAGATGAAGGGACACAGAAACAAAGAAGTATTGAAATGGATACCTCCAGGAAAAGGGAAACGTGGTAGACCAAAGCCAACGTGGATAAAGGGAATTCAAGACGACATGAAGAAGAGAAATATGACACACGCAAGACCGGGAAATGTGGAAGAAAAAAATTGTATGTTTTGGTTAGGATACCTGGGTAATTAACAGAAACAATCCTGAAATAAAAAACAATCAAAATATAATATTTTACAATAAGTGAGATTATTAATACATATTTAGAATTTTTCGTTATTGTTGTTTTTCTTACGCTATCATTAACTATACACTTATTTTCAGGAGCAATAAGTGTGGAATCGTCAACATTACCATCGCCAATTGATACTGACTGATGTTATTGGAACAATTAAAATTGACTATAATTCGAAGAGAAAACGAAAAAAGTGCTTATAGACAGATTAAATAACTTAAATTATGAAGGAAACGTTTCTCAAGACTATAGTGAGGAAAATGTATTTGATGTCCTGTAAAATGTTATTTTTCTATTTGAATTCTATAAATTTCAGAATAATAAGTGATAGTTTAATTATGTAAATCAAGTTCCAGTCGAGTGAAATAAATCGAAGTTGATTTTTTATTTATCCAGATGAACAAGTGATAGTGAATAATTGATAGTTCAATAATATAAATAAACTTCGTCTTCTTCCTTCCAAGTATTAGGCCAAGGCCTGTTACGATCCTATAGAAAAATGTCCCTCCAGCGTTTCCTAGGACGGCTCAAACACTCCAATAAATTTAAAATAATCGAAATCCTTCATTGTATATTACAGTTGTATGTTTTTCTTCACGTCCTCTTCTTATAATGTCCCATTCGGTGAAATTTTCTTTTTCTGGTTCTTTTCCTTGGTTGTATCTTCTTTATCATTGCCTGAATTATCAATATTGAGGATTACCTATTTCTTCTCCTATACCAGTTTGAAATACTGGATCGGCCATGAACCAAAAAATACCTTTATTCTATCTTCAGAGGGTAGCGCACCACGTCTTCTCTCTTCTCTTTCTGGCAAAAAGTGGGCATCAATCCATTTAACATTTTCCTCATTAAACGTGTATAATGATTTATACTCTTCCTCAGGAATGACACCGACGTGGTTTATAACAGCTTTTACTGCGTACGGGGACTACTAATTTAGCCATGTCTGTATTTTGTGATGACGAGTCTGCTATCGACTAGACTTCAATTTTTTGAAGCATATGCTTCTTAAAAGAAGCAAAAGCTTCACTTTATTCATACAGTTTTTCTGATCTTGAAGCACATGCTTCAAGGTCGAACTCGTGCTTCCTCATCAGAAGCAGATAATTTTTTCTCGAATGCGTCACCGTGAGTAAAAGGTTATGCTCCATCCTTTATTCATAAATTCTGAAGAATATGCTTCAAAATAATGAAGTAAAAGCATTAGCTCCACTTTATTCATACGGCCCGCTAAGTCCCCTCTACAATCCCTAGTGGTCTATAATACTTATTCTGAATCACCTTGTATATGGACTATTCATAGTTAAAATTCAACATTCGTATTTGGTATAGATGGTGAGATAACTATATTTCAGTATAGTATCCTATGACAAAATTTCCAATTATTAAAAAATTAGTTTAGACATATATATATATATATATATCATAATTATAGTTGCTGATGTAAAGTATGCTCGGGTATCAACATCTATTCCTGCTAAATCATTTTAACAATGTCAAGTAATTAAAATTGGAAATATATACTTTCTTTTTTTGATTACAAATTATTTTTTAACCAAATTTACCGGACTTGAGCCTTTGTGACTATAACTTATTCACAAAGATCGACGAATCTCTTCGAGACATTCAATTTCAATCAATAATTGATATCCAGGAAGCCCTAGATCGATCAGATGAGAGAGATATCCAGAAATGGTGCCGCAGATGGACTGCGGTTCAAAGGATTTTCCAACGTATAGTTGGCTTGGTAAGCGAGTATAAATGAAGCTCATAGTGTCAAAAGTACCCTAAATAAATTTGTTGCCATTACTTATGGAATGCCTAGTATAACAACTAGAACCGGTCGATTTCACTTTTACTTCCGCTCGAATCTCGCTCCCCAAGCTTCTCAGTACAGTTGATTCTATGGATGCACTTGGCATGGGAAAGTAATGTCAAACGCATGCACGGGAGTAGATCGCAAGCGAGAGCGACCGAGAGTCCGTTTGGATCAGATTTCCCGTGAGCAATGAGCAGTATTCATAAGCAAAATAATGTATACAATTACTGCAAAAGCTAAAGAGAATGTATTAAATAAATTATCTGATTGAACCTACATTTTATAAACCTTAAGCTTTGAATATAAGCCTGCATTTTACATGTGAAAAATAATAATTAAATATATACCGGTACTTAGTACTGTAAATAAAATGTACTCCCGACAGCACTACGCGTGTTTAGAATTTACATAATTTTTTCCCATGCCAAATTATAAATTATGAGGTTCCTTTCTTCTACCAATAAATATAAATATCATAAAATAATTGGCCAGTACGCACTAACTTGTTAATTTTTATTTATTTATATAAAATGGTTAACATGATCAATTATATATTAATTGAATTTACGCTGTTTAGAAAACAATAAATATCAGGATACTAATTTTCAAGCGATAGTGCATAAAATGATTATATAATGTGACTACCTTTCAAGTTCAGTTAGTTTGAGAAATTTATTTCAAACAAAAATTTTTAAAAATACGATAAATTGGCAGATCTGTTATTCTTTAATTACAGTATATCAAACTGAGACATAAAATTCAGTTTAGATTTTCAATGCCCATAACGTTTCACTCTAAACAAAATTATTGCCTATACTTTTGAAGATGCAAACTGAACGTTTGTTTATATATATATATATATATATATATACTTACTTAACACAGACTTTCCACTTTACAGCAGTTCGCCCCTGATTCCTGCTTTCCAGAGATTCCTGCCTTTCCTTTGTCCCTCTTCCATACCCCTCTTCATCATGGCATCATATATTCCTTCATACCATGTTCTTCTATTTCTCATAAAATATATATATATATGTGTGTGTGTGTGTGTGTTTGTGTGTGAGTGTTTGTTATGTATATGTAGTCCAAAGGTTCTTGCAGGAAGACCAGAGGGAAAACGCTCAGTTGGTAGACCAAAAATGAGGTGGGAGAATAAGATTAACTATGATTTGAGGGAAGTAGATTATACAGGGAATGATTACAAACATTAGCTCAGGATATGGATGTATGTAGAGCTTATGTCCGCGTGGCCGTGAACCTATGGGTTCGATAGTGCTGATGAGCTAGTTAAGAGTTATTCCACCGCTGTGATCTTGAGATAGCGTGCTGCCTTGTCACGCAGCGGGCCCGAGTTCGATTCCCGGTCGAGACAAGTTTCCTGGTGTGTTTTTTTCGGGATTTTTCCTCACTTGTGAGATAAATGTCAGGAAACGTTAAGGCCCAAGCGGTCCCCGAACATCGCATGGCCATCATAATCACCATCATTCATATTCATCTTAGATTAACCTTAGGTTGCACCGCTATCATCATTATCATCATCACCCATCATATCATCAGAGCAGCCGTAATTCTGCCTTCCATGCGCTCCAACCTCAGAAGTGGGTTACAATTACGCCAATGCCAGGAGAGAACACCGGCAATGTCTAAATGACATTCTTGGGCATTGAATAAGGATATATATTACCGGTATGTATATCCATCCATAGTAATTCTGCCCGAAGGCAGGTCTTTCACTGCAATCATAGTATTTTCATGATATACTTTGCAGCTTTACTAAGGAATTATAGGTGTGCTAGCTTCCCGGTGCTTTCCACACTGGTGAAGGATGATGATGATTATGATGGCCGGATGATTTTCGGGGACCGTTGGGTCCTAAGCGTCCTGACATTTGTCTTACAGGTGAGGAAAACTCCGAAAAAAACCTCACTCAGGAGCCTGTCCCGATCGGGAATCGAACCCGTGCCCGCTGCGTGACAAGGCAGCACGCTATCTCGAAACCACAGCGGTGGACACACACACACACACACACACACACACACACACACACACACACATATATATATATATATATATATATGCTCAGGATAGGGATGTATGCAGAACTTATGTCCGCGCGGCCATGAACCTACGGTTCGATAGTGCCAGTGAGTTATATATACACTGCTCAAAACAATTAGAGGAACACTTGTAATAAATTGAATAAGTAATTGTTTTTTAAAGCTGTGATACTGAAAGTTGGACAATATGTAAATTGAATTATTAATTTTATCATGGGATACAAATTTTAAAGATCCATGGCCTAAATACAGAGAAATTACCTCAAATAATAAATATAGAGAATCTTTTTATTTTGGAAGGCACTGGCCACTTCTAATTGGTAAGCTTCCTGATGTTGCTATAGTGACGAATGTTGATTATTGCCTTGTTTATTGAAGTCTCTGACAAGATCAATCTCTGCGACAAGTGGCTAGAGAGCTTGGGGTTTCTCCTTCCGTGGAGTCCAGGTTACGCAACATGCACAGAGAGACAGGTCAGTGTTGTAGAAGACGTGGCCAGGGCCGTAAATTTAAAACAAGCCCCCAGGATGACAGATACGTTGTTCTTTCTGCTCTTCGACAGCGTACAAAAACTGCAAAAGACCTGCAGAATGACCTTGATATGGCTTCCGGAATCCGGGTTTCAGACCAAACCATAAGGAACAGATTAAGGAAAGAGAATATTCGTCCAAAAAGGCCCGTTAAAAATCCACGCTTAACAAATGGGCATACGGCAGCAAGACGTACGTATGCTGAAAACCATAGTGATTGGAACCTGAACCAGTGGGAGTCTGTGCTCTTCTCGGACGAATCCAGGTATCGTCTTACACGTTGTGATGGTCGATTGAGGGTGTGGGGACGGCCAGGAGAAAGATTTTCTGCAGAGGCTGTACAGGAAATTGATAGATTCGGAGGAGGTTCCATAATGGTGTGGGCCGGAGTTATGTATAACAATCGTACGGACCTTGTACTTGTTCCCCAGCGACTGAATGCTGTCCGGTATATCGAGCACGTTCTGGAAGAGCATGTAGTACCAGCTGCCATTGGAGTAGGCCCTGGATTTCTGTTTATGCAGGATAATGCCAGGGCACATTCTGCGGCTGTCACCAGGGATTTCCTGAGGAGGAATGAAATTGAGGTAATGGAGTGGCCAGCGGTCAGCCCAGACCTCAAGCCTATTGAACACTTGTGAGATCTTCTAGACAGGAAGGTCAGGAACCGACATCAAACTCCACAAACTCTGCAGCAACTTGGAGATGCTCTGAAGGAGGAATGGGAGAATATCCCGCAAGAGGAAATCCAGAATCTTATTGGGAGCATGCCACGAAGGTGCCAAACTGTCATCGAATGTCGTGGAGGCCATACATGATACTAACTCTATATAACGAGTGTTTAACTTTGAAAAATAAGTACAAGATTCAATTGCTTACATATCGGAATTATTTGAAAAGTTAATTGTCAGCGTTATTCATTTGTTTTTACTGACATGAGCAATAAATAAATAAATAACCACAAATAATGTACTTTATTAATTTCATGTTTGTACCTTTATCCAATGAAAAAATATTTACATATTTCATAGTGTTCCTCTAATTGTTTTGAGCAGTGTATATATATATATATATATATATATATATATATATATATATATATAGGCTTATAATCTTTTGCCGATTTCATATGTAATGGTCTTTTAATGCTTTATATATTTATATATCAATAATAATAATAATAATAATAATCTATCTATCTATCTTCGGGTTTTTACAGCTGCTGCCGTCTTCCCGTGCCAAACCTCCAAAGCCTACGGTCTTGGGCATCTTCGATGCTTAGCCCTCTAGCTTGCATTACTGTCTTCATGTTTTCCTTCCATGTTAACCTTGGTCTTCCTCTTTTATTCTTTCTGTTAGGATGCCATTCATATAGTTGCTTCGGCCATAATAATAATAATAATAATAATAATAATAATAATAATAATAATAATAATAATAATAATAACTTGATTCTAAAAGAAGGAATTATTTTGATCATTGAGAAACGAACGCCTTGGTGCCTGCAATAAACATTTTTTTATGTTGCACTAACACTGCATGACTTCATCCTCCGCCCTCATTGCAAGAATCCAGAAACTTCTCATTCTCGAACTCTTGTTACCAGTAGGCCTACGTGAGACTCTCCTGGCCGCACTCCCTTTCAACCGCTCTCGCTTACAAGAACGAGCGGGAGTAAGACAGATTTGACATCTTTATTAACAAGGTCATATTGAAGTGGTTTCAGTCAGTTTTATACACTCCCATCCACCAATATGAATACGTACTACTTTGTGAGTTACCTCAATAAATGTGTAATTAAAAGTATATTCAGTTGGCTTTAAGTTCTTAATCTCATTTTCTATATGAGTTATTTCAGATTTGGAAAAAATCAGCAGTCTCGTGTGCATAATTAAATCTCATGGACCTTCAAAAGCTTGTAGATGAATACTTTTTATTCTGCCAAATTAATTTTTCCACTTTTGTCTTAGAATTATCTGTAGTCGTAGTCAGTCGCAAAGGAACTAGATAGGTATGAAATTAATTCATTTGCATCAGTTGCTTTGGGATTGGCGGTAAACCTATGTTTATACTGTGTTTGTTTGGATCCATCAAATTCCCATTTATTATCTTCTTCATTTCACGGCTATGCAAATTGCTTGTTTCGTCTAACAGTTGTTCTGTCCATCTTTTCACTGGCCTTCCTACATTTCTTGGTCCTCTTGGCTTCTAGTTAAATGCTGGTTTTGGCAATCTTGTTACATTCGTTCATTTTACACGTCTAAACTATTTATATCTATATTCTTTGATTTTTTCATTCAGTGGAGATATATATATTTATCTCTGTTCTTACATCTTCAATTTTTATCAGATCCAATCTTGTGCAGCCTTTTATTCTTTTAAGGGTGTTCATTTCTCCGCTTTGTATTCTACTTTGTAATTTTTTCGTCATCACCAAAGTTTTGCTCCCATACAGTAATGCAGGAACTGCCAATGTTTTATAAAACTTCAATCTAGTATGTCTTCTTGTTTCTGTGTTCGTTTATAACAAACACATTCTTCTCACTTTTTCTCGTCCTTGATTCCTTAAAACGTTTCTATAGCTGGTAAAATTTATGATGGTGTGTGATTTAAACAGAGCTTGTAATTCTATTTGACAGGTGTTTCGATGACAGAAATAGGTGTTTGGCTAACTGAATTATCTTATGAAAAGGAAATCGAGATAATTCCTTTTTTTTTTTTTTTTTAAATACTGTTATATTTTAAGTTGAGCGTTAATAAACATAGATAGAATAGAGCTTTGAATTTTGAAAGTTCTCGGGTGCAGTGAAAATGTAACAGCTTGTAAACAGTCCTGTATTTTGAAGCTCATATGTTTGAACACATTGAAAATCTTTAACGACTTTTAAAGCTTCAAAATGACAAACAGAATGAAGACTGATTTTAGCAGCATATGCAACCTCTTCAGGGGAATGTTGGATCAGCCAGATACTGAAGAGGAAATAAAATAAAATAAGACAGTTAGCTAAGTAGTAAAAATAATTGGCCGTGACAGGCCCTAATGATAATGTTATAAATAATAATTCCGCAAATGTCCTCAAACTTTTATTGGTGTTTTCAAAAGATGATTAAAATGAGTACCAGAAAGTGTTAAAACCATAGCTCGGAATTGTCCGGAAGCTAACTCTAATCACGAGAATATAACTGTAAACTAGATTTTAATCTTGAAACATCCAGTTTTTCTCTTTATAATTTCTAATATTTTATTGTCGGCCGCGGTGGACTAATTGTTATGATCCTTGCCTCCGAGGGACGCGAGTTCAAATCCTGCTGGGTCGATGGAGTTTTAGGATGGAAAAATCCAAGAGTCAAGTTTTCCGGGAAGGACTTTAAAACGTGGGTCCCGAGTCTGAAGATTCTCAGGCTCGTAAACCTGAACAAAGAGATCTCTATGCAAAACTTACCGACAGTTACCTATCCGAGTAATACCTTAGTTATCAAACAAGTGTTCTACTGAGGAGACATGCCGAGCCCATAACACTCGTTGACATCTATTGTTAAATATGCGTAACTAACTGACAGTTTATGGTGTTTTTTTTTTTACAAATATTTTTAATCATGAATTGTAATTTTGAATTTATTAATTTAAATTTGTAAAAAAATCTCCACACAAAACTATCTGGGTGATGGTAACTATGTATTATAAACCACCATACAAAATGGGATATAAAATGTCTTGAAAATGATGTCACACAAGGTGATTGATCCTTGGGACTGCGAGCAATGTATAAGATACACCTTGAAGTGGGTTTTATTATAGATAGACGAAAATATCGGGAAGGTCAAGTAGAAATAATGGAAGACAACCGACTTGCAAAAAGAACTAAAGAAGATAGACAAATGGACGGGAGAAGAACAAGAGGAAGACCATCCAAGAGATGGATAGACCTGCCTCCGAGGAGTGATTTTGAAAATAAAGAGGATGCAAATCCTACAAATTATGATTGATAATTTTTTTTTATTAATTACAAGTTTCCTCATTAGAAGATTGCCTCAAGAACAAAGTGATACAGACAATTAATTTTTGGAATTGATGAAATACATTTTGTAAATACATTTAAAAAATCAAAAATAAGAAGAAGGAAATTGAAACGTCGACTTGAATAAATTAAATATTTGACTGAGATAACGATTGGTTATTATTATTATTATTGTTATTATTATTATTATTATTATCTAGTCTCGGGGAATAATATTTAATAAAAACATATTAAATATTTTTGTAGGAGTTGGGACGTCGTGTCTCTGTAGTTTATAATAACATATGTTTGACAGATTGAATCTGTACCTCAATCTTGTTTGTAATTAGTTATTGCTCCAAGGTATCTGAATTTTGCTACTTCTTCAAAATTTCCTTCAATTGCTGTTAAGTGTCCGTTTGCAATTAATAATCTATTTCTTTGTGTGACCATGTTTATATAATTTGCTTCAAGTGTTGGCAAATAGAAATACACGGCTCTCGTGTGCTATGTCTAATAATGTCAACAAGCTACTTCACACGCTTTATACCTCTGGGACTTCCCCTTGGTTGTTGCACAGTAAATAACCAAGTTAATTTATACCTCCTCTGACATCATTCAAAATTTGAGGAAACCTTCGGAAATAATCTGTATATTCTTTATAACATAATGAGAGCTTTTCTCAAAACTGACGTCTGCGTAGGACTTAGAGCTACATTAATTTGCTTTATGAGGCACAATGGTTGCTGACGACGTATTCCGTGACGTGTTTACGCACGCAAGTAGTAAAGAGATTGAATATCTCTTAGGCAACAAGTGTCATGTGTAATGAGTGACTTAACGTAGCACAAATTACATTCTACTTGTTAAGTATTTATACCTCAAATTTCAAATCACACTTTCGTAAAAAAAATGTTCATTGAATTTATCTTTCAAAATATGTTCATTTAAACAAACTCGAAAGTTAATACCATGATAATATGTACGTACAAGTATCATATTGTAACTCAATTAGCACAGAAAGACTCCTGCAATAGACAAAGTATTTACTTTTCTTTATAAACCCCCAGTTTCGTGTAATACATACAAGGGAACAATCGCCCATGGAAAAATGGGATCATATTTAAACTTTCACAAGGATCTGTGTGTTGAAACAAACGTCCATGCAATGTTGCGTTTCGGAGTGTTTCGAGACGAATGCTGTGGTACTTCAAACTTTACGAAATTCGTTTTACGATAGCCTAGTGTAATAATGGAAAACTTTTAATAGACTTCGTCACCTATAATAGCTTTAAAGTAACGAATACCTTTTTTCCGCACTTAGATACTCACGAATATACATGGAGTGCCAGAGGAAGTAAAAGTATAATTGATTATGTAATTGTAAATAAAAAAACATTCAAATTTAGTTCATGATACTAGAGTATATAAAGGGCATGATATTAATTCTGATCAGTTTTTAGTGATGTCTAAAATAGCTATCCCAACCCGATGGAAGAAATTACACAATGATAAGATGGAAAATAATTAAACATTTAAAGTTCACCTATTACAACAAGAATCCATTAAATAACTATATCAAAAGAGATTAGACCAGTATATTACAGAAAATCCTATAAGTAGAAATATAAATGCAGAATGGGATCAGATTAAAAGAATAATAACTCAAGCTGAAAGAGAAGCTTTAGGAATGAGAAAGAAATCATATTATAAAAAAATTAAAAATTTGGAATGAGGACTTAGAACATCTAATAAATGAAAAGAAAACGGCGTATCTAAATTATCTTAATAAGAAAACAAATGAATAATTAATTGAATACAAAAGAAAAAGCGCACTAGTTCGTAGAGAAGTTAGAAAAACTAAAAGAAGAATGTGGGATAAATATATAAATGATATCGAACACGATGTAGACATGGAAAACAAGAAAAAGGCATACAAAATTATGAAACATTTAAATAATGAAACAAGAGATACACCTAAATTAAATAAAATTTCAGAAGAAAAATGGATAGAATACTATCAAGAATTATGGACAGAAAAAAATTCAGAAGAAAATGAAGAAGAAATAATACAAGCAGATGAACACTTAGATTTAATAACCATAGAGGAATTAACAACTTCTATTGATCATTTCCATAACAAAAAGACACCGGGTACCGATAATATGAACATAGAATTAATTAAATATGCATCATTTTCTCTAAAGGTTCGTCTACTAGATTTTATAAATATATGTTGGAAATTTGGATATATACCCGAAGAATGGAAAATCGCCAAAATATACCCTATATATAAAAAAGGAAACAGACAAGATTGTTCTAATTATAGAGGAATAAGTATATTGAATACGTGCTATAAAATTTATGCCAATATTCTAAAAAACCGCTTAAACATAATTATGGAAAATATCATATTGGATGTTCAAACAGGATTCAGAAAGGGATGATCCTGTTCCGACTGTATATTCACAATGACTCAATTATTTGAAAAGCATATAGAATTTAACATCCCAACTTATAAAGGATTTATAGACTATGAAGAAGCTTTTGATATGGTAAATTTATATAAATTATGGGATATAATGACAAATAAAGGTATTCCACAACATTTGATTCTGGCTATTCAAAATGTATATGTAAATAATAAAATTGTAATAGACAGGGGTTTTAAATCTAAACAACAAAAAATGGTAACAATAAATCGTGGTGTCAGACAAGGGTGTCCTTTATCACCTTCTCTTTGTAATTTATATATAGATTTTTTTAAAGTTATGTTAAAGTGGCAGGCTTAATTTAAATAAACCATATTTCACATACATAATTAAAACTGTTGGATCACAATATTATTTGCTGATGATCAAATAGTGATTTCCAGTTCAGAAGATGATCTACAAAGAGCTATTTTTAATTAGGAAAAAATAAGTGCCAATTACAATTTTAAAATTTCAAAGAATAAAACTAAAATTTTAGCATGTAAAGGACATGATACCGTAAGATCAAAAATAGTAATTGATAATACAATTTTAGAGCAGGTGAACAGTTTTAAAAATCTAGATTTCAATTAATCATATGTTAAATTTGAAGATATTAATGACAAAATAAATAAATTTAATCTAATGTGTGGCACTATTAAAATAACCCTTAAAACACAAGAAAAGAAACAAAAATTAAATTTTATAAAGTAATGGCTGTTCCTGTATGGATCAGAATGTTGGACGATCACTAAAAGACAAGAACAAAGATTGGAAGCAGCTGAGATGCGATTTTTAAGAAATATAGCAGGATATACTCCGCTGGATAAGAAAAGAAATGAAGATATAAGAAAGGAACTAAATATTTCCAAACTTACAGAACGAATATTTAAATATACGAACGACTCGAACATATTGATAGATTGCCAGAAGGAAGATTTCCAAAATTATTGCTAAATTATAAACCGCACGGAAGGAGAAATGTTGGACCCCCACACAGAAGATGGTCTGAACAATTTTAACAATTCTAGCTTTCACGAAACCGGACCGAGCCAACAGGCTTAACCCTGGATGATGATGATGATGATGATGATGATGATGATGATGATGATAGCCTAGTATTTATACATCCAAGTTGGGCGCCTTTATTAAATGTTCATGCTGTCAGGTTGACTTAGTTTCAGAACATACCGTATTCAATGTTAATACATTATAAGCGCAAACTGTTGACTTGTAAACTTCTCGAACACATCTCCATTGATGTAAAAGTGATATAGGCGAGTGATTAATGTAATAAACCAATTAAAATTAATTATACATGAAATTAATATTAATAGAGCAGTTTTTAATCGCCATAAAAACAAATAGTATATTACAATGCGATGATGGGATGTGGTTTTTACAGAAGCGAGGAAATGGTTAAAAATCGAGCGATAGCTTTTTTTTTTTTTAATTTCGGAGATTCGTGTAAAACACTTGACAATCTTGCTTCATACATTATTTTTTACACGAAGGTGTTTTCAAAATAATAAATAAAAATATTTTTTTTTAATATTTGCGTTCATTATAAACAACTGACTAGTCTGACCAATGTTTATACGGTAAATGCCGAAAATAATTTAGTTGAGACTACAACAGGCCGTGAAACCTATCAGGAATAAAATGGCGGCTAGTACGAATTTATTGTTTTATATTGTTTCATATAAGGTTCAGTTAATTTAGAATGCAGTGATTTGTTTCGTATATTAACACTATCTTTTAGATATATTTTTGTATAGGCCTATACATTGTACGTAGTATACATAAAGGACAGTAGTTTTACTTACCGTACTAGGTAGGAAATTTGTAATATTACAATATAGTTATTTAGTGGTTGGCAACCCAGAGATTTAGGAAATTGAACTTTCAACCATGGTCGCCATTACTGTAAGTAGGACAGAACGCCCTGTCGTGCAAAATCTGTTATATCGTCTTAATCTTTCTATAACCCTAGCAATGATTCCTGACGAATGAAATTTGTAATGGGAGCTTAGATGCGAGTCCTGTACTAACCAGATGTAGGTCTCAGCCAATAGGAAGTAGACCACACGTAATTGCTAACTCCCTCAAATACAGTCACTGCTAAACATTTTAAAAATCTCACTACAAAAATTAAATAATATAGGTAATCTTTATCGTAGACTGCGATAGGCAGGACATGTGGCACGAATGGGGAATGAAAGACGTGCATGGAAGCTTCTTGTAGGAAAACCAGAGGGAAAACGCCCAGTTGGTAGACCAAAAATGAGGTGGGAGAATAACATTAACTATGATTTTTGAGGGAAGTAGATTATACGGGGAATGATTGTAAAACATTAGCTCAGGATAGGGATGTACAGAGAGCTTATGTCCGCGCGGCCATGAAACTACGGGTTCGATACTGCCAGTGAGTTAGGACATCTTTATCCGTGGAGGAAGTATATTCACTATATATACACACACACTGTATTTGGTTTATATCACACTTTTAATGTTTTAAATAACCACTAAATGTCACTTTAATTTAAACAATGTATAGTCTTCCCCGCGCCGTAGCCATGTGATTACGGCGAGAAGCCTTGGCGCAGAGCTACGGGACCTGCGCTGGTTCGAGTATTCACGGGGGAAGAAATGTTCTCAAGGAATTTCTGCCAGTATGGGACCGATGCCCACCCAGCATCGTGAGGCATTTGGGTAGCTACAATAAGTAGCGGGTCCAGGTTGAGAGGGCCAGTTATAATGGCTGAGGGACCCAACATTCA
Organism: Diploptera punctata; assembly: GCA_030220185.1. Taxonomy (NCBI): domain Eukaryota; kingdom Metazoa; phylum Arthropoda; class Insecta; order Blattodea; family Blaberidae; genus Diploptera; species Diploptera punctata. Next base: position 380,895 of record JASPKZ010005696.1, read on the forward strand.
CATTGCACTATAATTTTAAGACTTCAGACAGCAAGTGTACAAAATATTATAATTAAAGTCTATGGTTTAAAATCTAAAATCAACACATCCGCGTCTCACTATAATTCTCTATGGACTGTACATGTTTTGTAGAGGAACTGTTTTGTTTGTACACGTGGCAGACAGGGAATTCACAGCTCAGCAATATTGATAGGCTCTACCATTGGATTTACGGTCAAGGACATTCTTCAAAATCCCTTGCGCGACCTATAATTAGATTATAGAATGTATAGTGTATCCATAATTTTCGTTAATATTTACAAAGATGTATTCCTTACATCCATCGAAATTCGCTTCGAGAACAACAGTTAGCAACTTACTGCTGTAATGCTGTAGCAACTATAACACTTTAAATAATAAATATTAACGTAGACAAGCTATTAGGGGCTACAAGGACCATTGTCATCAAATCTTCTCTCAAAAAAAGTTAAACTAAAAATATATAAACCACTCATTCTTCCATTTATGTAGGTGCAAAATCTGGTATATTTATTTTAAGGGAGGGAAAAAAATTATGAGTATGCCTATCAGAGAATAAAGGTCATAGAACATTTTTGGACCAAAGTGAGATGAATAGACAGTTGAATCGAGAAGATTTAATACAGGTTTATTTGTTTATAACCTAACGGACACATGGCGTTTTACCTGTGCGCTGTTGGTAGTATCGGTTTGATCCTACATAAACTTCGCGAAACGCCGTGTGCCCGTTAGGTTATAAATGAAGTATCATGTATCAGTGAGATACATTATATTTGTGGGAATAAGATAAAACAAGATAGTTAAATCTCATAGACTGCGATGAGCAGGGCATGTGGCATGAATGAGAAATGAGAGAGGTGCATGGAATCTTCTTATAAGATAACGAGAGAGAGAGATGGATAGATAGATAGAGAGAGAGAGAGAGAGAGAGAGAGAGAGAGAGAGAGAGAGAGAGAGAGTCCAGCAGGTATATTAAGAATGAGTTGGATAATAATATTAATCATAGTTTGAGGTGGGTGAATTTCAGAGGGAATGATTGGATTAGCTCAGGATAGGGATGTACGGAGTGCGTATGTCCGTGTTGAACAATGGAGTTCCGAGTTCGATAAAGCTAGTGAATTACTTATTGCTCCGGTGTTGTTTACTGTGTTTTTTTAATATAGTTGTGTATCAGCTGTGTGAGAGTAGAGGCACACTTTGTAATTATATTGAGTATTTAACTCATGTCCCAAATGGGAGTCAATGGCCAATCACATTTAAATTATTTTTTATTTACAACCAATCACAGTCTTTTTCACCTCGATTTTTTTCAGTTTAATTTTATCACTTTAAAATCAAGCTCCACCTTTTTAACATTCTGAATAAGCCATAGCATTATTTTGCAGTGACTGCATGTGGCTACCAGATTGTATATATAGTGCACGAATGTAAACACATAGTGCTTGCGGGAGATAATATAAAACATTTGTAGTAATTGATTATACCACAAAAAAAATCACTGTTTCCACTTTCTTAAACGAATTATTTCCCAGGATATAACGTTGCAAAAAAATATAATTGACATATTTACATCATAGGACATCAGAAATTAATTAATATCTATAATGTTGGTTATAAATTCCTTCACTAGGGTGCATTCTTACAATATTGAGATCCTTTGGCAATAAATAATATGATCTGGTTGCAGTGATGAAGAAATGAAACGTACCAATCGTTTCTCATTTGTTTTCAAAATGGCTGTTTACATTAAGTATATAAATATTTTAAAATAAATGTAGTTAAATAATGATTTGTGAGTAAACAGCTTAATTTTATTCGTTAAATAGACATAACAAATGCCACTCTTGATTTCCAAATTATCATAAGTAAAGCCACGAGTGATTTCCAAATTATCGATAAATAGGAAATCAAGAGTGGCATTTGTTAGGACTATTTAACGAATGAAATGAAGCTGTTTACTCACAAATCATTATTTAACTATAGTTAAATTAAAATATTTATATATGCAATGTAAACGACGATGTTTGAAAAGAAATGAGAAACGATTGGTACGCTTCATTTGCTTCTTTTGTTCATCACTGCAACCAGATCATAATATTATTTATTGCCAAAGGATTGCAATGTTGTGGGAATGCACCTTAGTGGAGAAATTTATAACCAACGTTATAGGTATTAATTAATTTCTGGTGCCCTATGATGTAAATATGTCAATTATATTTTTCTGCAACGTAATTTCCTGGAAAATAATTTGTTTAAGAATATGCAACACAGGGGTTTCTTTATTTTTTTGTGGTATAATCAATTGTTACAAATATTTTTATATTATCTCGCATGCGCTTTCTGCTGACATTCATGCACTATATATACAATCTGGTAGCCGTGTTTCTTGGGGGTCAGTCACTGCAAAATAATACTATGACCTATTCAGAATGTTAAAAAGGAGGTGCTTTCTTTATTATGATAAACTTTAGTTAGTAAATTCTAGGCGAAACACGACTGTGATTGGTTGTAAATAAAAAATAATTGAAATGTGATTGGTCATTGACTCCCATTTGGAGCATGAGTTAAATAGTCTAGATAAATTCACTCCTCACTTCGTGAATTTGTCGATAATTTGGAAATCATTCGTGGCATTACTTATGATAAATCCTAGTTATTTGTGGTATATGTGCATTATATTTAATTTACAAATATTTACTTAATTTTATAAATATGGTATATATATACACACAGTTCTAATAAACATGAGACAAAAGTACATAATTTTGAATGCAAAGACAGCCCCCTACAGTGGTCCATGAAACATTTAATGACGAATTATTCACCTTCATCATTTGCAAATGTTCTGGGTACTTTATGTGTACAGATGTACTTTATGGTGCGATAATAAATCCGAAACCTAATTTAAGTGTGAAATGCTTGATGCATTAATACAAGTATCTGTAAACATGAGACTATGCAGTAGTAATATATTAGCGAATTCTGAAGGAATGAGGCTATTAAGGTTGTTTTCATGATTTTTTTTTACATATTTTACACATATTCACCGATCCTATCTAACAGACATCGAAAATGACCATGGCTATATATATAATATTACATTATATTATATTATATTATATTATAGTATATTATATTATATTATATTATATTATATTATATTATATTATATTATATTATATTATATTATATTATATTATATTATATTATATTATATTATATTATATTATATTATATTATATTATATTATATTATATTATATTATATTATATTATATTATATTATATTATATTATATAGTATAGTAATTCTGCCCTAGGACAGGTCTTTCAGTGTAATCGTAGCATTTTCAGGCTATGCTTTGCAGCTGTACTAGGAAATTATAGGTGTGCCAGCTTCGTGTTGATTTCCATACCGGTGAAGGATGATGATGATGATGATGGCCGGGTGATTTTCGGGGACCGTTGGACCCTAATTTTCCTGATATTTGTCTTACGGACAAGGAAAAACCCCGAAAAACCCTGACCCAGGAGCCTGTCCCGACTGGGAATCGAACCCGGGCCCGCTGCGTGAAAAGGCAGCACGCTACCTCGAGGCCACAGCGGTGGACTATATTTGGCGTGTGATAAAAAAAATGTCGAGTTCATTAACGAACAAAATCTGATCATCAGATGTAGTTCACCTGAGACGAAAATTTAAAAATCTCTCTAGCGGTCGCAATTTTCGATATTTCACAACGAAACTAGATATATGCTACTAAAATAAACACATGAAGGTATTCTACAAACATCAGTGAAATCCGACCATTAGAAGTGAGGGTTTACCTGAAACCCGAAATAAGAAATTAATTCTACCAACCAACGTATTTGCTTCAACTCGTATACATAGGCTACAATTTAATTAACCCTTAAATTGGCAATGTATCCTTTAAGGTATATTTTGTTTAATTTATTTAATATCTCAATAAAGTAATAGAAAAATGAATCGGTAGATAGGTATTATTTAAATTGGTGACAAATTATACTACAATACAGAAATAGATAGCTACTTATGGTTACGCATGATTCATTTTCATTAGAGTCCGACGCTTTTGAATAAGTTGGCACCAGAAATTGAGTTTCTTCAATTTAACAAAATAAATATATATTCCATTAACCAGTAAAGTTGGACCATAAATTCGACTTGGTGAAGAAATGTTTTAATTATAATAAAATTGTAGTTCAGAAGAGAAAGTGCGCATGGCTACAGAGTTCCATATCTTAACTCCATGAAATTTTAACTATTATGTTAATAAAAAAAATAAACCTTAGTGTAAGATAAATTGTCGCGCAATCTACAAAAAAACCCTAATTCCGTTTTACAATGTATCAATATCTAACGGTAGAATTTTTGTTTTCACGCCATTTCTGTACTGTTTTTTTTTGTAAAATTTGTGGAAATGGAAATAAAAAGTTTTCATTGCCAAGAGACGATATGTGTTAAGATGTTTGGAAAAAAATTCTGCACAATTTGATTTCCCGTAACTCGCGTTTCTAAACATTACACGGCCGCTTGTTATTTCATGCGAATTTATTTTTCAGGCAAAACAAAAGTCATGGGCATATTTGGATTTATTTTTCAGGGAAAACAAAAGTCATGGGCATATTTGGATTTATTTTTCAGGCAAAACAAAAGTCATGGGCATATTTGGATTTATTTTTCAGGGAAAACAAAAGTCATGGGCATATTTGGATTTATTTTTCAGGCAAAACAAAAGTCATGGGCATATTTGGATTTATTTTTCAGGCAAAACAAAAGTCATGGGCATATTTGGATTTATTTTTCAGGCAAAACAAAAGTCATGGGCATATTAGGATTTATTTTTCAGGCAAAACAAAAGTCATGGGCATATTTGGATTTATTTTTCAGGCAAAACAAAAGTCTTTGGCATATTTGGATTTATTTTTCAGGCAAAACAAGTCATGGGCATATTTGGATTTATTTTTCAGGCAAAACAAAAGTCATGGGCATATTTGGATTTATTTTTCAGGCAAAACAAAAGTCATGGGCATATTTGGATTTTTTTTTAAATATTTACTCACTCACTGACACTATATAATCCTTAGGTTCATAGTTGCGCGGACATATAATATTTTGAAGGTAAAATTATTGAAGACATTGTAGAATGTACTTATTTGGGTCACTTAATATCTGATGTAAAGGGCGACATAGACAAATTTTACAAAAATGTAACAAAATCATTGGAGCTATTAAATCGTTATCAGTCTACATTTAAGTAGAACAATGCTTGAAAGCACGTAAACATACTTCTTCCGTACTGTCTCTCAGTTTGTTTATTAGAAAAATTGCTAATATCATTACAGCCAATGGAGCCAAGCAGACTACAGAAAGATGATTTATTTTACGAACTAAAGGATTCAAAAGCGGAGGAAGACAAAATAACGGTGGACCTGGGAAGGATTTTTTGAGACTTAGGAACAGGTTCTGAAAAAGAACCTAAACATAATATGTTCACGAGTGATCATGATTGTTTTTTAGGTTTGAAGTTTTTTACATCTCATAATATACGACATTAGGTCCGCGGCTTTAGTTCTCTTCCAAGGGAACCCATACTCAGGAATTTTACGCTCTGAAAAATTCATCGACCTTGGCAGGGTTTGAAGCTATCGCGAAACTCTGTACGAGGGGCGAACATAGTACCAGTAGTCAGCAGGACCGACAGTAGTATTAGGTCTAATATGTACTACTGCTTATTATGTGTGTTTTTTTAAATACAACTTTATTTACGAGCATGTTCCATCACAACATTGCAATACTACATGCTAATGCGTTTCAAAATACACTATTTTAAGTCTTACTTTACAATATATACACACAATATTAACGGAGTCTGGTTGAGTATTATTTACAATTTGTCAAAGTTAATACTTTTAATGAAATTCTGGAAGTTCAGCGTTTTTCAACTCAATCGTTATAGTTTAATTGCCAATGTCCGCCAATGTTTTATAGTTTCTTAGCTTGAGTATATTTCGTTCTTTAATATTGAACATTCCCGCAGTAGGTGGTCAACAGTTTGTGCATCTAATCGACAAGAGCACATCAGGTTGTATGTGATCTTAAATCTATGGAAGTACGATCGTATTTTCCCGTGACCCGTGATGATAGTGGACATGATTATATTCATTTGTAGTTTTTTTAGTTCGCCAGCTTTATACACAAGGAAGGAACACATTAGTTTAGTTAATTGGCCTTTGGTTGAGGCTTCCCACTCCCTTTGCCACACTTGTAATCCCATTTCTCGTAACTCACTTTTCACTGCACTTTTGTGAATTTTGGAGTAACAATTATCTATCTCGTTGCTATCAGCTGCTTCCTTCGCGAGATGGTCGGCGAGCTCGTTCTCTTGGTTTCCAGCATGCGCGTTCACCCAGGTGAAATGGATGGTCCAGCCGTCTTCTTCCAGATTTCTTATTTTTTCTCTTATATGCTCTATGAAGTTCTGATGATTGTTAGAATTGGCTATTGAATCCAGACTAACTCTGCTGTCTGTGTGTTTTGCGCTTATTATGTGTGCGTGCATGCGTGCCAATATTTCAATTTTGACGGTAAACGGAGAGGAACAGAATATGTTTTAACTGACTATTTAACTCATGCCCCAAATGGGAGTCAATGACCAATCACGTTACAGTGATTTTTTATTTACAACCAATCACAGTCGTGTTTCGCCTAGAATTTACCAACTAAGGTTTATCATAATAAAGAAAACACTTCCTTTTTAACATTCTGAATAGGTCATAGCATTATTTTGCAGTGACTGACTCTCTAATAAATACGGCTACCAGATTGTATATATAGTGCATGAATGTCAACACATACCGCATGCGGGAGTTAATATAGAAACATTTGTAACAATTGATTGTACCACCAAAAAAAAAAAGAAACCACTGTTTGCACTTTCTTAAATGTATTTTTTCCCAGAAAAATATAATTGTTATATTTACATCCTAGGCCATCAGAAATGAATTAATATACAGTTTGATGTAATTCATTTTTTCTCCACTAGAGTGCATTCTTACAATATTGCGTTCCTTTGGCAATAAATAGTATGATCTGGTTGCAGTGATAAGTAAAAGAAGCAGATGAAGCGTACCAATCGTTTCTCATTTGTTTTCAAACATCGCCGTTTACATTAAATAGGCCTATATTTTTTTAAAATAACTATAGTTAAATAATGATGTTTGAGTAAACAGCTTAATTTTAGTTCGTTAAATAGTCCAAACAAATGCAAGTCTTGATTTCCAAATTCTCTAGATAAATTCACTCCTCACTTCATGAGTCGTGAATTTATCGATAATTTGGAAATCACTCGTGGCATTACTTATGATAAATGCGGGGCTTTGTGATGAATCTTAACTCTTGAATGGTAGTGCATTATTTATTTGCACTCAGATCGGGGGCGTGGCAGTACTTATCGTTTATGGCGCCAGATTCCCTCCGAGATCGAGCGAATCATCTGTTTTTCCTATTTCTCACATTTCTGAGATCACTGCGGCAATAGAAATTTTATTATATAAATGCATTCGTACAAGACCATAGGCTATGTCTTTAGTTGGTTTCATTGGAATAACTTTGAATTTTTATCTCGGTTTTATTCAATAGTATGATTATACTGCAAATGTTCCTCTGATTATTGAAAATAAGTAACTCATTAACATTATGGAACTCGTAGATTCATGACCGCGCGAATATTCGTTCGGATGCATCCTCGTCATGAGCCAATAATAAATTACAATCATCCCCTGTATAATTCGCTTCCCTCAAGTTATGGTTAATGTTATTCTCCCAATTCCTTCTTTGCCCACTTACTTTGAACTTTCCCTCTGGTTTTCGTTCAAGAAGTTTCTTAACCTGCTTGATTCCCCATTTATGTCACAATGTCCTATCCATCGCAGTCTAGAGACTTAACTTTTCTTATTACATGTGATTTCCTATAAAAATTATGTAGCTCACTTTTATGGGATACATTCTTCGTTCTTATATCTGTTCGTTTCTCTTTGGTCCAAAATTGAAGTACTTTATTCTCAAATAGGCCTGCTTGTAATGTTTTTACTTCTCTTAAAGTAATAGATTATGTTTCACATCTGTATTATAATATACCTGGAATAATCGCCATTTTAAATTCAACATCTCATGAGAGAATTCGGGATGGCTTTCCCAGTGTTGTGCTTATGTTAATTGTAATTAAAATTTTATATTTGATTCAGAGTTAGATTTAGCTTTAACCACAGTATCTGACCGGCCGTCGAATGCTAACTCTTTGTGTTAGTGTCACTGACCGGTATACACACGCGGACAGATTTGATTGTAATGTTTTCGCATATTTACTTTAATCTCCACCCTCTGTCCTTCTATCTGGTCATGCATTTGCGTAGTTCTGCAAGACAATACAGTACATGCCAAAATATCGCGGGTTATATTGCCAATGGGATATGCATTATTAATTCAGGAAACACCATGGTTTTAGTGTCGACTTTTTCTCTAGCCAAAATTAGTTCCAGACGCTTTTTTTTTTTACAAACGCTGGGAACCTTGCTAACTTCTAGTGATGATTGTCGGTAAATCTGGTATCCCTAATATCCTATACCTAAAGGGCCTCTTGAAGCTTTATTGTATCTTTGTCGTACTCGTGTCAGGGTTATATTGCCAATGGTATATGCATTATTAATTCAGCAAACACCATGGTTTTAGTGTCGACTTTTTCTCTAGCCAAAATTAGGAACTGCGTAGGAACTAAGCGAATTCCTCAGCAAGTCGAATTTCTGGACCGATTTTGCTGGTTTTTTGTTAGAAGATTTTTCTTACTCTTCTTTTTGGGTAATTCAGGTTTGCTATGCAACTTTTGCATTACGGAATATATTTGATCAAGCTGGTTTACGGAATATAGATCTATTTAATTAATTAAATAATATGTATCCAGTTTTGTTGAGAGCAAATTAACATGACTATTGCTAGAGGAATTCTTAAATTTCGACCTTCAGGCAAACTCGCCTCCAAATTTCTCTGATTTTTCGAGAATAACGTTTTGGTTATATTTCAATGATCAGGCGGAAAGCCTGTCGCTAGAGAGATTTTTAACTTTTACTTCAAGTTAACCCCCACTCTTAATGGTCCGATTTTGCTTATTGTCAGATATAATAACAGTTAAGTCTCATAGACTGCGATGGGCAGGACATGTGGCACGAATGGGGAATGAAAGAGGTGCATGGAAGTTTCTTGTAGGAAAACCAGAGGGAAAACGTCCAGTTGGTAGACCAAGAATGAGGTGGGAGAATAACATTAACTACGATTTGAGGAAAGTAGATTATACAGGGAATGATTGGAAAGCATTAGCTCAGTATAGGGATTTATGGAAAGCTTATGTCCGCGCGTCCATGAACCTACGGGTGAGTTAGTTAGTTAGTTAGTTAATAGATTCAACGTTACTTTCATTAATTGATTGCTATGTGCCGAGTGTGGTTCCGAAAAAAAGTAGCTGCCGCTAGAGAATTGACACACAGGCAAGTTATGGTATATCAAGTAGGATTGATGATGATTTGTAAACATTTTCGAAAGTGTTTTTATAAGAATCGCCTCAGTTGCTGCATCCCATCGGGATTCGCTAAAAAAATACCCTACAATATATCGGTCAAATTTGTGTCTAACGCTTAATACGAGAAAAAAATTAATACTTTTAAAGCAAGATTTTTCCTAAGTACATACATATTTCTTCATTTGTCTTCTTCTTCATCACGGTTTAGGCTTATTTACTAGCCTGTTCCGAATCCAAATTGTTGCTGTTTCCATCTTTTCTTTGGTCTTCCCAAACTTCTTTCTCGTGATGAATGGCTGTATGCTGCTTTTGGTATTCTGTTATCAGTCATCCTTGCCAAGTGTTCTTTCCAGTTTGTCCTGTATTTCTATATTGTTGTGTTTAATTCCTCTACTTTTAGTTGTTGTCTTATTTCTGTGTTATGTTTTTTGTCTGTTCTTTGGTATCCTGCTATTGGTCTGAGGAATTTAATTTCAGCAGCTTGTATTCTGGCAGATTGTTGTGTTGTCACTGTCCATGTTTCGGATCCGTAAGTAATAATAGGCACTGCCATTGTCTTGTATAATTTCATTATAGAGTATTTCCTGGCTTTATTTTTCAAAGTTCTTTTTAGTATTCCTGTTAAAGGATGTACAAGACTTGATAAAATAAGAAATGAGGATATAAGAGAAGAATTGAAAGTAGACAGCCTTTATTGGATAAGGTCACGAATTACAGACAGAAATGGATTGATCATATGGATGGAATGAGTAAGGAGAGATATCCATTGTTAGCAAGAAATTATCAAGCAAGAGGAAGACGTGTTGTTGGAAGACCTAGAAGACGTTGGGCTGATGCATTATGAAGTCGGAACGGGCAATTGCCTAATCCCTGGAGTGATGATGATGATGATGTTTGTTATTTATATCTGTTTCCGCTGTGTATGTTATTTCGCAACTGTATGTTAAATATTATCCATAGATATCAACGTGAAGTAAAAAAGTTTTAGTGTGAACACAGTTATGTGCGATTGCTTCACAACGTCTGCCGGACGACACATCCGCTGGATTTTTTTTTTTTGTCTTATACTTTGTTATTGGACGTCTTAATAGGTCAGAGTTATTGAGTCTCATAATTAATCAATGTGAATACTTTATGCATGAATTCATTTCCCTTAATTGTATGGTGTATAACTGAAGTTTTCTATTTTCAGACTGGAGACTGTTGAACTTTTAGTTCGAACTCATCCTGAACTGATTCAACCTTATTCACGGGGCCAAGGTAGTTTGTTCCGGCACACGCCTCTGCATTTAGCAAGTAGAAATGGCCACAAGTGAGTTTTACATTTACCTTATCTACCATAATTTTACTTAACGATTTTAAAATGAAACATGTGATTCTGAATTTTTGTGAAATGTTAGGTGATTAAGATACAACTATTTGGAATGCAAAATAAATTGTAAAAATAAAAATTAATTTTGTGAAATAATTTTTAATATGACACAGATATTTCAACTTATGTCCCTTTTGAATTGTTCAATCACTGTTACATATGACGACAGCGTTACAGGTAAATTAAAGCTCGCACAGGGCGATAATAAACTGTGTTTACCAGGACTATTTTATCCTAATTGAATAGCGACATATTACCATGCATTTATAGGATTCAAGTCTAAAGTACCGTTTATCATGTAGAGTAAAAACTTCTTTTTCGCGGCGGATGTATTCCGTAAATATGCCGCGAATACAGGAACCTCGAATATGGAATGGCAATTTGTATCGGTATATAGGGGATACGTTCCAAGGTTCCGAAATAAAATAAAAGTTATCAAAATAAAATCAATTAATGAAAAGTTTAAACAGTTTTTATTAATTATTACTTTCAGGCTTAGGCAAGGGCTTGAAGAACTTGGTAGTTTTTTCCTGTTTTGCCGCTTTTATACGATCTTTCGTTTCAGATTGATATTTAGCTGTAAATTCAGCGATACAATTCCTAATTTTGTCTTCGGATTTCTTGATGAATCGTACAGTTGATTAATTAACATTGAAACAGCGTGATATAAATGCAAACGACTCGTCAATACGCAAAAGGTTAAGCATTTATATTTTTACTTTAAACGGCAACGCGTCTTTTTTTTTTCGGAACTATTTTATCTTCTTTTATTCGACATTAAAAATTAGCAACAAAGCAGAAGAGACACGTGTTATTCAATCAAAATTATTGCAACGAATGATAAGTTAAAACAATAAAAACCCGATCGTGGCGAGGGCGAGGGAGGCATTTGTCAACGGACATAGCGGCACGTGGCTTTTAACAACGAACTTTAGACTTAGTGACAATAAGCCTTGTTTTATTTTGATATTTATTTGTCCATTTTGTTTGAATCGCTCCTTGTGAAAGCTGTCTTGGCACGTGCCTGCAATAAAAAAAGTTGCCGATGAGTTAATAAAGGATACTAATCCTTCTAATATAGGCCTACCGACTAGATCGTCAAATAAATAAAATTTTTAGCCGGGAATACAGGAATTGTGTCGCAATTTTATAACCCCGGATAATGAAAACGCGAATAAGGACCTTTTAGTGTATATGTTATACTTGTCTGCAAAATGATCATTGTAATCGGACTGGTGCACTGATAGTTACCATGCTTGCCTCTGGTTCTGGTTTTATAGAATTCAAAGAAATTTGGGAACAACGTAATTTTAAGGACGTACAAATCGTGATTATGGCTTCCTTCGAAAGGGACGTAGATTTACGGTACGTAAAAGAACGTCAAGCCTGAAATAACGGGTCTCTGGGCAAAATTTGTCTCTCCTTTAACACTCAGATTAGAATTGCGACGCTAATAGCCTGAGCTCTTAGGAGCGTTGTTAAATGAAATTATTAACTATATCGTTTTTAAATTGTACAGTAATTTTAATATCACCCTTTTTAAAATTACCATAAATAGAAATAATAATAGGCCCTACATTATATAAAATTCAGAGCAGAAAGTTATCAAAATCAACTATATCATTTTTTTCCTCGTTTGATGATTTACAGTCAGTCCACCATAGTGCTCTAACGAGCACGGTTTCAATCCCCGATAGGGACAAGTTTCCTGGATGAAGTTGTTTTGGATTTTTCTTCACACTTCAGGCAAATTTCATGACCTTTAAGGCCCAAATAGTCCCTGAATTCTATCTACCCATAACAAATCATACACATTATATTCACCTTGTTTGGTACGAAGATACCAATGGATACCGTGTCTTGTCTTAAATGTGACCTTGTGATTGAGCTGGTCACTTATTCAGGGAGGCCCTCCATAACTTTGAGAGGTCAAAAAGTCTGTGCGTTACCTAACTAAACTAACTACTCACTGGCTCTATTGGACCCGTACGATCATGGCCGCGCGGACATAAGCTCTCCATACATTCCTATCCTGAGCTAATATTTTGCAATCATCTCCTGTATATTCTACTTCCTTCAAATCATGGTTAATGTTATTCTCCCACTTCATTCTTGGTCTACCAACCAGGCGTTTTCCCTATAGTTTTACTACAAGAAGCTTCCATGCACCTCTTTCATCCCGCATACGTGCCACATGTCCTACACATCGCTGTATACGAGACTTAACTGTTATTATATAAGGCTTCCTATACATATCATGTTTTTTATTTATTTCCTGTAATTCCTAAATGGAACATAGGGCAGCAGTAAAGTTCCTCCAGCGTACTCTGCTTCCAGCCAACCATTTCACTTGTTTCCAGCTTTTCCCTCTTTCCTTTGCTTCCTCTTCTACTCGCCGCTTCCAAGTTCTCCTAGGTCGTCCCCTCTTTCTTATTCCTTGCGGAATACAATCTAGTGCTGTCTTCTCGATGGCTCCGTCTGGTTTTCTCAATTTATGGCCTATCCAATTCTACTTACTTTGTTTTATTTGGTGGCATATTGGATATTGGTTGGTTTTTCTTCACAGTTTTTCGTTTGATATTATTTCCGGTCATTTTATATTTAAAATACGCCTCATACATCTGCAACTTTTAATTTGTTGCTTCCATAATTTTAATGTTTCCAACCTTAGAGTAGGACCGATTTTACGTTGGTGTAGAACGGTCTAAGTTTTTTCTTCAAACAGCTGTTCATCGTTTTCCATATGGGGTATAACTGCACAAATACTCCATTTGCTAGACAAATTCTTCTATGTATATATGTTTTATACATATCATGTAGCTCACTATTATGTAGTTTTCTCCATTCACTTGTCTGTTCATCTCTTTTTGGCCCAAAAATTTTCCTAATAACTTTATTCTCAAACCCTCGTAATCTTCTTTCCGCCCTGAAGTAAGAGGCCATGTTTCGCATCCATATAATATAACTGGGAGAATAACAGTTTTATATATTTTCAGTATAATGTTTTTTGAAAGGAGTTGGGACGACAAGAATCCCTGTAATGCATAATAACACGCATTTCCAGAATTGAGCCTTGTTTAGTTTCTTTCTGCATCTCATTCCTACTTTGTAATTATTGTTCCTAGATATTTGAAATCTGCTACTTCTTCAGAATTTCCCTCATTTGTCATTAGTTGTCCATTTCCATATTATAACGCATTTCTATGTGTGAACATATATTTAGTTTTATTGATGTTTTCTTCCAGTCCCAATTTCTTAGTATTACTCAACAGAGTGTGCGTGTTGGCCCTTAGTATCTTCTCCTCGCTATCGCTCAATAATACTACATCATCAGCATAAACTAACAGTTTATTAATGCCATTGAGTTGTAGGCCTTCTTCATTTTCCAAAGATTTGATGACATGCTCTAATATAAAAATTGAGTAGTGAAGGAGATAGTGCATCTCCTTGCTTTAACCCACTGTGAATTTCAAAACTATCCTAAAACTGTTTTCCTACATACACCCTATTCTTTTTGCCATTTAGACATATTCATGAAAGTGTAACTAACTTTTTAGGAATTCCTAACTCCAGAAGAATACGATATAACTTCTCCCTCTTAACTAAATCGTATGCTCTGTGTTACCTAGTGTTAGAAATCCTTTCCTCAGTAAGCCGTGTCCTGGAAGACCCGGATGGCGGTGGCGTGGGAAATGTAAAAGTCGTTCCAAAAAAAAAAAAAAGCTTAAATTAAGCTAAGGGTCATTCCATATTAAGTGACCAAATTAACAAATAAATTTTTTTAGTCACCATCTCCAATCTTGCTGAAATTTTGTGTAGGGACAGATAAGTGTCTAAGATGATACTGTGTAAATTTTCACCTTCATAAGTAGTATAGCGGAGGTCCTCGGGTCTCCAGCATCAAGGTCACTCATGCGTCACTGATGCACATTCTATAGGAAGAAGCATGGCATACAAAACTCGCGCAGGTAAACGTAGGGTCTTGGGTAAACGATCCCTATCAGCAGGCTTTGTCCGTACCTGCAAAATCATGGTTACTAGTCGTAATGAAAATATTAACCCTGAATAGGAAATGATTATAATAACTATGTATCACGTCAAATTACTTAAGGGCACCCGGTACTAATTTCCTTGCAATTTGGTTTAAAAAAGTACAAACATAATTATTTTTTCAGCTTATTTTTAAGTTATGTTTATGAAAATTATGTCACTAATTAAACAAGTCTTCCTGAACATAATGACACTTTGGTTAACTTTTTAGACATATTTCTTTGTGAGTAATTTATACTACAAAAAAATCCATTATGTTAAAAGTATTGTCTTGGTACAATTTTTTCACAAACTACTTATCCAATTGTTTCCAAAATTTATTATGTTATTGTCCATGGTTCGTTTGACAATAATAAGGCTTGCTTGTGTTCAGATATGGATTGTAATTTATTTTTAAAAAATTCAAAGACCAATTTTTTTTTGTTAAAAATGTTGCATAATTTCTTTTTTTTTTATTTCAAACTATCAATAGCACAGAGATAAATTAAACTTATTATTATAGAGCTCTTTACATTGCATATTCACGCCAAAAATGATTCTCCTATCTTTCATAGTTTCAGAGAAAAGTGTACCAAAATATTAAAACATACAATTTACGGGAAAATGCAAAAAAAAAAAGTGCACATTGGGAGATCACAGAGACGTCATTTTTAAAAATCAATTTTTGTGGGTTTAAATGTCCAAAATCGACAAACTAATATTACATATCGATAAAATAGACCTTACTGGATTTTTGAAACAAAAGAAATATATATATATATATATATATATATATATATATATATTTTTTTTTTAACCCAAATAAGTACTGGGTGTCCTTGAAACTGGAAAATGAGAATAAAATTATCGCAAACCAATAATTTATCATAAGTAATGCCACGAGTGATTTCCAAATTATCGATAAATTCACGACTTAACGAATAAAATTAAGCTGTTTGCTCTCAAATCATTATTTAAATATAGTTATTTTAAAATATTTATATATTTAATGTAAACGGCGATGTTTGAAAACAAATGAGAAACGATTGGTACGCTTCGTTTGCTTCTTTTGTTTGTCACTGCAACCAGATCATATTATTTATTGCCAAAGGAACGCAATATTGTAAGAATGCACTCTAGTGGAGAAAAAATGAAACACATCAAACCGTATATTAATTCATTTCTGATGTCCTATGATGTAAATATGACAATTATATTTTTCTGTGAAAAAATACATTTAAGAAAGTGCAAGAAGTGGTTTCTTGTTTTGGTGGTATAATCAATTGCTCCAAATGTTTTTATATTAACTCCCGCATGCGGTATGTGTTGACATTTATGCACTATATATACAATCGGGTAGCCGTATTTCTTAGTGAGTCACTCACTGCAAAATAATGTTATGACCTATTCAGAATGTTAGAAAGGAGGTGCTTTCTTTATTATGATAAACTTTACTTCGTAAATTCTAGGCGAAACTCGACTGTGATAGGTTGTAAATAAAAAATCATTGTAATGTGATTGGTCATTGATTCCCATTTGGAGCACGAGTTAAATAGTCAAATATTATTCATGTTAATATTAATATTATTATTTTTAAATCAAACTCATCACTTATATTAATTATATTGGATACGAGAACTCCATTAGGCCTATAGTAAATTTCCAAACCTAATGTAATACAAATAAAAAAAACGAAAATAATTTTGAAATAGGTATGGCATGTGGCACAAATAGGGAATGAAAGAGGTGTAGGCTATGTAAGCTTTTTGTAGGAAAACCAGAGGGAAAACGGTCAGTTGGTAGATCAAGAATCTTACGAGGTTTTAGAAGTAAGGTGACGAAATCTAATATTTTTTTAAACTGACAGTACACTATTTTGGAATTGAATGTGTATGCCTGTACCCGCAGTCAAGGGGATGAAACTGGTCTTCTGCGCATCTGAGGCTATGCTTCTTCCTTAGTGAAACGGAGTCTAACAAACTTGGCAAGTTTCAAGTAGCCTACTACTGTTGTGGGACTGCAGCAGCTAGCTTCCTGAAGAATGGCAACCACAGGCAACATGGTATGCTCTACGTGAAGGTTGCAGTTCCAAGGTTTAAAATGATTTAGTTTTTTTTTTCTCTTATCTCACAAAGTTACTCAAATAAACTGCCACATCAATTTGGGGTAGATTTTTCATTGCTTACAACTTTGCAATAAGACCTTCTAGAAACTTATGTTTTGGTGAACTAACCAAACCAATTACTTATTTTAAGCTGTCATTTTTAAACCATATTAAGCTCACTTTGTTGTCAAGATATATGCTATTAAACATGCGTTTCAAATTTTACGCGTCAAATTTTGTGAAGTTTCAAACACAAATAGCAAAAAAGGAATTGTTCCAATGAAGTTATTTTTGTTACCATTGGAAAGAGCAGCCTTCTTTCTGTTAGAGCCATCTTATATCATTGTTGAAACTCATCGTTTAAGGCCAGAAAAATTACTTTGAAAATTGCATTTATTTAATTTGAGGCAGATTTTTCATGCTTATAACTTTGAAACTAAATGTTCTACAACTTATGCTTTGGTAAGCTAACTAAACCCATTACTAATTTTAAGCTGCCACAGTAGCAGCTATCAAGCTCACTTTGTTGTCAAGATATATGCTATTCAATATGAGGTTCAAATTCTATGCTTCAATTTTTGTGAATTTTCAAACCAAAATAGAAGAAAAACCTTATGCTCCAATCAATAAATTTTTGTTACCATTAGAAAGAGCAGACTTTTTTCATTTAGATATATCTTAGTTCACATTTGAGACTCATCACTTAAGGCCAGATAAATTACTTTGAAAACTGCATTTATTTAATTACGTGACATACATATACGACTATACAAACAATCTGCAGAAAGTTGATTGTCATCCATACTGGAATTACCATCCTTTTGATTTTGACCAGCCTCATGGGCTAGTGCTCAGCGATTCTGACTACAGTTCACGAGGTTACTAAATTACTTGAATACACAAATTACATATTCTTACAAAAAGTATTTTCTGTGGTCATTTTCCTTAACCGTCTCAAAACTTTCTTTAAATTTGATTACGAATGATTGCCATTCAGTGCAAATACTTGTAATGCTCCATTTTGATTATTGTAACTATTTATAGGACATTTGGTCTTACTTTACTCCACAGGCTCATATACTCATCCCCACAACTATTTAGAGGGGGTTGTTTCTTTCAGTAGCTGTTCCCCATAGCAACATACACCACGTGTTTTTTGTCGCTGTTGCCGTTGCGTATCGCATTCCATTCTACAAGTCATAACATTAACCACATTAGTCCAGAGCTGATTTGACATTTGAATGAAAAGGGGCATCGTGTAAATGTATGTTTTTCTCCGTATTCACTACATGACCTTGAGCGGTATATTCTACCATGAGATTTGAAAGTGTATATTGATGTCCGCTGGAGACGTTACTGGTGTATCGCAGTCAGAAATGAGGGTTTTGAGGAATGTGGCTAGCTCTATAATAAGAGATCGAAAAAGAAATGAAAATATACGAAGAGAACTAAATATATTCAACCTATTAGATAGAATTGCACAATGCAGAGATGAATGGATAGACCAATAGAATGCATATCGATAAAATTCCGATACAAATTCTTCATTTCAAACGACTAGGACAAGGCATGTAGGAAGAATCAGTAAAAGATTGATGGGCCAATTCCAATATGAAATCGGAACATACCTTGAGGTCTAATCCTTGATGCTGGTGGTGATGACCTTGAGCGGTAAAGTAAAACCAATGCCATATAACTACTAACTTAAACATTAAGTTACTCTCAGCGCGTATATAATGTTTGTGTATATTTCGCCATAACACCGATGTCTTCCGTTTGCGAGAAATGTTAATAATCTACCTACTATTCTCAGTCACTCCCGCTTTAATATCTCTAACACTGACACTCCTGATTAGTTATCCAATTCTTTTAGAAGAGACTCTAATTTGTTTTTATAAATTTGGAATACATTTTCTGGTATGCTTGTTTTATGCAATCCTTCATAATACACTTTTTTTACTCATATTTCAATGGACACCAGCCGGAAGAGTTTTTCGAGGAAGATCAATAAAATGATGATACCAAAAAGTTAAAGAGGTTATTTTTTCCAAAGGACTTCAAGAAGAAGAAGATGCCTTGATTAGAAAGGTTGAAGATTGGGAACGGGAAGGTGGCTTCAGCTGTAAAATACTGAATTATTATCGTTCATGATTTAAGCTCCTCAATCTCGAAATTTGCTCCTACGTTGTATCAGGGATTGTGGGAGCGCCATCAGAATTTAACAAAATAAATTAGTTACGTTGATTGTAGTGGTACAGTGGAGGAAATTGGTATAAAGCCACTAACTTCTAGCAGTAAAACAACCTGAAATATTTATTCAAATACCGTATGTGTGTCATAGATTACGTATAATTATCTTGGACATAATTTCATACAGGTCTCCTCATTTTGTATTTATTATATATGTAAATAATACGTAAAAGTAAGGAAACGCTGTCCTAGGGGTGGAAATCGGTATAAAGGTAGGTCAACTTCTGGCTCTTACAGAGAGACAAATGTAAACAAAATACTGCAATTACATGGAGACGACGTGTCTGTGAGCATCGTTCATCAGTTACAAGTCAGCAGTACGTACAATGCCACGTGGAAAGCCTCTATCAAATGAAGAGAAATCAAGAGCTAGTGCCTTCAAGGAGATGGGCCTTTCCAATTGACAAATACCTACGAAATTGGGGCTTCAAGATGTATCATTGACAATTTTGTCAAACTGGGCTCGCAATATGAAAAAAAACGGGAAATATGGACGGATAAGAAAATTGTCTGAGCGCACTAAACATGCAAAAGGTAAGAATATGTTTTCTTCTCAAATTCAGGCTGATTTGAAGTTGTCATTAACAGTCAGACGACTAAGACAAATTCTGTCAGAAGACAAGAACCTAAAATTCAAAAAAAGTCTTAGTAAACTACCTCTGAACAATGCAAATAAGAAAGCTAGAATGGCTTTTGCTGAAGAATACATGTCCTGGACCTCAGAATGGAATAAAGTAATGTTCAGTGATGAGAAGAAGTTTAATCTGGACGGGCCTGATGGCCTTCACTATTACTGGAACGACCTCCGTACTGAAGAGCAAGTTAGAATGAGTAGAAACTTCGGTGGTGGAGGCGTTATGATTTGGGCAGCATTCTGCTTTAAAGGAATATCAAAAATAGCATGGATACGCATCAAGATGAATTCTGAGTCCTACACTGAGGAGCTTCTGGAGTCCTAATTGATACGAATGTATGAGGAATTTGGCGAAGATCTAATTTTTCAGCCAGATAATGCTTCCATTCACGTGTCTGCTAAATCAAAGGAGTGGTTCAGGAAGAAAGAAATGCCACTTTTGACGTGGCCAGTCAGAAGTCCTGATTTAAACTCGATTGAGAACTTATGGGGGATCCTGGCAAGGCGTGTGTATCGCAATGGACGGCAGTTTGGGACAGTGACTGAGCAGAAAAATATTATTCAGGAAGAGTGGGCTTCAATCTCAGTGGAAGAAATAAACACCCTCATCAAGTCAATGCCAAAGAGAATCTTCCAAGTAATTAACAACAATGGAGGTTCAACTAAATTTTAGAACTTTGTTGTAAACTTTGCGCTCAGTCGTTTTGGTTTAATCTGTCAAATACACAAAGTGCCTTTATACTAATTTCCACCCATATGTGAGAGTGGTTTCAGTTTTCATGTACTTTTTTTGGATGGAAATGGATAATTAATTTTGACATTATTTGTGTGTGTTTTATCCTCAATCACCTCCTAAGTTAATATAGAAAAATGTCAAAGAAAGAGTAAAAACTTGTGTTAACCTTTTTAACAAGTGGCTTTATACCAATTTCCTCCACTGTATATTAGTAGAGATCCTAACACGGTAGCCTTATTTTAGGTTCACGGTATTACCAATATTTACTTTATGGAATTAATGAGATATGAACAACTCTACTGTGATATTTAGTCTGTTATTTTATTTCTAGTTCATCAAACATTCACACGACTCATTTCGCCATTTATTTGGGTGGGTTCATAGCCTCGAGGAGCCGCTACAGCCTACCATTTTGCTCTATTCTTCCAAAAATTGACGCAGACTCTGTGTCATGAGGAAGTATCAATCACCACATATTTTAAACACTTGTAGTTTGCTAAACCAAGAACCTTTTTTTTTTTTTTTTTTTTTCTAACATGGAATTAATTGAAAGGTGATGTGAAATAAACGAACGAAGATGAAACGACATGATGTGGGAGGGAAGAGGACTGTAGAATGTTGGTGAGATGAAATTCGGAAAACAGGTGAATCCCGAGAAAAACCCAAAAAATCATCCTATGTGGCCCAGAACAAATCATTGCCTCTCCGGAACCACCATGATTCGAACCTGAAATCGCTTTAGTTAAATAAAATATGAATCAAAGAAACATAATAAAGTTAAAACTCGGAGGCTCATGTCCGAGCGGACTCCATAGATCCCTGTTTTGAGCAAATATTTTTCACTCATATCCTGTATATTTCACCTTCCCTCAAATAATCGTTATTGTTATTATCCCATATCATTCTTGGTCCATCTACTGGACACTTTCCTCATGGCTTTCCTATAAGAAGTTGCCATGTCCTTTTTTTTAATTCCCTATCTTTGGCACATGTTCTGCGCAGTGTACGAGACTTAACTGTTCCCCTAACCTCGTTAGTCCCTAGGTATCATATATGATATCTTAAGCATTTAATTTCTTTCTTGCTTCGGGAATAACTCCAACTCACTCGTACAGGTATGATAGGTACAGAGCTTCAAGCATATATAGTCTATATGCCCACCGCTGTGGTCTCGAGGTAGCGCGCTGCCTTGTCACGCAGCGGGCCCGGGTTCGATCTCCGGTCGGGGCAGTTTTTCTGGGTGAGGTTTTTATCGGGGTTTTTCCTCATCTGTAAGACAAATGTCAGGAAACCGTTAAGGCCCGAACGGTCCTCGAAATCATATGGCCATCATCATCCTTCACCGGTGTGGAAAGCAATGCTACCACACATACAATTCCCTAGTAAAGTTGCAAGCATAGCTTGAAAATGCTATGATTGCAGTAAAGGACCTACCTTTGGGCAGAATTACAGTGGATGGATAGTCTATATATTCGTTTTCAACTGTAGATGGCAGGGTCATTTAAAGGGCAAAATATTATTTTGACTCCTATGAACCCATAAAACGTGAAAATAAAATTATAATTGACAAAATCTCAATTCAGGACCCCATAAAATCACCCCAATTTTTTTTAAACTAAAAAAATTGTTATTTGGGTCGCTACAAATCCACCAAGCACAAACATGAGTTTATATCTTGTTAAATCTTTCTTCGGGATTGAAGAGTTAAAAATCATGTAGATCTCTGTTAAGTAGTTTTCTCCATTGACCTGCCTGTTCCTCCGCCTTTGATTCAAAAAATGTCTTAAGAACTTAAAGTCGAAGACCATGTTTCTCATACATGTAACAGAACTGGAACAGTAACCATTTTGTGCATTTTTATTCAAACTTTTTTTTAGAGAAATAGGGACGGCAAGAGTGATTGTAACGTATAATAGTACGCGTTTCTAGAGATGAACCTGTAAGTCTTATTAAATAATTATATTTGTAATTTTACTCAGATATATATATATATAGATTAGTTAGATTAAGCTAATGTTGTATGCAAATTTTAACTATTGTATATCGATTAGTTTTAAGATAATATATTATTATTATTATTATTATTATTATTATTATTATTATTATTATTATTATTATTATTATTATTATTATTGACATGATTTTAATGTTCCGGCATTTGGCACAATTACGTATTGTCGCCGTTTTGTTCCCTAATACCAATATATATTAATTGGTTTTCTTGTATAATTTATCATATTTATATTATTATTATTACTTATCATTATTGTTATTACCCTATAAAATGTTGTTTGTACATGAAATTTACTTTGCTACATTTATTGTATATTTAACTGTTTATAATTAGTATAGCGTATATCTATATTTGTCAAATATTTATTTGTATTTGTGCTGGTTGAGTGGAAGAGAGGGCCTTATGGCCTTAACTCTGCCAGAATAAATAAAGTTATTATTATTATTATTATTATTATTATTATTATTATTATTATTATTATTATTATTATTATTAATGTTAAAGACATTAATGAAATATTAGCCTGCTTAGTTGGGGTTGAGTGAAAGAAAAGTCCTAAAGGCGTTAACTCACCACTATAATAAATAAATATTTCTAATGCTTGATTTTGATAGAGCGTGTTACAAGGATGACCTCTTTCACCTCTCTTATTCAACATCTACATTATAGATAGGCAATCGTTGTTTCACAACTCAATTTGTTTGTCAATATCGATCGAGTAACTGTGCACTGAACTGTTAGAAATAGTTTGTTTACATCTGGGCGACTGGTTGTTGTACTTAAAGTCACTGATTGCCCGCCCGCCAGTGATTGTAGCCTATATGAATACATTATCACCGAATTTAAAAATACAAGACATGGGTAAACATGCATATACCGCAATTGATCTTTGGATCGCTTATTGTATACGGATGATTTGGTATTATTGCCTACCTAAGATGATGTTTTACAAAGGTTGTTATATTTTGAAATCAATAACAGAAAAAAAATGTAGAAAATATCTCGTAAAAATAGTGATAAGAATAAAATGTTTATCTAGTAAGTAAAATTTGAGTTAGATAACAAAATTATCGAAAGAGAAAACTAATTTATGTATCTCAGATTCAGATTATCATTTTTGACAAAATCAGATTATTTGAGAAGATTTCAAAATGTAATAAATTTATAGATTATTAAGTAATGTGATGAAGCTACTTTGCTCCAGAAACATATTACCATCCACATATACAATGTCTCTAAAAATGGTTTTAAAAATAGATATGCCTTAAAATTGGCTACAATATCATCATCATCATCAACAAGGATTAAGCCCAATGGCCTGTTCCGATCTCATTATAGGTCGAATTGGTCCTTCCATCTCTTCAATGGTCTTTCCAACAATCTTCTCCCTTTTTGTTTATAATTATACATTCTTTTTGGTATGCGCTGTTCATTCATTCGTAATACGTGCTGTAGGTAAGCATTTTGATAGTATTTTATTTTTTCACAGACATTAAATAAATTAAGTTCTCTTCTTATATCTTCGTTTTTCTTTTTATCGGTCCTTTGGTATCCTGCTATTACGCTCAACATCTCCATTTCTGCAGTCTCTATTTGTTTACTATCTGCCTTTGTTAATGTCCAGGTTTCACACCCATAGAAAAGAGATAGAACTGCCAGTACTTTGTAAAATTTTAAAATAGTTTGTTTTCTAGTTTTATTCAATAAAGTACGTTTAATTGTGCCACATGGATAATTGAATCGTTGTATTTTAGTGTGTTTATCTAAGTTTCTGTCATTACCTAAATGACATCCCAAATAATTAAAATTCTGAGCTTGGTCTATGAGTACATTGTTTATCACTATTTTTGTTCTTATTGCACATTTTTCTTTCAGAGCTAATATTTTTATTTTAGATGTAGGTTACAGTATTAACTAAGAATATAAATGTAAAGTTTAACAATATTCTATACAATTATGTTATACCATACCATGATTTAGCAAATAATTATCTTCGGGAAAAATACAAATTGCATATTAATTTCTTACATATTAACACCTTAATGATCCCACATAAATATGTTCCTTACCTCACTCTTTATACTAACCGCTGAACTCTGATCACAGTGAACAAAATGAAATGAGTAGCCTGTTGCTTCCTTCAACTACCTCTCGCAGCAAGTACAATATTGTTTGTTACAGTAACATTATTGCAAGTGAAGGTAAACTATTTTAAAGAAGAAAGAATTTATAGTGAGGATTATGTTAAAAGGTAAATCTTACGGAGAGGTTGTGAATATAGTTGGAAGATCACTATCTAGGATATAACAAATTATAATATATTACAATGTGAGGTTAGAATCCAATCAGAAATGGCCGTGACCGAAAAATTATATTAAGAGACAGAGGTAAAAGAAGAATAGTTTTATAGTGAGAAATAATCCTAGTCTAAGCGTCCTAAATCAACAATAGAGGTGACGCAACAATCGGGTGACCAATATCAACTAAAGTAATTCGTCGAAGCCTGAGATAAGCTGGATACTGTGGAAAAGTCGCAAGAAAGAAACCGTGAATAAGTAGAGTACATAAAAACATATTGGAATTTGACAATAACCGCGCCAATTGCGATCTTCTGGAATCTGTGATTTTCAGCGATATGAAAAGGTTCAATTTATTCAGTTTTGATGGCAGTGGCGACAATCCAGAACAGAATATAGAAAATACAACCTTTGTTCTAACGACAAACACTGTGGTGTTCGGTAGTGGTGGAGTTAGATGTCGCCCTCTGGAATGGGGAACTTGGTTTTTGTTAATGAAATGATGGACAAGTATATCTACTTGAATATAAAAAAATATATATTCAAGAGAGTGCTCAAAACTCTGCTTAGGATCACTTTATCAATTCCAACAGACTAATGATCCTAAGCACACAGCGTGAATTATGATGATGATGTGGCTGATGTTAAATCCTCAAACCGTCTGGAAACACCATCCCAGTATCCAAATGTCAATACGATTGAAAATTTACCATGGTTAGTACAAAAAAAGTTCAAGAACGAAATCCAACAAGCATAAGACAATTAAAAGTGGGAATTAAGGAAGAATGGTAAAAAACCCTATAACCACACCAACCTTGAAGAGTAAATGAACAAAAGACTGAGTGAGATAATAAAACAAATGGTTGTCCTACCAGAAATTAGGAAAGGAAACTCTAAGAACAATCCAACAACTTAAGACCAATTTAGTTTTGTACTATCAATGTTATGATTTTCAGAAATGTGGATTTTGTTAATATTTATTTTCTTCAAGTTTGTTTTTATTTCATATTTAATAATATGTATAACCAGTTATGTCATTTAATAAAATAAAAAAGAAATGCAATATATTTTACTCGTAAAAGAGTATACAGGAACATTAGTCTTTTCCATAAATGTAGCTATTGTACCTTCAATTGTGAAAGAAGACTAGATCTCTGCTATGGGAGCATGAATCCTGCGAAAAGCTTATTAAAGTAGAATTACAGCTAGTGATTAAGGTTCATGAGCCGACCAGCAGGCTATGTACCAGCTGGGATCACAGAAGAAATAATGTCATCCATGAATAATTTAGTATGGTGGCCATAATAGATTACATTTATCAACACCAATAGAACTGGGGTCAACACTTGGAGTCTATGTTCAAATGCTGGAGTCGTAAGGCAATTTTAAAATACAAACTAAATGGTAGAAGATCGCCGAGATGCCTTGGAAGAAAATGGTGGAAAATGTTTTATTGACCGCAACAGGACTAAGACATGAAAGGAAGATGATATAAAATTCAGAGAGCATGTTAACACGAACAACCAATTTAGTTCATTTTTCGAGTGGGTTGTATATTGCTAATGGGAATGTAGATTGGTTAGTATTTTTATTTAAAGACGCTCTTTAAGAAATGAAGTCCCATATGGACGAGAAAGGCCCAACAAGTTGTACTTAGTCATCCTATTTTAGGCGTGAGGTTGTTTTGCTTTCTCTAGATCTACTACGCGAGACCCTTCCTTATATTTCAAATTATTTTAATTGGAGGGTGAACTGATTTTGAATTATCAAACCGAGGGAAGCCACGCCCAGGAATTATGACTTTATGGATTATGCCGTATTTGATCTCGTGAATGTCGGAATCAGAAGCGAGCTTGGTAACTACTAGTCTTTCAGGAGCGACGAAGTGTCGTTTTCTCTTTCTTTCTTTCCAATGCCACCAGGTCGTGTTATGAAATTCTTGACTTTTTCTCCTGGCATTGGCGGAATAGTAATCTATTTCTGAGGTCGGGGCTCCTGAAAAACAGAGTTACGTACCCCGATGATATCATCGGTGATAAATGGAAAAGAAGCGCCGGAGAATCCTTAAACGTAAACTTAACCTAAATTCCAGACCATAGCCGACCGCAGGAATAATTATATTTAAGGTAACATTATTATGATCTGAGCAGGAATCGAACTCGGGACCTCATGGATTGTACTCAATAGTTCTTAACAGAAAGTTATGGTGTGAGCGACGAATAAGTGTAGAACTGAAGAAACAAATGATGAACTGGCTACTTTAGAAAAGCAACTCGCATATTCCAGTATAGGATTCTATAAGCTTGCATATAGACTATCGATAGGCTACATTAGACTGTGAATGTATTTGAAACGGTCCTATATATAAAATTTCACACTTAACTAAACTGTTATGCAGTTCCTTTTCACTAGGACATTTAGCACTAAGGCAAAACTGATTTCAATATTTTGAATAGGGGGCTTTCATATAAGTGAATACTATATGCAGTACACTAATATGGTGCAGTATTAAGCGATGCATGTTATCTGAAACACCTGGTTTCTGTTCTATAATAATTTATTTTTAAACATGCAAAAGTATATGATATAAACAACATAGGCCAATATTGCCCGCATATGTTACAAACAGAGCGACGTGAATATAGGCTGGCCTAGGTCCTAATTCGCATGAGCTCATCATGATTCATTCAACCGAAGGTAAATCGACACATAGACTGGACGCAGCGAGTGAGCGAGAGGGTGGATTGGATTGGATTGCATTGGTCAAGTGGTGATTGGAAAATACGTTAGAGAATAATCCCCGTGCGAGCCGGTCACAAACAGTACGCAGTCGTTTCAAGCCAGAGCCCGGCGTCATGCACCATCATGATGATGCCAAGTAAAAATCATGTATACACGCTTATTCACAGCAAATATAAACCCCCTACTACTAGCCCTTGCAGCAACATATTGGATTAACGAGAGAACATTCACTAAAACTCTCATTTTTGGCCTTGTTTCCAATTGCAATAAAGCTAACATCAGGGAACATGATGGTTGAACCCACTTGCTGCAACCAAAATCACAAGCAATTCATTACAAAAATGATACAAGTATAATAAATCGTTCTTATTCCGAATGTACAGTCTCAGACATTGAAATGATGAAGGTATAAACTTAAGGCTTTCCAGAATATACAGCCTTAAACACCGAAATGGTGTAAGCATAAACAGTCGCTCTTATTCAGAATGTATAGTCTGAGACACGGAAATGTTACAAGTACTAACACTCGCTCTTATTAGGAATGTACAGTCTCAGATATTGAAATGAAAAAAGTATAAACTTAAGGCATTCCAGAATGATGTAAGCATAAATAGTCGCTCTTATTCAGAATGTATAGTCTGAGATACGGAAATGTTATAAGTACTAACACTTCGCTCTTATTGGGAATGTATAACTCAGATATTGAATGAAACAAGTATAAACACTCACTTTCATTGATAATATACCGTCTCACAACGGAAATATGCATATAGACCTAAGTTCTTCCAGAATGTACAGCTTTAGACACAGGAATATTAACAATAGCTCTTATTCTTAATGTATAGTCTCAGGCGCAATAATAATCCAAATAAAAACCTTAGCTGTTTCAGTATGTATAGTCTCAGACACTGAAATTATGCAAGTATAAACTTTAGTTGTTTTAGATTGTGCAGTCTGACATTGAAATGATGCAAGTATATACTTCAACTTTTTCAGAACGTATTGTTTCAGACGGTAAAATGATTTAATTATAAACTTTAGTTGTTTTAGATTTTGCAGTCTGGCATTGAAATGATGCAAGTATATACTTCAACTTTTTTAGAACGTATTGTTTTAGACGGTGAAATGATTTAATTATAAACTTAAGTTCTTCAGAATATACATACTTAGACACGAAAATGATGCATGTATCTCTCTTATTCGGAATGTACACACTGAGACACATAAATGTTAACATTCGCTCTTATTCGCTATATTCAGTCTCTCACATTGAATAATAGATAGATCATCGGTCGATTAATTTCTTTGACATCGTCCGATTCCTAATAGCCAATTTTGTCGGTCCATCCAATCTCCTGGTTGTAGATGTTTCTCCTTCATATATAAACATATTCCCTGACTCCAGGAGGTTTTAGGTCTTCCTCTGCTTCCTCTTCCCTCACATTGAATAATACGAGTATAAATAATCACTCTTATTCAGATACGGAGGAGCAAAAGTGTAAACACTCGCCCCCTTTTCAGTATATATGATCTCAGACACGGAAATGTTACATGTATTATCACTCTCTGTCATTCGGAAGAATGCATTTGATATTGGAATGATGAAAGCATAAACATTCACTCTTATTCTGAATATACAATATGTACAGAAATGGTGAAAGCATAAACATTCACACTTATTCAGAATATACAGTATGTACAGAAATGATGAAAGCATAAACATTCACTCTTATTCAGAATATACAGTGTGTACTAAAGCAGGATTTTAATATCATAATAAATATGAAAGTTAAAGTTAATAATTTTGTATTTTAAAATTCTTTTAATATTTAAATATAACTTAAATAAGAAAAACATCGAAATAATTCATTTGTTGTACATTGTTGAATAAAAGTGTATCAGTAACAATTAAAGAAATTGTATTACATAATAGTCTTTCTTAATAATGCTTTTAAAATTGTTTTAAGTCATTGTTGTCAGAATTATAAAGCTTTCTGTTATAACTGTAATAAAAACACCTGCTTAACTTCATATTTTTAAATGAAAGTAAACTAAATTCTGATTGGATGTTAAAACAATTAACTTTTCGATTTAACAAATGAAATTTAAACCTTGTATTGAATGGACTATTAACCAATAGAATTTAAAATATAACATCATGTGATATAATAATGTCCTTTAAAATTATAAAAGAATTACACTAGCCATTCTGCATACAACTTTCCACAAAGATAGAAGCAAGAAGGGTTCCCAAGATAAAATTTAATATTAATACAAGAATAATAATTGATTTAAGAAAAGAAAATAATTTAATTTTAATTGACGGTGAAGAATAATTCCACCAACATTTATTTAATCTGCTGGGAACCTACAAGGTTAATAAATTAGTAATTATTTCTACAAGAAACAATTTTTTATGATTGTGAAGTGTTTTCCTATCCAGTGTGCCAACTTCCGACCCTAAGAAGAGAATCCAGCTCTACTGAAAATAAACCCACCCTGAACCAGTAATTCTTTTTGGTACACCAATCCTTCAAAATGTTACTACAACTCGGGCATGAAGAGAGTTAGCTGCTTCAAAACATCGCCACAACAAGGGAAAAGAATTACTTCTTCAGTACAGAAATGATGAAAGCATAAACATTCACTCTTATTCACAATATACAGTATGTACAGAAATGATGAAAGCATAAACATTCATTCTTATTCAGAATATACAGTATGTACAGAAGTGATGAAAGCATAAACATTCACTCTTATTCAGAATATACATTACGTACAGAAATGATGAAAGCATAAACATTCACTCTTATTCTGAATATACATTATGTACAGAAGTGATGAAAGAATAAACATTCACTCTTATTCAGAATATACATTATGTACAGAAATGATGAAAGAATAAACATTCACTCTTATTCAGAATATACAGTGTGTACAGAAATGATGAAAGCATAAACATTCACTCTTATTCAGAATATACATTATGTACAGAAATGATGAAAGCATAAACATTCACTCTTATTCAGAATATACAGTATGTACAGAAATGATGAAAGCATAAACATTCACTCTTATTCAGAATATACATTATGTACAGAAATGATGAAAGCATAAACATTCACTCTTATTCAGAATATACAGTGTGTACAGAAATGATGAAAGAATAAACATTCACTCTTATTCAGAATAAACATTATGTACAGAAATGATGAAAGAATAAACATTCACTCTTATTCAGAATAACATTATGTACAGAAATGATGAAAGCATAAACATTCACTCTTATTCAGAATAACATTATGTACAGAAATGATGAAAGAATAAACATTCACTCTTATTCAGAATATACAGTATGTACAGAAATGATGAAAGCATAAACATTCACTTTTATTCAGAATAAACATTATGTACAAAAATGATGAAAGCATAAACATTCATTCTTATTCAGAATATACAGTATGTACAGAATTGATGAAAGCATAAAAATTCACTCTTACTCAGAATATACAGTATGTACAGAAGTGATGAAAGCATAAACATTCATTCTTATTCAGAATATACATTATGTACTGAAATGACGCAGATATAATAACTATTCATTCTTTTTCAGAAGTACAATTCCACACACGGAAGCTTACACTACTAACACCCTCTCTTATTCATCAAGTGCCATCTGATACATGAAATTACTTGCGTGTATTCTTTATCATTCCAGAATTACACGTAAAGTTTGCTCTTATTCAGTATGTACAGCCTTCGAAATAATTGTTTGCGCACAGGTAATTTTCAAGTCCCAGAACGATGCCATTGCGCATGACCAGAGGTCAGTTCTTTGGTTCACAAGTATACAACTATTTGAGAAAATAAAATCCGTTCTATTTCGTTGTGTGTCGTGCAATGGAAAAGATTTCGCGCATATAAGTAGTGCGGTAAATGCTGTAAATAAAACAAAGCAAAAAAATAAAACAAAACAAATAAAATTAATTGAGATAAGGACGAGAGAGAGAGAGAGAGAGAGAGAGAGAGAGAGAGAGAGAGAGAGAGAGAGAGAGAGAGAGAGAGAGCATGACAGCGTGATCGAAGACGCGACCTCTTGCATGGGAAATAGAAGTTCCTTGCACTATACCACAACCGTTCCCTGCTAGAAACTGTCTGTTCGAAGCGATGCAATACTCCAGGACTTACTTGTGTAATGAAATTATACATTCACCTGTCTTAATTTAAATTAATCAGACGCATTTTACATTAGTAGTGGAAATAACCAATCTTGTTATGTCCTTGTGTCCTTTTAAAAAACGAAATTTTAACACTCGTTTATTCATTATATATATATGTGTGTGTGTGCGTGTGTGCGTGCGTGCGTGCGCGCGCGTGCGCGTGTGTGTAAACGAGAGCTTTTTCCTTTAATTCGTTAATTCCCTATATATACAAATTTAATTAATATAACGTAGCCTGGTAACGTATAAGCATTATATAAAATAACGACGTTATTAAAAAATATTCTGACCAAGATCGAATCTTGACCTGCGTCGTCGCAAGAAAGCATCTTACCGACGCTCTACTGAAGCGTACGATACAAATACTGCATCAGAAGTAAGCGCTAATTTACTATTGATTGGTTTACGAGACCATTACTCGCTTTCAGTCATCTGTTAACTCTCTTAACTTAGAAATTCAATTAATAAATGTATTTGTTGAAATTCTTTCAATAACGATTGGTATAAATCTATTATTGGACCCTTATGCCGCCGGATTTGACCTCAAAGGAGACAACACATGTAACAACTTACTAGTGTGAATCGCTTTTCAAAACTTCTAACTTTCCACCATCAAGAGTTGCGTCATCATATTTTTCGAAGGCTGTACAGTTTCAGGCATTGAAATTAGGCAAGTAT
The DNA here is from genome assembly GCA_030220185.1 of Diploptera punctata. NCBI lineage: Eukaryota > Metazoa > Arthropoda > Insecta > Blattodea > Blaberidae > Diploptera > Diploptera punctata. The sequence goes on from JASPKZ010005696.1 coordinate 413,577, forward strand.
AAACGTCTGCTCTTCCAGAACGTACGGCCTTATACAAACTATCATGGAACCATAAACACTGGCTCTAGTTCAGAATCCAGTTACTAAAATTATTCGAGTATAAAAATAATCTTTCATAATGTATATCCTTGGACACAAAATATACTAACATTAATAGTACCTCTTAGAATGTACAGCTCTAGTTTCTGATATGACACTGGTTTCAACACTCGCTATTAGGAAGAATGTAGGCCCTCAGTATTCTTCTTCTTCGTCACAGTTTAGACTTATTTACTAGCCTGTTCCGGCTCCAAATTGCTGCTGTTTCCATCTTTCCATCTTTTTCTTCCTCGTGGTAAATAGTTATATGCTGCTTTTGGTATTCTATTATCAGTCTTCCTTGCTAAGTAATCTTTCCAGTCTGTTCTGTATTTCAGTATTGTTGTGTTTAATTTAAAAGTATTTACAAGCTCGAAAGAGATAGCCTTCAGCATTATATAGGGAAATGTTACAAACATTAAATACTTCAGAGTGCACTGCTTTAGTCACGGATGTGATAAAAGTCTAAATACTAGCTTTTAGAAAGAGACCGATTGATAATGAGTCTTAAATGTATGTTGTTCCAATCCTCTACGGTTTAGTTCTTATTCTTTCTAAATCTAAATCCAATAAATTGCACTAAAAACAGTAAAAATGAAATGATGAAAAAATATTATATTCAATATAAAATTAATTTAATTTTAAAATATGAATTATATTAATATGAAGTTAATAAAATTATAATTCCAACATAACACGTGTTCAAACGGAGGTCAGGCTCACAATGTGGTGGTAAGAGAAATCTTCTACCTCTGTTTCCGCCTTCAGTAGAACCAATAATATTAGATAGGACGTCTGCAGGCTATCTGTTTATTTCTGTGTGACTTTTCAACTTGTCTTGTTCGAAACAAATTTTATTATAAGAAGAGACACAACAATATAAAGCTTCGAACTTTGACCAACCAGAAGAAGTGATTTTTAAGTGGCTTACTATTACTCTACACTCGACCATCTCACATGGTAGATGGCGAGTTAAGAAAACATTCTGCTGAGGATGGAGCTTGTTCCGAAAGGCCTACAATGTTTTAATAATTTTAACAGGTGACGAGATTGCATACAAAGCACATAGTTTAATTTTTTATTAACTGTACTCTCTACTGTAACAATCTTGCTCTCATGGTCCACAATCGAATGTAAGAACCTTAAAGTAGTCATATTTTGATACATTTATAATATTCTATTTAAATTATTATAATGGCACAGTCACAAAACGTTCGTTATATTGTCACCCGTTTCTCCATGCTCAAAGCAGGACATATATTTCTTTAATTCCATCTACTTCAAAAATCTTAGTGCGCAGGCGCAGAATAATATCCATCTCTTATCACACAACTAACTTTCCATAACGAACTCGGAGTCCTAAGTTATCTTGCATCAAGTTTAATCGTAATACCCTTTATGTGTATTTGAAAGTACAGTAATTAAATAGTGCCATAAATCCATGAAAGTCAGTCGTGAGGTAGAAAGAGACAAATGCATTGAATTTGCAAGCTCCATAATCAAAGAGAAAACTTTTCAATGGAAATTTCATAAGTTTGTTGTTCGTAACTCTGAAGTGATTTTATTTCGTTTTACTAAATATATGATCAATCTCAGGGGAATGAGAAGGAGACTGAGGAACCTTTGCTTGCGGACCAATTTGAGAACAGGTGCGATATGGTAGACTTCAGTGAGTGCCACGGTTAAAGACATGTGAAGGCGGACTATGTTGAACCTTTTCTTTAGGAAAGTACCACTTTAATTAATTTCTTGCACCGTTTACATATCAGATATCACCAATAGGTAGCACTCACTATAATATCCATGAGTACTGATTTATTTTTTTAAATTGCAAATTCGTTAGACTGAAGTAAATTTGATTTGTTTTAATTTTCTGAAAGCTAACTCACTGGCGCTATTAAAAATATATTCATGGCCGCGTGGACAAATCTCCCTGTATACCCCATCTTGAGTTAATATTTGCCAGTCATTCCCTGTATAATTGATCTCCTTCAAATCATATTTATTTCATTCTGCTACCTCATTCTTGGTCTATCCACCGTTCACTTCTCTCCGGCTATCCAACAAATAGGGTACCCCCGGGCTTTTTCGCACATGGGGTTTTTTCGCACACTGTAAGTATTTTGTGTCTTCCTGGAAACCTTTGGAATTTTCAAGGACAAATTACCACTTCTTTTCAACCCCTTTCTGTCTGGTATTCAGTCGTAATCTGTTTGTTTTAAAAAAAGGTTCTGTATTGCTGTTAGAGAAGCTTTTGTCAACCACGGTATGTATTATTTGAGCCATATACCTGCTTGAATAGTTTATACACCTGATTCTTTAAGCTATAATTTTCATATAGATTGATGTAAATCAATAATTACTGTGCCAATTTATAGTAAATGTTTGTAATTGTCAGATGTTAATTAAATTTAGAAATTATAAGTGGTTATGAAATTATACAGCTTTATTATAATGTAGTAAATGGGGGCTATTTCGCACAGAATAACATGGGGCTATTCCGTACACTTCTTAAGATATTATTCTTTCATAAAAATGTGAGTAAACTATCAGAAGTTATTCATTAAAAATTTTATAGACGGTTCGCACATATAAATCTAAAGGGGCTTAGATGAAGTGGATTGAAGAAGACATGCAAATAAAAGAAAGAAACACACATTCCTCGTCATATGAAGACGATCCACTTCCTCTTCAGCCAACAGTGAATGTGGAGGAAGATGATGTGCCGTGTTCTTTTTGTTGTGTAAGGTATTTTACAGAAAACTCAAAATGTATGGGAGAGTGGATCAGATGTCAGAAATGTTTAAAATGGTATCACGAGGTGTGTCTTGGTGCCTTTGGCAAGAAACAATTCACGTTCGGTAAATGTTTGTAATGTTAAGATGCGGACGGAATAGCCCCCCTGTCTGTGCGAATTGCCCCGCTAAAGTTCATAATGTTAAGCCACATCGTGTGTCAGATTTATATTTCTTGTTTATTAGTGTTAACACTTATGAGTTTTTAAATACTGCATATACATTTATTGATATCTCAATGTCCACCGCTGTGGCCTCGAGGTAGCGTGCTGCCTTGTCACGCAGCGGGCCCGGGTTCGATCCCCGGTCGGGGCAGTTTTTCAGGGTGAGGTTTTTATCGGGGTTTTTCCTCACCTGTAAGACAAATGTCAGGAAAACTTTAAGGCCCAAACAGTCCCCGAAATCATATGGTCATCATCATCATTATCGTCATCCTTCACCGGTGTGGAAAGCAACGGGAAACTACCACACCTACAATTCCCTAGTAAAGCTGCAATCATAGCATGAAAATGCTATGATTGCAGTGAAGGACCTGCCTTCGGGCAGAATTACTATGGATGGATGGATATCTCAGTAATAATAAATTTATATTTTATTTTCCTTGAAAAATTTTTCCCGAAGATTATATAAATTTTAATTTGAAATGTGCGAGAAAGCCCCGGGCTACCCTAACTCTTAAATTCCTCTTTCATTCCCCATTTTGCCACATGTCTTGCCCACCGCAGTCTATGAGATTTGACTGTCCTTATTACATCTGGTTTCCATTACATCTCACGGTCATGTAGTTTCCATACAAAAAAGTCCGCGACAGCATATGTTTATCTTTTACGGATAACTCACAATCACCATTTTTGTCTTGCATTGATGATTTTTATCTTTTATTGATGCCAAGAAGATCGAAATAAGTAGATTACCGGCAAGCGTGCTCTGCCATACCGTTCATCCGATTGAGATGGGGCTTTCTGAAAAATGTTCAGGAGATTCCGGGGATGAACATAGGCTATAAGAGGGTTGTAATACTCAACCCCTTCACCTCTAAAAATCACCCTAGGTAGTGAAAAACGTGAAATAAAATCCCTATTTTGACGCTTAAATGGCTCCACGCTGCCTAAACCATAACTAATACACCAAATTAATGTACACAGAATTGAATATCTCAAAAAACTCTACAAAAAAAGTCCGGGACAGCATATGTTTATCTTCTGCGGATAACTCACAATAACCATTTTGTCTTTCATTGATGCCAAGAAGATCGGGATAAGAGATTCCCGGGGCATGCATAACAGCGCACGGCTGGTGGTAAAACACAGCATTTATTTAGGAGTAGCAGCGCACGCCGGGTTTAGCCAATAATGATATAACATATTTCTTAGAGAGTAAAATAATGCTATGACCTGTTCAGAATATTAAAAGCACGAGCTTTCTTTAATATGATAAACTTAAGTGATAAATATCGAGCAAAACACGACTGTGATTGGTTGTGAAACAAAGTTCATTGAAAAGTGAATGGTCATTGATTCTCATTTGGTGCATGAGTTAAATAGTATACGGTAATGTGGAGTCTGTTATGATGTCCCTGGTTCGACAGACATATTACATTGATATTCATATCGCCATTTATTTGAGCTAGATCCAAGGCCGGGGATACAACTCTTTCTTTATCCCTATTTTGCCTCAAGTTGGCACACAGGCTCGGAGTAATGAGGAAGTAAATGTTAATATGACCACATTAGATCATAACAACCACATTTTAAACACCTGTGATTTGCTTCATCTAACATGAGGTAAGATGAAAGGTATTATGAAATGAATGAATGGAGATAAAATGATATGATGGGGAACGGAAGAGAAGAGATGGGATGAAATTTGGGAAACGGGATAACTTCGAGAAAAACTTGAAAAATCCCAGTGTGACCACCACCAATACCCCTGCGGAACCGCCAGGATTCAAACCTGAGATCCCAGTTGCACAACCTCGCGCGCAGGACAGCTAATCTAACCTAACGGTGTATATGTGTGCAACGCCTCCTGCGAATCTCTATTTAAATCATCACATGTGCAAAAGGACTCTTGAATAATCGATGAGACAATAAAAACATCAATTTTATGCACAGGAGAACATGGGGAACTGAATGTAATTTTAACCAATTTTAGGCAAGCTTCTTCAAAATTTCCGTCATTATCGTATATATCTATAATTATTTTGTTTACATATTCATGGTACTAACGAAACCGAAGGTTCACGGCTTCACGAATATTAGCTCTCCACACATCTTTATCTGAGCTAATATTTTCCAATCAATTCGTGCACAATTTACCTACCTTAAATCATGATTAATATTATTCTTAATTATTTAGAATCGCCACTTCTTTCATATGGCAATAAAGATTTTGAACTATGGATTTGTTTTAGCGTATTCGGAAGGAATGAAACTGTTGAGCAGTTGAGGTTGTTCTCAGGAAAATATTTTAAACATTTTTATAGATCTTCACCGATCCTATCTAGTAGATACCGAAAATGTCCATGACTATATATATATATATATATATATATATATACTGTATATGTATGTCCGTTAACGCTCATGTATCGGAATTTTTCAGAACCAAACTCTATATGTAGTAATCAATTAAAAAAACAATCTTAGGTCGAGTTCGTTAACCAGCAAAATCTGACCATCAGGCGTAGGAGTTCGTCTGAAACTAAAATTTCAAAATCGCTCTAGCGATCGCAATTTTCGATGTTTCACATTTGAACTCAGTATATGATATTGGAATAAAATGAGGAAGGTGTTCTTAAAAATCAGCAAAATTCGACCATTATAATTTAGGGTTTATTTTTAACCCGAAATTTAAAAAAAAACCTTCTCGCAGCCGCCATGTTTTTTTTCGTCCCTATGTATCAATATATAACTCAATTTAATTAACCATGTATATTTTGCAATCTTAAAGGGTACATTGGTTTAATGTATTTATTATTTTTATAAAGTAATAGAACATTTACTGAGTAGGAATTATTTAAATCTGTGTAAATTATGCAAAGAATATTCAAAAGATTATAATTTACGCTTATGATAGGTTTGTTTTCACTGTAGTCCGACACTTTTATATTGAGTTTCCAATTTAAAAAAAGATAAGCCTATAGTCCATCAAAGTTGGACCATATCTTCGACTTGCTGAGGAATTCGCTTAGTTTACGCAGTTCCTGCGAGACAGACTGTTTTGTCCACCCAAGGACAGGGAAGTCATCCTTGGATGAATGATCAGCTCTTTGCCAGATCCATCACCAAGACAGTATAACATTTTAGACAAGACATACCATCCACTCATAATCTAATACTAAACAAAACAAATATGAGTATTAACATCATACTTACCTATATTTTTTTCATTTACCCTCGAGGTGACTGAATGGAAATTGCTTAAATACCATATGTACATTAAGTGAAATTGAATGTACTGCAGGCATTCAAATGTTCTTTCATCCGTTTCTTGATATTGTGTGAGTTGATTAGGAGAAATGCAAGATGTGGAATCGATAATAATACAGCTTTGTATCATCACAAGGCCTAGGGATGTGTTTAATACGTGTGTGGGGCAATCCATTACCGCACCAAATTGCTAGAGTTCATCCCTTTGAAGCTCACGGTGAATAGCTCGTCTCTTGTGAAACAATACTAAATGTTTTCCAGATCATTGTCAATAGATGAAATGCATGCAAGTGCTCACCTCAATCAACTTAAATTTCATATCAAATGAACATCAGATTTCAACGATTTCATTGTTTTCTGCTAAACACTATAATTATATTTTAAACCTTCTCAAAATCGTCTGCCTGGCTAACTTAGATCCTAGCAGCCTTCTTCCTGTTATTGGAGTCTGTTTGACGCCCGGTATAACTAGACATTTTAATGTCATCAAATCGAAACCTACCTTTGAATTTTGTTAGAGAAGTGGTCTTTTGCGTAAGGATCCTATTTATCAAAAATCAGCTGTGAGCTCAAACTGCAAGGACCTGAGCTCAAGACCAATAAATTGAGTAGCATATTAACTAAGCAGTAGAAATTGGACAACCGCATTCGCTGTCTGCTGTTATCTCCCGCACTCACTCCTGCCTGCAGAAAGGGCTGCCTAAGCGGAATGTTCTCGGCAATAGCACTTGAACTACAGCACGCTGTCTGTTGTTATCTCCCGCACTCACTCCTACCTGTAGAAAAGGCTGCCTAAGCGTAATGTTCTTGGCAGTAGCACTTGGACAAAAGTACACGCTGTCTGTTATCTCCCGCACTCACTCCTACCTGTAGAAAAGGCTGCCTAAGCGTAATGTTCTTGGCAGTAGCACTTGGACAAAAGTACACGCTGTCTGTTATCTCCCGCACTCACTCCTACCTGTAGAAAAGGCTGCCTAAGCGTAATGTTCTTGGCAGTAGCACTTGGACAAAAGTACACGCTGTCTGTTATCTCCCGCACTCACTCCTACCTGCAGAAATGGCTGCCTAAGCGTAATGTTCTTGGCAGTAGCACTTGGACAAAAGTACACGCTGTCTGTTATATCCCACACTCACTCCTACCTGCAGGAAAGGCTGCCTAAGCGTAATGTTCTCAGCAGTAGCACTTGGACAAAAGTACACGTTGTCTGTTATATCCCGCACTCACTCCTACCTACAGGAAAGGCTGCATAAGCGTAATGTTCTTGGCAGTAGCACTTGGACAAAAGTACACGCTGCCTGTTATCTCCCGCACTCACTCCTACCTGCAGAAATGGCTGCCTAAGCGTAATGTTCTTGGCAGTAGCACTTGGACAAAAGTACACGCTGTCTGTTATATCCCACACTCACTCATACCTGCAGGAAAGGCTGCCTAAGCGTAATGTTCTCAGCAGTAGCACTTGGACAAAAGTAAACGCTGTCTGTTATATCCCACACTCACTCCTACCTGCAGAAAAGGCTGCCTAAGCGTAATGTTCACAGCAGTAGCACTTGGACAAAAGTACACGTTGTCTGTTATATCCCGCACTTATTCCTACCTACAGGAAAGCCTGCATAAGCGTAATGTTCTCAGCAGTAGCACTTGGACAAAAGTACACGCTGTCTGTTATATCCCGCACTCACTCCTACCTGCAGGAAAGGCTGCATAAGCGTAATGTTCTCAGCAGTAGCACTTGGACAAAAGTACACGCTGTCTGTTATATCCCGCACTCACTCCTACCTGCAGAAAAGGCTGCCTAAGCGTAATGTTCTCAGCAGTAGCACTTGGACAAAAGTACACGTTGTCTGTTATATCCCGCACTCACTCCTACCTGCAGAAAAGGCTGCCTAAGCGTAATGTTCTCAGCAGTAGCACTTGGACAAAAGTACACGTTGTCTGTTATATCCCGCACTCACTCCTACCTACAGGAAAGGCTGCATAAGCGTAATTTTCTCAGCAGTAGCACTTGAACTACAGCACGCTGTCTGTTGTTATCTCCCGCACTCACTCCTACCTGTAGAAAAGGCTGCCTAAGCGTAATGTTCTTGGCAGTAGCACTTGGACAAAAGTACACGCTGTCTGTTATCTCCCGCACTCACTCCTACCTGCAGAAAAGGCTGCATAAGCGTAATGTTCTCAGCAGTAGCACTTGGACAAAAGTACACGCTGTCTGTTATATCCCGCACTCACTCCTACCTGCAGGAAAGGCTGCATAAGCGTAATGTTCTCAGCAGTAGCACTTGGACAAAAGTACACGCTGTCTGTTATATCCCGCACTCACTCCTACCTGCAGGAAAGGCTCATAAGCGTAATGTTCTCAGCAGTAGCACTTGGACAAAAGTACACGCTGTCTGTTATATCCCGCACTCACTCCTACCTGCAGGAAAGGCTGCCTAAGCGTAATGTCCTCAGCAGTAGCACTTGGACAAAAGTACACGCTGTCTGTTATATCCCGCACTCACTCCTACCTGCAGGAAAGGCTGCCTAAGCGTAATGTTCTCAGCAGTAGCACTTGGACAAAAGTACACGCTGTTTGTTATATCTCGCACTCACTCCTACCTGCAGGAAAGGCTGCATAAGCGTAATGTTCTCAGCACTAGCACTTGCACAAAAGTACACGCTGTGTCTGTTATATCCCGCACTCACTCCAACCTGCAGGAAAGGCTGCATAAGCGTAAATTTCTCAGCAGTAGCACTTGGACAAAAGTACACGTTGTCTGTTAGATCCCGCACTCACTCCTACCTGCAGGAAAGGCTGCATAAGCGTAATGTTCTCAGCAGTAGCACTTGGACAAAAGTACACGCTGTCTTTTATATCCCGCACTCACTCCTACCTGCAGGAAAGGCTGCATAAGCGTAATGTTCTCAGCAGTAGCACTTGGACAAAAGTACACGCTGTCTGTTATATCCCGCACTCACTCCTACCTGCAGGAAAGGCTGCCTAAGCGTAATATTCTCAGCAGTAGCACTTGGACAAAAGTACACGCTCTCTGTTATATCCCGCACTCACTCCTACCTGCAGGAAAGGCTTCATAAGCGTAATGTTCTCGGCAGTAGCACTTGGACAAAAGTACACGCTGTCTGTTATATCCCGCACTCACTCCTACCTGCAGGACAGGCTGCATAAGCGTAATGTTCTCGGCAGTAGCACGTGGACAAATTACACGCTGTCAGTTATATATCGCACTCATTCCTACCTGCAGGAAAGGCTGCATAAGCGTAATGTTCTCAGCAGTAGCACTTTGACAAAAGTACACGCTGTCTGTTATATCCCACACTCACTCCTACCAGCAGGAAAGGCTGCCTAAGCATAATGTTCTCAGCAGTAGCACTTGGACAAAAGTACACGCTGTCTGTTATATCCCGCACTAACTCCTACCTGCAGGAAAGGCTGCATAAGCGTAATGTCCTCAGCAGTAGCACTTGGACAAAAGTACACGCTGTCTGTTATATCCCGCACTAACTCCTACCTGCAGGAAAGGCTGCCTAAGCATAATGTTCTCAGCAGTAGCACTTGGACAAAAGTACACGCTGTCTGTTATATCCCGCACTAACTCCTACCTGCAGGAAAGGCTGCCTAAGCATAATGTCCTCAGCAGTAGCACTTGGACAAAAGTACACGCTGTCTGTTATATCCCGCACTAACTCCTACCTGCAGGAAAGGCTGCATAAGCGTAATGTCCTCAGCAGTAGCACTTGGACAAAAGTACACGCTATCTGTTATATCCGCACTCACTCCTACCTGCAGGAAAGGCTGCATAAGCGTAATGTTCTCAGCAGTAGCACTTGGACAAAAGTACACGCTGTCTGTTATATCCCACACTCACTCCTACCAGCAGGAAAGGCTGCCTAAGCATAATGTTCTCAGCAGTAGCACTTGGACAAAATACACGCTGTCTGTTATATCCCGCACTCACTCCTACCTGCAGGAAAGGCTGCATAAGCGTAATGTTCTCGACAGTAGCACGTGGACAAATTACACGCTGTCTGTTATATCCCGCACTCACTCCTACCTGCAGGAAAGGCTGCCTAAGCATAATGTCCTCAGCAGTAGCACTTGGACAAAAGTACACGCTGTCTGTTATATCCCGCACTAACTCCTACCTGCAGGAAAGGCTGCATAAGCGTAATGTCCTCAGCAGTAGCACTTGGACAAAAGTACACGCTGTCTGTTATATCCCGCACTCACTCCTACCTGCAGGAAAGGCTGCATAAGCGTAATGTTCTCAGCAGTAGCACTTGGACAAAAGTACACGCTGTCTGTTATATCCCACACTCACTCCTACCAGCAGGAAAGGCTGCCTAAGCATAATGTTCTCAGCAGTAGCACTTGGACAAAAGTACACGCTGTCTGTTATATCCCGCACTCACTCCTACCTGCAGGAAAGGCTGCATAAGCGTAATGTTCTCGACAGTAGCACGTGGACAAATTACACGCTGTCTGTTATATCCCGCACTCACTCACCTCCCACCTACAGGAAAGGCTGCATAAGCGTAATGTTCTCGACAGTAGCACGTGGACAAATTACACACGCGTCTGTTAGAATCCCGCACTCATTCCTACCCCTGCATGAAAAGGCTGCATAAGCTTAATGTTCTCACAAGTAGCACTTGGACAGAAAGTACAACGCCCCCCTTTGTGTCTGTTTTAACCCACAGCTCACTCCTACAAGCAGGAAAGGCTGCCCTCGCATAATGTTCTCAGCAGTAGCACTTGGACAAAAGTACACGCTGTCTGTTATATCCCGCACTAACTCCTACCTGCAGGAAAGGCTGCATAAGCGTAATGTTCTCGGCAGTAGCACTTGGACAAAAGTAACACGCTGTCTGTTATATCCCGCACTAACTCCTACCTGCAGGAAAGGCTGCATAAGCGTAATGTCCTCAGCAGTAGCACTTGGACAAAAGTACACGCTGTCTGTTATATCCCGCACTCATTCCTACCTGCAGGAAAGGCTGCCTAAGCGTAATGTTCTCAGCAGTAGTACTTGGACAAAAGTACACGCTTTCTGTTATATCCCGCACTCACTCCTACCTGCAGGAAAGGCTGCATAAGCGTAATGTTCTCGGCAGTAGCACTTGGACAAAAGTACACGCTGTCTGTTATATCCCGCAGCAACTCGTACCTGCAGGAAAGGCTGCATAAGCGTAATGTTCTCGGCAGTAGCACTTGGACAAAAGTACACGCTGTCTGTTATATCCCGCACTCACTCCTACCTGCAGGAAAGGCTGCATAAGCGTAATGTTCTCAGCAGTAGCACTTGGACAAAAGTACACGCTGTTTGTTATATCCGGCACTCACTCCTACCTGCAGGAAAGGCTGCCTAAGCGTAATGTTCTCAGCAGTAGCACTTGCACAAAAGTACACGCTGTCTGTTATATCCCGCACTCACTCCTACTTGCAGGAAAGGCTGCATAAGCGTAATGTTCTCAGCATTAGCACTTGGACAAAAGTACACGCTGTCTGTTATATCCCGCACTCACTCCTACCTGCAGGAAAGGCTGCATAAGCGTAATGTTCTCAGTAGTAGCACTTGGACAAAAGTACACGCTGTCTTTTATATCCCGCACTCACTCCTACCTGCAGGAAAGGCTGCCTAAGCGTAATGTTCTCAGCAGTAGCACTTGGTCAAAAGTACGCGCTCTCTGTTATATCCCGCACTCACTCCTACCTGCAGGAAAGGCTGCATAAGCGTAATGTTCTCGGCAGAAGCACTTGGACAAAAGTACACGCTGTCTGTTATATCCCGCACTCACTCCTACCTGCAGGAAAGGCTGCATAAGCGTAATGTTCTCGGCAGTAGCACTTGGACAAAAGTACACGCTGTCTGTTATATCCCGCACTCACTCCTACCTTCAGGAAAGGCTGCCTAAGCGTAATGTTCTCGGCAGTAGCACTTGGACAAAAGTACACGCTGTCTGTTATCTCGCGCACTCACTCTTACCTGCAGGAAAGGCTGTATAAGCGTAATGTTCTCAGCAGTAGCACTTGGACAAAAGTACACGCTGTCTGTTATATCCCGCACTCACTCCTACCTGCAGGAAAGGCTGCATAAGCGTAATGTTCTCAGCAGTAGCACTTGGACAAAAGTACACGCTGTCTGTTATATCCCGCACTCACTCCTACCTGCAGGAAAGGCTGCATAAGCGTAATGTTCTGAGCAGTAGCACTTGGACAAAAGTACACGCTGTCTGTTATATCCGGCACTCACTCCTACCTGCAGAAAAGGCTGCACAAGCGTAATGTTCTCGGCAGTAGCACTTGGACAAAAGTACACGCTTCTGTTATATCCCGCACTCACTCCTACCTTCAGGAAAGGCTGCATAAGCGTAATGTTCTGAGCAGTAGCACTTGGACAAAAGTACACGCTGTCTGTTATATCCCGCACTCACTCCTACCTGCAGAAAAGGCTGCATAAGCGTAATGTTCTCAGCAGTAGCACTTGGACATAAAGTACTCGTTGTCTGATATATCTCGCACTCACTCCTACCTGCAGAAAAGGCTTATGCAAGCGTAATGTTCTCGGCAGTAGCACTTGGGAAAAAGTACACGTCTGTTATATCTCGCACTCACTCCTACCTGCAGAAAAGGCTGCATAAGCATATTGTTCTTGGCAGTAGCACTTGGACAAAAGTACTCGTTGTCTGCTATATCCCGCACTCACTCCTACCTGCAGAAAAGGCTGCATAAGCGTAATGTTCTTGGCAGTAGAATTTGGACAAAAGTACATGTTGTCTGTTATATCCCGCACTCACTCCTACCTGCAGAAAAGGCTGCATAAGCATAATGTTCTCTGCAGTAGCACTTGAACAACATCACACGCTGTCTGTTGTTATCTCCCGCACTCACTCCTACCTGCAGAAGAGGTTGCCTAAGCGCAATTTTCTCGGCAGTAGCACTTGAACAAAAGTACACGCTGTCTGTTATCTCTCACACTAACTCTTACCTGCAGCAAGGGCTGCCTAAGAGTAATCTTTCCGGCAGTAGAACTTGGACAATCGCACACGCTATTATCTCCCGCACTCATTCCTATCTGTCGTAAGAGCAGCCTATGCGTAATTTTATCGACAATAGAACTTGGACAATCGCACACGCTGTCTGTTATCTCCCGCACTCATTCCTACCTGCAGTAAGAGCTGCCTATGCGTAATTTTATCAGGAATAGAACTTGGATAATCGCATACGTTGTATGTTATCTCCCGCAGTCATTCCTACTTGCAGTAAGATATTCCTATGCGTAATTTTATCGGCAAAACAACTTGGACAATCGCACACGCTGTCTGTTTTTTCCCGCAGTCACTCCTACCTGCAACAAGAACTGACTAGGCATAATTTTCTCGGCAGTAGCACTTGAATAACCGCACAATCTGTCTGTTGTTATCTCCCGCATTTACCCCTACCTGCAGAAAAAAGCTGGCTAAGCAAAATGTTCTCGAAATTAGGACTTAGACAATCGCATCTGCTGTATGTTGTCTCCCGCACTCACTCTTATTGCAGCAAGAGCTTCCTAAGCGGGCATGTATGCGTGATATATGTGTTTATGAATATATCTAGGTCTATATGTGCGTGTTCCAACATTACTCTGGAACACCAGGAGTGATTTTCACCCAAAGTTGAATTGTAATGTGGATAATAAAATGGGTGCTGGAGAAATATATGAGAAACTATTCCAAAATCCACTAAATATATATTATATTCCACGAAAACTCCTAAATGCCATTTTACTCACAGACTACCTACTGTACAATGTAGGCATCCAATCTGCCCACTGGAGGGAAGCACACGTGGACGATACTCCGTTGAGATATTTTTTAAAATATAAAATTAGTACCTGATATTCTCAGTCGTCCTCAACTATCAGCATACATGCATAATGAATGACTAAAACCAACAAAATCATTACTAGCAACAGTCAGTGCCTAACTACAAGCAGAAGATGAAACATGTTTTCGAAAGGCCTCCTACAAAAGTTATACTGCTGATAGTTGAAGACGACTGAGAGTAGCCTATCAGGTAATAATTTTATATTTTAAAAATGTTAGAAATGTGTAATGTATTTCATTTACACACTGTATATGGCCTGTATTATAGTTAAGGCTGTATATTGAAGTATCATCATTGAGTCCCAAATCGAAACATGATCTATATGAGGAAAATTAATGATTTGTTTCTGTATTGCGTATCAACGTTTACCAGGCGGAAATTAACACGTCTTGAAAAATGTGCCAGCATAACTGATGCCGAACTACTGTAATTTTCATACATGACGTACGGTGGTTTGGTTTTAAAAACAACGGGTAGTAGACCTATTTTATTTAATGACGCTCTTTATGTACTCAGGTCATCAATATCACAGTTCAAATCTAGGTGTAATTAGGCTAACATATTTTGCACAGAATTCTCTATTTGAAGCTTGAAGCGCTTACACGCTGCGTAAATTTACAGCATGGAGCCCATGACTTCATGTCCCATAGGAGGCTTACTCAGGACATTTTAACTGTTAAAAATTCAATAAACTGTACTCCTAAAGTTTTTTTTATCAAGGATAAAAACCTTGCGATTTCTAAGCTATATTGGAATTCTAGAATCGTTCTTAATATAGAATAATAACTAACTTACTCACTAGCACCATCGAACTTGGAGAAACATGGCCGCGCTGACATAAAAGCTCTCCATACATCCCCTGTATAATTCACCTTCCGTAAATAAGGGTTTATATTATTCTTTTATCTCACTTCTGGTGTACTTACTGGAGTTACGGTAACTACTTTCTGGTTTTTCCTGCAAGGTTTCCATGTCCCTCTTTCGTTTCCAATCTTGTCCTTGATCGCAGTCTAGCAGACTTAACGGTTCTTATTCCATTTGGTTTCCTATATAGACATATAGCTCGCTTATGTAATCTTCATTCGCCCTGTTCCTCTATCTTTAGTTCAAAAATTTTCCTAAGAAATTTTCTTCAAACACTCTTGCTCTTTCCTCTCTCCCTTCCCTTAAAGTAAGATACCATAATTCGCATTCATATAACTGGAAGAATAGCCGTTATATATATGACATGAAAAGAAAAATTAATGTCTGAGTCGGGATTTGAATCCGAGTCTCTAAACTCTGTACGTTTAGCGCCCTGACCATCTGAGCCACTCATGAATCCTAACACAAACATTTATTTTTCTTATATATGAAGTGTTCCCCTCCATAGTATCTTTACCTTGTCGTGGTGGAGTGGCTTGCGTGCTTAAATGATCCTGAGAGCTATGACGGAGGTAACATTGCTGCCGATAGGGTTACCCATGCCGGACTGGTCGAAGGTGATAAGCCAGACGAAAAAATCACCTTGGTCGAAAGAGTGACGATCTTTCACCGTAAAAATACAACCGTCAAGAAATGCGGACATGGGTTCAACTGGGGTAAAATTTTCCGGAGGTCAAAAAGTCCCCCATTCGGTTCTCCGGGTGGGGACTACTTCAGGGAACCCATGCCAAAGGCTCAAACACAGGGACATGTTCCTAGGAACATGGAATGTTAGGACTTTATCTCAATTCTGGAAATGCGTGCTATTATGCATTGCAGAGACTTTTGATGTCCCAACTCCTTTCGAAAGACGTTAAACTGAAAATATATAAAACTATTATCCTACCAGTTATATTATATGGGTGCGAAACATGGACTCTTACTTTAAGGGAGGAAAGGAGATTACAAGTATTTGAGAATAAAGTACTTAGGAAAATTTTTGGACCAAAGAGAGATGAACAGACAGGTGAATGGAGAAGACTACATAACAATGAACTACATGGTCTTTATAGGAAGCCACATATAATAAGAACAGTTAAGTCTCGTAGACTGCGATGGGCAGGACATGTTACACGTATGGGGAATGAAAGACTTGCATGGAAGCTTCTTGTAGTAAAGCCAGAAGGAAAACGCCCAGTTGGTAGACCAAGAATGAGGTGGGAGAATAACATTAACTATGATTTGAGGGAAGTAGATTATACAGGGAATAATTGGAACGCATTAGCTCAGGATAGGGATGTATGAAGAGCTTATGTCCGCGCGGGCATGAACCTACGGGTTCGATAGTGCCAGTGAGTAAGTAAGTAAGTATATATGAAGTGTTCTCAATTTACACGAGAGGTAGCATGATATCGTTCCAACTGCCATTGTGGCTACTATAACAAGTCAGCATATTTAAAGAGAATATTTACTTTATAGCAGTAACGCTTGTATATTTAGATGTTATAACTAAATTTTTGACATGTGGCAATGAAGGAAAATATGACATGAAAAGAAAAATGAATGCCTGAGTCGGGATTTGAACCCGAGTCTCTAAACTCTGTACGTTTAGCGCTCTAACCATCAGAGCCAATATATATATATAGTTTAACTTTTTTGTGAGAAGTTGGGATGACAGGAGCCCGGTAATGAATAATATTATACTTTTCCAGAGTTCAGCGTATGTTTGAATTCTTTCTACACCTCATTCTTATTTTTAATTATTGTTCCAAGATATTGAAATTCATCCACTTCTTCTTAAAATTTCCCTCATTTCTCATTAACTGCCCATTTCGATTATATAATATACTTTTAACTATGTATTTAGTTTGAGTATTGATATTGTTGTTTATTAGTATGTGTGTTTCATTTTAGTATTTCCTCACTATTGTTTAACAGTATTACATCATCAACATGTATCGACAGTATTATTAATACCATTGAGTTTTACATTTTCTTTATCCTCTAAGGATTTGATGCCATGCTCTAGTAACAAAAATAAATAGCAGTGGAGATAGTGTATCGCCTTGTTTTATACCCATCGTGGATTTCAAAAGTAGGCCTATATGAAAACTGTTTGTCTTCGCGGTCCCTATTCACAGTCCCATTTAGACATTTGAATATGGCTTAACTTTTTCGGAATTCCAATTTCCAGCAGAATACTTTACGTTTCCCTGTTAATCGATTCTTATCCCTTTTTGAAACTTTTTTTGGTCTAATGCCACCAGGTAGTCTTTTATGACATTTCTGGTTTTCTCCCCTGGCATTGACAGAATTGTAATCCATTCCTTAGGTTGGGGCACCTGGAAGGCGGAGTTACGCTACCCCGATGATATGATGGGTGATAAATGATAATGAAGCGCCAGGATGGTTCTTAACCTGAACATAACCTAAATTCCAGACCATGGGCAACCACAGAAATAATTCCCTTTATGAAAAAATTCCTATGGTTTGATCGGGAATTGAACCCGAACTGTAGTCAGATATGATGTCCACTAGCCCATGGTTTTTGAAACCTTATATAAAATAATGTCCACCGCTGTAGCCTCGAGGTAGCGTGCTGCCTTGTCACGAAGCGGACCCGGGTTCGATCCCCGGTCGGGACAGGCTCCTGGGTTAGGTTTTTTCGGGGTTTTTCCTCACCTGTAAGACAAATGATTCCTGAATCTTAGGGACCAATGGTCCCCGAAAATCATCCGGCCATCATCATCTTCCTTAACATTATCATCCTTCATCGGTGTAGAAAACAACGGGAAGCTACCAAACCTATAATTCCCTAGTAACGTTGCAAAGCATAGCATGAAAATGCTATGATTGCAGTGAAGGACTGCCCTCGGGCAGGATTGCTATGGATGGATATAAAGTAATACCAATAATGGTTAATGTAATGATAAATTAATGACTAAGTAACTAACTCACTGGCACTATCGAACCCCCAAGTTCATGGTCGCGAAGACATAAGCTCTCCATACATCCCTATCCTGAGCTAATGTTTTTCAATCATCCCCTGTTTAATCTACTTCCCTCAGATCATAGGTAATCTTATTCTCCCACCTCATTCTTGGTCTACTAACTGGGCGTTTCCCCTCTGGTTTTCCTACTAGAAGCTTCCATGCACGTCTTACATTCTCCATTCGTGCCACATGTCCTGCCCATCGTAGTCTACGAGACTTAACCGTTTTCATTATATCTGGCTTCCTATAAAGTCTTCTACATTCACCTGTCTGTTCACCTCTCTTTGGTTCAACAATTTTCCTCCGATTGAGGGACTTTCCACTTTTCAGCGGTTGCCCTTTTACCAGCCGGCTGCTGGCCCTTCACATCCACATGTGTCAATCACAGAGGTAGATGATCAACAGCCAGTGTAGGGGTGACATGTGGTTAGCATGTCGAGTCCCCCAGCCGTTATAGCTGGTTCCTCAACCTGGAGCCGCTACTTATTGTAGCTACCCAATTGCCTCACGATGCTGGGTGGGCACCGGTCCCATACTGGCCGAAATACCATGAGAAAATTTCTTCCCCCATGGAGACTCGAACCAGCGCAAGTCCCGTAGCTCTGCGCCAAGGCTTCCTACCTTAACCGCTCGGCTACGGCGCGGGACAATTTTCCTAAGAACTTTATTCTCAAATATTCGTAATCTCCTTTATTCTCAAATATTCGTAATCTCCTTTCCTCCCTAAAGTAAGAGTCCATGTTTCGCATCCATATAATGTAACTGGTAGAATAATAGTTTCATGTATTTTCAGTTTAACGTTTTTTTAAGGAATTGGGACATCAAGAGTCTCTGTAATGCATAAAAGCACGCATTTACAAATTTGAGCATATGTTTAATTACTTTGTGCATCTCATTCCTATTTGTGGTTATTATTTCTAGGTAATGGAATTCAATCACCTCCTCAAAATTTCCCTCATTTGTCATTAGCTGTCCATTTCCATTATATAATGTATTTATATGTGTGACCATATATTTAGTTTTATTGATATTTACATGCAGTCCCAATTTCTTACTGTTACTTTAAGTATCTCCTCGCTATCTCCCAATTTTACTACATCATCATAAACTAATATTAATACCATTGAGTTGTAGGTCTTCTTCATCCTCTAAAGATTTAATGGCATGCTCTGGTACAAAATTAAATAGTAGAGGAGATAGTGCATCTCCTTACTTCAACCCATTCTGGATTTTAAAAAAATATCCGAATTCTGATTGCCTACACGCGCCCTACTCTCTGTGCCATGTAGACACATTCGTATAAGTGTAACTAACTTTTTAGGAATTTCGAACTCCAGCAGGATGCTATATAACTTCTTCCTCTTAATTGAATCGTATGCCTTTTTGAAGTCTACGTATAGTTGATGTACAGTACCATTATATTCCCATTTATTTTCTAAAATCTGTATTAAACTAAAAATCTGATCTGTTGTAGACCTGTTTCTTCTAAATGCACATTGATGATCTCCTAGAATCTCATCAGTATAAGGAGTAAGTCTGCTTACTAAAATATTTGTTAGAATTTTGTATGCAGTTCTATAGTTGTTGCAATCACTTTTATCTCCTTTCTTATCAATTGGTACGATAATGATTCCTTCCATTCATCTGGAAGAGCTTCTTTATCCCAAATCATATTAAGCAACTGGCGTTATCTTGTCCATCAATTTTTCTCCCCCTGATTTTATCAGTTCTGCTGGGATCTCATCTGAACCTGATGCTTTATACATCTTCAATTTTTCTATTGCCATTTCAACCTCTAATGCACTTGGTTCTGCGACTAGCATTTCTGCTGTCTGTAAATTATCCTCCTCGATGTCCTGTTCTGTATGTACATTTAATAGCTGATTAAAGTAACTTTTCCATCTATTTAATATAGCCTACTCCTGGAATGTGCAATCATATCCCCATTTTCATTCCGAATTATGTTTGCTCTAGCCTGAAACCTTTCTTCTCTAACCTAGTTCCCTGATATAATTTTCTAATGTTCCTATGTTTGGCAAATGATAATAATAATACAAAATATTAATGATAATAGTAATAAAAATAATAATAATAATAATAGCGAAAACATTTATGAAAAATATCAACTTACATATTCCTAAGTTGCTTAAACATACAGCTTTGTATTGAAATAAATGTAGGACAAAAGTGAAAATAAATAATATTAAATGTTAACAAATATTTACAATGCGATGGAGGCACATCGTAGCATAGTTGTTTAAGGGAATACACTATAAGCTGGAAGATTAGAATTCGATCCTTATTGGGCTAAGATTTTTAATCGTATTCCTTTTAAAGACACCAAGAAATAGGCCTATATGCCTATATATCCATCCATCCATAGTAATTCTGCCCCAGGACAGGTTTTTCACTGCAATCATAGCATTTTCATGCTATGCTTTGCAGCTTTACTAGGAAATTATAGGTGCAGTAGCTTCCCGATGCTTTCCACACCGATGAAGGATGATGATGATGGCTAGATGATTTTTGGGGACACTAAGCTTCCTGACATTACTGTCGTAGGTGAGGAAAAACTTTGAAAAAATCACACTCAGGAGCCTGTCCCTACCGGGAATCGAACCCGGGCTATATATATATATATATATATAGCCTAGTGTATGTGTGGGTCTTCGTACCATAGTTTGCCAATGCAATACATTACAACACGGAACATCGAGGGTACGATGGCGGCACCATGACTCTAGGGTAGACTCAGCCTCTAACGGAAATGAGTATCTTGGGGTAATTGCGTTCATCATGGAGGGATGATAACACAGCTGATATCTCGTGCCGGTTGTCTAGAACGGTGGAACCTTAAGCTCTCACAATCCCAGCGGACCTCTGAGACCTGTAGTGGAATCATTTTACTTTTCCGGGATAGAGTTTAAGCATTGGTTCGAATCTGAAGATTTTCAGGCTCGTATAGGAACCGCAAACAGTATACAAAATTTAACCGATTTTAATCTGTCGAAGTAATACTTTAGTTGCTTACTATGTCTTATTGAGGCGATGAGCTAACCACATGTCGCTCGGTGACATTTATATGTAAATAAGCGTAACTAAATTAGTTTGGTTAATAAACTCCCGCTACGTAGCACCCGTGTCCGCACAGGAACGAATTGTATATATAGTCTACAAGTACAAAATACTGATTCAAATAGCATAGCTTCGGTAGTAAAACAGAAGTCATTCTGATGTGTGTCAAGTATTTATAAAACTCTACAGCCATTTGAAAGGGCCTCACCCGTCACCAAATAATGGTTCACATAATAATAATAATAATAATAATAATAATAATAATAATAATAATAATAATAATGAATTAACTTACACTAAAGCAATTTCTCTCAACCACACAAAAATGTGTATAAAAAAATAATGTATTAAATAAGTTAATACATAAAAATTAATTATAGATTACATTAGTAAAGATGGGTTCAGGTTTTAATACTCTAATACGCTAATCTTACTTTTGGTTCATTGATTTACCCATCTTTATTTTGTAGAATAAATGCGATTAAATCTAGATTACGGTGAAAGCGTAGTTCGTTCTGGTGTTCCTGATTCATATGACTCATAACGTCATTTTATTTAGTCTGGCCTAAGGCCTTGAGAGGGGCTAAAACCCATTTTTAGCCCTATTCTGCTCTAAATTGACACAGGATCGGAATCATGAGTAAATATGAGTGAGCACCCATTAGTTCATCAGAACGACATATTTAAAAACACGTATGGTTTGCTAACATGAGATGAGGTGAAATGTGATATGAAATGAATAAATGGAGATGAAATGACACGATGGGAGAGGGAAAAGGAGGAGAGTGTTGGTGGAATGGAATTCGGAAAATGGGAGAACCTCGAGAAAAATTTGAAAATCCTGATGTGGTCGACGCCACTACCCGTATGGAACCGCTAGGATTCGAACCTGAGATCTGAGTTGATGCAACCCTGCTAGCCATGTGTCCACGGAGATGACAAAAACATATATTACAAGTAAATACAAATTGATTTGTACATATGAAACTAAAATTAAAATGAGTTACATTAATATTTAAGATTACTAATAGACGATGAACTAGCTGACTGACTGGTACTATCGAACCCGAGGTTCATGTCCGTCTGGACATAAAAGCTCACCACACATCCCTATCCTGAGCTGTGTTTTCCAATCATCCCCTGTATAATCTACTTCCTCAAATCATGGTTAAATTTTATTTTCCCACCCTAATCTTGGTCGCTTTTCCTCTGGTTTTCCTACAAGAAGGTTCCTTGCACGTCTTTAATGTCCTGCCTATCGCAGTCTTGGAGACTTAATTGTTCGTATTATATCTGATTCCCTATAAAGACCGCGAAGCTCACCGTTATGAAATCTTCTATATTCACCTGTTTGTTCATCTCTCATTTCCTAAGAACCTAATTCTCAAATACTCGTAATCTTTTCTCCTCCCTTAAAGTAGGAGTTCATTTTCGCATTCATAAATAGAATATGCACCATCAATTATTCTTCTCAGAGTCCAATTAAGAAAGAAAGCTATTTAAATTTATTTTAAATGATGCTGAAGTTTGACTTTATCGTGAATGCCTTGAAGGGATGTATTTTTATCCAAGATTTAATTTTTTTTTTCAATTTCCCCCCCCCCACGTACCTTGACATGTGTGCACATACTGAGCAATTTGCTGAGGGGCTTGCAATATAAAACACAAAACACAGGTAAACATATTGCAATAATACAAATCTGAAAGCTTGGAAATGTGATGCAATATTTGTTACACATCTGCACTTTGAGTAATAGTGTCGTGTATGAATGGTCTAAAATCTTTGTAAAGCAGAGAAGATTGATGTGTTACATGTACCCTTGTTGCTGGTGTTTGTATGTGATGTATGCAGTGTATATGTGTATGTGGTTAGCTGAATATTGCCTCTATGTTGGGGAGTGAGAGCTCTAGCTATACAAGTACTGTGAGCCGTGATTGCATGCATGCTCGGTCACATATATTAACACACACATACATATACCCCACGGGCATATATGTATATGTGTACACTACAACTGCATCCCATCAGGTACAAGATGGGCTTCCTTACTATCTCTCACAGGAACAACGCGTTAACATCTTATCCCTTTCACTTGGTTAAGCATTTGGTGCTTTGGGAATTCTAGTTATTGAAAAAATTGTGAGGATTGTCAGCGAATCTAAAATTAAATCTGTTTTATCGTAGAATATTTTTAAAACATCGATGTTAAATTATCACACTTATATAATAATACTAATATTAATTTAAAATAATAACAATAGTAATATTCTTCTCTTCTGCATAGTTATATGTTAGGCTTAGAACGTATTAGGTGCAGAAACCAAGGATCTTTCAACATTTCTTTGCTCTTCCAGGTGACTTCCCTCCTGCGGTAGATTAATTATTATACCTTGATATAAGAACCATCCTGTCTGATGTCATTCGAGATACATCCAAACCCCATTCTATATTATCTTATTCGCCTATTCACTTATTATTTCGAATATTCAAGTGTCCTTATATTCCCTAATTACACGCTTTATATTAGCTTGACCTGTATCTATCTATCTATGTGACGGAATCTTTCAACGAGATTTTCATCCACTTAAAATCATTGGATCGACTTGAAACTTTGTATACTTGTAAAGGACCCGTGACAATACAATATTTTATTTCATTTTTTTTTCTAAAATCATGGCCGGAATCATCAGAAAATCAAAAAACGTGTCTTTGTGTCTATGTAACGGAATCTTTGAACACGATTTTCACCCACTTAGAAACATTGGATTGACTTGAAACTTTGTATACTTGTAAAGGACCCATGACAATACAATAATTTCATATTTTGTTTCTAAAATCCTGGCCAGAGTCATCAGAAAATCAAAAAAATGAAAACTGGTACAATAGGTTGCGGACTTGTCGACTTTTTAGTCAACCGTTGTAAGAGCTCAGTTGGTAGACAGTGAACTGTAGTGGTATACAATTTCAGTAATCCATAGGTCGATGATTCAAATCCGGCTTGGAGGATTTTTTTTTTAGAAGGGTATTACTTTTAGCTCATACTACAATAGTATCGAATTTATAAGATATTTACATGTTTATCTTATTCTGTAAAATATTAAAACTAAAACAACACGCTTTATTAGAAAACCGAACTAAAAAAATGAAAAATAATTTTAATTTCCAACACGCTTGGGATAAAATTAATGTGGTCAACAAAAGAATCATCTCCAACACATATAGAATAAAACTAGAGTTATCAACAAAAAGAAAATAATTTTAGCATCAAAAGCGTAGGGTGCTCTATATCAATTAATATATTTGATAATAAACAGATATTGGTAAAAGTAAAGTCTCTAAGAATAACTCTAGTTTTATTCTATATGTGTTGGAGATGATTTTTTTGTTGATCATTTTAATTTTGTCCCAAGCGTGTTGAAGATTAAAATTATTTTTCTTTTTTTTTTTTTAGTTCGGTTTTCTAATAAAGCGTGTTGTTTTAGTTTTTTAAACTATTATTTATTTTATCTCCTTGTGCTATGTATATGTAAAATTTTACTTAGAATATTCATCACTGTTTCTGAGGCCTGTTTCGTTCTTGTAGTTGACTACTACATTAGCCTTAGTGTCTCAGGCATACCTCATTATTGGTCGTATCACTGCTTCATACTGCAAATTATAATTTTCATTTTATCCAGATTTCATCATTCATGCAATGTGCTATTTTGACTGCCTCATAATATTTTCTCCTCTCTTAAAATAAAAGTCCATGTTTCGCCTCCCTATAATATAACTCTGAGAATAACAATTTTATATATTTTCAGTGACCACCGCTGTGGTCTCGAGGTAGCGTGCTGCCTTCTCATGCAGCGGGCCCGGGTTCAATTCCCGGTCGGGACAGGCTCCTGGGTGAGGTTTTTTTTCGGTGTTTTTCCTCACCTTTAAGACTAGTCAGGAAGCTTAGGGCCCAACGGTTTCCGAAAATCATTCGGCTATCATCATCATTATCATCATCATCCTTCACAGGTGTGGAAAACAACGGGAAGCTACCACACCTATAATTCCATAGTAAAGCTGCAAGTCATGGCCTGAAAATGCTATGATTGAAGTGAAAGACATCCCCTACTTCTACTATTTTTCAATACCTTCCCATTCCCAGAATTACTGTGGATGGATATTTTCAGTTTAATGTTTTTTTGAGAAAACTAGGACGATAAGAGTCTCTTTAATGCATAAGAGCATGCATTTCTACAATTGAAGCTACGTTTAATTTATTTGTGCATCTCATTTCTATTTGTAATTATTGTTTCTAGGTAGGCCTACTTGAATTCAGCCACTATTAAAATTTCTCTTATTTGTCATTAACTGTTCGTTTCCATCATGTAATCTATTTCCATGTGCGACCATATATTTAGTTTTACTGATGTTTAGTTGCAGTCTCAATTTCCTAGTGTTACCCAATAGTGTGTGCATCTTGGCCCTTAGTATCTCCTCGCTATCGCCTAATAATACTACATCATCAGCATAAACTAACAGCTTATTAATATCATTGATTCGCAGGCCTCCTTCATCCACTAATGATTTGATGGCATGTTCCAGTACAAAATTGGATAGTAGAGGAAATAGTGTATATCCTTGCACCCATTGCGAATTTCAGAAATATCCGAAAACTATTTGCCTACACGCACCCTACTCTTTGTGCCATTTAGACACATTCGTATTAGTCTAACTTTTTAGGTATTCCGATCTCCATTAGGATACTATATAACTTCACCCTCTTAATTTCTTCGTATGCCTTTCTGAAGTTTACATATTGATTGTTGCTACACAGTGCCATTATATTCCCACTTCTTTTCTAAAATGTGTCTTATACTAAAATTTGATCTATTGTAGACCTGTTTCTTCTAAATCCACATTGATGATCACATATTACGTCGTCAATATAGTGAGTAAATCAGGATACAAATATATTTGTTAAGATTTTGTACGAAGTTGAGAGTAATGAGATGCCCCTGTAGTTGTTGCAATCTCTTTTATCTCCTTTCTTATTGGACGATAATCGATTCCTTCTATTAATTTGGAAGAACCTCTTTTTCTCAAATCATACTATGCAACCGACATATTTTGTCTACTAGTTTTTCTCCCCTTGATTTTATCAGTTCTGGTGGGATCCCGTCTGAAATATGATGTTTGATACATCTTCAATTTTTCTAATGCACTTGGTTCCGTTACTTTTATTTCTGCTGCCTGTAAATCATCCTCTTCAATATCATATTCTGCACATTTAATAGATGATTAAAGTAATTTTTTCCATCTATTTAATATACTCCTGGAATATGCAATCATATCCCCAACTAAAATAAATTAAATATAGTACTTAGCTTTGTTGAAAATGTACATCATTTAAAATTTGTTTTACCTGAAGTATCCTGGTGAGTGCGGGATATAGTCTTTAGGTTCGATAAGCCATAGCTTTTGTTAGGTATTAGATTTTACTATGACAATAACTGTATCATATCTGTATGTTTATCTCATCAGATATGTGGAGAGTCAGAAATAGCTGATGGATTACAGTTGTGAAGCAAGGCTGTCATTCTTCATTACTCACTTTTAGTTCATGGAAAGTAAATTGGACAGGCAACATCTATGTTAATAAAATTAACCCTGAGAATAAGTTTATTCCCACTGTAACCTTTTGTAATTTGTGAGCTGGTCTCTGGTCGATACTAAAATGTTCAGATTTCTATGCTCTCATTTTGCAGCATATTAATATTTCAGATTAATATTGGTTTCTTCTGATTATTGACCGTATTTGTATTTGAAACCCAGTATATTTTACGGTAATTGAATGCCAAAAGAGAAACTAGAAATATGTCCCGTATTTCACAAAATTACGAAAAAATATATAGCCCTGACATCTGGTGCAATATTTTTACCTTTACGGGGATTATGCCAGGCACATAAATTGAAATAAAAAACGAAAAACGCCAAATTATTGTTGAAGTACCTATGTGTATAATTGAGGAAATTATGTCGATTTCCCCTCTCCCAAAAATATGCGAGAAATGCCTTACAATTGAATGAGAAGTTGAGGTAAAACTTACCTAAAATCTTTGCCTCTAGTCTAAAGTGTCGCAGGTTCAACGCGGCATGTATCGACGGACTTTTAGGATGAAACAATCCAAGTATCACGTCGTTCGGGAGGGAATGTAAGCCGTGGATCCCGAAACGTAAGATTTTTGGTGCTCGTAAAAGCCTGATTTAAATTTTACCGACCTATTTTAATCCAAGTAGGCTAATACCTTAGTTACGTACTAGATGTCTCATTGAGGCGATATGTTCACCACATGTCACTTACCGTCATCTGTATGTAAAAAAGCGTAACTAAATTAGCTTGTCCAAGAAACTCCGCGATAGAGGAGCACTCATGTCTTCATGAGGGACGTATGGATTGTTGAATTATTATATTTAATCGCTATGTTTTCAATGGAAAACATGCATTAGTCATTGACCAAACGGAATAGTCTAGTTATTTTTATGCGACACCAGATTATACAATAAACTGTAAACTAATCTGGTTTACACTATCTTGCCTATTTTCTCATCTAAAGAAACGAAATGAGTAGGCCTACAAAATATTATGTGGTACAAGGATTTAGTAATGTATTAATTTATATAATAAACCTGAATATAATCGCGGAAACTTATATTATTATGTTAGCCAACATGTCGCTAGGAGTTCCTTGCTCTCCATTAGAATATTGGCAGGTATACCTCTGGCATAGAATACCCAACCTTCCAGTTGACACTGATAAACATAGAAAAATAAAGAATGTCCCAGTGAAATCTACGATTCAAGTTTTTGTATGATGGTGAGAAACAAGGATTGTTTAAACATTCGAATTAATGTATCTAAATTCTTGATTTTTGTGACATTTCTGGCTTTCCCATGTTGTCTTCAAATATTATTCAAAATGAGTTTTTATAACTCATTTTATCTATCAACTCATTGTTACGACAGTTTTTAAAAGTGTATTTAGTTTCTCTTAAGTTATCACTGGGATACGTTCAAACTTCATTCGAGGCCAGGCCACTCTTGTGGACCCAAAAAGTCACAATTTTTTAAAAATTTAAAAACCTCAAATTTCATTTCGAATGGTCATTTTTGTGTATAATGTGAAGATAGGCCTATATTTGTATTATTATTATTTTTTTATTATTGTTTTATTATTATTATTTTATTATTTTTATTTTATTATTATTATTATTATTATTATTATTATTATTATTATTATTATTATTATTCAATGCCACAGATTGTCATTTCGACATTTCTAGTGCTCTCATCCTTCTGATATTGGCATACTTGTAACCTACTCCTGAGATTGGGGCTCTTGGAAGGCGGGGTTGCGCTGCCCTGATGATATGATGGGTGATGTCCTTAATCCTAAACTTAATCTAAGGTGAATATTAATGATGATGGTTATGATGGTCATATGATGTTCGGAGACCATTCGGGCCATAGAGTCTCCTGACATTTATCTTATAGGTGATGAAAATCCCTTAGAAAACCTCACCCAGGAAACTTGTCCCGTCCTGAGATCGAACATGGACCGTTGCGTGAGGCAGCACGTTGCTTCGAGACCACAGCGGTGGACTACACACACACACACACACACACACACACACACACACACACACACATATATATATATATATATATATATATATATATATACACACTGGTGTCCAAAAGTTTAGGATCATTTGTAAAACGGAAAATCAAAATGCTTAAAGAGGAGCAAGGAGTAAAAATTATTTATCAAAACATTTCTCAGTACATTTAGTTTAGTTTACATACTAAATTATAATCTCTCTTCAACAATGAAAAAATTAATAGAAATTATAAATGAAAATTGCATTGTTGCAGTTAAGCCCTGTTCCATAAATCTTCATTTTTAAAGAGAGTTATGATATAATCAGATGTAGTGTAAGAACAGATTGCAGTAAAATGGCACAAAGACAACATCTGGACCCTCTGCTTCGGGGTAGAATTATTGGGCGGCTAGAAACAGGACAGACACAAATTGAGGTCTCCATAGCACTTAATGTGCCACAAAATGTTATATCTAGGTTATAGCAACGGTTCCAAGAGACCGGAGACGTTAGGCGAAGACCAGTGGGAGGTCGTCCAAGAGTTACAAATCCTCAGCAGGATCGATATCTTGCATTAACTGCAAGAAGAAACCGAACAATGTCTGCCGGACAACTGAGTTCAGAACTTGCGGCCGCCTCAGGTATCAGAGTATTCAGACAAACTGTCTATAGAAGACTCAGAGCTGCTGGTCTGTATGCTAGACGGCCTGTAGTGTGCGTCCCACTCACCCTTGATAACAAGAGAGCACGTTTACGGTGGAGTCAGGAACATCGCGACTGGACTCTAAATCAGTGGAGCAGCGTGCTATTTACAGACGAGTCCAGATTCAGCTTGAACTGTGATTCGCATCGCGTGACTATCTGGAGGGAGCAAGGAACTCGTTACAACCCCATGAACATCATGGAAAGACATCCATTTGGTGGCGGTGGTCTCCTGGTATGGGGAGGTATAATGATGAATGCACGCACAGAGCTTCACATCTTCGCAGGTGGCACTGTTAATGCTCAGCGGTATAGAGAAGAGATCCTGGAACCTCATGTAAGACTTTTCAGGGGAGCTGTGGGTCCAGAATTCATATTCATGGATGACAATGCCCGACCTC
The DNA here is from genome assembly GCA_030220185.1 of Diploptera punctata. NCBI lineage: Eukaryota > Metazoa > Arthropoda > Insecta > Blattodea > Blaberidae > Diploptera > Diploptera punctata. The sequence continues at coordinate 443,453 of JASPKZ010005696.1, forward strand.
ACAGGTCACAACTGGTGGATGAGTTTCTTCAGGAGGAAGATATCCAGCGTATGGAGTGGCCAGCGAGGTCTCCGGATATGAATCCTATAGAGCATGCATGGGATGCCTTAGGGAGACAAATTGCATCTCGTCAGCCTCCTCCGAGGACACTTCAAGACCTTCACATTGCTCTTCATGAGGAGTGGAATTTGCTGAGCATCGAACTCCTGAACAACCTCATCACTAGCATGCCACGTCGATGTGAGTCTTGTGTAGCTGTCAGGGGTAATCACACCCCATACTAATCATTTGAACCATTGTTGTTCAACTTTTATGTTCGAATTCTGAAATGCAGTTTTCGTTTGTTGTGAAAATGACAAGTGAATGACGTATTCATGCCATTGTTTCTTTCGTGCCATGTTTCTAATTATCTGTGACATACCCTTACCAAATTTTGTATTATTCTGACAAATGCTTTATAATAAGTCGGCAAATGAACTAATTATCCGTAACTTTTGGACATAAGTGTATATATAACATGAAAAGAAAAATGTACGCCTGAACCATGATTTGAACCCAGGATCTCTAACTAGGTACATTAGTGCGATACGAGTTATGCTTTCTAGGCATCCTAGCACAAACATTTATTTTTCCTATATACAGGGTGTTACTGAAATGAGTGCAGATTTTTCGTGTGATGGTAGGGAACATCCATACAAGTATATTAACACAGTGAACCTTGGGTCAGAAATGCATTGTTGTGGGTCTACAGAATAAAACAGCATTTGAAAATGTTGAACACAGCTCCGTGCGTCTCATCTCGGACTGATGAACTTATATCTGGATGCTCCCTGATTTCCGCAGTCGCTGCCACGGTCCTTGCTATAAGCTCTGGAGCTGTGCATCCAGGTCAATGGTCGCCATTTCCAATAATTACTGTAAAATAACATGTAGTACCTTCCATTTTTCTTAGAGTTTAATAAATAACGTGTTCAACAATTTTAAATGCTGTTTTATTCTATAGACCCAAACAATGAATTTCCGACCCAAGGTTCATTGTGTTAAATTACTTTTGTTTGGATGTTCTCTACCACCACACGAAAATCTGCACTCTTTTCGGTAACACTCTGTATATATTCTATCATAAGAGGTAGCAGGAACTCGGTCCCACTGCCCTCTCGTGAGTACTATAACAAGTAAGCAAATTAAAGATGTTTACTTTATAGCAGCGACGCTTCTTTATTTCAATGTTTAATAAATATAAATATATTAAACATTGAAATATATATATATATATATGATATTTCTTCAAAAAATAAATTATATCTGAAAGGGTCAATTTTATAAACTGCAGTTTAATTTTTAAACATATCTGAGATTCTTGATTATAATTTACTCTGCACCAAGCATTACAAGAGCATGTTTATAAGAGGAAACAACCGACGTAACGTATTACTTACAAATATAAATAAGAAAATCGCAATTGAAAGCTGGAAGTGAATGGCCGATACATTTTGCTCAATGACTTCTTATTTCAGGCTTGAGGTTTTTATGTGCCATAATTATACGATACGAGACCCACAACTTTACTTGCCTTCCGAAGGCAGCCATACACAGGATTTTTTTAATCTTGAAAAATTATTCGACCCCGATCGGGTTTTAACCCACCAATTTCGAAACCAGACACAAATATGATAACTCTTTATCCACCGGACCGACAGCTTCTAATGGAAGTGAGATTTTGTTCGATATGTCCAATATTTAAGGTGTTAATTTTTAAACGTAATAGATTTTGGTGTATAACAGATTACTTTTTGTAGAGTAATTAATTGTTATTTATAATTTAGCCTATAATATTCCTTAAGGTCTAAGCCTCCTGCCAGCTGAGGGGCTAACGTAGATATATCATTTTTTAATATAAGGCTTCTTCTAGTAGAAGAGTTTTATCTCCTTAAAATATTTACAATCTTTATATTGCTTCTTATTTTCTTCTTCATACAAGTTCCGATTCCAAGTATCATAGCTGCTGTGTCCATCTTTTTCGTGGGCGTCCCCGATCTCTTATTCCTCCTCTCGGTTGATTGTTCAGACTTCCAAGGCAATCTATTGGTATCCATACTGCATACATTTTCATGCCATTTTCTCCTATACTATTCTATTTTATCTGTCAAACTGAATATCTTTACCGAGAATTTACGAGTGTATTGCTTGGATAAGCCATTCCTAGAGAGACTACTTGTCTAGTCTAGTCTGTATTCATACATCCAAAAGTCGGACAAGGGTGCTTCCTATCGATAGTTAATTAAGCCAAGTTAGTAAAGCATTTTTCCTTTCAGGTGTCAACATGACAGGTGGTTAGCACATCGCCTTATAGAGACATCTAGTAGACAACTGAGGTATTATTTAGATGGGAAAGGCCGATTAAATTTTAGCCAAAGGCCGTAACATTGGCTTGAGGTTCTTTTAAGAGCCCGAAAATCTTCAGACTCTGGACCCACTGTTTAAATTTCCTCCCGAAGGATTATGCCGATTTTTCTTAGACTAATCTTAGAGTGAAATCCATAACGTTTCACGCTCACTTCTGGTTGGTAACTGATAACCCCTTAACGATACATCTTTATGAGTACAATTCAAAACCATGGCTCCGCCATACATTTTATAAACTGGTGGTTTCAATCTGCTTTGCTAGTGTCTTCACGCGTCTCTGTTTCTAGCTCGTCTCTTCCATTGGTTCCCCCTCTGTGCTAATATGCCAGTTTGTCTAGTTCTGTGCTGTAACCATGTATCTCAAGCCGATGCTATGTTTCCATATGGTTAGCCGGGTGGGTGCTCCTGGTTCCATTTATTCACCCAACAGTTTGAAACACTGGTGATCATGTATCTCATATCTTTCTTCTGAGGTCCTCTTTGTTGTGTATTCTATTCTTTGTTGATACGCGTTATTTATATTATAAATGATCAAATAAATTATATCCCACATCATGGCTAAGCGGTCTTCCCATAGATTATTTTCCTTAAGTCTATCAGGATTTATGTTCCCGACTTCTGGGTTAATGTGGCTTAAGTTTTGACTTAATACCATAACTATCTGCTCAGAGTCCATCAAAATAATTCCGAATTCAGTATAAGTTCACGGAATTTGGATGCCTGTGTTCGTTTGAGAACTAAAATATAAGTTGGGCTGAAAAAAGTACCGGTATCTGGATAGCAACTAATTTCTATACACATTGTTTACAAAATGCGTGTCTTTGTCGAGCGTCTCCACTGCCTGCTCGGAGCGAAGAGTGTGTATGTTCGACTCTCCTGAGTAATAGACATGTTTACGTGACGTGTGGTTGTATCAGAATGCCGAAACAAAAATTGTGCAAAGATGAGTCCATTCCTACACAACGCGGACTATACTAGAAGTCTGTCCCGAGTGAGCGTGTCAACGTGCAGTTTGTAAACATAGCGGTCTAAGTACGATGCAGCCTAGCCTATAACCAATACTTTTTTTCAGCCCTAAATATAACAAACCCCCTTTCTCTATTCTCCCGCCCGCCTTGAATCCGTGTAACGCTACATAGCAAACATCAACGATAATAATTTACCAGATAAAACATCAAAATTTTGGTGACGATTTAGAGAAAAAGTTTGAATTCATTTTTTAAATATACTCGTAGATAGATAGAGATACATTTTCTGTAAAACAATGTTCTACAGTAATTTAATGTCAATGCTACAACATCCATGGATACTGTAAAGAGTCTATAAAGTTAATTTGATTGTTATTTTCAAATTCGAACAAGAGAGATTATTTATATCTCCCGGAAAAACAAAATATTGAGTATATTCACCGACACCACCTCATAACTGTTTGAGTTTTAATAAATTTACATTTATTTAAGTTTACTAAGGACCAACACGCACCCTTTATTGAGTAAAACTAACAAATTTTGGGTGGAACTAAACGCCATTAAAACTAAACATATGGTTACACACAGAAATTAATTTTATAATAGAAATAAAGAAAATATTGAAGCAGTGACTGAATTTAAATACTTAGGAATAATAATTACAAACAGGAATTAGATAGATAAATAAATTAGGCTCAATTTATGAAACGCATGCTGTTACGCATTACAGGAACTCTTATCGCAGCTTCTCTCAAACAACGTTGAACTTCATAATTATATGAAATTGTTATTCTTCCGTTTAAATTATATGAAAGCGAAACATGGACTCTTACTTTAAGAGAAGAGGAAATGTTACGATAATATGAGAAAGTTGTTAGCAAATGCTTGTTTAAAAAGAAACCAATATACATGTGATGTGAATGGAGAAGACTGCCTAACAGTGAGCTTCATGATCGTTATGGGAAACCATATGTAATAACAAGAAGACTTAAGTCACGTAGATTGCAATGGGGAAGGCATGTGGCACGAATGGGGAATGGAAATCCTTGTAGGAAAGCCCGAAGGACCGTGCTTAGTAGATGAGCGAATATTGAGGTGGAAGAACGTCATTAACTATGATTTGAAGGGGATAAAGTGTGCAGGGTATGATTGGAAAACATTAGCTCATGATAGAGATACAGCCTATGTAGGTCGCGCGGCCATGAACCTACGGGTTCGATAGTGTCAGTGAATTAGTTAATATAGGCTACATGTTGTTACTATTCAGTGTAGGAATGTTAAGCAGCATGTTTATTTGTCCAAATTCTTTTCTTTTTACATAAAGTAAGCAATTGAATGGTACGTATATTGATCCATCCATAGTAATTCTGCCCGAACGCAGGTCCTTCACTGCATTCATAGCATTTTCATGCCATGCTTGCAGCTTTACTAGGGAATTGTAGTGTGGTATTAAAATATATATGTAGTCAATATGCCCATTTCACCAATTAATGTTTTGAAATGGTCAACAAGTTTCTACAGCCAAGCTGTCATTCTCAAGACCAGATATTGACTGAAGACAGAATTGATAATAAGTAAAGAAACAAAGGGCCCTATTCCGTACAGCGCCCTCTTTTCTCTAATTGAAACAAAAGAGGATTAGTTTTAGTATGTTTTATTGTTCACTTATGAATGATTGCGTCATGTGACGTAGTTTGTTTTTAACTGAATTTGTTTCTTTACTTATTATCAATTCTGTCTTCAGTCAATATCTGGTCTTGAGAATGACAGCTTGGCTGTAGAAACTTGTTGACCATTTCAAAACATTAATTGGTGAAATGGGCATATTGACTACATATATATTTTAATATTATATCACCAAGAAGATCACTTGTGTATTAAATGTAGTGTGGTAGCTTCCCGTTGCTTTCCACGCCGGTGAAGGATAATGATGATGATAATGATAAGGGTGATGATGATGATGATGGTGGTGGTGGTGGTGGCCATATGATTTCTGGCACCGTTTGGGCCTTAAAGGTTTCCTGACTTTGTCTTACAGGTGAGGAAAAACCCCGATGAAAACCTCACTCAGAAAAACTACCCCGACCGGGGATCGAACCTGACCCGCTGCGTGACAAGGCAGCACGCCACCTCGAGACCACAGCGGTGGACAGTATATTGATGTATAAGTAATAATTCCTAATTTTGTAAAGAAGTTGTTTACAGTGAGTAACTGGTGTAATCCCACGTTGAGGGATGAGATGGACGAAGTCCTATTATTAATGATCTGTGATATACAAAGTTGCCGACTGAGCAGGCCTATCTCACCATCACAGGGGCAGATAAAATTACATGGAAATAAATGGATGGAATGGGTATTGAGAAGTGGTGGGATGAAGATTTTAGCAGGGTAAAATGGGAGAAACACCGTGAAAAAAACTACACTGGCTTCGATTCGTTCGCTACGAATATGGAATGATTTATACTTGAACTCGGGACCTAGAAGTGGAGAGCGAATGTGCCGCGGAGCCTCCAGTTAAATTACATTTGCATTAATTATAGTCTGATATAATTTTTCTGTATTTTTTTTAAATACTTAAGATATGCACAACAACAAATTATTATAGCTAAAGTAATTCGAAATAAGACAAAAAATAAACTATGAATGAAGGTTTCCTATCTAAATTTGGGCCCTCAGTATAAATGTGACGTCCTATAACGGTGTTAGACATAAAAAGTAAATCGTATTATATTGTCTGCGCAGATCAGCGGATGTTCGTGAGTTGTATGCACTGTACATCCTGCACGAGTCTGTTTGTTTAATGTGAGCTATATGCAGCGCAAGACAAGATCATTTGTTCATATCATATGTCAATACAATTCTCTAATTTTAGTTAGTAATAAAATCCAAACTATTTTTAAAATAAATATTCAAGTCCTTATGCAGGATGTTTCCTCAGCTAGTCGAATGTATGGTCCGATTTTGCTGGTTTGCGGGATGTATATCTATTTTGTTGATCCTAAAATTAGCAAAACACTCATTTCTCGTGCCATGTATTTAAAAGTGTCGCACTTCAGTGAAAATAAGTCATACTTTATCGTAAGTTAATAGATCTGCTTCTAGAATATTGATGTAGGCCTATAATTTGGCACTGCCTTTCTTTTTCATTATTTTATTAGAAGTCATCATCATCATCCGGTATCATGACAGCTGCCGCCGTTTTCAGGAAACCAAACGCCATTCCTCTCTGTCCATCCATTGATATTTCTCCAATCCTCTGATAATAATCATAGCCGCTTGCACACCTTCAATCCAGGTTTTCTTTGGTCTTCCTTTCTTCCTTCTTTCCACTGGAATCCAAATTAAATAAATTAAATCAATATATCTTATAGGGTAGGTCTTCATTGCCAATTTAAGAGTTAATTAAATTTTATTGGATGGAGATATATTGCGACGGAGCAATATATATATATATATATATATATATATCCTACATATACTGGTCATGGTCATTTTCGGTGTCTACTTAAAGGATCGGCGAAGATATGTAAAAATTTACAAAAATATATTAACGAAAACAATCTCAAACGGTTAATTTATTGGGAATTAACTAAAAACAACTATAACGTTTTCTCTCATTCTGCATAAAAAATGCATACCCACCTTCTTCCGGAGAAAGTAAAAATGTGCATGGATTGTCGCATAAGTAGACCTATGCTAAGTCAACTTCAAGCCTGAAATAAGAAAGACTGAGTAAAGTTTTTCGGTCCTTTCACATCCAGATTTGAATTGCATTGTTTTTAAACTTGAGTTCATAATTATCGTCGTTAATAAAATAGTTACTAGTTTTTTGTCCAATGCTACCAGGCTATCTTGCAGCATTTCTGGCTTCATTCTCTCCTGGCATTGGCGGAAATGTAAGTCACTTCAGAGTTTGGGTGCCTGGATGGCGGACTTACCGCGAAGATAATGATGGGTGATAACTGATACGAAGCACAAGGTGACGTTTAAACAAAAATTTAGCAAAATTCGAATTTGGGCGACCACAGATTTGATAGGGAATTGAACTCGGGATCTTACAAACTATAGTTGGAAGCTCTGAACTCATGATCATGAGGTTAGATAAATTATTGTTTGTAAAACGCCTTATTTTGCAAAAAAATAGCCTTGTTGCTATATTTTCACATAAGAAGTAACAATCGAAAACTAATATTTCTTCTTCTTCTACTCGTTAGGACATAAGGCCTGTTCTGGCTCAGAGGGAATCACACTAGTCTTTTCTAGGATGACCCACATCTTTATAATCTTCTAGTTTGTAATCCAAGATCTCTCTGCTTGGTTCATACATAATATATGGGTGCCAACTATTTTTATTAGGGGGAAAAAAACTGAGTGACACTATCATGTCCGCGCGGACATAAGGTCTCCATAAGTCCTTATCCTTAGCTAATGTTTTCCAGTTTTCCCCTTATAATTCACTTCCCTCAAATTATGGTTAATATTATTCTCCCATCTCATTATTTGCCTACCTACTGGACTTAACTGTTGTTATTACGTCTGGCGTCCTGCAAAGCTTAAATGTAGCATCTTCCAATGGTATGACAGTTAAAATCTTCGTCGAATTTTCGTTTGCAGTGAGGTGGTTACTTTCTTCCGAGGTTGGTTCCTCCATTACAGTTGAGCAACCATCAGAATAACAGAATTTTAACGGCTCTCTGCAGCAGGCACGACGAAACGTCGAGGAAGTTTTTAATCCTTATGCCTGTATCACGGTTTTTTTTTCGATCGAAAGATTCTATATTTAAACATACTTCTTTGCAATTTACGTTTAAGAATCATGATGTTTATTAAACAATGATGAAAAAACGGAGGATGAAAATTTTGAATAATGTACGGTTCAAATTTTAAAATGATAATTGGAGTTAATAATTTTATCAATCATATGGAAAACCCACATGTTATATGACAAAGTAAAATTTCCAGCTTTAGGTGGTTTGAATATGCTGAGAGATGTGTTAATGAAAGATAACTGATCAAATGTACGTATGTAGGCAAAATGACTTAAACAATTATGGTTGGAAGATGTGGAGGAGGATGGGATAGATACTGGAGCAGACGAATACAAGATAAACTAGAATGGATTTCAACAGTAGAAGTGTTCTGTCTTAAGAAGTGCTTTAACATCAGGGGGGGGGGAGAGAGAGAGAGAATTACGTTATACTTGAAGCTGCTCCACATCAAGAAATGGAGTGATTTTTTAATGTAAATAAATTAAAGTAAAATCCATTTTATCACGTTTTAAAGAGCTTTGTCAGAAAAATGAGATGACTTGAAGATATTTATGGGTTATATTTAAATAAATAAGTGCATTCATTGCTTGTTACTAATACATTGAGGTGCACGAAGCTATGTCCGTGCCGGAATGTAGCAAACGAGGTGGGTCGCGCCCTTCCGGTCCATTTCAAGAGCATAGGCCTTGCAGTCGGTTAGCCAGTCAGTGTGGGAGGCTATTACTGCGAGCCCCCATCCCTCCTGCCCCGCAGATTGAATGTGATGCTATTATTGGCAAACAAACTCACCAAAAAGGATGAAACGGTCGACACGGTTCACAAAGTTGCATCCCCCTCCGGCAGGGTATCATGGTGCGGAAGTTCACAAAGGGGCCACTGCTCGCAATATGATGTATAGATTAAGTTTGGTTCATATTTCACGGGAGATGATATTGCATTTTGGGAAAATAATCGCACGGTTGATCTGCGTTGCTGCTCATTTCTCGTCATGCAGCAACATGCAGTTTATTTGGTCGCCTGTTTGCTATTGGCTGTTTACGAAATAATATTACCACACTACTGGACATGATGTAATGCAATGTTTCAATGTAATGAAAGCAGGACGTTATTTCTACGTTTTCCTTCAACCGTTGTGAGCATGTATTCGTTAATCTGGTCCCTCGTATTCATATTATTTGTTTTTTATTTTTCCTTGGTGCAACTGTTGAACAAATACAAATTGTTATTTTGGTTGCACACTTGCGGCAGATACTGTGTCATGAATGAAAGAATTATTACAACTTAATGTGAATTTAATTATTTCAGACCAATTTGGTTTTTTAAGCTGTTGCAACTAGTTGTCACAGCTGTGTTTTACGGCCAGCATTATTAATAGGAAGAAGGCCTATAAAGACAAATAAAATCTCAAATTATGAATATAGTGATACCTAGAATTGTAGTTAAACAGTATAAATAAAATACTGATTAAGCAGACGCTTTAAAATCTCAGATTATTAGCATCTTAATTAAAAATTGGGATAGGTCTCTTATTTCAGGCTTGAGGTTATTTTCCGTGCCGTAATTCTCGTCATGGACTTTTCTTCCCATCCGAAAAAAAATCCATGCTAAGTATTTCTGTGCTCATAAAATCCACCGACTCTCACTGGATCTGAACCCTCGAACCATCCTCTTCTTCAGGATGTGTCATTTCACTATAAATCATGATCTGGGAACCAATCAAATACAATGGATGTTCCAAACCAGCTGATATAATGCAATAAACAACCATTGCCATCCATTACTAGCAAGTGACATTGTTAGGAAAATTGTAACACCGGTAAGTTATAAAGCAGACAGGCAAATTTAGGTCCCCATGTTCAGTGCCATCAGGTTGTCTTTACAATATTTCTGGCATTTTCTCCTGCATTGGCAGAATTACTTCTCAGATGGGGACGCTTGGAAGGCGGAGATACCAAACACCGGGACAGCTCTTAAACCTAAACTTAACCCAAATTTCAGACCATTGACAAATCACAAGAATAATTTAATTTAAGGAAAAACGCTGAGACCTCATGAACTTTAATCGGAAGCTCTGACCACAGAACCACTATAGTAGGGTAAACTAGGCTAATTTTGTGACACGGATAATTTCGTTATATTTTTTATTTCGTTTGTAACGAAGTTGTACTGGCATTGAAACACATTTTTTTTTTCTATATTGTAGATGGCAAAAGTCTACTTTCTGAACGTGTTTTCATATTTGTGATAACAGCATTCTTTGGGTGTATTTTATGTTAACTTGTAGAGGAAGTGTTTTCATTCATGTTAGCAGTTCTTCTTCTTCTTCTTCTTCTTCCGAATGCAGTATTGGGTGATGATGCCCGTTCTGCGACTACAAAAACTGATCTTTCCATCGGTTGAAGGGTCTTCCGAGGTCTCTTTTGCCTTTAGGGTTGAGGTGGTAAATCATCTTTGGTAAACGGGAATTTGACATTCTCTGGACGTGTTGGAACCATTTAATCTGACTATTTAACTCATGCCCCAAATGGGAGTCAATGACCAATCACGTTTCAATGATTTCTGTTTTACAACCAATCAGAGTCGTGTTTCACCAAATATTTATCAGTGTTATAATTACCATATTAAAGAAAGCTCCTCCTTACAATATTGCGTTCCTTTGGCAATAAATAGTATGATCTGGTTGCAGTGATAAACAAAAGAAGCAGTAGAAGCGTACCTATCGTTTCTCATTTGTTTTCAAACATCGCCGTTTACATTAAATATATAAATATTTTAAAATAACTATAGTTAAATAATGATTTGTGAGTAAACAGCTTAATTTTATTCGTTAAATAGTCCTAACAAATGCCACTCTTGATTTCCAAATTCTCTAGATAAATTCACTCCTCACTTCGTGAGTCTTGAATTTATCGATAATTTGGAAATCACTCGTGGCATTACTTATGATAATTTTGTATACGTTCAACCATTTCCCTACTATTCCACTGCATCCTTATCTCATCACTTTTCATTCTATCCCTTAATGTTACTCCAGTTAGTGATCGGAGGAATCTCATTTGTGAACTATTAATGCGGGATTTATCTTTTGCTCGAAGTGTCCAGCATTCACTTCCGTATAGTAGAGCAGGTTTGGCTATGACATTATGAAATCTAAATTGGATTTCTTTCCTCATTTTAGCAGTTGTTAGATTTAACACTTGTCTGTGATTGAAGAACATTTTTGAATAGATATTCTTCGATACTAAAGGCGAACGGATATAGGCCTAATGTCGACAATTTGATCTATGTTTCCATGAAAAGGGTCACGGGTTGACTATCTATAAGTGGGATTTCAAATGCATTGGATGTAACATGAGTGATTAAAAAGTTCGTCACGAATTTACTTCTAATACTATCACGAAATTACCCGAGTTCTTTAACCTCGAGAAAAAATAGATATGTTTTGTTTTTATTATATACAACTTTCCTCATTAGAGGATTGCCTCAAGGACAAAGTGATACAGACAATTAATTTTTGAAATTCATGAAATACATTTTGTAAATACTTTTAAAAAGTTTCAAATTGCAATCAAGGCGTACACACTCTAAAGTAGAAATTTTGTAAATATGGCTTCTTAAAATTGAAATTGATCCTCTAATGGCAGCGATGGCAATTAAGGTCACATTGGTAATAAAATAAAATTTATATTTGACAACTCAGCATATATATTTCATTCGTATATCCTTAACTTAAATATTCCTAAGACTCTAACCAGAAATTCTCATAATATTAAGATATAATAGTGTAAACGCTTAGTATCATGAAATTAGCCGAGTTTGATATATATCTATCCACTCGCTTTAGACATGAACCAATTGTCAAGTTATTTGGAGCCCACACATTTCCGCCAGAATTGTATTTTCCGTCACTAGGAATCTGATAATAATCTTGAGTACAGTACACTTGCGCAACATCAGTTTTATCTTCATTTCCTTCGGTAATATTAAGTGCATAGGATGGCAAAACATTATGTTCGCGTGGCTGATGACAGAGACTGGCCTTGGCGCTCTGGAATCAGCTGACCGACGCAGTTTATTCATTCTTTGCATAGTTCACGTGCGTGTGTAATCTGATCGCCCCGTCCCAACTCCAATTATTTGAAAGTAATATGTACGTAGACTCTAATTTTTGTTTTTACTCATGTCACCAGGTTACCTTTATGACATTTCCAGTTATCCTCTCCTGGCATTGGCGGAATTGTAAACCACTTCTTAAGTTGTGGCGCCTGGAAGATGGACTTGCGTTATCCCGATTATATTATAGGTGATGAATAATAATTAAGCGCCAGGAGAGTCCTTAAAATCCAAACTTAACAAAAATATAGACCATGGGAGGAATAATTCTCTTTAAGAAAAAATCCCTGTGGTCTAACCGGGAATTGAACCCGTGACCCCATGAACCATGGTCAGAAACTTTGACCACTAAGGTCATTAGGCTGGTCTATAGGCCCTAATCTAATCTATATAATTTTGGCCATGTGTAAAATCTATAATTTCTAAAGTAGAATCGTACCTCAAAGAACTGCCAGGAAACCACTCGCATTGAACAAATACAAAACGTTTCTCATCGGTATATGACTCATTTCAAGAAGATTTTAAATCTTTGAACCATCGTTCATTCCAAGCTTTCAAGATTTTTTTAGTAGACGGGCGTGGTGGACTAGTGTTTTTGCTCCTTGATTCTAGTCCCTTGCCTCAAACCCGGCCGGGCTCAATGATTTTTTTAGAATAGAAAAATCCAAGGAGCAAGTCCTCCGGGAAGGACTAAGTCCAGCTCCCGAGTCTGAATAAAAAGGCCTCTAAACAAAACTTACCAAATTCTCCCATCTTAGTACTATCTTGGTTTCCTAGATGTTACTATGAGGCGGAACGCTGACCCCGGGCCATTCAATGGCATCTATCCGAAAACAGGTGTAACTAAATTAGCATAACTGAATTTCTTTCCTCCAGGGGCAGAGCGCCGAAGTCTTGTTGAGAGAAACAAGTGCTACAAGAAGAAGTGTAATAAGTAAGGTTTTGACATTTTGTGACGACAAAAATTATTATTATTATTATTATTATTATTATATCGGCCGCGGTGGGCTAGTGGCCATGCTCCTTGCCTCTGGTCCCGAGGGTCGCGGGTGCAAACCCGGCCGGGGTCGATGGATTTTTTTAGGATGGAAAAATCCAAGGAGCAAGTCCTCCGGGAGGGACTTTAAGCCGTGGGTCCCGAGTCTGAAGATTTTCAGGCTCGTAAAAGATCCTTAAGCCTGAATGAAAAGGCCTCTAAGCAAAATTTACCGAATTTTCCCGTCCTAGTACTACCTAGGTTTCCTAGATGTCAGTATGAGGCGGAACGCTGACCACGGACCACTCAGATGACATCTATATGAAAATAAGTGTAACTAAATTAGTATGGTTCAAATTCTTCCCTGTAGGGGAGAGCGCCTAAATCTCTGTTAAGGGAAACATGGGCTTACAAGAGAGATTATTATTATTATTACTTTATTTCTAGTTAATGATAGGTTAGTTTTCGAAACGCTTCGAAGGCTTCTAAATTTTTGTTTGGCGATTGGATTTTGAGTGATAGTATAATATGTACGAGTAACAATACCATCTCCATGACTATTTAACTCATGCCCCAAATGGGAGTCAATGACCAATCACATTTCAATGATTTTTTATTTACAACCAATCACAGTCGTGTTTCGCCTAGAATTTACCAACTTTTATCATAATAAAGAAAGCACCTCCTTTTTAACATTCTGAATAGGTCGTAGCATTATTTTGCCGTGACTGACTCTCCAAGAAATACGGCTACGACATTGTATATATAGTGCATGAATATCAACACGTAGATCATGCGGGAGTTTATATAAAAAATTTATAGCATTTGATTATACCACCAAAAAAAGAAACCACTGTTTGCACTTTCTTAAATGTATTTTTTCCCAGGTAATAACATTCCAGAAAAATATAATTGTCATAGGACATCAGAAATGAATTAATATACAGTTGGATGTGTTTCATTTTTTCTCCACTAGAGTGCAGTTTTACAATATTGGGTTCCTTTGGCAATACATAATATGATCTGGTAGCAGTGATGAACAAGAGAAGCAGATGAAGCGTACCAATCGTTTCTCATTTGTTTTCAAACATCGTGGTTTACATTAAATAAATAAATATTTTAAAATTACTATATTTAAATAATGATTTGTGAGTAAACAGCTTAATTTTATTCGTTAAATAGTCCTAACAAATACCACTTTTGATTTCCAAATTCTCTAAATAAATTCACGGTGAGTCGTGAATTTATCGATAATTTGGAAATCAGTCGTGGCATTACTTATGATAAACATATTGGTACCATGAGACGTGATCAGAGATGTAAAGAAATATAATCGATAGCAATCATTATAGTTTGTAACCTGTGATCCGTTCTAAAATACACCATGCATTATTTTCATTACAAAAGCGCTTCACTGACACAGAAAGGAATTCTGTTGTGTTTTTAACTATCGCAAGGAACTCTCACGTGCCGGCTCGACTGTATAATAGTAAGATTCTCGTGGATTTTAAGGTGTTTGATAGTGAGGAATGTGTCTTTGTTTCAGAGCGGTGGTGTCTGTTCTTCTTGCTGCTGGTTTGGACGTAAACGTGCGGACAGCCGGCGGTACGGCGCTACACGAGGCGGCGCTATGTGGCAAAGTGGAGGTGGTACGGACTCTGTTGGACGGCGGTGTGGACCTCGCTATCCGGGACTCGCAGCACAACACGGTCATGGACCTCCTAGGCCAGTTTCCTGCCCACGTCACCCAAGACATCACCGCCATCATCAAAAGTATGTATTTTATTTATAAAACAAATATATTTGTGAAATGCAAGAAATTATTGATAGCCTACTTTCATTTGAAATAAAAATGTAAATAACTTACACAAATTCATTATTTTGAACAATAATAATTGCAATTAAAATGGCCTAACATAGATATCCATTATCTAATATAGTGGCCTTTCTTTACCTGTCATTCTTCATGACTCTGGAAGGAGAATGTAAGCTAAACAAACGCCAGCATTTGACGGTCAAATCTACATGAGAACAAGTCACTAAACTGAAGAATGTATTATTTTACAAAGGCCGGAATAGGATCGGCGTGTTTCAGAACTTCGTCCTGTTACTTCAGGTCTTCGTTACAAGTAGTTCAGTATCTTTATACAATGAATCTTATTCAGTTGTGTTCATTTAAAATATCGCAGTTGATTGCAGACCTTGAAGGAGTAATGCTGCTATTTATTTCATGTTTTGCTAATTGTACGCTTTAAGTCTGGTTTTATGTTTTCCCGCTCGCTGTACTAGTAACACCCTTCTTCTTCTTCTTCACTTCCTGGTTTAGGCAAGAATTGCCTGTTCCGTCTTCACTAATATATCTAAGACCATCTCTTCCGAGGACGTCCGACATCTCTTCTTCTTCTTGGAAAATAATAGAAGATTTTATTTGGTAATCTACTTTCTTCCATGGGGCACGCCGTGCGTAGTGGTTAAGGTACTGCGCTACAAGCCGGAAGGTCGAGGGTTCAAGTCCCGGTGGGGTCAGGATTTTTAAACTGACCCAAACCTTCTGGCGGCACTACGGCCCTGGGGTCGACTCAGCCTCTAACGAAAATGAGTACCTGAAGCTTGTTCTGGGGGTAAAGGAAGCCGTCACGCAGGGCTAACAACCCGGCTGACATAAACAGCCTTATTCTCCTACTACCCCAAGGGCCTCCCGAGGCCTGTAGTGGAATTACTTTACTTTACTTTCTTCCATTCTTTCTACATGTTCTTTCCACTGTATCTTGTTGTTAAATATCTTTTCTTTTATGGAGTAGATCTGCAGTTCTTCACGGATATCCTCGTTTCTTATCTGGTCCATTCTAGTGCAGCCTTTTACTCTTCTTAAAAAATTCATCTCGGCTGCTTGGATTTTACTTTCTTGTTTGGTAGTGGTAATCCAAGATTCACTCCCATATAAAAGGACAGGGACAGCCATTGTTTTATAAAATTTTAATTTTGTTTGTTTATGGGCTTTATTATTCAATGTTCTATTTATGAGGAAAACATAATACTCGTATTCTTCACAATAGAAACTCGGACGGACTAGTAACACCCTTCTATCCTATTTCGATCTCTGTAGACTGATACCTAACTCTTTGGAATAGAGAAATAATATCTTAATTATTTAATTAATTATTATTAAATCTGGTCTCTAGGTGCTTGTAGGTATTCAACTCGACATATAGGCTTATCATAATAACCCTAATAAAGAATTTCTGTTATCTATTGCACAATCTGTTGTAGTTGATATTGTAGTGCTGGTGACACTATTGAGCCCATCGTGTCTTCCGTCTTCTAACATTTCTTCTACACTTTGAGTTGTAATTCATCATCAGTTTTGGTATGCGGTCGCCTTTAATTCTTTGTAGGCCTACATGTTGTTTCCAGTCATTTATACCTTTTAGTTGATTGTCTACAGTTTATGGTTCTCAACTAACTTATAGCGCACCGTCTTTCTATTTACTATTGGGGGCTAAACGGGGGTTGTTCTTGCTCATTCGTCACTCGATATTGTTCTTCGTTCTATTCTATTTGTTAATTTAAATACTTTAATTCCTTCCTTATATGATTATTTCTTTTCTTGTTTTTATTATTCAAGTAAGGTATATCCCGCAACAAATAGACATTTCATTTCCGCTGCTTGAATTTTCTTTCTCTCTTTTTGTCAATAACCAAAGTTCCGGACCTTAGAGCAGCATTCGTAGTTTACTGCTATTACTTTTTACAATTTAATTTTGGTTTCCTTTGTATTTTTTAGGGATATGTTATTAACGCCTCAACCATAACTGAATTTATTTTATTTTGAATAACATCATTACTCATAAAGAAATATTGCAGCCTAAGGAATTTAAACTTTTTTAGTTCGTATGTCTCCTCCTCTAATTGCTAAAACTCTTGTTTTGTTAACTGAAATTTTCAAATTAATTTTTTTACTTTTTCTTCTTCTACTACTGCAAGGTTTAGGCTAAGCAGCCTGTTCCGGCGAAGTTAAAAGTGGAGTCCATCTTCTACGTGGTCGGCCAACATCTCTTGTTCCTCTGGGATTATACAGGAAGGTTCTTTTTGGTATTCTTTCGTTGTTCATTCTCATTAAGTGTTCTGTCCATTTCTTATTATTTTCGCTGATTTTATCTTCAATTTTATATATATTTAATTCTTCTCGTATAGTTTCATTCCTTATTCTATTCGCTCTTGTGCATCCTTTCACATTACGTAAAAACAGCATTTCCGCAGTCTGTATCCTGCTTTTATCCCTTGATTTCATTATCCAATTTTCACTTCCATACAACAACAAAGGAACAGCCATTGTTTTATATAATTTAAGTTTCGTATCTTTCCTTGTTTTCCGACCTAAGGTTCTTTTTATAGTTCCACAAATAGCCTGAAATTTATTTACTTTATTTTCTATATCTTTATTTTCTCTATAAGTTATATCACATCCTAAATATTGGAAATGTGATACTTGTTCTATTTTGTTATCCAGTACAATTTTTGATCTAATTCCATGTTTACCAATAAATGCCATTACTTTTGACTTATTTATTGATATTTTACAATTATATCTATTGGCTATTAATTTAAATTTATATGCTAACATTTGGAGCTCATTTTCAGATTCTGCTAAAAGTACAACATCGTCAGCGAATAATAAAGCATTTATTTTATCTTTATTATCAATTAATATTCCTTCATTAGTTAAAACCTTCTTCCATTCTTTTAGGATATCGTCCATATAAATATTAAATAATATAGGTGAGAGTGAACACCCTTGTCGTACTCCTTGGTTTATTTGAAAAAATGTCTTAATATTTAGTCAACTGAGGGTCAATACAAATATTTGTTCCATAGTACAAGCTCTTAACAGTTTCTATAATCTGAATAGGGAGGCCTTTTTCTTTTAGGATATTCCACAATATTTCCCTGTTTACTCGATCAAATGCTTTATCTAAGTCTATAAATAACAAATGTGTTTCTAGGTTTTTTTCTTGTCTTTTGTTTATTATCTGATTCAGGGCAAATACTCCATCGGTACAAGATCTTCCTTTTCGGAACCCGTTTTGTTCTTCTGCTAGTGTTACTTCAGTAATTCGTTGTATTCGTTTTGCTATTATTCTAGCATAGATTTTATATCCACTATTTAGGAGGGTAATGCCTCTGTAATTAGATGGTTGGTTTCTTTCTCCTTTCTTGTAAATTGGTTTTACTATACCTTGCCTCCATGTTGCTGGTATATTATGATTCTCCCAACACATATTAAGAAAATTCAAGAATCTTAATTTAAAGAATATATCTGCATATTTAATTAGTTCTGAATTGATGTCATCTGGTCCGCTAGCTTTTCTATTATTTGTTAATTTGAGCGATTCTTCCAGTTCTTCCATTTGTATTTTATCTACTTTCAAATTCTCACATTTTGGTTCTTCTTCGTTTTCATTCTCGTTGTACCACAGGTCTCTGAAATATTCTATCCAATGTTCTTCTGATATTGATGTAGGTATATATGCAGCTTCTTTTTCTGATTTATTTAAATGTTTAATTGTTCTATAAGCAGTCCATTGTCGTCCATGTAGATCATGTTCTAGATTAGATACATATCGTTCCCAACTGTCTTGGTGGGATTTCCTAACAATTTTCTTTGCTTCCTTTCTTTTGTTATAATATATTTCTTTTGTTTCTTCAGTTTTCTTTTGTAAATATTGTAAATATGCATTCTTCTTTTCCTCTATAACTGTTTTAATTTCGTCATTCCATATTCTTAATCCTCTCTTCTTACAATTTTTCCTTCTTAATCCTAGAACTTCATATGCTGCTTTCTTTAGAGCCCAATCGATGTTGCTCCATTCTTCTTCTATATTATTATTTATTTCTCGCTGTAATATATATTGAGATAATCTATTTGCATACAACTTTCTTGTACTTTCTTCTTGTAATAAATTCACTTTATATGTTTTCTTCATTGTAAATTTTTCTTGTTGTTGGTTTCCTCCATCTTTCTAATAATTTTATATTACATGTCAAGAGAAAATGATCTGTTCCTACATCGA
Source organism: Diploptera punctata (assembly GCA_030220185.1). Lineage (NCBI taxonomy): Eukaryota > Metazoa > Arthropoda > Insecta > Blattodea > Blaberidae > Diploptera > Diploptera punctata. Next base: position 462,757 of record JASPKZ010005696.1, read on the forward strand.
AACCTCTATATACTCTTACATCTGTGACCCAGGGTATCAATTTTCTGTTTACCAAGAAATAATCAATAATTGATCTTAATCCTCTAGCCGACCAGGTGTACTTATGTATTTCTTTCTTTCTAAAATAGGTATTAGTAATTCTGTATCCATTAAATATTGCAAATTGTCGAAGTTCTTTTCCACTATCATTTTCTATTGTTTCTCCTTGTGTACCAATTATATCAGGTATAGGATGGCACCCTATTCTTCCATTAAAATCACCTCCAATAACTATATAATCATTTTTATTTATTTTATTCACTACTTTTTGAAGTTCTTTATAAAATTTTTCAATGTTTTCTTTTTTCCCTTGTTCTGGTGCATATATACCTATTATTGTCATATATCCTCTTTGTATTTTAAACCTGACAATAATTATTCTTTCTGATATAAAAGTATAGCTATGTATTTTCTTCCTCCAAATGGGGTCTATCATTATAGCTACTCCAGCTGATGCACGTTGTTGTCTTTCTACACCATGATATACAAGGAGGTGATCTTCTATATCCTGTGTCCCTTTCAACTTTTTCTTTGTTTCTGTTAAGAGCATTATATTTGCCTTTTTCTTTTTCATTTCATATAAAACTTCTGTCTGTTTATTATTTAACCCTCTTATATTCCATGTTGCCAATAGTAAATTATTCTTTATCATTGTCCTTTTCTTGCCTGGTCCATCATCAGTGTTTCCGTCCGGCTTTCTCCTTCGCTTTTTAGTAATAGAAGATTCATCTGGCCGCCTTACAAGGGCTGCGCAGATATAGTTGGGTGGTGGGATTGCCACCTTACAGCCTCCCAACTTGCTTCAGCTTTGTTTTTAGGGTGCCTTCCCTTAGGTAGATTGCCTTCTCTTCGGCTCTGAGCTCCCTGCCCATTATAGCCGTCCAATCTGGAACAGACGCTATGCTGATTTTGGTTCACCCCGGGTATTTCATTTACCCGGTACCACCTATATTTAGGAGGCATTCCCCTATCCACCGCCTGGGGAGGCGCCCGATGTGGGATCAGCAACCCCTCACGGGCTATGTAATTTAATTGGAATAGTGCCCTCTGAACATCATTTTCAGAACTACTACTTCTCGATATATTAGGCGCACAGGTTATTTCTTCCAGAAATTAAAAGTCTTTCAATCTCACTTTTAGTCTTCCATACTTTCTCGTATGTAGGTAGATTATCCCTTGCCACTTGCACAATTCTGTCCGATGTCATGAGATATACATGTTGGTTCTGTTCAGTTCTTCTATATCCACACACTTGCCTATTGCTTGAATAATTAACTGTTTTCTAATATATTCACTTCTTATCTTATCTCATCTAGTTTTATGCACAATTATTTTTAAAATAATTGTTTCATTTGTCTCTAGAATCTCTTTTGTTGTAGAATTATCCGCTCGTCTCAGAAGCACAGGTCGATAATATACTTATTATTCCATGACACATTTCCTATTCTCATAAAATTTTGTCTCCAAATTCGTTTGTGCCTTTAACTTGATGACATCGTCCTGGTTAGGTCCATCCTGTTCTCTTCATGTCTGGTGCTCTGAGCTTGAATAAAAATACACCTCGAGTGGGTTGCTAGGCCGACTGTTCATGACTTTTATATCAGAGCACTTTCTCCTAGACGAGTTGCTTCCACCATAGAGCTGGTTAACCCTGGGTAATTTATTTACCCAAATAACTTCCATATCTGACAATGTGGCGAGAATTCCTTTATCCCTCCCAAGGAGGCGCCCGATAGTGAAATAGCAACACCACATGAGATTTTCAGAACTAAATATTAAAACTTGATCATAGGGAAAGATAAGCGTTTGTTTATAATATAGTATAATACACCGAAATTAATGATGACTTTTAGGCTTTATTTTGAAAATGTTCTGTAACTTGTTATATATTGAATATTATTCGATGAACACACACATAGGCCTATATATATTTTTTATTTCATTTCGCTCTACACCATCAATAATACAATTATGTTGATAAATATTAAATAAGTAATAATGATAATAATAATAATAATAACAACAACCATGCTATCAAAGTTATCGGAGCTACTTTTGCAATCCCAGTATTTCAAATCAGATTATCAAAATAATACATTTTATTAGTTATACAGAGTTCTTAAATTTGTTGATTATATAGGAAGATGTGATATCATTATGATTATATTTAGGTAGTTTAAAATATCTAATTAGAAACTAATTTGTTACTAAGATGTTAAATATGAAATTGGTACCTGGTAAGTCAGTCGTCCTCAACTAAATTGTTAAATATCTCCAATATGGAGGCCTTTCAGAAACAATGTTTCATCTTCTGCACTTTAACTGGTACTGTTGTTGTATAGGTTTTTATGTCTGCAGGTGTGTTCTCATTGGGTAGGTCTATAAATTCTTTAGTTTTTTTAGAATATCTATATCTTTAAGGGGGTTGATTCTGTTGTTACACTCTCTGTGTAGTACTGGCATGGTATTATCGAAGTAATGGCCCGTTTTAGTATGTGTTTGGTAAAACTTGATTTTTCTCCGTTGTTAATAATTTTATTTTATGTAACAACATTGTTTCGAAAGGCCTCCATATTAGAACTATTTAATCATTTAGTTGAGGACGACTGACTTACCAGGTACCAATTTTATATTTAACATCTTGTTACATAACCTCAACGGCGCTTTGATATGGATTTTAAAAGTGTTGATAGTTTGTTACTGCCAAACTATCTTTTGTCTGTTAGTTATATAGTGTTCCATAACTAATTCGAAGCTGCTTTCATATTGCCAACATTGACAGCGTAACTTCTTTCTATGGCTTCTTTTTCTTTCATCCATTGTAGACAAGGTGTTTGTTCCTCTTCAATGTATTGCCCATTTTCCATGTTTTCTTCGGGCGTCCAATATTTATTTTCCAGTTGAGAATTTATCCCTAGTTATTTTAACTGTTCTGTCATTTGACATTCTATGTATATGTTCATTCCATTCTTTCCTTCTTTTGTTTATCCTAGGCATCTTCTAATATGTTCATTATAAAAAATCTGTATGACCGAGAATCACCCTCACACAATCACACTATTGCCCCTAGATGAACAAATCTAATGCCTAAAACAATACAAATTAGATGTACTTTTACATACAGTTAACTAATTAACTCTCTGGCACTTTTGAACTTGTAGGTTCATGGCCGCCCGAACATAGGGTCTCAATATCTTGAGCTAAAGTTTTCCAATCAACCAATATATAATTTACCTCCCTCAGATCATGATTAATGCTCTCTTCCACTCTCATCCTTGGGCTACCTACTCCGCGATTTCCCTCTGGTTTTCCTACGATTTTCCGTATCCTTCTTTCATTTCCTATTATATCCATCGCATTCTACGAATTTATTCTTCGCTTCACGGACTACGCAAATTGCCTGTTCCGCCCCACAGTTGTTTTACGAACTTAATTGTTCTTATTATATCTGATTTTCCATAAAGGTAATGTAGCCCCTTGTTATGTAGTCTTATCCATTCACCTATTTTTTCGTCTCTCTTTGGTCCGAAAATCTTCCCTAAGAATTTTCTCGAGTATTCGTTAACCTTTTCTCCTCCCTTAAATAAGAGTCAATGTTTCACATCCATATTTGAATTATATATATATATATTTTAGATAAGTTGGGAATACATGAGACCCTGCAATGCGTTAGCAGAATGCAATTCCAGAATCGAGCCCATTTTTTTTATTTCTTTCTGCACCTCATTCCTGTTTGCAATTATTGTTGCTACGTATTTGAGTTCAGCTTTTCTTCAAAATTTTCTTCATTTGTCATTAACTATCCATTTACGTTATATATTTAAAGATGTGGCCATATAGGCCAAATTAGTTTTATTGATGTTTACTTAACAGTATAATCAATTTCTTCGAACCTGTTTTTCATTTTCGCCCCGCGGTTGTGAAAGTAAACTGGTTTTATTCTATAACCCTTAAATGGTTTTAAATGAGTACATTTATGTCTCGGACAAACTGAATTTGAAGATATATTTGCAAATGTGTATGTAAGTATACTTACCTTGGAAGTATAAAAGTTTTGAGGGTCTAGAAATAATCTGTTTTACAAGTTAATCATAGAACATTTATCTTCCTCTCTTTATCACTTAATCTTAACATCAAACACTGAGCAATTTGGCATGGGTTAAGAGGGATGCCAACATAGAAAGTAAAAACGGCAGCTTTCACAAATATATTCGGTTTGATTTCGATATTTGTGACCAATCAGTATCGTTATCAAAGTTGTCCCCTCTTATATTAAAGTAACCAGCCCATCGGTGTGGTCTCGAGGTAGCGTGCTGCCTTGTCACGCAGCGGGCCCGGGTTCAATCCCCGTTCAGGACAGTTTGCTGGGTGAGGTTTTTATCGGGGTTTTTCCTCACCTGGAAGACAAATGTCAGGAATCTTTAAGGGCCAAACGGTCCCAGAACATCGTACGGCCATAGCAATCATCATCGTTCATATTCATACTGGCTTAAGCTTAGGATTAAGGACTCTCCTGCCGCACCACTATCATCATCGCCAATCACATCATCGGGGCAACTTAACCCCGCCTTACAGGCGCCCCAACCTCAGAAGTGGGTTACAATTACGCCAATGCCAGGAGAGAACACCAGAAATGTCCAAAAGGACAAACTGGGGCATTAGAATAATATATATTAAAGTAACCACTAATGTCAGTACTATCATTTAAGGGTGGTCTTGAGATCTTTCCATATAGGCTTACAAGAAACAGTTTTTTTATGGATTTCTTCACATGTTGGCATAGGTAGAAGCGAGAAAGTTAATAATTTTTGCAAAGATAGGTACTAGAATCCCACAAAAATAATCCTAAAATGTTTATATCGTTCAATGAACAATTTAATAGTTGCCCTGAAAAGAGATCTAACCAACAAAAATTCGAAAGTTGAGTTTTGAGTGGATTAGTGATCTATCCGGAGAATATCACAGCATCGTGGATATAAAACTATCCCTACTCTCTTCCAGGCCTGTTTTATTTATTTTTAAAAGTTGGCTTTCAAACAAATAGTGATCTCTCTGCAACAAAATGGCGAAATCAGTTAGTCAAGTCATGAGTAGCAGTGCAGAAAAACAATTATTGCACAAGTGCAAGTTCATTCCACCACAGTTTCGCGAATTCTAATCAGAATCTTAGAGAAATTGAGTGAAGATAAGAAAGACACAAAGAATATAACGAAATAACATTTAATGGAAAATAAATAAAGAAAACTGATTCATTTAGAATACTTTCTAAGTGAATCATTGTTCAATATCTATTTTCTATTTCTTATTGTAGCAATTTTAGTTAAATTTGTGTTAGATCATTTTTCCACTCTATAAAGATAGATCGCTTTTCCACTCAAATCTGTATTAAATTGTTAATAATCAGTTATTAGCAGCTTATTTTGCATTCAAATTGGCTTTATCTGTTTCCAATAGGACGAGAGATTAAAATGTATATGGTTTAATAAAGGTAATAGCCTCAAAATGAACATTAGGCGTTTTTTTTTTCTTTTTTACAACATTTTGTAATTTGTGGGTTAGATCTATTTTCGGGGCAAATTATTAAAATAATTAAATGTCCTTATACTAAATCAGCGTTTCTCAACATTTTTATCCATAAGGACGAGTAAAATGTATTTTAAAAATTCTGCAAACCACTTTAGGTAGGCCCATTTTCTAAATTTATGTAGGTATTGCCAAAAAATTGTACATACTTATAATTTATAATTAAAATGTCGAAAAATGTGCGTTATTCCTTAGATTGAGTATCAGTGGATTATACTGTTTACATTCGTTCATGATCAAGTGAATGATGACAAATCAAGAGTTCCAGAACATTTGAATACTACTACATTCGTTCATGAAAACGGCGACAAAAGAGTATAGTGTAATAATGAGAACCTCGTCATTACATTCAGTCTCAAAACTTGACTATAAATACTAAAATAAAATTCTAATAAAGTTGTGAACGATCTAATTCTTTATGAATTATAGATTCGTGTACAATTTAATGCATCGTACATTTGTAAAAAAGGAATTCTAATCTGTGGATTTTCAAAAAGGGAATTTTTGTTACGCCGGATTTAACTGTGATATGTAATGTTTTCTTGGGTTTTCCGCGTCGTGGATTTAAAGTTGGCCTGTGTCCATTGATTCCGACGTTTCGACATGATCCAGGATGCCATTAATGTGGCCAGAGGCAAACCTTGAATCCATGACGCGGAAAACCCAAGAAAACTTTCTGAATCGTACTTATACCGCGAAAATCTACAATATAAAATATTTACTTATTTATAAACAGGTTTACAATGTAATAAACATCTTCCTCTGCCCAAAGCTTTTTATTTACTTTTTTATTTCTCCATTCTTCTCTATCTTGCCATTCCAATTCTTCCAAACCTATCTCCCAGGTGCATCTTCTTACATCATCAATGCATTTAAATTTAGGTCGACCTCTCTTTTCTTTCCCACGTGGAATCCATTCCAAAGCTTGTCTGGGTAATCTTGTCTTTGGCATTATGTGTATATGACCATACCATTTTGGACTTTCATTTGTTGTCTGATGATTGTATTTTTTCCAATTTAGAATGTCTAGTTGAGCTTCTAAAACAATCTATTTCAGTAGATATATATATATATATATATATATATATATATATATACGCATATACGCAATAAAAACCTACCCTGTGTCTCGTCTAATCCTTCATTTCTTCTCCCTTATGTTCAAATGTAATTTCTAAACTTATATTTTGAATATAAATGAAAATTAATTAAATCTTCATATTCTGTAAATACCGGATTCTTGTCCATTCATTGAAATGTTGATGAAACGATGAATGCTTGGTTATTTTTCAGTAGTCCTATCCATTTATTTATTTCATTTTAATATTTACTTCCTTATTTCATTACTACTTGTTTTGTTTGGATAATTTTCGATTTGATTTAATTTAATTTAATATAAGTCAATCTGCGGACTGTTTCTTCTTCGCGGACCAGCAGTGTCTGTTTTGGTAAACATCTACCATAAGTACAACTGACGTTTTATCTACCAGAAGGTGTTTGTTATTTTTACACGCTTTATATTAGCTTGACCTGTATCTATCTATCTATCTATGTGACGGAATCTTTCAACGCGATTTTCACCCACTTAAAATCATTGGATCGACTTGAAACTTTGTATACTTGTAGAGGACCCGTGACAATACAATAATTTCATATTTATTTTCTAAAATCCTGGGCATAATCATCAGAAAATCAAAAAAAGTGTTTTTGTATCAATGTAACGGAATCTTTCAACGCGATTTTCATCCACTTAGAAACATTGGATCGACTTGAAACTTTGTATACTTGTAGAGGACCCGTGACAATACAATAATTTCATATTTATTTTCTAAAATCCTGGGCATAATCATCAGAAAATCAAAAAAAAGTGTTTTTGTATCAATGTAACGGAATCTTTCAACGCGATTTTCACCCACTTAGAAACATTGGATCGACTTGAAACTTTGTATACGTGTAGAGGACCCGTGACAATACAATAATTTCATATTTTGTTTCTAAAATCCTGGCCAGAATCATCCGAAAATCAAAAAAACTGAAAACTGGTATAATAGGTTGCGGACTTGTCGAGTTTTTAGTCAATCGTTGTAAGAGCTCAGTTGGTAGAGCAGTGAACTCTTAATGGTATATAATTTCAGTAATCCATACGTCGCTGGTTCAAATCCGGCTGGGAGGGTTTTTTTTTATAGAAGAGTATTACTTTTAGCTCATACTACAATAGTATCGAATTTAAAGATATTTACATTTTTATCTTATTCTGTAAAATATTAAAACTAAAAGATAAAAAATAAATAATAGTTTTAAAAAACTAAAAGAACACGCTTTATTAGAAAACTAAAAAATGAAAAATAATTTTAATTTCCAATACGCTTGGGATAAAATAAAGTGATCAACAAAAAAATCATCTCCAACACATATAGAATAAAATTAGAGTTATCAACAAAAAGAAAATAATTTTACCATCAAAAGCGTGGGGTGCTCTATATCAATTAATATATTTGATAATAAACAGATATTGGTAAAAGTAAGCTCTCTAAGAAGAAAATGTAAAAATCATAAAAAGCACCCCACGCTTTTGATGGTAAAATTATTTTCTTTTTGTTGATAACTCTAATTTTATTCTATATGTGTTGGAGATGATTTTTTTGTTGATCACTTTATTTTATCCCAAGCGTATTGGAAATTAAAATTATTTTTCATTTTTTAGTTTTCTAATAAAGCGTGTTCTATTAGTTTTTTAAAACTATTATTTATTTCAAGAATAGGATATGAACATGATCCATCTAAATCCACTATGAATAACTTCATAAAATACAGATTGAACAAGCAACACACAAAATAATTATGTTGTTAAATTAAGATGTCTGTCGCCGTTGCGTGGTCCCTACCTTCCCCTCAAGGGACGCGGATTCGATTGCCGGCAAGGTAGGGGATTTTAAATCTCCATCTTAGGCCTGGGTATATGTCATTCTTCGTATTTGTATGTGTGAATAAGGTAAAATATTAAAACGTACAAGAAAAAATAAAATGCGTGTAAACTAAACAAATAATTAATAAATTTAAATATCAAACTCCCTTTTATTTAAATTTATTAAATAACGAATATAAATGTGTTTAAATAAATAACATATAAATGCCTGTAGGGTTTTTCATGACTAGAAAATATTATTGGTCTTATGGGAAAGCTGTTGCCATTTTACACCACTGAGTGATAGATATGGAAATATATATCCCTCTTCTCTTTCTAGCATAAGTACAGCATCAGCATAAGTTTACGGTACAATTATATTCACTACTGTTAATAAAATCTAAATCGTGATCAATCTAATGTGGTTACTAAATAGCTATATTAACATTTGGAAATAAGCTTTTCAGTCATCTTTACTAATTCAATTATTTTAAATTATAATGATAAAAAAACATTTAAAACCGAAAAAAAAATAGAATAATACACATAAATAAATAAAAAAAGCTATATATTTCATACAACATTGTGATGTAAAATTTGAGGTAGGCACTTATGACACAAAGAAAAAAAAATAGAATAATACACATAAATAAATAAAAAAAGCTATATATTTCATACAACATTGTGATGTAAAATTTGAGGTAGGCACTTATGACACAAAGATAAAATATCTTTATCGAATTTTTTTCTTCATTCATGTCCGTTAGAATTCTGTAGAGAGTTGTCATGAAAAAATTGGAAAGATCTGCGTCATTTTTGTCTACGTCTAAGATGGTCGCGATAGTTGGTGATCGATTAAAAAAAAATATACACTTTACGCCGAATTCCTCTTTTCATAAAATCGCCATATTTAATTTATGTGCTATCTTTACTTGGGGCTATGACTTTTCTTTTCTTCGGAGGTACCATGGGGCTATGAGAAGCATCAGTATGAATTTTATAGACTGTGGCTACAGAAACACCAGTAGATTCAGAACATTCTGAAACAAGCCAATTCATATGTTCACCTTGATTATTTCTCGCAATATAAACAAATAGTCTAATGTTGCTACCATCATGTATTCGTTTTACTAGAGTTTCCATATCCGCGCACTGGACTCGCTCAATAAACCACAAGTGATAAATTAGTCATGTACTCTTCTTTGAGCACGGCTTTACGTGACAAAACAAGTTTCGTGGAAAGGTAGTCGCTGTTCCTGTAATTCAGTTCACCCTCTAACTTTATTAAATGATTGAATGATCATTATAAGTTCCATTTTTTCATAAATCTGACTACCATTTCTTGGAAAATTTGTAGGTAAATTAATTGTGACATTTACAGTTATCGTTCGCTTCTAAGTCTTATATCGTATTACAATTTGTCGGGATTAATTATCAGTGATGTAAATCATTTTAATCGTATGTAAATCATTTTAATCTTCCGTCGCTGTTGCGTAGTCGGTAGAGCCCCTACCTTCCACTCCGGCGACCCGGGTTCGATTCCCGGCGAGGTAAGGGATTTTAAAATCTCAACTTTAGGACTGGGTGTGTGTGTGTGTGTGTGTGTGTGTCGTGCCCAGTTGTACCCATTGGGTTTAATTGTTCTAAACAAATAATTTTAATCAGAAATAAAGTTATTACTATCGGTATATAATGCATTGTAAAAATGAAATTCAATTAATGCCTCTATGTTAAATTTAGATTCATATGACACCCCTTAAGTAAAATATTAATAATAACATTATAAACGGGGGCACGCCGTAGCGTAGTGGTTAAGGCACTGAGCTACAAGCCGGAGGATCGAGGATTCAAGTCCCGTTGGGGTCAGGATTTTTAAACTGACCCAAACCCTCAGGTGGCCCTATGGCCCTGGGGTCGACTCAGCCTCTAACGGAAATGAGTACCAGACGCTTGTTCTGGGGGTAAAGGCGGCCGTCACGCAGGGCTGACAACCCGGCTGACATAAAGTGCCGATTGTCTAGGAAAAGTGGGAGCCTTAACCTCCTACTACCCCAAGGGCTTCCGGGCCTGTTATGGGATCACTTTACTTTTTTTACATTATAAACATTTTTGTTCCCGGATTTATTTATTTATTTACTTTTTTGCATACTGTGTTATGGAAAGCTGTAATTGTGGCGCAAATTATACATGATTCGCGGACCACATGTTACGAACCATAACGGTTTACATCTCTCGCTCGTCTCTTGGTACCAATTTTTTTTGTGACTTCTTCAATCATATTTCGCTTGTATGCCCAATATCGTATTATTTTTTTTTATTGTATTAGATACCTGTAACTACCTTAAGACGTGTTTCGTTAGATTTGATTAGTTAGATTAGGGCCATTATTTTATTAACTATATTTAGCTTACGTTACTATTATTATCTTAAGTTACATTATGTTTGGTTTAATGGTGGAATTGGAGTCCAAATGGTGCACGGTAACTGGCTGGTAACGCAAACGTTTGTCGAGATGGGTTCGGGTTTTAAACCCTAACGCTGTAACCTTATTTTAGACTCATTGCATTACCCATATTTACTTCATGGACTGAATGAAATAAAATCTACTCTACGGTGATATGTAGATTGTTATGGTGTTCCGGGTTCGACACATATCAAACATTCACACACATGTCTCAAGCCGCCATTTATTTGGGCTTGGACCAAAGTTTCGAGGAGAGGCTGTATGTGCTGTAAAACCCTACCTTTGGCCCTATTCTGCCTTAATTTCATTTACAGGCTCGAAATTATCAGGAAGTGCATGAGTGTGCCCCAGTAGATCACCGCAGTCACATATTTTAAACACGTATGGTTTGCTAAAACAGGCTATTTATTTCACTTAACATGAGATGAGGTGAAAAGTGATATGAAATTATTGAATGGAGATGAAATGACATTATGGAGGAGGGGGAAGTAGTGGAGAGTTGTTGATGGGCTGACATTCGCGCGCTTGCCACGTGTCCACCGAGACGGCAACACTGCCATTTGTATAACTTATCAGTTTTGCTTGTAACCAACATTCGTAGCTATCTTTATAGGATCCATAATGTTAGGTTGTTTTTATGTTCAATTCTATTTCATTTTTTTCATATTTTTTTTACCAAGAACTATATATACTCTATTCCTCAGGTCGCTAATCACATTCTACAACAATCATTTGTCCTTATTTGGTGTTTTTTCTTATTTCCTTTTTCAAATTACGGTAACGCATCGTTTGCACTGCAAAGAAAATATGGTTTGCAACATTATAACTTTAACCAGTGCAATTAATTTCATTCTCACGGGTTGATTTTCTGTAAGCACCCTGTATGTGGTAATTGCATTTGGTTGGTTGACCTGGTAAAAATAGAGTGACAAGTTGAATGTAAATAAAATGCTGTAGAAGTGTTGACATGTGTCTGTATATTTAAATATTTGAAATTCGCGAAGCACAGTGGTGTGAACAAATTGTTATGGATAGTTATTGTAAATATTTTTTTTCAGTTCATTACGCTAGAATAGCTTCGTAAAATAAAATTAACCGTATTCGTTCGATTTTACATGTTGCAAAACATAAATACCTCCTTGATTTAGCTTAATTTTGTTGACATTCGTTTTTTTGTCACTGCATCGCTTCATTGTGTTTTTAATCTAGATAATATATTTGTTAAATAACACATTTCACATAGGCCGAGAGTAATATTTACATTACTTCTATGTTAATCCAATTATGAGGTCATTGATTTTTCATTACATGCGACATAACTCGGGAGTGTAATGCCCCGTCTGATACCATATTTCCAATTCAGTACAGTTTCTTCGATATGTTTTCTTATTTTTCAAGAATAGGTACCCAATTCCAGGAAAACCTGAACGTTATAGACAAGAGAGGAAGAACGGATACTATCGTGGACAATAGTACTATACTCCCAGAGAAAGAAAGTATATATTCTCTGTCCACACTTTGACTTTTAACTTCCGAATGTATTACTCCGCGTAGCACGTGTAAAAGTGCAGACGAACTCTGTCAGCTGTTTGTTACAAGCCGATAAATGAATGCACAACACTCGTTTTAATTTGTAATGTTGCAGGTTGTATTAACATTTACAATGGTATGTCGAAAACTGATTAAATTATAATTATTAATATCAAACAAATTAATTCAAATCATAAATTTAAATTAAAATAACCGAGTTAAGTTAACATAAACTACCCGACAGCCGCCATATTTGTAAGTGACATTCAACTTCTTCTCAAGAATCGTTCAGTTTCAAACAAATGCGAATTTTTAGTCAGTCTCTGACCTTCGAAGAAATATGTAGGTAGGCCTATATACTGTATTCTGATCAACTATAGTTAACATATATAGCTTTAAATACGTAATTATATTAATCGAGTTCATGGTCCATTTTTTCGCTTCCGTTGAACTGTGCTCTGGCCATGAACGAATCGCAGTAACTGCAGCAGTCATGTGCTTCGTGGATTACCCGCCCATTTATTTCCCTGAAGTGTCTTTCTTAGGCTCGACAGAAAATAGAAGGAATGCGGCTGAGCCGAACGCCACGCTAGTCTAGGTTGTGTTGTACACTTCGAAAACATAGTTTGGCAATGCGCTGTGAGCATAATTAAAAACTAATATAACATTTAAAAATAGTGTGACGTCATATGAGTTTTGTAGTCAAATTAACACAATAAATCTCGTTCGATGCCAAGAATCTGTACCAAATAATCTAATTTGTTATGTGTAGTACAACGGCACAACAGTCGCCACGTCATCGGTTGAGATGGAACAATTCCTTCTTAAACACGATATCAGCGTACTATGGTTTATGCAATCATTGAACATGGTATCAGTGGGAAGAGGTTTAGAATAATTTTCTGCATCCGGTTACAGCAACAGTTCAGAATAACCCCTTTACATTAGTTATATTTCACTCCAAATGTTCCGAACAATCAGTGCGTAACTTTTATATTCCACCGAAGTATATTTTGTCTGTAAGTGTGAATCCTGCTCTTGTTTACATTTGACCACTGTTCAGCCTTCAGATTGACCTCTACTGTATGGCTGAAGCTTAGTCAACCTCGCCTGATTGGAAGGAGAGGTTTCATCACTACCCAATGGTATATGAGGAATCCATCTGCATGTAATCTCAACACCCCGCTTTCGGCACTAGAGCGCAGGAACTTTCTTAACTTGAGAGTACAGTAGCATGCCAGGTTTACGGGTTGTTATACTACCACACAATAATATATCTACTATTAATTTTCAATACATTCTGTTTTAAAGATTTTTCTTAGAATCATGTATTGCGTGAGTATTCTGATTGTTTACTGTAATCGTTTAATTTCTATATTCGATACTAGCCGAAATTTCACGAGAAAAATGTCTTTCCCCATGGAGACTCGAATCAGCGCAAGTCCCGTAGTTCTGCGCTACGACTTCTTGCCTTAAGCACTCGGCTACGGCGCGAGACTCTTGGTATCAATAATAAAGATGAAAGGTTCGCCCGAATGGGTATTATTCTCTTGGTATCAATGAAAGACAAAAATGGTTATTGTGAGTTATCCGTAAGAGATAAACATATGCTGTCGCGGACTTTTTTGTAGAGCTTTTTGAGATATTGAATTCTGTGTACATCAATGTTGTGTATTTCTTATGGTTTAGCAGCGTAAGCCATTTAAGAGTCCAAAGAGCTACTTTTTTCACGTTTTCCACTACAAAGGGCGATTTTTATGGGTGTAGGAGTTGAGTATCACAACTCTCTTATAGCCTATATTCGTCCCGGGAATCTCCTGAACATTTTGCAAAAAAACCATCACACTCGGATCAACGGTATGGTCGCGCATAAAGTACGAACAAACATAGAAAGAAACAAACATTAATTTTTATATATAAGTTAACTTTGTAGTATTATGTTTTCAATTTAATAGCCTGTGTAGTATGGTGTTTCCTACTGTTTCATCAGTGGAGTGATTAGGATATGCATTTGTATTAATTTAGTTAACCTATAGACCTGTTGAGTTATGCTACAAGAAATTGGAACAGTTTAGAAGCATAGAAAAGAGAAAACTGTGCAAAGTGGTCAGAGTGTTTGTATTCTTAAAGTGTTCAACCAATTTGTTGTGGAGAATCATGGGATATCCCTATTATTGACATTGGAAACCATTGCGACGTACTACATGTATGACATCTAAACCTTAGGATACTACGCGGTATGTTATTTCACCATCAACAATATTGTAAAATAAAGTAATCCCACTACAGGTCTCGGGAGGCCCTTGGGGTAGTAGGAGAATAAACTTTTCAGAACCACTAGCAGCGAAAAATCACCCACGATGTCAAATACTATGGACCAGATTGCAGTAAAACGTCTTTAGTATCGGTTCTCTGTGGGTGTGAGGCATGAATTAAAAATGGAAACAAGTTAAAAGTATTCGAAAATAAATTTTATTAGTCTAATATCTGATAGCTTAAGAAATAAGAATGGAGATTGGAGAAACCTGCATGATGAGGATCCTTTATTTTTTATCCAACGCCAACAGGACTTTATGGTTAACCATTCTCCTGCGTGCTTCCCAATACAGTTTCGCCTTTATGGTGAGTTCTGTTTAACTGTTTCCGAGAGTCTTAACATCTTCCAAAGCTTTGCATTAAGTTAAGTGAGCATTATCTATCTCTGCTTCTTCATGTACTGAGCAGTTACGGGTGCTGGCGATGCGTCTCCATATTGTCACCCGTCATAATAACGACGTTTGAATTTCGCGGGCGAATGCGAATTATAAAAATAAATTTGCGAGTCGCCAACTCATGAGTCTAAAGACCCGCGCAGATCATCAAAAATACCTAGGCTGCATTTCCGGTGATTTCTATAAGCCTCTACTTCTCATTTCCGGAAAGATCGATGGCGAGAAATATCCATATTGATAAGGTCTCAATAATAAGCCTAGAAATTTCCCTCTTACACCTATAGGCCTATAACGGTTGCGAAAACGGGGAACAGTTAGTTGTGTTATGACAGCGATTAGTGTTGATTATTAACGCCAAAACGACGTCAAGACGATCCTGCGGCCATCTAGTGCTGTATGTTTCTGTAGGTAGCCGTGTTCAGCAACCATTTTGAAATTTGATTTTTCGTGGAAGAGATTTTTTCAGTGAGAGTTACAGTAGGCCTACTTGTTTTCATTTTTTACCAGCAGCTATTGTACTGGTAGATGTGATGTGGCTCTTAATTGTTGTTTGGATTTGTCAACTTATTCTGAGATTGGGAGTTGATTCATCATGTTCCTGTAGCTTTGTACTCTCCTTTATAAGACTGTCAGCCATCTCATTATCTGATATTTGACAATGGTATTCAGTTTTCCAATCTGCTTTCTGGAGATTATGTAGGCCTACTGCTATAACTTGGCAGCGGACAATAGCAGTACTAATACATTCTTGCCGTAACTTAAATCTCTCATTGCCCAGACCGGTGTTCTCCGCTTCCCCTCTTTTTCAACCAATCAGCATCAATACTCATATCACTTGTATTGCAGCTGGTATCACCAGCAAAACGGTGCTGCGTAATAGCCATTAACATTCATGATGTAATTGAACCTCTCCCAAACTTACAACTAAATCACTGATCACGGCGTTTGACCAGCACAACTTGGATTGAAAGAGAGGATTACATTATTGAATTCTATCTCATTTGCAGAAAACTGCATTTTATTCGCTGACAAGCGAATGGATGGCGGGACATATAATTCAAGATGGAATTTCTTTAAATTAACTCCACAGATGTTTACATAAAATTTACAAATTCGCTTGATCTATTTCATAACAACTGGTTCTTCACAAATAATTTTCTTCACAATGTATTTGATTGTCTTGTTATTTAAACTCGCTGACCGTTTCACTTAGAACGTCTTCTTGCCTTCATACTTATGTCATATTTATTCAATTACACTTTGGCACGACTGATTACTTCGATCTTCCCATGTCCTTATATATTCGAAGGTAGGAACATTGTGGCCATAAGTTGAATATTTGATCTCATAAGAGATGGGAATTGAGACCCGAGGAAACTTCTCAACGTAAAATATAATATAGCCTGCTTGTAAAACGCCAGCAGTACTCTATGACTGTGAAACGTAGCCATTTGTATCGAGAAAATAGTATTTGAAAATACTATCATTAATCGAATATTCAATGCTATAAGGAGTGATAATGGAGATTGTAGTAAGCTGCACAACAAATAAGATATGCCTACACCAGAAGCGCTTGTGGTACTCTATGGGGGTGTAAAATAAGATAATTTATTTTTACAACAAGAGAATAAAATATTAAAATTATTCGAAACTGGTACTTTACATTATGTCCTACATTCTATCCAAAAAAAGATGAAAATCCCTCCTGTGGTGTCTTTACCTTGTTGTGGTGGAGAGGATTGCGTGTTTAAATGACCTCGAGAGCTATGCCGGCGCGGCGGTAGCATTACTTCCGAAAAGGACAGATCAAAGGCGATAAGCTAGACGATAAAATTACCTTGATCGAAAGAGTAACCTTCAAGACATGCAGACATGGGTTCCATTGATAAACATTTCCGGAAGTAAAATAGTCTCCAATTCGGGGAGACGAACAGAATGAATGGAGAAGACTACGTAACAGTGAGCTACGTGATCTTTACGGAAACTAGATTTTATTATTATTATTATTATTATTATTATTATTATTATTATTATTATTATTATTATTATTATTATTATCATATTAACTGTTAAGTCTCGTAGACTGCGATGGGCAAGACATGTGGCATGGAAACTCGGGAAAACCAGAGGGAAATTGCCAGTAGGTTGGACAAGAATGATGTGGGAGAATAATATCAACCATGATTTGAGGGAGATGAATTATACTGGGGAAGAATGCAAAACATTAGCTCAGGATAGGGATGTATGAAGAGCTCATGTCCGCGCGGCCATCAAACTAGAGGTTTGGCAGTGCCAGTGAACTAGTTAGTAATTTATTAGTTAAGGGATGAAAATGAAAACTAGCTTAAGCTGAATAGCGAAAAAGTGTAGGCCAATCAGTAAAAACAGTATGGAATTCAGTGGGTGTACAACATGGTCATTTACACTAACAAGTAAGAGATGAAAACAAGCTAAAATTTTTCGAAAATATAGGTCCTATCATAGGTCAAGTATTCTGTCCCTATAAGGGTTAAGATTGGAGACTGTAGGAAACTTCTCAACGAGATAATTGTACGATTACAACCCCTGTGGTACTATTTGGGTTTGAAACATTATTCTTTACACTAAGAGAGGAGAAAAATGCTTATTTTGTTTCGAAAATAGTATCATAAATCAAACATTCTATCCCAAGCTAAGATGGAGATATACGAGTAAACACCTGTTCGTACCCTATAGTATGAATACGTCGACTTTGGGGATACGGGTGCTCCATAGTGGAGTTTATTAACCAGGCTAATTTAGTTACGCTTATTTACTTACAAGTGTCAACCATAACATGTGGATAGCACATCGCCTCAATGAGACATCTAGTGTACAATTAAGGTATTACTTGGATGGATGAAGGTCGGTAAAATTTTGCACAGAGATATTTTTATTCAGGTTTGTGGTTCTCTTATCAGCCTGTAAATCTTTTGACTCAGGATCCACGGATTGAAGTCCCTCCCGGAGGATTTGTCGTTTGGATTTTTCCATCCTAAAATTCTATCAACCCCGACCGCGTTTGATCCCGCGACCCTCGGGACTATAGGCAAGGAACATAACCACTAGACCCCCCCCCAAATGTGCGAAACATCATTTGCAACAAGATAAGAAAACAAGCAAAATGTATTTGAAAATTGTTTGGTAAGACGAATAATCGATCCCAGAAGCTATGAGAATGGGGACTGGCGAAAGCTGTTCAACGAGGAAGATATAAGTAAAACGCCTGTGCTACTCTGGGTGTGAAACATCGTCATTCCTACTGAGATATGACCAAGAATCTAAAAGATCAAGAGAAATATGACTTTTAAGACAAAATAAAAATAACTAAATTTTCATCAGGGAGACGTATGCCCGAAAATCAAACTAAAGTTTAAAATAAATTATAGTTAAAAAAACTAAAACAACACGCTTTATTAGAAAACCGAACTAAAAAATGAAAAGTAATTTTAATTTTCAACACGCTTGGGATAAAATTAAAGTGGTCAACAAAAAAAAAATCTCCAACACATCTAGAATAAAACTAGAGTTATCTACAAAAAAAATAATTTTACCATCAAAAGCGTGGGGAGCTCTATATCAATTAATATATTTGATAATAAACAGATATTGGTAAAAGTAGTCTCTAAGAAGAAAATGTAAAAATCATAAAAAGCACCCCACGCTTTTGATGGTAACATTATTTTCTTTTTGTTGATAACTCTAATTTTATTCTAGATGTGTTGGAGATGATTTTTTGTTGACCACTTTAATGTTAACCCAAGTGTGTGGGAAATTTAAATTACTTTTCATTTTTTAGTTCGGTTTTCTAATAAAGCGTGATGTTTTAGTTTTTAAATTATTATTTATTTTTTAGTTTTAATATTTTACAGAATAAGATAAAAATATAAATATCTTTAATTCGATACTATTGTAGTATGAGCTAAAAGTAATACTCTTCTAAAAAAAATCCTCCCAGCCGGATTTGAACCAGCGACCTACGGATTACTGGAATTATATACCACTTAGAGTTCACCGCTCTACCAACTGAGCTCTTACAACGATTGACTAAAAGAGTCGACAAGTTCCGCAACCTATTATACCAGTTTTCATTTTTTTTATTTTCTGATGATTCTGTCCAGGATTTTAGAAACAAAATATGAAATTATTGTATTGTCACGGGTCCTTTACAAGTATACAAAGTTTCCAAGTCGATCCGATGTTTCTAAGTGGGTGAAAATCGTGTTGATAGATTCCAGATTCCGTTAC
Organism: Diploptera punctata; assembly: GCA_030220185.1. Taxonomy (NCBI): domain Eukaryota; kingdom Metazoa; phylum Arthropoda; class Insecta; order Blattodea; family Blaberidae; genus Diploptera; species Diploptera punctata. The sequence goes on from JASPKZ010005696.1 coordinate 482,255, forward strand.
ATAGATACAAAGATACTTTTTTTTATTTTCTGATGATTCTGGCCAGGATTTTAGAAAATAAATATGAAATTATTGTATTGTCGCAGGTCCTTTACAAGTTTAACAAGTTTCAAGTCGATCCAATGTTCTGAAGCGGGTAAAAGTCGTGTTCAAAAATTCCGTTACATAGTATGGCAGATACGGGTCAAGCTAATATAAAGCGTTTAAAAAGTATGACATGTCTTAGAAATCAACCCTTAATTATCACAAACATTTGCAGAAAGAGATTGAAAGTGAACTCTATGACACGGCCACTCCACTCTACTGATACACAATGCAAGCCGTTATTAAGATTTATGGTTTTCCATTAAATTTCTACTTTTTTAGAGTTTATTTCGTAAAGAGATATCTGGTGCTCTCGTGTTGAAAACTAACACATCTAACATATTTGAGACATCCTTGAATAATAATTTAAATAATTTCTTACAGAACACCGGACTTCAGGGATGCGGGATAGCAGTGACCTTGAAGACAGGGATGGCCTTGGCAATCCCTTACCGCCTATACCGGTTCCAGATTCGACACTGGGCAGTCCTTACGAGAATGTGCGGGTAACTCGAGGAGGAAACAGGATACCTTTACCGGGCAACAGTGGTGGACTGGATTCATCTCCTTCCAGCACGTCTCCTACTCACTGGGAGTTTTACCACAGCACAAAATCGCGCCAAGGTAGCAGCGGGGATCCACTTTCTGTGTGAGTAATTCTTTTTTCTTTGATAGCCTCTTCAGTCGCCGATTTATTAGCAAATTCCGAAAAAATGAATCTACTGTGATAATTCTCATAAGTTATGCCAAAGAACGATTTCCAAATTAACGATAAATTCACTCGTCACTTTTTGACTCGTGAATTTATCTAGAGGATTTGGATATCAAGAGTGGCAATAAATTAAAATATAATAAATAAATTAAAATATATTAAGCTGTTTATTCAAAAACCATTATTTAAATATAGTTACCGGTATTTAAAAATATTTATATATTTAATGTAAACAGCGATGTTTGGAAACAAATCAGAATCGTGTCGCTATGTTTCATTTGTCATCCACTGTAACTTGATTATATAATATTATATATTGTCATCTGGCATGGGAAACTTGAAATAGGATCGCAATATTGTAAGAATGCACCCTAGTGAAGATAAAAATGAAACATCATATTATCACTGTATATTATAACCAAAATAATAGGTTATTAATTTATTTTGTTAGTAAACAACTCGGTAAAATCGTTATTTAAAAATATAATTATTGAACACAATTATCAAATTTGTAGTTTGAAGGAACTATTCATTATTTGCTATATCCAATGTAGATGGACGAAGTAGTAGGCATGTTGTTTCTTAATCTGTGCACAATATCTGAATGGTGTTCTTCGTTTAATTGTAGATCAAATATGGCGGCTTTATTGGAGACCCAGTCACTACAAAATAATGCTCTGACCTATTCAGAATATTAAAAAGGAGGAGCTTTCTTTATTATGATAAACATAAATCGATAAGTATCGAGGTGAAACATGACTGTGATTGGTTGTAAATCAAAATTCATTGAAACGTGATTGGTCATTGACTCCCACATGGGGCATGATATATATATATATATATATATATATATATATATATATATATATATTTTTGGATTCTTAAAATATTCATCAATCCTAATTAGTAAACACCGAAAGTGATCCCATCACTTGAAAGTTCTGTGTTATGTGTGTGTGTCTGTATATGTCTGTCTATGTACCTGTCTGTTAATGCTATGGTGGCCAGATCTCTTTTTTTTTACCTAACCAAACTAGCCATATAGCATTAAATTAAGAAAAGCAACGTCGATTCATTAACCAGCAAAATCGGACCAGTAGTAGTACGAGTCGTGTGAGTTCACATGGAATGACACTTTAAAAATCTTTATAGATATCGCAATTTTCTGTTTTTCGTCAGGAAACTCTGTATATGCTATTGAAATATATCGGGAAGGTTTCATATCTTCCAAAATCGCCGAAACCACTAGAAGTGGGAGCAATTGTCAAATGAACCAATGGTACCCAGTAAATTAAAACGTCATTTTCACGCAAATAATGTCCATTAAAAGATAAACCGTTGGAGAATTTTACAGTTTGAAGAAGCCCAGCAAGTCAAAAGTTTTACAAAGCATGTTAATGTAAATGATAAAGCACATGAAGCTAGTTAATCTGTAACTGAATCATTACTAAAAAATATGAAGTCCCATGGAACGGCATGTCTCTAAATTGTAAATATATATATTTGATGAAGCATTGGAAAAAGAGGTAAAGAAAATTCCCATTTCATACAATACTATTAGTAGATGCATTCAAGATATATTTGTAAATATTGAATCTCAAACTACAGATACTTGCATCTCAAACTATAGAATTACTGCAACAGGTTGAATGTTTTTCATAAGTAATGTCACGAGTAATTTTCAAATCATCGATAAATTTACGAGTCACTTCGTGACTCATGAATTTATCTAGAGGATTTGGAAATCCGGAGTGGTATTTGTTAGGACTATTTAATTAATACAATTAAGCTATTTACTAAAAATAATTATTTAAATATAGTTACAGGTATTTCAAAATATTCATATATTTAATGTAAACGACAATGTTTGAAAACAAAAATGTGAGATTATGCATATACACTGCAACTTGATCATATTATTCATTGCCAAATGAATATTGTAAGAATCGCCCTAGTGGAAAAATAGTGAAACACTTCAAACTGTATATTATAAATATTCATTTATTTTTTTAGTAAACAACTCAGTAAAATCTCGGAATCTGTTCATTATTTGCTGTATTCAATGTATTTGTTGGAGAAAAATAATGCTCTGTGGCGTTCAGAATATTAAAAAGGAGGAGTTTTCTTTATCACAAAAGCAGGAGCTGATAAAGAGAAATCGATCAAGAACGAGGTGAAACACGGCTGTCATTGGTTGTATAAAACAAAATTCATTGAAATGTGATTGGTCATTGACTACTATTTGGGGCATGAGTTAAATAGTCTTTGTAACTGATCGAGTCAATTGACGTCACAAATGAAGTACAGTTCTAGAATTTGTCAGATTCATTCATGATAGGCCTACAAGCGTAGTAGAACATTTTTTAAATTTTCTTTATTTTGTAAAGCGCTCTCCCAGACAACTAAGGGATAAGATACATTTAATTTAGCAAATTATTATTTTCATACAGCAGGTTTGTCATGGAAGTCTTGTTTGAGAATTTACGCAGATAACGTGCCCTCTAATGATAGGTTCTATAAATGGAATTTTGGACTTAGCAATGCAAAAGGATATAGAAATAATCTTTACATATTGTTTTCTCCATAGAGAAGCAGTTTCTCCAAAGTCGCTTGTTTCTGAACTTGCAGAAGTATTAAATCAAATAGTAAAAATGGTTAATTGTAATAAAAACAAGGCTTTTATAAATAAAGATTATTTTCAGATACATTATCTGCATCCACACAGCTGCTTGTTTACACATGAGTTAGATGGTTGTCTTGCGGTCATGTATGTCAAGATTTTATGATCTTCTCATATTGTTTATTTGTAGAAACTGAATAAGCCGATTTCCTTAGCCATGATTGTTGTTCAATAAAATTGCTTTTCTTGCTGATATGTTCCAATCAATAAATACACTTAATACAAATTTGCAAGAGGAAAACAAAAATATTTTCACCTCAAGTAACAAAATTTTTCCATGTAGGGAAAAACTTTTATATTGAATAGACGGAATTAAAAATAATAATATCTACGAGATATTTGAGCTTACAAGATAGCTATTGCAAAATTGACACAAATCTCTCGACACTCATTTCAGACAGTTTGACTTTGTTGTGTATAAATGTTGAAAAGTATTTTTTCTACCTTCTGTTGGATTCATTCGACTGGATGAGGAACCCCTTTACCCCTTCTATTCTTCAGTTATCAGAATTAAATCTCCATAATGAACATTATTTTGGTAGAAGTGAGGAAAGGCTGAGGTTCGATCTCAAAGCAAGACGTGACATCACTCTGAAGTTCTCTTCGGAAGGGATATTCAACTATTTTTTAGAAATACCTTTAAAATTCATACTGAACCACCGTTGATATTTTATTGTAATAAGTTAAAAAATAAAATTAGTACCTAAGATAAGTCATCCTTAACATTAAAATGTATTAAAATTGTGTTTTTAATATTGATAAGTTTTAATTTTGAGGACGACCGTTATCTCAGATACTATTTTTTTATTTTTTTTATATATTTCTAGGATGGCTGTGAAATTTATTCTTTCTTTTTCTGTATCCTATTTATGTGAAGCAGGCTTTTTTGGAAAGAAAAAAAACAATGAAATGCAAGAACTGACAAACGACTGTTAAGTCTGCAAGATGATATAGGTTGTATTTATCAACTATTCGGCCTCAAATAAGGAAGATTTCGAAAGTATACCAAGCTCAAATTTCACATCAATTTTGGTCCCTGGGCCAACTTGCTTGAATTATTCTTGAAAATGTGTAACATTAATTAATTTATAATATTATTGTTACCAAATTGTAACTTGTCACAGATGTTACCCATGTAAACAAATTCCAAAATGTGAATTCTTATGCTTATAAGACATTGTAATAGTTCTATTTCATTAAATTTCAATTATATTTACTTCGTAAACTTAAAAATATTTTTAAAAAATATTACTATTGATTAAAAATAATGTGTAAGATTAATAGATGTACTGCGTGAATTCAAGTTACACATTTCGTGTGCCGCAATTTGAAAAAGTTTGAGAAAGGCCGCCCTATACCTTGCCTACAGTTAGACTGTGGAACTTCTTACCACAAGATTGGAGAATACAGGTCATTAGCTTCCTTTAAAATACATTTAAATATCATTATTTTGTAATTTGTTTTTCGGCGGATTAATTACTTGTTTCTGATTTTTCTCTTCTCTAATAATGTTTAATTGATTAATTTAAATTTTAGTTTAATTCGTATACATATTTACTTGTATTTATTCATTCTATGTTATAATTTAATGTATCTTTTTTCTGTATATCATATACCTTTTTTTTCAAGTTGAGTGGAAGAGAAAGCTTAGACTTTAACTCCGTCAGATTAAATAAATAAATAATAATAATAATAGTAATAATAATAATAATTATTATTATTATTATTATTACTATTACTGAATCCTTGTTCAAGTTCATTCAGCTTTCATTAACGTTTTATTCAACTTTGTTTGTATTCTATCTTCTTGTGAATTTTTCTCTAAAACTGTTACACGTACATCTTAAATATCTGGCATTACCATTATTCCAAATATCATTATTGGGAGTGTTTATTAATCAAAATTTATAAAAATAAATGTACATACGCACTCCCCGGTGCCGACCAACCTGAGTTTTTTTCTACGATTTCCCTCAATCAAGAATGATGGTTGGTATTTCATTATCAGAATCCAGTTGATCATATTTATCAGTCCATAGAATAATAATAATAAATAGACGCATATATATATATATATATATATATATATATATATATATATATATATATCTGGTCTAGTCTATACCCGTACATCCCATATAGGATCAGGGGTGTTCCTGTGGTTTCCCTGTTTCCCTTCTGCCTTCAGCATTCCATTCTAAAATAAATTTCGGAATTCCGTCTTTTCCCATCCTTTTAATTTTCTTGCTTGAATTACTTCAAGGATATTGTTAACCACCTTCATCAACTCTCTAATTTCTTTGGTTTCTAATGAGAATTTTACTTTATAGCAGTGGCGCTTCTTAGGTAGGTGGTAGCGCACTAACGAATCAAGTTAGAAATCCTGAGTTCAAATCCCGGTTCAGGCATTTACTTTTCTTTTCATGTCATACTTTGCGTTCAATGCTAAATGTCAAAATTTAACTATAACTTTAAAATAAAGAAGTGTCACTGCTATAAAGTAAATGTTCTCCTTAATTTACTTATTTGTTATAGAAGCCGAGAGAGGGCAGTGGGACCGAGTTCCCGCTACTTCTCATGATAGAGAATATATATAAAGAAAATATAAATGTTTGTGCTTGGATGCCTGGATAGCGTAGGCTGGTAGCGCACTAACATGTAAAGTTAGAGATCCTATGTTCAAATCCCGGTTCAGGCATTTATTTTTCTTTTCGTGCCATATTTGGACTTCATTGCTAAATGTAAAATGTCATTACAATTATATACCTCCAAGAGTACGGAGCTCCCCTCGGGCAGAATTACTATGTGTGAATATATATTTGTGTGTGTGTGTGGGGGGGGTATACACACACATACATACGTATATATATATATATATATATATATATATATATATATATATTAAGACACAGAGACAATATGTTTGTAACAGTAGACTACACATTTTCAATGTTTTAAACTAATTCTGTTCACTTGAGTAGAAATAAAAATGCAGTTCTTTATACTTACAGATAGTAACATTCTTGTTCATACAGCTTATACTTTTGTTAAATTTCAGCCTATTTAAGTTTTAAAAATTGATGATAGGCCGTGTAATAATATTAGTTGTGTTACGGAAATGTATGACAATTAATTTTATATTGTAGCACGTTTAAATTAATTTGGAAAACCAATCGTTACTTTATCATGGCAACATGGATGGAACTGAAATGCAACAGTCTTGTTTATACACTCAAAAGAATGCTGTCTCTATCCTTTGTGTATTTGTAAACAAATGTTGCGCTACCTACTCAAGTCAACGAGTAGAGAGGGTTGTTTCATAGCATTCACGTACTTGCTTCATTTGTGTACAAAATGGAGAAGAGAATGCAGTTAAGTTCAGACTTAAAGACAACTATTGTCAACCTCGCTTTAAGAGGGAAATAGGCAATATAGTGGACAAATCACATGCAACTGTACAGTACATAGTTAACAAATTCAAGCATGAAGGTACCATACAACATTTTTTCATAAGTAATGCCACGAGTGATTTCCAAATTATCGATGTGAGGAGTGAATTTATCTAGAGAATTTGAAAATCAATAGTAGCATTTGTTACGATTATTTAACGAATAAAATTAAGCTGTTTACTCACAAATCATTATTTAAATATAGTTATTTTAAAATATTTATATATTTAAATGTAAACGGCGATGTTTGAAAACAAATGAGAAACGATTGGTACGCTTCATTTGCTTCTTTTGATCGTCACTGCAACCAGATCATGTTATTTATTGCCAAAGGAACGCAGTATTGTAAGAATGCACTCTAGTGGAGAAAAAATTAAACACATCAAACTGTATAATTCATTTCTGATGTCCTATGATGTAAATATGACAATTATACTTTTCTGGGAAAAAATACATTTAAGAAAGTGCAAACAGTCGTTTATTTTTTTGGCGGTATAATCAATCGCTACAAATGTTTTTATATTAACTCCCGCATGCGATATGTGTTGACATTCATGTACTATATATACTATCTGGTAGCCGTATTTCTTAGTGAGTCAGTTACTGCAAAATAACGCTATGACCCATTCAGAATGTTAAAAAGGAGGTGCTTTCTTTGTTATGATGAACTTTAATTGGTAAATTCTAGGCGAAACACGACTGTGATTGGTTGTAAATAAAAACTCATTGTAACGTGATTGGTCATTGACTCCCATTTGGGACATGAGTTAAATAGTAAGCGTAAAGGTTGAAAAAAAATAATAAACGAAAGAGAAGAACGTTTTATACTCAGACATGTTAGAGCACATCCCCGGATTAGTGTCCCGGAACTTAGGACCATGGTGGAAGAAGTGTCTGGAAATCAAATGAGCAATCAGACTGTTCGTCGTGTGCTGTGGTCGCATAATTATCACGGCCGGAGACCGCGAGAAAGGCCATATGTGAGTGAAAAAAAAATGTGCTGCAAGCTTACTCTTTGCAATAGAGCATGCAAACAAATCACAGGAGTTTTGGGATGAAAGCAAAATAAATCTCTTCGAATCAGATGGTATGATAAGTGTTTGGAGAAAAACCCAACATTGGTGATGACTAGAGCGAGGAATTATATGAAGAAAATTATACTAAAATATGAAATCATATTAGCAAAATATGAAAAATATTAAAATTAGGACACAAAAATATTATGAAGCTACTATTTTTTCAACTTTTTACACATATTTATATACAGAAGCCCTGTATAATATATGGGTATACATACAAACACACAAATGAGACAAGAAGACCTTTTTGTAGCTCACGAAATAAAGAGTTTCACTGTATTTCCATTTTAATTAATTTTTCATTACTTCTGACTCAATATAAAATATCATTTAATATAATAAATTTTGGAATTTTTAACATTATGAGGTTTTATTGATTCTTATCAATAAAATATCATGTTCGTGATTTGAAGCAATTTTAATGGCTCACATTGAAGTATATTGTGTGAGGAATCACGCTAACAAGCCGGAAGGTCGTGGGTTTGAGTCACAATGGGGTCAGGTTTTTAGCTGGACCAAACCTTCTGGCTGCATCATAACCCTAGAGTCTACTCAGCTCTTAATTGAAATGAGTACCAGACACATATTCTGGGGCAAAGGGGCCATCACGCAGGTCTGAGAACCCAGTGGACATCCCTTGGAGATTGTCTAGAAATGTGGAAGTCTCAACATCCATCTACCCCAAGCCTGTAGTTTGACACTTGATTTAAATAAATGAATACTGAGTTTATATAAAACGTGATCAATTAATTTATCTAATGATATTTAATTACGAAATCCAAACATAAATAAAAAAAACAAAACATAGTAACCATTGTAACTTGCTTCCATCGGATATACCACTGACAAATTTAGAGTAGGTACAGTTTGGATGACTTCTATTTACCTTGCATAAAGATAATGAATTCCAGTACATATAAATGCCACAATAACATTAAATTGGATGAATCAGAACACACGTAGACCAAGTCCTAACTAACTAACTCACTGGCACAATCGAACCCGTAGGTACATGAACGCACGGACATAAGCTCTCCATACATCCCTATCCTGAGCCAATGTTTTCCAATCATCCCCTCTATAATCTTTCCCTCAAATCATGGTTAATGTTATTCTCCCACTTCATTCTTGGTCTACCAACTGGGTGTTTTCCCTCTGGTTTTCCTTCAAGAACCTTCCATGCACGTCTTTTCATTTCCCCATTCGTGCTACATGCCCTGCCCATCGCAGTAGACCAAGTACTATATGTCATATTTGGAGAAAAAATGTGTTAAAATGAATTAATCCACAAATAATTCTAGGGAGTATTTCAAAACTCTCTTTGCAATTACAATTATTTTTAATCCTATACATTACACGTATGAACATAGTGAAATGTAGTTAGAATTATTTAACATTAGTTTTTCCATGAAATTTGCCTGAACACAGTATATATGCATGTGCTTTGAATAATCAAATTAACAATTCTGTTCATAATACACAGTTAGGAGCTTTTTATATATTTTTTAACGCCTGTCAGAATTATTTTGTACGATCAAAAAGTATGATCCACATTATATGATGTTATGGGAGCAATCATGTACTGCACTACATATATGATGTAAGTGAGAATAATACTGGCTTTACCTACAAGAACTTTACAAATTTCATAAACTGTGGAGCAAGACCTTATTTCACAGCACGTTTCAAGTTTACCAGCAGCAGTCTTACCTACATTTAAATACTGTAATCCATTCATAAAATAAGAACTGTCCTTAGGTAGCAAAAAGGAATAGGTTTCTACCTGATAAAAAAGAGTGGGTAGTTATTAGTCTAACATTGTTATTCTACTTATTCATGTTCTTGTCACAGATTAGGAAATCCCTGTTATTTTTCTGTAGTTTCGGACAAAAAGCCTCCACTTGGTCATTCCATCTCTCCTTTTTTCAATTATTTTCTTTATTTATCTTGTTCCAGATGGGATACTTAGGAATTTTCGCTGTCTACCATATTACATTGTCAAAAAATTTCAAAACTGCAGTCACTCCAAAAATGTTTTTAATGAATTAGTAGAAATTTCATTTAAAAAAATTGAAAGTTGAAAAATATGAGGGATATTAAATTTTTACAGAAATATGAACATTTCGCCAAAATATTATGAAATATGAAAAAATATGAAGGTCTTATTTGATTCTACATATCATAAAATGTAAAGATACTTTGTCTCAGCGCTCTCTGACCAATAGTTTAAAACATGAAATTTCATAAAAATCCTCGCTCTAGTGATGACTGTGAAACTCTTCGGACTCTTCCGACTGTGAAACACGGAGGAGGTTCAGTTATGATCTGGGCCTGTGTTCTTCCAGCGGGATTGAAACCTGCACTTCATTGACGGAATAATGGATAAGTGGCATTACAACAGGATATTGAAAGAAAATTTAGAAAGTGCCATAAAAATGGGACAGGACAGAATTACATATTCCAACAAGACAATGGCAATAAACATACTGCAGACATTAATAAGTTTTGATTGATCTGGAAAGTTTCGAAGCAGCTCAGAACACCTCCACAGTCAGCTGATCTAAATTCAATAGGGAATCTTTGGGCCAAGTTGAAGAAAAATGTCCGTAAAAGGAAAGTGACTTCAAAAGAAGAGGTAAAACGTTTCATTAGAGAAGAATGGGATAAAATCACACCATAGACAATAAACAAAATGGTCAGTTCAATGCAACGACGATGCCAAGCGGTGATTAAAGGTAAGGGGTACTCTAGTAAGTATTAAATTAATACATTTTTCTTGTGTTTTGGTTTTGTGTTTTAAGTGTATGAACAGAAATGCTGCAAATACGTGAATGTTTAATTTCGTTGGTTTTAGTTTTAAATGTATTTTGAATAGGAATAGTTGCTAAAGATAATTAATTTTATTAAGTGCAAGTGTGTTAGGATGTTATGATACTCTGAAATAATAATCAGAAATAAATCACATTTCGGAAGATAGAACATTTACTATATATCACAAAATCTCAGCTGTATGAATAAGAATGTTAGGGCCTACTAACTGTAGCTCTTATACTATTAAATTAAATATAAACAGTTTCAAGAAATTAAATTTAGCATTTATTAAGAGACAGCTTCCAAGAAGATCGCCATTATTCGCCTTTTATTTTTAAATATATATTCTGCTATGTGAACATCGCAAAATTAAGTTATTCATTTTCTTAAGTCAGTATAGGAATAACTTAATTTTGCGCTGTTCACATCGCAGGATCTATATTTAAAAATAAGCGGAATAATGTTCTTCTTGGAAGCTGTCTCCTACAATTTCTAACAAATGCTACATTTAATTTCTTGGTAGTGATGTATATATAATTTAATATAAGAGCTATAAGGAAGTGGATTTTTATTTCTACTCAAGTGAATGGAATTAGTTTGAGCATTGAAAATTGTAGTGCGCTGTTATAAACATATGGTCTCTGTGTCTTAATTATTAATTACGTAATTTGGAGGTTAATAAGCTAAGTTTGGAAGTTAAGTTCAAGAAGGTGCTTTACGGTTTAACGCTACATTAAGCTTATTTAAGTGAAGTTGTAGGAAAAATTCAACCTTCGAGCTTATGTACTCATAAGTTTTCTTTGTTTGAGTTTTCTTTAATTATTGCAACAGCACACACGTGGTATCACCACTCTTATGTATTCTTATTTCCCTCACTATATTGAAATATTCGTTTTATGCTTAAAATTAAACAGGTAGAGCTTAATATCTTCAGTAGTAATAGTAGCATTAGTAGTCTGGGATTCGCATGTGCGGCCATTAATCCGATTTTTAGCTTATGTGCGGTCCGGGAAGTTATATTCGCTCGAAATGCGACTCTGGCTTGCTTAAATTTCCTTTGAAAACAAACAATATTTTTTCTTAAATTTTTGAGTCTTAGAATTATTGTCTGTAATCATGTATCGACTTTATTCATCAATATGAGAATATAATTCATAAAATTATTAATATAAGGATAGAATCAGTTGTGATACTTTTTTAAGTTTAAAACCAACAAAATACGTTTACGTAAAGGTAAAAGTAAAGTGATTCCACTATAGGACATAGGAGACTCTTCGGGTAGTGGGAGCTTAAGGCTCTTACTTTTTTTTCTAGACAATCGACACTTGATGTATGTCAGCCGGGTTGTCAGCTCTTCGTGACAGCCGCTTTTACCCCATAATAAGTGTATGATACTCATTTCAGTTAGAGACTGAGTCGACCCAAGGACCATGTTGCCACCAGAATATCTGAGCCAGTTTAAACATCTTGACTCCGCCGGGATTCGAACCTACGACCTTAACTAATTACGCTACAGCGTGCCCCAATATAAGTTTAGTATGAGCTTATTTTGTTAGCTTTTAACTTTAAGACCGAAAAATATAATTATTTATACATATTTCCTCTTTTTTTTTACACAAAGGTTCACATCGATTGCTTACAGCGAAATGAGCAACCACGGAGTTGGTTTTGCATATCTGTATGTATTGGTGAATGGTGACATTATGTTAGTATAAGCTCAAGCCTGCCCGGATCATAATACGTACAATATCTCGACCGCTCTTGTACGTGCTTGGCCGTGCCTAGGCAATCTCTGTAGTAGTATGGTTTCCCCGGATGGTATCTGAAACATCTACTTGGTGGATGGTATTTGCATGCTTAAGTGACTTTTCGCGGTTTGCCGGCGGTAGAAGGGTTCTCATGTCGGACAGTTAAATATGATGTCAGATTAATAGATATATCTTGGTCGAAATAATATTTCACTGTAAAAATACAACCGTCAAGAAACACGGACCTGGGCTCTACTGATTGGTAGGATTGTTAGCCCAAGAACGAGGTAGGAGAATATTAACCATGATTTGAGGGATGTAAATAAATCAGGGATTGACTGTAAAATTTTAACTAAGGTTTACAATATGTGGAAAGCTTATGTCCGCGCGACATAGTGACAATGAGTGTAGTTAATTTCACATACGTAAGAATATTGGTCTGGTTAGGTAATTACGTACTTCCAGCAATCGACGCACCGTTAACTAAAATAATAAAAAATTCGACTTTGTTTGCTATTTTTTCGCTTAAGATTATCAACAGTAATTTCGGTTAATTCTTCATTATTGTAGATGAATATTCAACTGCATGACAAATATTTAATTTCATAACAGCCTGATATAGAGTTTATCATTATTACAGATGAAAAAAAAAAAGGTTCGTTAAAAATATCTTTCCAACGCACCTCACCCTTCCATGAATTGAGCACAAAGCAAACTTAGTCTAAATCCTTGATTCACCTTCGTTAACTGAGGAATAGCTTGACTCCCTCCCCACACCAAGTCTCGCAGGTTTGTCGTGAAGGAAGTTGAAAGGGATAGAGCAATTAAAATGAGCAAAACTGACTTTAGCTTTCCATTGTTACATTAATTAACGTGCACGTCTTAAAATTTGAGATTAATTAAATTGGGAGCAAAGCCACGTCTGATGTGGTCTCAGCATGTGCTTGAGAGAAACGTTAGTCTTTTCACATCTTGAGAAGTGTGTGGTGTTCTGAATATTATAATTAAAATTCATAATATTATGTTCCTTTAACATTAAATACTGTTACATCGTCAAAAACACAACCGGTGGCAAGACTTTGTTACAGTAAAAATATAATAAAAAAACAGAATTACGAGAGCTCTTCAAACAAATGGTATATATATTTTTTGGCAACATAGCTTACTCTCAGAATTTTGATGATTATTTTCAAAGTAGCCTCCTTTAGATGCAAAATACCTGTCCATTTGTTTCTGCCAGTCTGCCTACCATTATTTGACACATCTTTCAAAACCACCTCCGCAGCCTTTATTGGTGCTTCTAAAGATAGAAAACACCTCTCGCGAAGACGTTTTTTCTGTATAGAGAATAAAAAAATGTCTCACGGGGCTACGCAGGTGAGGTAAACTCTGATTTTGGTTTTTGCAAGATATCCACCAACATCATTTGCAATTTGCGGTCTTGCATTATCTAGCTTGTTGCATAGAAATGTATCCTTTTGCTTCTGATATTGTCTTGCAGAATTATCATGACATCTCTACAGCATTGCCCAGTTATTGTTGTGTTTGCAGGTACGACTCGCTGATTAACCATTCCATGAATATTAAAACATGAGATGACCAAATCTTTCCCAAAAAGAAGAAATCACTTTTGATATTTTGGGGATTGGTGATAAAGGATATTTCCACACATAGCCTATTAATATAGTATAACTGTTATACAAAATCAGAAATAAAAATACTAAGTCATTTTATGTTAACCAAAAGAAAATAACTTATTCGTTACATGTCTTAATTTCTTATTTTAGAAAAATTACATTTTTTTATTTTTTCTCTTGTGGATTGGTTCCGCACTGAAGAATGTGATCCAGTTCCAATAACAGTAATCACTTGCCTTTGTCATAGAAAATGTTGAGAATTATACCCTTGTACGACTATGCATTTTTGACATATTACGAACATTTGTATTCACACACATTAATTAAGTGTACATGACTAACCCGCATACCGTAGAACTGAAATAGAACGTAAGAAGATAAAGTTAAAAAAAATCACAAGAAGTAGTAATAGGCGCGAATTATTTTTTTGTTAAATATATCCGAAATGAGACATAATTTCCAGCATATTCTGTGACAAATATAAGCTGTTATTAATTATTATTGAAGTTAGAAAATTTATGCGTTTGAATTTTAGGTTATCTGCTTGAGACTTTACTGACCGGAGACTTGATTTTATTGCGACATGGACCCACAGTTTTATTCCTCTACTGAAGCAACATTCTATTTTTATGCCTTTAAAAACCCAACTCGGGCCAGGTTTGAACGCATGAACCTTGGAACCAAAGGCGAGATTAATAATAATAATAATAATAATAATAATAATAATAATAATAATAATAATAATAATAATAATCATCCGGTATCATGGCAGCTGCCGCCGTCTTCCGGGAACCAAACGCCATTCCTCTCTATCCATCCATTGTTCCGAGGCATGTTGTTTGGTTTTTTAGCATTTTTTTTTCTTTTTATGATGAACGAGGAGCTGGCCCAACCTGGGGGACGGGTAATTTTTGTTCAAGGTTTTCTTCCTCTAGCCTTTGATAGTCCAGTATCTTATTGCAAGGCAGCAGCGCTAGTTTTGGTCCGCCCTGGGTATTTTATTTCCTCAGTACCCGCCATATCTGGTGAGCATTCCTCTATCCGCCACCTGGGGAGGCGTCCGATGGGAGACTGGCAACTCCACACGGATGATAATAATAATAATAATAATAATAATAATAATAATAATAATAATAATAATAATAATAATAGTAATAATGATAACGTGATGGTATATGTTTTGTTTAAACTGGCAGAGTTAATGCCTTCTTTTCCACTCAACCAATGAAATAAGAAATACATAAATGGATTTATAGACTATAATTAAAACTTGAACCGTTATAAAATACTACTAATATAAAAAGTTACTTAAAATGTATAGGGCTACTCCATAACTCAATGGCGCAAAAGGTTTAAAAGACCAATGGC
The DNA here is from genome assembly GCA_030220185.1 of Diploptera punctata. Classification (NCBI taxonomy): domain Eukaryota; kingdom Metazoa; phylum Arthropoda; class Insecta; order Blattodea; family Blaberidae; genus Diploptera; species Diploptera punctata. The sequence goes on from JASPKZ010005696.1 coordinate 497,823, forward strand.
CTACCAGCGAGCTACTGAGTGCATTTACAGAGTTGACGACCGTCCAGACGATGTATTGTCACCGAGCGTTGTAGATGGATTTATGATACCAGAGACACTATTTATTGTAGTTACCGAAATTCGTCAGGATGTTGGGTGGCCATCAGTCCCATACAGGCCGAAAGTCCATGAGAAAATATGTTTCTCCGTGGGGACTCGCACTACTGCCTGTCCCATTGCTCTGAGCCAAGGGATGATGCCATTGATCACTCACTCACTATGCAGGGGAAAAAATTCTATAGTTTATATCATATTGGTTCAAGTTTTAATTATAGTGTATAAATCCATTTATGTATTTCTTACTTTATTGGTTGAGTAGAAAATAAGGAATAGGCCTAACTCTGCTAGTTTAAACGAAAAATAAATCACATTATTATTATTATTATTATTACTATTATTATTATTATTATTATTATTATTATTATTATTATTATTATTATTATTATTATTATTATTATTATTATTATTAATAATCTCACCTTTGGTTCTGAGGCTCATGCGTTCAAACCTGGCCAGAGTTGGGTTTTAGGCATAAAAATAGTGTGTTGCTTCAGTAGAGGAATAAAACCGTGGGTCCGTTCGCAAAACAATCAAGTCTTCGATCAGTCCTATAAATAATTTGTGATTTATCAAAAACTTATGATATTATCAAATAAAATGACACTGCAGTAGAGCTTTCAGAAATTAGCCTACGTTAATTTTTGCTTCAAAATGGATATTGACCAGTAACTCCTGATTTCTACCGAGAGCAAATTGAAATAAGTGAAACTGAGGAATTGAAAGAAGAATATGATATTCTGCAGTATGTTTAATATACCATTGAACAAGATGTATGTGGGCATTGTGGTTAGAGGATAAAACATTAAAACAAAAGTGATAATATCTGTTGAAATGACTGATTTAACGGAATTGTATTTTGGTTTTACAGAGCGTCAGACAGTGGGGTGTACCAGACGCCTCCCGTGCCCAAGTCTCTGGATTCAAGTTTCCTCTCGGATGATTTGTCTATGTTCCATCATCACCATCATCAACAACAGTCACGTGATGCGGATCAGATGAGCGTGTCATCCACAACCTCGAGCACGGGGGGTCCATCACCGAGGGACCGCCGGTGTGAAGGATCCATCTATATGCCAATGGCACCAGGTCATAGCCATAGTCCCGGATCTAATAGTAAAGTGTCGGTAAGTACCCATTTTACTTCCATTGCAAAAATTAAAATCTCAGTATATTTGTATACACAACTAGCTCCCGTACACGTTTTATTTCCGTTTCTATTTTTCATTGTTTAGCTTTTCAGCTATTTATTTTCGTTTTCACACAAGCACAGGTCACACAGACCCATAGTGGAGATTTAAAATATTCTACCAGGAAATGAACACGGTTCGCCGGAGTGGAAGGTAGCTACTCTACCGCATCATGGTGACAGATAATTATAGAATACTAAGAATCCGCTGCTCTTACATGATCAAAAGAAAAGTAAAGTGATCCCACAACAGGCCCGGAGGCCCTTGGGGTAGTAGGAGGTTAGGGCTCCCACTTTATCTAGACAATCGGCACTTTATGTCAGCCGGGTTGTCAGCCCTGCGTGACGGCCGCCTTTACCCCCAGAACAAGCGTCTGGTACTCATTTCCGTTAGAGGCTGAGTCGACCCCAGGGCCATAGTGCCGCCAGAGGGTTTGGGTCAGTTTAAAAATCCTGACCCCAACGGGACTTGAACCCTCGACCCCCCGGCTTGTAGCTCAGTGCCTTAACCACTACGCTACGGCGTGCCAAAAGATATATATATGATTTTAGCTACTCTCATGGGCTTTATCATGGAAAATATAGAGTATCGAAAATTCAAATCTGAAGGTACCGACTTCTCATTTTTAAATCCTGGCTTCCTCAAATACATTCCGCGCTCCAAATCAGTTTCCATTTATTATACGATTGTCAGAAACGTTCATTGCAAATTTCTCTTGAAGGAAAATTCCTTTTTGGGGGTTGAAACCCGGCCGGCGCCGATAAATGTTTAAGGCTGTAAAAATTCTGAGCATGGCTTCCTCGAGAGGGAGTAAAGCCATGTTTTCCTTATCGTATATTTACAAATTACAAGCAGAATCTGAATAACAGGCTTCTGAGCACAATTTATCTGCAATTTCATGCACGGATTTTTATTGTGACACTAATGACACAAGTTGTTAAAAATGCTCCTTTAGATATAATGTAAACTAACCATTAAAGAAATGTTCGTATAACATCACTTTGAATGTTGTAGCTTTTCTCAAAAATACAATATAGGCCTAGTTTGAGAAACCTAGTAGCCTATGTATTTGAAATAAATCTATTTTTAATACAACTATTAATATTCACGTAATTTGATATGGACAGAAACTGTCGAATAATTTTATTTTTATTACATGATTTTGTGTTAATCTAATTTTTGCTACACTTTATTCGGTATATTAAAAAGTATGTGGATGTTCTAGAAAATTAAAATTATTATGACAATCATAAAACAAACTTTTAGAGATTTTTCATTTGTGAGAAATATGGGTCATTTTTACCGCAACTTGCATACCTTGCCTGCAGCGGTAACATTTATGAGTTTTGACCTTTAAATGTTAAACCATCACTTACCATCTGTCATATGTTTTTTTATAGCATCCATTATTTCTGTAAATTTGCTTCTTAAATTTGAGATAATCGGATAAGAAACATTGAATTCTAGCATGTGCAAGAATTTATATTAAGAATATATTGTTTACGTCATATTTGTTTACCCTGTATGAAATTTCTCTCTCTCTCTCTCTCTCTCTCTCTCTCTCTCTCTCTCTCTCTCTCTCTCTCTTCTTTCTTTCTTTCTTTCCTTCTTTCTTTCCTTCTTTCTTTCCTTCTTTCTTTCTTTCTTTCTTTCTTTCTTTCTTTCTTTCTTTCTTTCTTTCTTTCTTTCTATCTATCTCTCTAAATAATAAGTAGAAAACTCAGACGATATGGCATCTGCCTATGTGCTGTACAGCCCCGGTTAGAGGGGTGAAAATGTTTTTCATTCATTTGTGATCAGACTAATATTGCGCCCGAATTTCCTATAAAACTTTATTAGGATAATATCGAGAGGTATGTAGTTCAGCCACCATACCACTGGCTAAGAATACTGAAATGTGCTTTAAGACCCTTCGGATTTCATTGGCTGTTAACGGACATTTTCCCTATTTTTACATTACATATTAATGTTTAGTTACAATATCTATACAGCAGGTAGTATGAATCACGACGAAGGAGGAAAAAACTCCTATGGGCCCTAATGATGGAATCTTATATATCAGTATTCAGTACTCTCCCATATAAAATATAAGTACAATATTGGTTTACAATCTAATCTTCATTGAACAAAGCCATCAGATATGCTTCACTATGCGCGCTGCATGTGGGTGGAGAACAGTAGCGGCCATGTGTAAAGCATATCTGATCGCATTGTACCTGGTAGTAGAGTAAATCATGAAAATGTAATATCTGTCTGTTTCAGCCTACTCCCCCTAAGAAACCGCCTCGCCGTAACCTCTCCGTCTCCCCAACTCACCTCCAGCCAACGATGACGATGTCTGCGGACAGCAATGCCATCTGCGGCAGCGGAGGTGCATATGAGTACCTGTTCCTTGCCCGAAGTGGCGTTCGTAGTCACGGTGACCTCGAAGACCTGCAGTGTCTCGGCACGCAAACTATCGGCGGAGGTCGTCGCGAAGCCCTGCTGCGACATCAGGGACGAAGTGTCGACCAATACGTGGATATGAAACTGCGTCATAGCATTCGTATTGACCAACACCACCAAGCAGCTGCGATAGAAGCATTCCATACGTTCCGAGGCCGAAGTGAAGACATTGATGAAGCGCTTGGAAGAAAACATGCAACGAGAGGTGAACCAGTAGCTATAACCTCTATGTATGAGAATTTCCCTATCAAAACGCAGAATCCAAGGCGGAAACTTCGGAGGCATCCTCATTCAAATGATAGAGCGTATGAGAATTTCGAACCAACTTCGATTCATCGAGGAGTTTCGGACGGCGGTAAATTGTTATCGCCTGCTGCTCCCGTTGTTATAGATACGACGGAACGTCCGGGGGATGAAGATAACCCTACGTTTGTATCTAGTGCGTACATAACGCTTAAGTCTTCCCAGGAGTCGTTGCTGGATGAACCCATAGGAAGCAAAAAACATCCTACTACTCCTACGGACGGAGAGTTGAAAGAAAGAAAAGAAGAAAGTGCAAGTGATGCCGCTGAGCCCGACACATTACCAGCAGCCTCCAACGCCAGACCATCCTCCGCCCTCGGCGCTACAAGCAGAGAAGAGCATCCATGAGCGTATCCGGCCACTCAGTCAGGTATGTCTTTACATACTCTTCATTGTCGTCAAATAATAATTTCATTTTTTTCATTTTGAGAATATTCCTCATCATTGAGGGTTTTTTCCAACCAATTTCAATAATTTTAACATGAGTTTTAAAAAAATACACAAATGACTAGGGACTTATAGACTATCAGTTTGTATCAAACATTCACAAATTTCCCGTAAGTTCTCCATCGTTCTCTGTCCTCTGTGTCTCCATCCGTTACACCAAATTTCCTCATTGAATTCTGAATCTTATTCTTCCAGGTTGTTCTTGGTCTTCCTTTTCTGCTCCTTCTTTCAATTTTCCATGCATAGACGGCCTTTGGTAATCTTGCATCCTGCATTTTTCTTACTTATCCATATAATAATAATGAAGATAACGATAAATTGTTTTTTCCAACAGGTTTTCATAATCTTACATATATTTGCCTTTTCAGTGTGAATATATAAGAGGATGGTATGACTCGTCTTAAATATTCGTGTTATGTCGGAGGTGGCATTGAGCTGGTTACTTATCCTGGCAGGCCCTCCATGTCCTTGTGTGGTCAAAAAAACTGTGTATGTGGTCCAGATTTAAAATTCTCTCCCGACAGGTCGTATCACTCTAAGGACCAGATGACGTGAGATACGTAAAACTATCTCCACGATGAGAGGTTAATCTAAGAAAAATAAAGAAAAATTATCATAATCAAGAAGTCGACAATAGAGGCATAGTGACCTGTTCTTGTGTCTTTTCCATCAAGCAGGCCCTACTCTTCTAAGTGGTAACTCTTGGCAAGACATACTGATTATTATGTGTGTTATTATTATTATTATTATTATTTTATATTGTAGTCATTGTCCCATTTGGCGGTTTCTGGTTTTCAGTAACCCTGGTTTGTAAAGCTAGACATCGCATTAGGTGGTCCCGTTGTTCACACAGGGGGAAGGTTATCTCTGACTATATTTTTAGTCGATGTAGGTACTTCGCTAGGCTTGGGGAAAAAGAAAAGGTTTTTGAGTCAAATTTGTCGGACATTTCACGCACATATTTGAATTTCGGTGCTAATTACCATAGCTATTAAAGAGAGTTGTTAAATAAAATAATAAATTATAAATAAGACAAAATTAATTTTATTAATAATACGTTGGCCCCCCACGGGCTAGACCTTGTCGTGGTGGAGGGGCTCAGTACCCAATGATCCAGACGACTAGATAGGGAAGTCTGGTTTTTAACTAGCTTGCTATCTAGTAAGAGGAGAAGGGAAGCGAACTAGCTCCAACGAGGGATACCTCAACGGCTTCAGAAGCGGATGAAGAAAATTGTTCTCAACGGTAAAGAAGGCGGAAGAGGAAACCTGCAAGTCAAGGGGTAGATGGGACTCCAAAGCTTTGGTTAGCAACCCGTCTAGGACAAGGAAACTCCGAAATAAAATCCCCGATCCACTAGGAAGGTAGTTGTGCGTCTGGGCTGGTAACCCGACCATGTAAAAAATTTCCAAACTCATCTGTGAGGCGGAACAGGCAATTTGCCTAGCCCGTGAAGTGAAGAAGAAGAATACGTTGGTATTATATAGCAATTAATGTTTAGAATTTTAATTCAGTATAACTACTATACCTGGCCCTGCAGGTTGGGGGTTAAGCATGGGGTTGACATCCTTACATCCGTAAAAAAATGCATTGTTGAGAAGATCATACAACAGCCTCGGAAGAAAGATGGAACCCCTAAAGCAAAACTTGGCTACGGAGAAAGGAAAATGATGAATAACTATATTTGCTGGCCTCCTGGAATGTGAGAACTATGCTACCATCCATCCATATAAATTCTGCCCGAGGGCAGGCCTTTCACTGCAATCATAGCATTTTCATGCTATGCTTTGCAGCTTTACTAGGGAAGCTTCCCGTTGCTTTCCACACCGGTGAAGGATGATGATGATAATAATAAGGATGATGATGGCCGGATGATTTTCGGGCCCTAAGATTCCTGGTATTTGTCTTACAGGTGAGGAAAAAAAAACCGAAAAAACCTCACCTAGGAGCCTGTCCTGACGGGAACCGAACCCGGGCCCGCTGCGTGACAAGGCAACATGCTACCTCGAGACCACAGCGGTGGACAGCTATCCTACAAACAGGCAAAATGAACGAAATAGCAAATAATGTACTTAACGCCGAAGAAGCATGGACGATCTATTTCAGAATGTTAGAAGGTTAGGTGTGAAGAATTAGAGGACTGTAGCGGCGGACAGAGTGAACTGTGCGAGAAGCCAAGGTTCACTATGGACCGTAGCGCGATGATGATCATGATATATATATATATATATATATATATATATATATATGTTATAGGCCTAATTATATTTTTTATATTTGGCAATGAAGGCAAATATGAAATGAAAAGAAAAATGAATGCTTGAGTCGGGATTTGAACCCGAGTCTCTAAACGAATGCCGTCCAGGCATTTATTTTTCTTATCATACCATATATATATATATATATATATACATGTGTGTGTGTGTGTGTGTGTGTGTGTGTGTGTCCACCGCTGTGGCCTCGAGGTAGCATGCTGCCTTGTCACGCAGTGGGCCCGGGTTCGATCCCCGGTCGGGGCAGTTTTTCTGGGTGAGGTTTTTATCGGGGTTTTTCCTCGCCTGTAAGACAAATGTCAGGAAAACTTTAAGGTCCCCGAAATCATCCTTATCACTATCATCATCATCATCATCATCTTTCACCGGTATGGAAAGCAACGAGAAGCTACCACACCTACAATTCCCTAGTAAAGCTGCAAGCATAGCATGAAAATGCTATGATTGCAGTGAAGTACCTGCCTTCGAGCAGAATTACTATGGATGGATATATATATATATATGTATGGGGTTTTCGGTTTGTACTAAATTGAATCGATGAAGATAAATAAATATATTGAATATTTTTTTCACGAAAACATCCTCAGTACATATGATCCTACAGAATTTGCTAATAAAACATAACCTTTATTTTTTCAAATTTATTTACAGCATGTACCATCACATTACTGTGATACTCCATGTCCTGGTTTTCCTTACATACAAAGTTATATGCAATTAGGCTATTAGCACTTGATATTTATACGTGCACAGATGACATTTAACAGCTTACAACATATTGAAATCTAAGCTATTTACAAATTTGATAAAATGTTTCATGTATGTATTCATTAATTACCGTATTTTTGTGTTGGTGGCCAATTTCCTCCTGCTGCTATTATTTTCCTTTTCGAAGTTGTTCGTTTGTTTGTTTGTTTAGTATAATACAGTCAAATATTAAGTGAATTATCATCTGATCATTTTGTTTACATTTATACTCAGAATCATCATTTATCTTGAATCTGTTATAGTATGCTCTTGTTCTGCCATGATTTGTTATTACTTCTATTAATTGTGGTGTTAATATTAATTACATCTGTAGTCTGTCAACTACTGACGGGAAGAAGTCCTGGTAGATTGACCTTTAAACGTTGTTTGCACTTATACGTGCCATTTCTCCTAGTCCATCTTCAGATCTCTGGAAATTTAGCTTTTTAGAATGTTATTATAACTTATTTTGCTCCATTCTTAGGTAGTCAGTCAGCTGTTTCGTTTCCAACATGCCGAACATGTGCTTTGATCCGCTTATATTTTCTATTCATTGTGTTCAACTCCCATAATTTACTTCGGATACTTTGTATCAATGGATTATGGTTCTCATTAGTTCATATTGTGTCTATTGTAATTTGGCTGTACAGTATGTGTGTATGATTGGTGCCCGAGTTCTGTGCACTTAATTCTTATCCAAAGCTTTTATTATACCCAAAGTTGTTTTGCCTTGGTTGTTGGGCAGTTCTTACTGTTATTTGAATTTTAAAGGATATTGGTTGGACAGTGATACCTTGTAATCAAGTATAAGTACATTTGATTTTATCTCTTTGTAAGAAGTGATAATATCAAACTGTGTTTCTCCTTCGCTTCTCTTCGCTTGTTCTGCGTTCTGAAGACTCACTCCTGGTACACTGCAACCCATCTGTCAGAGCTGTGGCGAACAACGTTTCTCCCCTTGTAGGAGGTATATTGAAAAGTGACACATTTTCCACTGTTCACATTCTATTGCATATGTTGCAATCATCTTAAAAAGTCCAACATATCTCAATTTTTCAGATAGACGCTCACTTTACAGTTCTTGTACAGTAGTAGTCACAAATAGGAAATTTTACATAAAAGTTAAAATAACAATTTAATGTTTATTTCACTTGAATATTTTTATTCAAATTGACTAGTACTATTAGTAATAGGCCTGGTAGTAGTAGAATAATTGTTTAACCTATTGGAGAAATATATATATATATATATATATATATATATATATATATATTGGCGTCCACCGCTGTGGTCTTGAGGTAGCGTGCTGCCTTGTCACGCAGCGGGCCCGGGTTCGATCCCCAGTCGGGGCAGTTTTTCTGGCTGAGGTTTTTATCGGGATTTTTCCTCACCTGTAAGACAAATGTCAGGAAAACTTTAAGGCCCAAACGGTCCCCGAAATCATATGACCATCATCATCATCATCATCCTTCACCGGTGTGGAAAGCAACGGGAAGCTACCACACCTACAATTCTCTAGTAAAGCTGCAAGCATAGCATGAAAATGCTATGATTGCAGTGAAGGACCTGCCTTCGGGCAGAATTACTATGGATGGATATATATTGGCAATAATAGTATGCAAGGGCCTGTTTGCCCTTCGAATTTTTTCCCTGTTTCAGGATTAAAGAATAAATGTATATATATATATATAAGTTATTAAGGCATATGATGAAAGTTAAAAATTAAATTGTACCTGTTGGTAGGTGCCGTCGTCCTCAACTTTGTTAAAATATTGTATATAAAATGAACTGGAGCGCTTTATTTTATATGCAATATTTTAACAAAGTTGAGGACGACGGCACCTACCAAGAGGTAAAATTTAATATTTAACTTTTCATCTTCACCTCAACGGAATTTGATATGAATTTTACTAGTATTAATTATTAAGGCAGTACGCCACAAGCCGGGTCCGGAAGATCGCGGATTTGAGTCCTGATGGGGTCGGTGCTTCAAAACTACCCTACACACACTGGCGACATCTTATACTTGGGATTGACTCAGCCTTTAATAGAATCGAGTAGCAGACTGTGTTATCAGGATAAAGACGGTCGTCACGTAGGGTTTTACATTCTATCTGCCGCCTCGTGCTGATTGTCTAGAGAAGGTGAGAAAAGGCTAACGACGTAAAGCTGATTGGGGATAATAAATGTAATACATAAAAATTAATATACGTTTGTTTGTGTGTTTGTTCGCATTTTATGCTCGGCCACTCCGTTCATCCGATTGTGATTTTTTTTTTTTTGCAAAATGTTCAGGAGATTCCCGGGATGAACATAGACTATAAGAGAGTGTGATATTCAACTCCTACACCCTTAAAAATCACCCTTTGTAGTTAAAAACGTGGAAAAAAAAAAGACTTTTTTTAACTGGCTAGGATAAGAGAAAAAATACTTTTGTAGAAATGTACATAATTCAGTCATTTTTAAACATACATTCAAAATTAATTCTTTAACAATTCCGTTGATAAATTGGTACCATAGATTTTTTATCAGAATTTTATTAACACATATCAAAAGTAGGATATACTTGGAATATTTTTAAAATTAATTTTGTAATCCTGATTAGCTCGATTTCGAGCTTTGGCCTCCCTTAACTTCTGCCTCCAATCATTTCTATTTTGTGCAGCAAGCCTCCAGTTGCGACACTTGAGTAGGTTTGCAGCATCTTTCTTAATACCATTCTCCCATCGTTTTTTCGGTCTTCCAACTCGTCTATTCCCCATAAAACTTGCTGTAAGCACCTTTTTTGGTGCTCGGTCTGTTGAGAGCCTTTGAACATGACCAGCCCATTCTAATTTCTTTAACTTAATAAAATTGACATGGTCAGGTTAATTTTGTAATAACAATCTTTAAAACATGTGTGAATATATTTTATTAAATAATTTTTAAAATATACACTGGAAAAATAGAAAACTTCTAATATCGGGCAGATACAGTGTGGAATTAATTCAATTTTTTTTCTGCGTACAATTGAAAACAAACTTACGGAAGACTGCAGTTAAATACTACCACACTTTTTTCTTTTCTGTCCATTCGCTTAAATTAACCTTCTCATTTTTTTTTGTATAATTACATGTCCCAATGCTACTCGGGCATGACACGTCCTGTCACGAGAAGTTTTTAATATCTTTGTTACATAGGCATACATAATTTTTTGACCACACAAGGACTAAAAAGCCCTCCTTGTATGAGTGATCAGCTCCTCACTTCCAGGGCCAACTCCTAGACAACATGGGGCTGTTTGGGCCTTGAAGTTTCCTGACATTTGTCTTATAAGTGTGGAAAGACCTCGAAAAACTTCACCCAGGAAACTTGTCCCAATGGGGATCGAATCCAGACCAGCTGAGCCATAGGAAACGACATTACACTCTACCACAGAAAGCGTGCTAACATACATAGTTCCCTAAATACTGAAATATCTTACTTGGACTTTATAACCCTTGTAAAGTCATGTGTGTAATCTATTGAAACAATTTCTTAAAATGCGAAGGTATAAACCTACGTTTAAACAAAATAAAATAAAAATGTGAAATAATTAATTTCTCACGATTTAAAGAACATCCCCTTCTCTTAACATTCCAGTGTTAATTATATTAACATAATGTTCTTACCATTTGTTGACTGAAGCCATCATACGACAAGTCGTAAAATGTAAACAGACAACCAAGAAATGGCGGGGAATGTGTGTTGAGTTTGTACGTCAGAGGTAGAAGTTAGATTTTCTGGTATACTAGCCTCAGATATTCCTTTCAGGTGTATCTTTTCCGAAGCATTCTAAGCATACCTTTATAAGTGAAGAGACTCGGATTTGTAATGTTTGTAACAGTGTATTTGGGAAGAGTTGCCAACCGTTAAACTACATACGTAGCTTTACTTTGAAGTTGATGCGGAAGAAGGTAACTTGTCAACATGACCTTATGATCTGTCAAGTGTAGCGAAACTCCTTCCCTCGCTCGCTCGTCTTGTAGCTGCAATCTTAACACTACTCTGCGGTCAGACCTCACCGCTACTTTGATGTCACGTCGCAAATATTTTTTTTACAAATTTACACATCTCTATATGTAAGTTATTCTGTACGTAATGACATGAACTACCTTATAGCAAATCACAGAATTTACGTACCTATCATATATCTTCCCTTACCATTCTGTTTCTATATTGTTTCTTTAGATTGAATTTTATTATTATCAACATTTGAACATCATTATTACCTATAATATTATTAGTTTGTCAGCATTTTCATTATTATTATTATTATTATCATCATCATCATCGTCGTCGTCATCATCATCATTATTATTATTATTATTATTATTATTATTATTATTATTACTATTATTATTGAAGCAAGGGATCTGAAGGAAGAAGATGCATTAAGCAGAGATCTGTGGCGACAGATCACTTTGGGTTGAAGCAGAATCACTATTATGTGCAATATTCATAATAAAAATATTATCATTGTTATCACTATGTTTTTCATTCTTTTTCTAAGTTTAACCTCTTCCTTTGTAGGGGTTTTTACGTGTCCCATGTCTCTCGGGCTTTACAGGGACACGATTGAGAGGATTTTAATCCCTGGCTAAGACATGCTATTCACTTACACATTTATACTAAATAAGATGAATGTGATATGGATGATTATGATGGCCACGTGATACTCAGAGATTATTTAGGCGTTACATTTTCCTGACCTCATACAGGTGAAAGAAAAGCCTCACCCGCAAACTTGTCCAAACCGAGGATCTAACCCGAGCCCGCTGCGTCTTAGGCAACTATGCAATCTCTAGACCATTATTATTATTATTATTATTATTATTATTATTATTATTATTAATTCGTTCATTCATTCGTTATTCAGGAATGTTTCCATGGTAACACACGTTTCCTTAACCAATAGTTATCCTCTCGTTCCAGTTTTCCAGATATATACAAGCTCTAGCCTTAAGATCCCTCATACACATAATATGTGGATAGCTTATCCTCTTGCCATGTACGCTGTGATCTTCCTCTTTCCTGATGATTTGTAAAGTAAGATATATGGATTCAATCAATTATTATTCTCATTCGTCCCGTGCCCCTTGTTCTATATCTTTAACATTATAATTTGTAGTTCCATCTTTAAGGGAGGAAAGAAGATTACGAGTATTTGAGAATAAAGTTCTTAGAAAAATTTTTGGACCAAAGAGAGATGAACAGACAGGTGAATGGAGAAGACTTCATAACAATGAACTACATGGTCTTTATAGGAAGCCAGATATAATAAGAATAGTTAAGTCTCTTAGACTGCGATGGGCAGGACATGTTGCGCGTATGGGGAGTGAAAGACATGCATGGAGGCTTCTTGTAGGAAGGCCAGAGGGAAAGCGCCCAGTTGGTAGACCGAGAATGAGGTGGGAGAACGACATTAACTATGATTTGAGGGAAGTAGATTATACAGGCAATGATTGGAAAGTATTAGCTCAGGATAGGGATGTACGGAGAGCTTATGTCCGCGCGGCCATGAACCTACGGGTTCGATAGTGCCAGTGAGTAAGTAAGTAAGTAAGTTCCATGCTCTTTACTAGTGTGATATATCTATGTTTTCTTTTCTCTGTATTCGTGAAGTACATCTTAAATAGTATATACTCGTATATATACGCGACTATCAATTTTTATGTATCTGAGTTTCCAAACTTCAATTCTATAGGGCAAAATACTCTTTACTATTGTATCATAATATATATATATATATATATATATATATATATATATATATATATATTAATACGTGAAAGAAAAACTTTGTACCCCTTTTTAAGCACATAGCGCGCACGGAGGAGTGTGATATTTGGCATATTAAATAGAGAAGAAGTGCAGAGAAATAAAATTTATGTATAATATATATCACAAATAAATTAAATTAAACAAAATAAAATAAATTGTCTCTAAAGAATTTATGTGTATTATTCATTTGTTTACGTTCATACTGAAAGTGCATTGTTGTAAAAAGAAAATTGTGCAGCAGCAATGTGAACTGACTTACTCCCACGTATTTATTATTAGTGATTTTAAAAAGTGAATAAATTGTATTATTTAAATTTAATTAAACCCTGTCTAATCTTTGTTTCAGTAATTTCATTACATGTTTTTTTTTTATATTTACATATTCGCACCTACTTCCATTATGCCTCGACATAGAACATTGACGGGTCGGAGTGAGAGACAAAGAAGAAGGGATAGGCTATTATATTCCCGTACACATAATAATAGGCCAAATGCAAATTTAAATAGTATAAATAGTATACAAATGTCAAATGACGCGTTATTGTTTTTCAAATTTGGCTTAGCCAAGTTATAACCACATATTTCCTATCGTTCGTATTTTTAAAATAAATCGAAAATTAATGCATAATGACGTATTTGTGACATACTTAAAAATTTAATGAATTTTAGTCGAATGTCGACCGCTGGGCGACCACTAGTTTGGATTAATGCTTGTTGTAATGTTTCTGTTCCATAAAATTGACTTTAAAATATTGCTTGTAATTTTTGCCTAAATGGTTCTTCCTTTAACATCCAGATGTGAAGATCTCTTTCTTTGAATGATTGATCCAATATATTTAAAATTGTATATACGTACTCAACATCTAAATTTGAAGATCTCTTTTTCGGATAATTGATCCAAGATATATATATGGTATGATAAGAAAAATAAATGCCTGGACGGGATTCGAACCCGGATCTCTGAGTCTGTACCTCAGAGTGATATCCATTACACCACCAGGCGAATCCAATTCAAACACTTATTTTTCTTATATATGTATTATATTCTCCATTATTACTAGATGTCGCGAGAACTCGGTCTTCACTGTCATCTAGTAGCTGACTATAACAAGTAAGCAAATTAAAAATATTCTCTTTAATTCTCTTTAATTTGCTTACTTGTTATAGTCAGCTACTAGATGGCAGTGAAGACCGAGTTCTCGCGACATCTAATAATAATGGAGAATATAATAACTTACATGTATAAGAAAAATAAATGTTTGAATTGGATTCGCCTGGTGGTGTAATGGATATCACACTGAGGTACAGACTCAGAGATCTGGGTTCGAATCCCGTCCAGGCATTTATTTTTCTTATCATACCATATTAAGCTTGCATAGCTCAATGTTAAATATTTAATTCTAACATATATATATATATATATATATATATATATATATATATATATATATATATACCTATATGCTATCTGGGTTTAGTTGCCATGGTTTCTACTATCCTCTTCTAACCTTGTCTTGGGCGTCGTCCTTATCTAACAATATTCACTATAACATTTTTATGGTTAATGGTTTTCTTTTGTCAAAAATCGTGGAAATGCTTGGTGTTTTCACCCCCACTCTCCAATGCTTGGTTGTTTAGTTAAGCGCGGCATTCAACTGTTTTTGGTCTTTCGTCGGGCATATTATGGTGACAGAGAAAAGGGTGAATGCCCGTCTCTTTTTTATGCCGACCAAACAACTTCGTTTTAAAAAACGACCAGACAACTAAATTCTCACAGACTAACACTTATCATTTTCATACAGTTTATTTCCAAATTCCATTCCATAGTGTTCTGCCCTAGGGCAGGTCCCTCACTGCAATCACAGCACCTTCACGCCATGCTTTGCAGCTTTACTAGGCAATTATAGATATGGTAGCTTCCCGTTGCTTTCCACACCGTGGATGATAATGGTGATTATAAGGATGGCCAGATGATGTACGGGGACCTCTCAGAGCTACTTGACATTTGTCTTACAGCTGAGGAAAAACCCCCGGAAAAAACCTCACTCAGGAAGCCCGTCCCAACCGGGAATCGAACCTGGGCCCGATGAGTGACAAGGCAGCGCGCTACCTCGAGACCACAGCAGTCCAAATCATCATGCTTAAATATTCAACTTTTGTTTATCAGTCTTGAATTCCGCATCTCGAAAATACCTATTCCAATTTTCTATATTAGATATTTTGGGTCCCGGTCATTTCCAATCCTTATATGGTAGATAAATTGGGCCCTAGGCCGGATCCACATGGAAAAAGATTTTGGGACGGTCAAGGAAACGGACTTGAGACCGGAACAGGTCGCATTGACCTAATCCTGGAAATGAAGAAGAAGGTCCAGGTAGCATTCCCTAATTTTCTTACATGTGTTGTTTCTTAATTCTGTATGGTATTGTTAATATAGGCCTATAACAGATATGAATGCTTTAATATTTAAAGAAAACAAAAATAAAGCGAACACCAAAGTAAGCAACCATCATTTTTAACTTTATTTACATATTGAAACATTTTGGAATCTAAGTTCACATTTTATTTAGAGGTACAGTAGAGCGAATTAAAAGAAGAAAGGAAAAGGTACAGTTTATTTATGAAAAAATACACTGTTGAAAACGGGATAAATTAGTACCTCTGGGTAATGTCAATAGCCTGAAACCTTCTTCTTCTTCTCCTTCTTCTTCTTCTTCACTTCACGGGCTAGGCAAAATGCCTGTTCCGCCTCACAGTTGTTCTGTCCATCTTTTCACTGGCCTTCCTACATTCCTTGAACCTATTGGCTTGTAGTTAAATGCTGCTTTTGGTAATTTTGTTACGTTCATTCTTTCTACATGTCTAAACATGTGTGCGGCCCAATTTACGAATTGATAGATCTGAATCCTTTCGCCATTTGAGTCTCATTCGTTTACATTTCTTCCAATAATATTAATAATAATAATAATAATAATAATAATAATAATAATAATATCTTTATATTGTGGAATGCAGGCTTTCATGGCCGGTAATCATGGTATTAAAAGATTCCGGGCTATGTGGCCGTGGTCTATAACTGGCGTTTCTTCCAGACGTTTCTCCTTCAACTGCGGAGGGCATCTTCAGTGGCGAGCGCTTCCAGTCGAGTCTACGACAGGGAAACAACACCTGGAAGCGCTCGCCACTGAAGATGCCCTCCGCAGTTGAAGGAGAAACGTCTGGAAGAAACGCCAGTTATAGACCACGGCCACATAGCCCGGAATCTTTTAATACCAATATCTTTATATGTTATAATTTTATAATTAATATTATAGTAAATTGTTATTATTTGACCAAGAGAGATGAACGATACATGAACGGAAGAAAAAAAACTACATAACAATGAGCCAAGTGATTTTAATGGGAAACCAGACAAAATAATACTATTAAAATCTGGATAACTAATATTTTCTATATTACTTTTTAAAAATTTATCAATGCGAATTTCTTTTTGATTTTCGTCTACAATAATTTTTATTTTTTTCATTTAATTCGATTCTTTTTTATTTGAATTTTTTCAGATTGTTTTTTAGAATCTTTTTCTTCTATTTGAATTTTTTCAGATTGTTTTTTAGAATCTTTTTCTTCTATTTGAATTAAATGATCTAACAATTCTTTTGAACTTAACCAAAGTTCAATAGATTTATTTTTATCATAAAAACTCGAGGTTCAGGTTTTTGACGGTATACTTTAGCGGTGGCCAGGGATATGGACGAATAGATAATGAAAGAGGGACATGGAACATTCTTGCAGGCTATAATTGGGCCTATAATTCCATAAAATTACAACTGTGTAAGGCATATTTAATAAAGTTCAAATTATCGAGTATATTACTTTTACATGCAGTTCTCCATGAAATATATTTTTTCCGTCTCGTGAGACAGTTATTTGATAAAGTTATATTACGGAAGACTGTTAGTATGTTGATATAACGTTTTAAGATGGTGCTTATGATACATAGCGCTATTTTCCATGTTATTGCCTCGCTCCACTGTTGGCATAGTGACGCAGGAAATGTGGGCACAGTAATAGCCTGATTGCCATACTTGGGACTTCATTGGGCCTCACAGCTATAGAAGCTTTCGGATACAGTTCGCATGACTGAGCGTTTACAACGCGTAAAGGAGGGGCTACGTTAACATATTACCAGATTTGCTCAGGTAAATGCGCATGGATGTAAGCTTTGAAAGATGAATTGCACCAAGAGGTGGGGGTTTCATCTCTTCCCACATTCAACCCCGTTCAAGCATGTCTACATAGCGGGTGTTCACACACAATAAAGTAACACTTTCACTGCTTTCGATAATGACTTGATAATAAGATTTGTGGAACACCAGTTCTATACATCATCAAAGCGATAGGATTTCAATACAGCACCCTACGGTCGCAAAACAACCAGATAATAGAACTTAATTCCCCATATACTGTGTAAAGAAGTGGCGCTCCTGTCATCTCAACTTCTTTAAAACAATGTTAACTAAAAATATAATATGTAAAAGTAAAGTAAAGTGATCCCACTACAGGCCTCAGGAGGCCCTTTTGAGGTAATAGGAGGTTAAGGCTCCACTTTTTTTGGACAATCGGCACTTGATGTCATCCTGGTTGCCACTCCTGCGTGACGGCCGCCTTTACACCCAGAACAAGTGTCTGGTACTCATTTCCGTTAGAGGCTGAGTCGACCCCAGGGCCATAGTGCCACCAGAAGATTTGGGTCAGTTTAAAAATCCTGAGTCAAATATAATATGTTACTGTTATTTTTACGGTTTTATTATATGGATGCGAAATAATGTATCTCTTGGCAAGGATGACTGAGAATAGAATACCAAAAGCAGCATACAACTATTCACCACGAGGAAGAAGAAGCTTGGGAAGACCAAGGAAAATATGGAAAGAGCAACAATTTGGAGCCGGAACAGGCTAGTAAATAAGTCTAAACCGTGAAGAAGAAGAAGAGGAAATAATGTATCTTATTTTAACCACGATGAGTCCGTCGTATTGGCTCAGGTGGTAGTATGCCTGCTTTTCTGATTAACGGGATCGGGTTCGATACCTGATGGGGTTAAAATTTTAATTGTAAAATTAATTGAATCGCAAATTTTTCAGTCTTGGGACCAGGAGAGGTGGTGGTACAATTTTTAATCGCTAGAGCGTGCTCCAGATTCTTCGTTAAATTACAAACCTCTCCGCAGCACATATGTTGAGAAGGCATGTGGTGATGTTGATAGTGATCCATACGTCGGCGTCGGATGGGGACGTTAAGCCCCATTGGTACTTGTCAATAGGAGCAGGCTACGTGCCGACATCGGTTTCATCTTCTCCCTAGTCTTTTTCATCACTCATACAAAACATTTTACATTACACAGACACACAAACTCATAGTACACTCCTCTCTGTATCTTGCAAATAACAGTACATCATCTACATAAAGTGATCTGCCGAAGTGGTGCGTAATTGAAAATAGACCACATTAACGCCATCTATCCTCCCAGCGCGGAACTCGAAGTACGTAAAGTGAGTTGGTGGCATTATAATACACACACACACACTCATACTTTAACCCTTAAATTAGCAATGTATCCTATTATATAAAATATACTCCGTGGCGCGGCAGGTCTACTAACCGGCTGCTGGTTTCACATCCACATGTGTTAATCACATATATCGTTGATCATCTAGCGAGCATAGGGGTGAATGTGGTCAGGATGTCGCGTCCTCCAACCGTTATGGATGGTTTTCTCAATCTGGAGCCGCTACTTCTTGTAGTTACCCAAATTCTCACGATTCTGGGTTGGCGCCGGTCCCACACTGGCTAAAATTCCACGAGGACCATGCAACCCTGGTAGTCTGAACCAAGGCATCATGCCTTAAACCGCTACGATTAAGATATGTTCAGTTAATTTATTTAATATTTTAACAAATTTTTATTTAATATTTTAATAAAACCGAACGAATAGAAATTACTTAAATTTGTGTCGAATTATTAGGTATATAGTAATAACTTAGTTGAATATGAATTTATTTTCACTGTGGTCCGACATGTTTAAATAACTGACACACAAAAATAGCATTTCGCCTATTTAACGTTTGGGAGTAAATAAAATATTAAGAATATTTTAGATAAAAGAGCTTAGGGAAATTGATGGCCCAACGTAAGAAGAACATACAGATGAATGGAGGAAACTACAAGGCAGTTTGCTACATAACCTTTAGAGAAAAGTAAATGTAGTAAGAAAAGTTAAGTCTCATAGACTGCGCCGGCAGTCCAATTGGTACGAATTGGAAATTAAAGAAGCCCATGGTATCTTCTTATAGGAAAACCAAAAAAAAAAAATAGATGAAGAATTACATGGGAAAATAACATTAACCAGGATTTGATCGAAGCTGAATCATACAGAGCATGACTGGAAAATAATAACTGAAGATGTATGGAGAGGTTATGCCCGTCAGCATGAACTACAGGTTCGATAGCGCCAATGAATTAGTGTCACATTCCGCCACTGAATATTGGATGACATTCCATCGCTATCAGTTACCTTATCACTGCTGCGTCAGCAAATCTCAATGTCAGATCACAGTACATTATCATTGTTTGATAAGGGGAGGTTATTGAACAAAGGACCTGCATGTAGGTATTTCAATAACATGGTTTATATAATATTATTATGACTAGGAAATTCACGCCGCGAATGTGCTAAATAAGCATTCAGGTATATAATATTGACCTTTCCGTATTAAAAAGATCATATAGGAAGAATGTAAGACAACCGACTTGCAAACAGAGCTAAAGAAGATAGACCAATGGGCGGGAGAAGAACATGAGGAAGACCAGCCAAGAGATGGATAGACAGTGAATGCATAGCCAATACGTCTTTCTCCGAGGAGTGATTTTGGAAATAAACAGGATGAAAATCCTACAAATCATGAAGAAGAAGAAGAAGAATTATATAATATTATCATGACTATTTAACTCATGCCCCAAATGGTAGCCAATGACCAATCACGTTTCAGCAAATTATATTTTACATCCAATGACAGTCCTGTTTCACCTCGCTCTTTATCGATTTCTCTTTAACAGCTCCGGCTTTGTAATAAAGAAAGCGCCTCCTTTTTAATGTTCTGAACATCTCGGGGCGTCATTTTTCTCAAACAAATACATTGAATATGGCAAATAATGAACATATTCCTTGATATTACTGGATTGTTTACTAAAAAAATAAATTAATAACCTATAATGGTGATTATAATATACAGTTTTATGTGTTGCATTATTTTTCCACTAGGGTGTATTCTTACTATATTGCGATCCTATTTGGCAATAAATAATGTGATCAAGTTGCAGTGAATATACTTAACCTCATATTTCCGATTTGTTTTCAAACATTGCCGTTTTCATTAAATATATAAATATTTTAAAATACCGGTAACTATATTTAAATTATGACTTTTGAGTAAACAGCTTAATTTTATTCGTTAAATAGCCCTAACAAATGCCACTCTAGATTTTCAAATCCTCTAGATAAATTGGAAATCACTCGTGGCATTACTTATGATAATCATTTCACATTGTTCTTAATTGAAGCCCACGAGGTTCTTCGATTTTGTTCTACTTCTTCCCTAAGATTTTATCTGTTTTACAATTTTTATATATTACATATAACTCATTTTCAACTTCCATATTTTTAAAATGCATTACGAAACACCGTTGTGGTCACTATGTAAAAGTTAAAATATAAAATTAGTACCTGAGATCGCAGTCATCCTCAACAAGATGAAATGCTTTAAAATATTTTGGAGACCTTTCGCAAAAAAATATGTTCCATCTTCTGCTTATGAAATAGTACTAATTGTTGCTTCTCAGAATTTTGTATAGAGGGTTCATATCACTGGGTGTGTTCTCATTAGCAATGTTTATGTGCTTGGTGTTCTTTAGTATTTCGATCCCTTCTAGGATATTAATTCTTGAGTTGTTATTATCTTTGTTTATTATCGATAGGGCCTAATACGTTGATTGTTTTGGATTGTTGCAATGGCCATTCGGGCGAATGGTTGAGGTGCATAGTACGTCAGGTCGCTCACCCTGTGTGTGTGTGTATATATATATATATATATATATATATATATATATATATATATATGTGTGTGTGTGTGTGTGTGTGGTGTGTGTGTGTTTGTGTGTGTGAATTGAGAATACTACATATATAAGAAAAATGTATGTTTGTGTTGGAATACTTGAGTAGCTCAGTTGGTTAGAGCGCTAAACGTACCGAGTTTAGAGACTCGGGTTCAAATCCCGACTCAAGCTTTCATTTTTCTTTTCATATAATATCATATATATATATATATATATATATATATATATATATTTGTGTGTGTGTGTGTGTATGTGTAGCCTACTATTAAATTGTGTGGTATACAATTTTTAATTTAGGGTTTCTGGTATACCCCCACTTCTGTTATTCGGATTTCGCTGATTTGAATATCATTGCAGTTTTATTACAATACCATATACTGAATTTTGTTGCGTAAAATAAAAAATTGCTGCAGCTAGAGCGATTTTTAAATTTTTGTTTCAAGTGAACTCCTACTCCTAATGGCCCGGGTTCGCTGGTTAACGTAGTCGGTCCATTTTTCATTGTTTACTATATGCCGAGTGACCGCCAGAACGTTAACAAGCACACAAACATATTTATAAATTGTTATCATTTGGCATTTTCTGTGCCTACTGGATAGCATCAAGGAGGGTTTGTGAAAAGTTTTTTAAAAATCCGTTTCATGAGAACAGCCTCAATAGCTCCATTCCTTCAGAATTCGCTAAATTCAAATATAAATTGAGGAAACCTGTGAATGTAATTTCTTGAAGATGTAACACGGAAGTATATTTGCTTGGTGTTCACAGAGTCATGCGGGTGTAAGAAACTTGGGGGAGTGTTGTGCTTCCACATGTAAATTTGTGAATTTCTCGTCTGCACTGAAGGATGTGTAGAAATCCAATTATTACTTACTCTGTATCTACTCATTGCAAGCGAACTGGGATCCCGGAAAGTCAAGCGAAGCAAGAACCGTGTCAACACGCTGATAACACAGCACATGCAAATGATATGCTCATCTCAAACCTGCTCTACTTTGCGACAAATAAAATCAAATCTAATCTAATTTCGGTTATCATTAATTCTAAAGTCACCTACTATAGGCATAAGCGTGTATTGAGCAGGTTTCAGTAACTTTAAAGTTGTGAAAAAGGGTTAAAACTAGACTTATGTGGAATGTGAATGCATAAAGATCAGCTGAAATACATTATAGACTAAACGCCCCCTCGGACTCAGGAGTTAGCTTCCTGAGTAGCAGGCCCGGGTTCAATACCCGGCGGAGATGAAAATTATAATTTAATAATTGCCCCGGAAACAGATCTAACTAATAAACTGCTACTCATTACTTGACTAACTTCATCTGCTATTTTGTTACACATTCACTTGAACGCCAATTTTTAAAAATAAATAAAACAGTCTGGAGGAGAACAGGGATATGTAAAATTGTAGACTTTCACGGCAGTTATTTTGATTCGTGTATTTTATGTCTTTAGGGCTAAATGGCCGTGGTCTGGTTTTATTAACACTCAACGTTTCGTCTACTACTGCGGTAGACATCCTCAGGAGATTCTGCCTGCTCTTTGACCTCTTAACTCTTCAAATGTCGGCTGCAGACTGGCTGTGTGTTGGAAATCGTGTCCTTATTTATAGTTCGCCCGAAATACATAAAATACATGATACAGAACAGGGATAGTTTTACACGCACCATGCCGTGATATTCTCCGATTATATCGCTACCGTACTAAAAACTCAACTTTAAAATTTGTGTGGGTTAGATCTCTTTTCGGGACAACTATTCAATTGTTAAATCAATTATATGTAATTAATTTAATTGGAAATTTTCAATTTCGGGGCCAGAAAGGGTGACTGTGTAAAAGTTTTAATCGTTAGATTGTGCACCGGATTCCTACATTAATTTGCAACCTTTTCGGAATATGTATGTCGAGAAGGCATACAAAACATCCAATAAAAAGATTCAACTTAAGTGTAACATAATCTTGTGTATTTAAACTTATCCTCATCTAACCTAACAAAATCACTTAAATATTACATCGCATTCTACCATGAACTAATCTGGTGTACAGTAACTTGCCCTCATCAAACCTAACAAAATCAGTTACCTGTTATATTGCACTCTACCGTAAACTAATCTCACCGCGTCTCGTTTTAAATTGAACTCCTTGTATCTCTAATTTATCTAAATTTACCGCGTTGCGTTGTATGGACCATACACATTCATTCGCAAAGAAAAATTAACGTCGTTCAGCATTATCTTGTAACAACGAATTCGAAGTAATGTTGAATAAAATAATGGGATTTGGTTTGTGAAGTACTTCATAAAATGTTATTTAACTAGTTTGTTTCTGGATGGTCCTCAATTGTTTTATCCATTTATTTTAGTGTTTGCATCTTTGATGTTCGTAAGCTTCATTTAAAGACCAAAATTATATCGATGTTCGGATGTCCACTTTTTGTGCCGTAACCGACATGTGTTGATTGCGATTCGTCCATCGGATAGGACTTTAAGCCTGGTGGCTCTCATGGTGCTTTTGGACAGAACTGGACTACGTGCCAGCACCGAGTTTCACCTTCTCCATCTTCTCCTCATCATTATCATCTATCATAAAACACATTTTACACTACACAAACACATAAGCATTACTTTCTTTACAGAATTCAAATAGGCCTATGTATCATCTACTTAAGGGGGTGATGGGTGAAAAATTTGCCATTTGAGATCAAAATTAGCATTTTTTGTTTTTTGTACAAAAAAAATAGCCTGAACTCTAATGTACATGTTGGCAAAGTTTGAGGCCTATGGCGCTTCTAAGTGCCCTAAATTACGTCAGAGTTAAAAGGCTGCGCCAGTTAAATACTACCTGCATGCAAATCTTTAAACTTGTTTTTCCACACTTTCATTTTCACTGCATTTTTGTACATTCAAAATTGAATGGAATTCATAAATTTTGTCCTAGAAGGTTCAAATGTTTACTGCATGTACTAAAAACAATGTGTAACTAAGTAGTGCATGGGTTTCATGATTGAAGTAGTATTTTAAGAAGTAAAAAAATAACATGCATGAATTTTTTTTTTTTTTTTGTAATTCCACGCATGAGGTACATCATTATTTTTTTCTCCCTTTGTATTCACATTATAAGAATTCTATTGCATGTTGTTTTTCTAAATATTTTAGGGGTCTTGTAAAGAAAATCGGACATTTTACTAAAAAATTGTGGTGCCCATTTAATTATAATATATACAATTTTTTTTAAATATAATATTTAATAACTCGTAAAATAAATGTCTTACAAGAATGAAACTTATTATCATTATGTATCATACAGTAAATGTTTGTACAAAAAATTAAGTATCTAGCTCAAAAAATGTAGAAAATAGAAATTTCACCCATCACCCCTCTCAAAGTAAAGTGGTCTGCTGAAGTAGTTTGTAAGTTGAAAATAGGCCACATTAATACCATCTATTCTCCAAGCGCGGGACCCGAAGCACGAACAGTTCAGTGGGTGGCATTAAAACCCTCACACACATTATATATTAAAGTATAAAGATGATATAGGAAAAATTTGAAGTAAATATAAAAAAGAGTCCAGTACGCAGAAACTGATAAATGAGCAAATACTTCATCAAGCCTAATTTTTTATGTTCACCGTATTTATTTTTGAATGATGTCTTGTTTTAAATCTTCTTTATCATCTTGAATGTGGTTCTGGTATTCTGCTTATCACTCATCCAGGGAGGGCCATCATGTACTTACGTCGTCAATAAAGTATGTAGACCATGTGATCCAGAGTTAAAAATCCTCTCCCGACAGATCGTGTCCTTATAAGGGTCGGATGGCGTGGTCACTTGAAAATACCAACAAAAGGAGAGGTTAAATTAAAAAAAAACAATAAAAAAAATTTATTATTATTAGTATTATTATTATTATTATTAGTATTATTATTATTATTATTATTATTATTTTATAGTTGCTGCCACTATAATGGCTTGACACGTGTATGAAGTTGGCCCCTCCCGCGTTGTGGTGATATTTAAATGTCACCAGGTTGAGATTAAAATGTGATTGAATTGATGTCAAAAAGTCATTCTGTGTGCAGTAGCTTGAGGAGCCAGTACTCTGAGATCTTCTCGTCTCTCGTGCAGCTGGGAAAAGTGTTTCTGTATCCTTATCAATTAAATATTTACATATATTAATACTGCAATCGTAAATATAGTTGGTATCCACTATAGGATATAAGTATAAATTTTCAGTAGTTATTTGTGGTAGAAAAAATTGATGTTATCATAATTGTTTTTAATTCTTACAATATGTAGCCCTACATAATTTTATTCGGCATATTTGTATTATTTTGCAATACGTAAATATTTAACAACCAATATAAATATGCTCAGAATGGACTGGTTCGTTTGCAGGTTAAAGTTAATGCTATTATTTCGATATAAAATGAGAATAAAACTAATAAATTAAAAATTGTGTTTTCATAATATTAATCATTGCATAAACTGATAATTACGAACGTGTAGTCAAGCATCACTATGAAATAAATTGGAACTAATTCAATCACATCACTATTGCATTATTAACCACTGTTGGCTAAAGCCAACATTAAAATAATAAAAAGTGTGCCAGAGATCTCAGTCATTCTCGACATCTCTTTTTAAATATTAATGTAAATACCCTTTTATATCAGTCTTCCTCAATTAAAATGGATATTTGTTTAAAAAAACTTTGTTAATTAGTTAAAATCATGTAGGCCTTTCAAAACAGGTTTCATCTTCAGCATGTCATTTGGTACTCTCGACTGAGTAAAAGTTCAGTCAAAAAGACTTGGTAGGCATCTCGGAACGTGCTCCGTCATCAATTGTAAGTCCATGTTCCGTATAGAGGGTTCACGTAGTTGGGTGTATTCTCATTCAGTAAAATAAGTCGACAATGAAATCTATTGAACTAGAAGACGCCCAACAATTTGAACCATCTATATGGAATTTTAACCGAAATTGTTTAATATATTTTAACTGTTGATGATGGAACATGGTTCATACTACCAGTTACATAACGAAGTGCATATTGTGGCATAACTGTTAAAAATACTTTGTTTCATATTGTAATGTAATCTTTGTAATAAATTTAATGTTTCCCCGAAGTTTTCTCATTGACAGTAATAACTACTGTTAAAAATATTTTTGGTTAATGTAATGCAGATCTCCACTTATTGTACTTAAAAATATAAAAAAGTATGAATATTACAGAATGCGATTAGCGAATTCAGGAATACATGTATGTAGTTTTTGATCAGAAGAAAGGGGATAAAATATTGAAAAATGAATTAGAAATGGAAATTTAAAAAACTTAAAAAAGTGATGTTAATATTTAAAAAAATAATATGACGGACAATGTGCATATATATAGGCTATTACGGTTATGGCTACGAGCCCGATTGTACACCTTGCGGTAATTCGAGATCGCCGGAAAATTGTACTAAACCGTGAAATATTCCACTTAGTGGAATTACTCAGCTCACATTAGGTAGGCAGAAGAAGATATAATCCAAAATAATAGAAGAAAATGTCAATAGTTTGTAACGTGTGGCCCATCCTAACATGCATACATATATTCTGCTACGCTACAATAATCCTCCCCTCTTTCTCTTATACTTTCTCTTAAAGAACTTTTCGATTTTTATATTGATTTTGAAAATTAATTGTCCATCGGTTTTAATTCTGGATGAATATTCTCATTTATGGTGACAGAATATTTTAGTTATCTTTGCAAATTCCAGATTAACCAGACTCAGTTTATAAGTGTTGTACATTTTAGGTAATGTTCTGACTACAGTATGCACCCCTATAGCTTTCCCGTGTTTGTATTATTTAATTCGAAGGTAGTCGACCATCATCAGCAGCAGTAGCTTTCAGGATTGAGGTTAATAGTGCGTTTCCGTTCTCAAGTTCTCTCTCTACCTTGTCCTCGATCTTCTTGCGTCTTTTGTTCCTCTAGATTGGAACTTAATACAATTTTTGGAATTCTTTCTGGTGACATTCTTTGTAAATGCTGGAACCAATTATATTTTCTGTTCTTATACATTCATACTTAATATAGTCTCTTTATATGTAGTTATTATCTCTCTCTCTCTCTCTCTCTCTCTCTCTCTTTCTTTCTTTTTTTGCCGTTTATCTAAAATTGTATTTTTTGCTAAATATCTCAGAAACTTAATTTCTGCTGCATCTACTCTTCTTTTGTCTGTTCTTCTTATAGACCATATTTTACTGCTATGCAATAAACAATATAACGTCTTTGTTTTGTAGGATTTTAATTTTGTATCCTTTCTTACTTTATATCCTATTGTTGGATTAGAATCCAAATAGTTTGAAGTAATGTTAACTCATTTTTTGAGCACATATAGGGCTAGATTCTTGTTTACATATAAAATTATACTAATTATATCGGTTACAGTTTCTGTGAATATGACTATTTTGTAAATATTAGAGTAGCTTGAATGGTACTGTAATATTCCATTTTTCGACCATGTTGTGAGGACATACAAGATTGAACTGAGTCATAGTACGTTTGGAGAAGATGTGACCTTTTCTTTTACTCAATCAACGCAAATACAATGTCTTTCGCTATCGAGTCGCCCGTTACACGTCTGCTGGCATTAGCAACCGATTATAACCGAGCTCCCGGCACTGCGGTCGTCTTAAATCCCCTTCATAGGAGCGTGGAAGTCATTCAGTCAGTCTCACATGGGTTTTGTTTCAGCGAGGCTTTGAAGTGCTTCGTATGGAATGTTATTAGCACTACAGGTGTTATTGTGCCGGTATTAAATAGAATGTCTATATTAGTGCTGTGCTATAGTTTACATAATGCCTTGATATACTTACAATAAATGATTTTTATGTATGTTTATTATGTGTTAACAAATTCAAAATAAGGTATGTGATTACTTTTCTTTGTAATTTTACTCAATTATACATGGTCATTTTCATTGTACATTGTATATTTGTACCGAATTGATTGCGGATGGTATCATCGTTTGCTTATCGTCGGCCTCATGCAATCGGACGACTCGACAGCGAAAGGCGCTATGCATTAAACATTAAAATACAACCATCATTTCCATCAATATTAGATTCTAGAGGGTCCATTATGGTGTCATGTGCCAGTGGTTCTTAGGTTTTCCTCAAATTTCGACGTCCTTTTGGAATATACGTCAGACTTTATTTCAACCATTATTCAGAAAACATCGTCTCCATGCATTCCTTCCACTTATACATGGAAATGTCACCTATATTGAAGTCCCAAAAGCATTTTTAATGGTACTGTACCTAGAAATTGTGGTAACATTGTGGAAATATAATATATTATAGAATTTTAAATATTAAAATATAATTGGTAAATATTACTGTAAAGGAACGTTACATTCAAAGCTAACAATATATTATGAACACAAAAAACTTATTTAATCATTTTTTAAATTGTTTTCTTCCAACAAGGTATTATAAATGAAGTAGTTTTTCCACCGACTCCTTAATCATATTTGTATAAACACTTTGTTATTCCTGCACATAATCGGATGTCCTCCAGCCACTATAATTATCACTCCATCTAGTAAGTAATAATTTTCATAAGTAATGCCACGAGTGATTTCCAAATTATCGATAAATTCACGACTCACGAAGTGAGGAGTGAATTTATCTAGAGAATTTGGAAATCAAGAGTGGCATTTGTTAGGACTATTTAACGAATAAAATTAAGCTGTTTACTCACAAATCATTATTTAACTGTAGTTATTTCAAAATATTTATATATTTAATGCAAACGGCGATGTTTGAAAACAAATGAGAAACGATAGGTACGCTTCTACTGCTTCTTTTGTTTATCACTGCAACCAGATCATACTATTTATTGCCAAAGGAACGCAATATTGTAAGAATGCTCTCTAGTGGAGAAAAAATGAAACATCAATCTGTATATTAATTCATTTCTGATGTCGTATGATGTAAATATTACAATTATATTTTTCTGGATTATTACCTGGGAAAAAATACATTTAAGAAAGTCAAAACAGTGGTTTCTTTTTTTGGTGGTATAATAAATTGCTACAAATGTTGACATGTATGCACTATATATACAATCTGGTAGCCGTATTTCTTATAGGCTCAGTCACTGCAAAATAACGGTCAGACCTGTTCAGAATATTAAAAAGGAGGAGCTTTGTTTAATATATGGTAATTATAACACTGATAAATATTTCGTGAAACACGACTCTGATTGGTTGTAAAACAGAAATCATTGAAACGTGATTGGTCATTGACTCCCATTTGGGGCATGAGTTAAATAGTCTAATTAAATTCTTATATATTTTTATCTTATCTGTTAGACCTCTATTTTATCACAGATTCTCCGTTTGAATTAAAACATGTATCATAACCACATATTCAAAGTCTTTCCAAAGCCTCCTACTGAAATCAAAGTTTAGCCAAAATCTAACAGATTGCCAGTTTTACTGGATATACGATAGAGGATCCGAGGTAATTGTTATAGTGGATAGGACACAGCTGAAAAGGCTGAAAACCTGCGCAAAGTACGAACAAAATACAGAAAAATATACTGGCCATAGAGAATTAAATTACTAAATCAAAAAGTCTTAACATTTTATTTTGAACGTTTGTCGATTTCCTAGAAAAAATATATTTATGAGAGTGTAATGTTTTTTTTATAGTAATACGTAGTAGACACAATGAGGTTTACATTTTATTCGCACAGTAAATATTAACTGTAGCATTGATAAAAACTCGGTATTCTACTTCCTTTCTTCTTTCTTTCTTTCTATACCTTAGTTTAACCTACCTTTATAAAAACCAGCATATGTCTCAGGGTTATCGAGGCTTAGGCAGACATGACCCGATTTTAAACTTTGGATCACATGCATATACTTTATACTGCACAAAGCGCACCTGGATAAGTGCCTCCCAAACATCACGAACATTTAAGAAAAGACAAACTTTTTTTTTTTGTAAGTACCGACTGTTTCTCTTAGTATTTTTTACCTTTCTTTTTTTTTTGTTAGCTTTTATTTTATTCATACATATAGACACAAGGACAGGACATACACCCAGACCCAAGGTGGAGATTTAAAATCCACTACCCGGCCGGAAATCGAATCCGGGTCGCCGGAGTGGAAGGTGGGGACTCAACCGAGTACGCGACGGCGACGGACAAATTCGCTTATAGGCCTACATTTATGCTAAATAAAGAGAATAAGATGTCGATGATTGTAATGGCCAAATGGTGTTCGTGGACTATTTATACATTGAAATTTAATAAAATTTATCTTACATATGAGGAAAACCCCGAAAAAAATCACCCACGAAATTTGTCCCGATCCGAGTACCGAGCACGGGCTTCCCGCGTCTGAAGTAACGACGTTTCTAGTGAGACCACAGATTTTGCCACATGTTCCTCTATAAATTCAAAACAAAATCAATATTTCACAACGCGTAATGTATGTTATATCGAGATGTACTCTCTATAATAATGTTATTTATTTATTTATTTATTTATTTATTTATTTATTTATTTATTTATTTATTTATTTACTTACCCTGGTGGACTTGAGACCAGGTGGAGTTCTCTTCCTCTCACCAGGACAAACATGTGTTATATTAAAATAGAGATATCGCAATAATATTAGTTTCTAAACGATTATTTAACCAAACTGAGCAATAATAAACATATCTAATAACGAAATAACATTAATAATAATAATAATAATTATTATTATTATTATCATCATCATTATTATTATTATTATTATTATTATTTTATTTAGCAGGATTCACAACTTCTTCCTGTTCCTAATTAATCAACTGTCATTTTCATCTACATCTACATCATTCCAATCTCCATCATGGAATCTTTTCCCCTCATGCTGCTCAAAACACCATCAATCCACGATATTTTTGGCGTCTTCTTCTTCTACCAAGTGGCACCCATTCTAGTATTCATCTTGGGAATATGTCTTCTGTCATTCTTTTTACATGACCATACCATTTGAATTGTTTCCTGTTTATGAAATCCACAATTGAAGTTTGAACATTGATATTTTGTTTAATACGCCAATTCTTATTTTATTTCTTCTAGAAATTCCAGCTGAACGCTTTCAAAAATTAATTTCTGCAGAATTTAATTTACTTACTGTTCTAGATTTTAATTCCCATGTTTCTGCACCGTATATCATTGTACCGTACTGTTCATTATTATACTAGCGGATCCGGCAGACGTATTGTCTGAACGTTCAATTCTCGTGTCATGGCCGGACGATACAAATATAAGTTACTTTTTTACCATAAAATTCACTAATTAATAAGTTCACAAGAAAACTCCTCACTGCCGTCTGTTGTGGCTCAAGAAGCGTGCATTATGACGTCATGTTGTTGTCGCGCGGAATATGTAATTTAGATGACTATATATATATATATATATATATATATATATATATATATATATATATATATATCTACTTTAAAAAAATTCCTATTAGCCGATCGCATCGCCACCTACCGGGTCCAATTGCCAATCCAAACCATCCAGGGACCCACTCAAACACACACACACATTTTCATCAGAATCTGTTCAGTCGTTCAGGCAGTTTTTAATGTCAGATTTCAAGTAAATCTCCACTTCTAATTATCGGATTTCGCTCATTTTTTGACAATGCCTACCTCAGTTTATATTAATAGGACATATTGAGTTTCGTTGTGAAATATCAAAAATTGTGATCGCTAGAGCGATTTTTAAATTTTCACTTCAGGTGAAATCCTGCATTGGGACTAGTTCGCTCGTCGGTAGGGCGATGAGATCTCCGGGTGTAATTTTATGTCTTATAATTAAAAATAATTTAAACTTATCACTTCAGTTTTAAATTAGTTGTATAATGTTTATTAACAGAAAACACAATCGTTGCTATTACAACTAATATCCAGGAGTGGAGACGATGAATTTAGTCAAAGTCCACGTACGCGTTATTCGAAATATACCAAAGATACATTTTAGAAGACTAATTTTTTTCTAAGTCAATAAAATGTATCTTAAGTTTCGCAACATCGCAGAAGATCCCGAAGTAAGCTGTATCGGAGATCGCAGAGCAGCGTCTAGTATATTAAAGTAGAATAATGTAGTAATCTTGTATAGAGTAGAAAATGTTATTACGTGTTTTTATTAAAAAAGGCGTTCACCACGCCGTGGGATTCACCCACTCCACTTTACAGAATTTTAGAGTACATGTTACAATAAATGTTATTCGTTAATCATATGTTCCTTGAGAGGGGGGTTTACGCTCTGGGAAATTCATGAAATGTAAGTTAGTTCAACACATCTATCAATATTTTGGTCATTTTTACACGTGTTATTCTTTCCCGTGTAAATGTCGTCCTTATTTCTTGGTATTTTACTAGCCAGAAGCGTTAATTAACATTTTCATGGAACTGGGTTATAATTGCTTTTTGAATTGTTAATAGATAACTAAGTTTTTAGTTTCTTTCAAATTTGTAAACTGTCATGTCGGTGTCAAGAGACGATGTTATCTTTATGTCTTTAACGTGCAATCTATTCTTAAGAGGAATGAATATTGCTTGTTACGTGTAAAAACATAGGAACATAGATAACAGACTTTTGTAAGACATGAAAGCAGTTCTTTCTACATGACCATTGGCTGCAATGATACCTATTATTATATTGCTTGTTACATGTATAATCAATCGAGATAGTTTTAGCATTTTAACAGTACCCTTTGTGTTCTTTGTATATTGGGGTTTTCCCGGACCTGTATGACTAACTCGCCACACATGTATTTTGTAGCAATATTGATAAGATGGTATATTCTTATTATTCGTTAAATAATTAATTGAATTGTAATTTTGATATTATTTTCTTAATTCCTGTAATGTTGTGGTTCTAATGATATGCTATAAGATATATTTATCTTATAGTGGATTTGATAAAACTTTAGTTTCGTTTTGATACCAAACAGACATTATTATGTTTCTTAGTTCTTGATCCATCTTAATTTTAATGTTCGGGGTCTTTATATGAGCCGACATTTAATTTAACATAAATCATTACGGCTGGGGGGTCTACGTTTCGATTCAACACCTAATGGTTTTAGAGGATCCAATAGTCAATCTAAGCTATCCAGGGACCCACTCAAACACACACAAGAATTTTCATCAAAATCGGTCCAGTCGAATAGCAATTTTTTTATTCCGAATTTCAAGTAAACCCCCATTTTTAACGGTCGGATTTCGCTGATTTTTGGATAGTCCATATGTCGGTTTATTTGAATAGGGTATTCCTAGTCTTTTTTTTTTTGTGAAACACAAAAAATTGCGATCACTAGAACGATTTTGAAAGTTTTGTTTCAGGTGAACTCCTATAACTAATTATTTTAGAACATAATTGATAACGGCTTAACACTCGCAGCATCTGAAACCCTGTATATACAAATTTTCACGAAGATCGGTTGAACAGTTTAGATGTCTATAAAGGACAGACAAGACACACATGCATATACACTGGGTGAGGCAGAAACAATGACCCATTTTAAACATGCTATTTTGGCATGAAAAAACACAACTACACATTATTAGTGTACATTGTTCGAAAGAACACATCCTACCATTAATTACACATGCCACGTCTTGTAAATTACCGGTATGTCATTTAGGTGTCCACCATTGTTGGCTATGCAATCTTCTGCACGAACACATATTCTCCATAACCTTACGAAGAGCATTGTCTATTATGGTCTCGATTTCGGCGTGAATGTTGTTTTTCAAATCTTCAAGAGTTGTTGGCTTGTTAGCATACTCTTTGGATTTTGTAGGAGTTCCCACAGAAAAAAAAAATCACAAGCCGATAAATCGGGCGAACGGGGTGGCCAGTTGGTATTTTCAAAGCAGCTCTTACTCTTGCAATGTTGTCCGGTGTGCGAACCATACGTGGCCTACCAGGTGGCTTATTGTTTGTTGCAGATGCTGTAGATCTGAACTGCTGGACCCATCTCGTAGTCGACTTCCAACACGTAACTTGATCATTCTGACCAATGTTAAAATGTTGCCGGAACAAACGCTGTGTCCATACAACATTGTCACTACATTTGAAAAACGTTTCTATTGCAAACGCACG
The DNA here is from genome assembly GCA_030220185.1 of Diploptera punctata. Lineage (NCBI taxonomy): Eukaryota > Metazoa > Arthropoda > Insecta > Blattodea > Blaberidae > Diploptera > Diploptera punctata. The sequence goes on from JASPKZ010005696.1 coordinate 532,456, forward strand.
GTGTTCGTTTGACCAACGCTCCATACTGATTGGTAATGCTTTGAACTGCACTACGCACTGGTACCAATATCAACTCTTTAGGAAGCCGTGTCCAATAATGGCGGGCAATTTAAAATGAGTTATTGTTTCTGCCGCACTCAGTATATATAGATTAAAAATGTTTGTTTTAGAACTTATATTCTTATCCCATAAAACACCATTTAATAACAATAATAATAATAATTAATAAAATTAACACAATGTAAGAACAGCCCTTGCCTACTAAACATAAAAAACATAATAAAATGTAATTAATGATGTATCACTTATATGTAATACGTCAGTTTTTTTAATTAATACATCTTAATACTATTTTCATAAAATAAATTATTAATTGTTAAAAGAATATTACAATTGAGATATTTGCGTTAGTTACCGTAGTTAATATAAAATCGTCAGTTTGTTTTTTAAAGATGTTGGGAATGTATATGCTGTGTGTAGTAATACAGTGTTGTGTGTTCTTCCACAGGTAAGCTGCACGTCACAAGTGCTAAGGAAGTATAATTGTAATAAGTGTTGAAATAGTGCAATATGCTGCCTCCGAGGTTAATGTGTTCAGATCTACTTACTTCCTTGTTGTGTCTGACATCACCCTCATCTTCCTCCCAACAGGAATACAAGCGTCGATCGCGGGACATCGAGACAGAGACTGAGGAAGATCTACTTCTCTTCCCGTCGCTGGATGCCTCCAGTGGCAGTCTCTCCAGTAGCGTTTCTCTGTCAGACAAGAGCGTCTCCACTGACAACAACGTCGAGGAGTTCTTCGGAGACGCACCTTTCGCAGGTCAGTGCATTGGATCGGCATGTGGCATGTTCAAAACCAAGTGGTGTGTACGTTGGAACTTAGATTTATAGCTCACTTGTCTCTAATTAAGTAAATATTTGATGAAAAACAATCTACATCAAAATTCCTATATAATAGGGTACTCCACTATTCGGGCAGCCTGCATGTTAGCATTTCTACCTGATACTTCAGCAAGTGACTTTATTATTCAAGGGTGTTTTTACCCATAGGACTTGGTATTAGATATACATTGAGCCCTCCAATCGTAATACTATACTTGTTTGTTATTATAAAGTGAAGCACTGTGTACCCAAGCGATGAGATGAAGTGACTAATTGGTGAACTACAAATTCTTACGTCATTGTACATTACATTATATAGGCTCCATGTCGGCATCAAAACAAAATATGCAACGCCCTTCTCGCGTCCGTGTCATCGCTTGTACGCACTGTAATTCGTGAAGTAGGCCTATACACAATATTAAACATCAGATAATGCTGTATGCGTTACATTATTAAGATGACAATATAATGTTATATAATACCAATGTAATAACGATGGGATATGTCAGTAGAATTACAAATATACAAATTACAAATCAGAAAAAAAATGTATAATCCTGGTGTTCGTGATAAAATCGCATATCCACCTCCCGAAATTGTTGAATTTAACATGAGTATGCTAGCCCGTATTTATTAATGCTTTAGAATGTTTGATATGGTATCTTCGAAGAATACTTTTTTTTCCTGTACGGAAGATGGCTGTTTATACTTAAACAATTAGGTTGATGTAAACTAAACAGTTTTAACTTCAATATAGGTTCTTTATACAGAGTGTTGAGGCAGATAAAAGTAAACGAATTTCGGATGTGCCCTTTACTGTCGTACTATCGTAGGAGAATTGAGACACATACACAATCCTAGTCGATGTCTCCTCTCTTGATACATATAAGGTCATTCCTTAAGCTTTCTGTGAGAATGTAGTTCATGGAATTTTGGGAAGGCTACATATATGGCCTTGTATATACAATTTCTGTACCACAATGATAAAATGTAAAGAATTTGGAATAATTGTTTCCAAAAGCACCATCAATAGTCAGGTCCCTGGGAAAAATAAATAAAAAGGGGAGAGTTTAACCCACCAGCTATCCTAACTAATCAGAGAAGTTAGGTCAATAGTTCTGATGAAAAATTATCTAACTCAATCAAACATTGCTACAAGAAAGGGAATATCTTCCCGAACTGTCGGATGCATCATCCATAAAAAATCTAAATTTACAAAGATTGCACAAACATGTCACCGCTTAACTAAGAAGCACATTCAAGAGCGGTTCAAAATCCAAGAAAGCTATATGAACAGCATCTTCCAGGTGACATGGTAATGGGCGGTGACATTAGATGAAGCACCCCCTCGAGCCATTTTTCATCAGAAGTATGGAGAAAATACCTCTCTTATTTCATAAGATTTTGCAAAAAAGGGGCTTTCTAAACGGTTTATAATGGTGGCTGGCTACTGTCCCCGGAGTAGCTGAAAATTAGGAAAATGGCTACCAGAGCTAAGGTCAGTGAAATTTAATTGCAGGATAAGGTGCTGAGATCAATTTACCTTCAAGATATTCCACAGGTTTATGACAGAGATGCTAGCAAGGTAGCCTATACATGCATATGCAGCCATACTGCTAAATCATCAGTGCGGTTCTACCATCAAATGGAAAATGAAACTGAAATTAAGATAATTCCTTTTTCTTCAACACATTTAAGTCCCCGATGTCCTCCATTGAATTTCTGCAGCTTTGATCTACTGAGGGATACTTTTAAGAAACATTATTAACATCGTTGAAGTCATTGTTAAATGACTAAATAAACTGAATAAATAAAAGTTGTGCCTCTATGGACAGTCGTACTCATCAAATTAAATTTGTTTAAAATAATCAGCAAGGCGTTTCGAAACTAGTTCCATTTTCAAAGCTGTTCGGTACCTAATAGAACAGTTTTGAAAATGGAACTAGTTTCGAAAGGCTTAGCTGATAATTTTAAATACATTTATTTTGTTGAGGACGACTGCCAACACAGGCACAACTTTTATTATTTAATAATACATAACCGTGTCACGAAATTTTATTCTATGAAATTCAATCTTAAGTACTCTTCACAAAGAGTTTAAAACATTAATTGGCCATAAAAACATTAATAAAGGAAGAACATTTATTTTCATTTCATTATTTTCAATCATTTAACAACTTCCCATCATAATATACACAACCGGTGGTGGCGACATGGGAGTACTCATACTTTTGCAGGTAAGTTCCAACCCTCCGTAATATTGTTTAATAAGAAATAATGTTTACACATTAACAGTAAACAACAGTCCCATTTACTGGCTTATGATTGTTAGCCTATTTACCATGTTGCAGTAAACATATGTAGTAGGTCCACAACATCATAATCTTTATTTTAAGAAATAACCGGCATTAACAGTAAACAACAGTCCCATTTACTGGCTTATGATTGTTAGCCTATTTACCATGTTGCAGTAAACATATGTAGTAGGTCCACAACATCATAATCTTTATTTTAAGAAATAACCGGCCAACTTTAGGAGATAGCGAAATTAATAACATTCTTTTTTGAGTAATATTAGCCTATAATTTAGAAAGGAACAACCTTTTCTGTAGATTATGAACAGATTTATTATTATTTTGCTCCACGTTCTTATTTGTATTTTCTACACCAGGGCATATATTTAGAATAGAATAGATTTATTTAGTCTGGTGGAGTTAAGGCCATGTGGCCTTCTCTTCCACTCACCAGGATAGACATATGTTACATTAAAATACAAAAAGAATACAATAATAGTACATACTAAACAATTAATTATCTGTCAAACTGAACAATAATGAAAATGGTGTCTAATAATACAATAAAATTAGATACAATTAACATTAAACTAATGAAAGAATATATACAGAAAGGCATAACAGCTCGAATCTAAATAAAAAGAAAAGAAAAGAAAAAATACAAAGAAAGTAATAAACTACAATGAATTAATTTATCGCTTGCTTATTATACAAGACATGAGGTAAATATATTGACAAACCTTAAAACTATTTTTATTAAATAATGAAAAAACAAATTATTATTTATTAAAAGGTGATATTTGTGAGTTGTTTCTGTTAATAATTTTATTTTCAATTTGTTTCTGGAAGATTATAAAGTTTGGCAGTCTCTGATATAGGGTGGAAGGGAATTCCATGTTTTAGCAAGAGAAACTGTAAAAGATTTCGAATAATAGGTAGTATGATGAGGAGGGATATAAAGGACACTGTGCTCAAAGGATCGGGTATCTAATGTATGTGTATCAGAGAGTCTAGTGAAGCGGTGTGATACATAATAAGGTAATGATGTGTGTAATATTTTATAGAGAAGGCATAGGGAATGCATGGTTCTACGATCTTGTAAACGAAGCCATGACAATTGTTCCAGGGATGGTATAACGCGATCAAATCTGCATATACCACAATTTCACCATAAACTCAGTATTCTCCAGATATGCTCACTGAGAATATGTATAAATGCAATACTTTCCGTTGCTTTCCGCTTGCCACTCGAGTATTTTAACAATCTGAGGAAGCCTTATTTGGAGGTGAGGAGGGTGGGTGTGCTTAGGTGGATCTCTCCAGACTTCACCAAAAATAACATAAATATAATATCAGTTTCATTACTGTTTTGACTTGGTCAGCCGCCAAGATATGCCAATTAGCATCCCCCCTTTAGAATATAAATTATTCTGTATCTAGGCCTATTAAACCATATCGATTTGTAATGAGCGAAATCCACCAAGTCTCGTATGTTCGCTCCCTCTCCTAAGGTTTATTAATTATGAAACAAATGGATAGGTGAACATTTACCCTACAGTATTTTCTAACGGTCGTGACCAGTTTCATTTTGACAGGAAAAAATATACTCGTATTTATTTTGAAAAGTTGGCATTTCACATAAAAGTATTTCGTACGTATATAGAAATGTTACCTTGTTCTAGATAGTGAAAATGAAAAATTCGGTGGTCTAGAAGTGAAGTTCCTTACCTCTAGTCCCGAGGAACACGGATTCAATTTGGGCCTGGGTCGGTGGATTTTTTTTCGGGTTGAAAATTGCATGCGATACGTCCTCCAGAAGGGACTTTAGGTCATTGGTCCTGAATCCGAAGGTTTTCGGGTTCGTAAGAGAACCTCAAACCTAAACTAGAGCCTCGGAGAAAAATTAAATTAGTATTTCCCATCCAAATGATTAGTTGCCTACTACGTGCCTCTTTGAGCTAACCACTTGTCACTCGCTGACATCTTTAGGGAAATAAACGCGTAACTGAATTAGCATGGTTAAGTGACTCCTGCAAGGGATCATCTTTGCCCCACAAGAAGATTCGCGGATGTTAAAAAAAACACAGATATAAAATTTAAAAAAAAAATAACAGTAATATATGATTGAAAGTTCATTCAGCCAACTAATAGAAGGTAGCGATAGCATTACAGTGTTTAAGGATTATTGTTTTAATAAAATTGCCGAAATAAGGTCTGCAAAATGTGACAAAGTTTAGGATTTGACAATTTAGAAATAAAACAATAAACAATTAGATACGGTAATATAAAGACAAAAATCATATTTTGAATTTTTACAGTTTTATATATTTTTTTTTAAGTGTTATATTTCAATTTTTATTTTTATATATATTATATTACTTCCTTATCCTGGATAATGTTTAGAAATGAATTCTAAAACCTGTAATATTTCACGAATTTGCCTCCTATAATGTACAGTGCTGAAAGTAGTTCCTGTCTAAACTAAAAATTTATCCATTAATCTATAGAATGGCAGCGAACAAAATGAAGTGCCATTGTTTGTATGCAGTGCAATGTATTACATTCTTGCCTTGACTGTAGGCTACATATTTCAGTACTCAGATCGGTGTTCCCCCAGGTGCTTCTTTTTCAACCAATCAGCACTAATAATCATGTCGCCTGAAATCAAAACAATATGACATAAGAAACAATAACAATGATGCCCATGTACTCTCAGGGTTACAAATAAATAACGTGATCACGGAAATTCCCATCACAAAATTGCTGAAAGGGGATCATTACGTGATAGAATTGTAGCGCATGCGCAGCACGACTGCATTTTGTTCGCTGGCTAGCTATAGGCCTACGCAGCGACTCTCTAGCTGAATTCTCTGCAATTAGAATCAAGGTACAAAGTTATTTATAATGCAACTGTCTCAACATTGTTACTTGTAACAATGAGCACAGTATAACTTTTTATTCTCTGAATTAATAATAATAATAATAATAATAATAATAATAATAGCTTTATTTTACCTGGCAGAGTTAAGGCCTTAAGGCCTTGTCTACCACTCAACCAGGTAATGTGATGGTTGCGCCTGTAGTTTTGGAAATAGCTGTTGTAGACCTGTCTGGAGTATGTCCGAGAAGTTCACAAGGCACGAAAGGAGGAAACAACAAAATGTAAATGTAAAGGCCTTAGGAGACCGTTGGGATAATAGGAGGTTCCCATCATTCTAGAAAGTCAGCAAAGCTGTCAACCTGGTAGTCAGTCCTCCGTGATGCCCGCCTTCACCCTTTGAACAAACACTTGGTACTCATTCGTGTTAGAGGCAAACTCGACTTTAATATCATGAAGATTTAGCCCATTTAAAAATCCTGACCCCCGGACTCCGGTTGCAGCGTATTGCAACAGAGATACATGCTGTTCTCATTAAAGAATCAAGGCGATTGAAGTTACATTAGAAGTGCAAAGAAATATAATTGAAAATAAAGTGTCAAAACAGAAATCGATTTATAGCAATTCTGCCTTGCGATGCAAAACTGTTGTGGGTCTACTATCATAATAGAGGGGTCTTCGCGACCCGCTGAATCCCGCCTCACAGCCCATCAGATCGTCAGGACTCATAGGATGGGAAACACGAGTTTATGAAAATTATATTAGCTCTTGTTAACGTATGTCGAACTTTCGGATATGTAAAATATCACTGTTAACGCTATCCAAATATATGTTTTGATTCGAATGAAGTAGGTCTAAGCTATAGGGTGTGGTGATGCATGACATGAAATTACCCACATTAATTGCATATCGGTTTGTCTAATAGGTAAATTCACAAATTAGCAATGGTTGTTAGGATAGTGAAACGTGCTATAATTAACTGATATACTACAAACACGAGAATCGCTAGACTGTTACAAGAAATCTTCTAATAACGTGACACCAGTTTAATGGCTCCGAAAAGATAGGAAACTACAGAATAAGATAATAAACTGTCATATACGAACTGAAGATAGAACGGAACCATTTTCAAACATAATAAGTTATGATGGGAAGTATTGTTACTTCCAAAATATATTAATTAACACAACAAGAACTTCAAATTATTGTTCGGTTAAATAACCAATGCAAATATCAGACCAGAAATGTCGAAAGTGAATCCACAGTTGATAATTTCTTAAGTGAAAATTGTTATTATGGGAGAGTACCCCAAAGGAAGTAATTTCAATTAAAGAAAAGTAAATTAATTAATCAAATTACCCACTGAATATCATTTTAGACTCAAAGTATATACAGATGATTCCATAAATGTTGTTATAGAATTTTGTAAGGAAATAAACTTATAAAATCCATCTCAAATATTTGGGATAACGTCGTCGTCCCGCTACCTCGAAACTAAATCACGGCAATTAATTTTATTTACGCAAATATTTCACACACTGGGCAACCCACTTGATACCGGTACTGTCGTTTTCTTTGGTATCAGGTATTTAATGCTTTCATTCCAGCCGTAAGCATATCACGACGTTAAATATAGATACTCTCTCATAAGTAATGGCATTTGCAATAATTTTATTTTTTTTTTGGTCTACATAATACTCGGCGTGTGCTGCTACGCCTAAATGAATTAAATGCGTTTTTATGCGTAGTTGAATAAGTAATGTGAAAAATATAAATTGATATAATTATTTTTAGATACCCCGTGCTGATTACCCGGTATTGCCCGGGAATGTACTTACCCCGATCTTCTTGGCATAAATGAACTGAAAGACAAAAAAATGTTATTATGAGTTATCCGTAAAAGAATACCCGCCGCGTGCTGCTTCGTTTGCCCAGGAATCTATTCATCCCGATTTTCTTCGCATCAATGAGCTGAAAGACAAAAATCCTTATTATGCATTATTCGTAAATGATAAACTTATGCTGCCGAGGACTTTTTTGTAGATTTTTGTTTTAGCTATTCACTTATATGCACTTTAATGTGGTGTGTTTGTTATGGATCAGGCAGCATAAACCATTTAAGCGTTCAAAAAGCTACTTTTTTAGTGCACCAATACTTTTTCTTTTTTTGCTCCGGCCCTGTAGTGCGTAGGGTAATATGTTACATACCTTATTTGTCCCAGAAAAATTTTCTAAGTTATAAAAAAAACATTCAAATCGGTCAAGTAGTTTTTGGGTCCATAAAGGACAGATAGACTCACGCTCATTTTTATACAGGCTTATAAAGATGTCTTCTGACAAATTAATCTAGTCTCCAAAATATATACCTTCATAATTCTATGGTCTTGAGCCATGTTTGGGCGAGGTTTATTATCCCGGGACTGTATCTGTCTCTAGTTTTTGAATCGAAGAATTCGCCGAGATCCATTTCTTTAGCTTAAATGTTTTCAATATTTCACGCAAGAAATGGGCTATGGATAAAAAAAAACTGGTAATCTGAAATGCAAGTTCAGGGATATATGCTAGGAATGGTAGAATTCAGTATCTCCCAATTCTTTAATTTTTGTCATGGTTATTCTTTAGTATGGTGTTAGTTCAGGTTTGAATTTGCGATCCTCAAAATTTCATGAATTCGTTCCAGTTGTTAAGAATAAAGATCCACATTGACAGCACGCCCATTTGGAACAAACACCTTCAAAAATTCCACCAGACACACAGCATTACATTAAACACCGACGTCACTTATGAGACAACCTAATTTTAGAATAATTATTCTTTTTAAAAATCAGTTACAGTCTCTTCTTTTCCCAGTCGAGTTACAATAACTTAAAGGGTTTGTTTAGAATTTTTAAAAAGATGTGTATTAAAAGAGTTTTATATTGCAATTGTTAAAGAAATTGCAAAACAACTTTTTTTTCATTCAAATTATTTAATGATGAAATTCTCACAAGTTTTACCTTGAATAGATTATTGAAATGTAATTACTTATATTGAAGGTTTGAATTTGGATCCTCCTTTATAGTTTCTTTGCCGCTTGATTTTAAAAGTAACTTATTGTCTACTTATACTAATATTCATAATACTAACAGCAGTATTAAAACTGATTCATATCTTGATTCTGTTCTTTTATATTCTCATAAGTGACATCTCGTCCTTTGTGACTTCCGGAGCTTTAGCCCCCCCCCAAAAAAGTACACGTCAATAGGTATTTTTTTGTACTAGTAGTTAAGATTGTAAGAGATTATGTATTGTTTTATTGAATTATTTACATGTAGAACCAAGACAAAACATACAAATATTATATCTTATTATAATATATATTAGAATTTTAACTTTAATTCATACAAATGCATACTCTTTTACGATTAAAATTTAAGATTGCAACACAAAAACTATTTGTATGTGGAACCAATACGACATAAGTTTATCTTCCGCTATACTAAGGTCTGTAATCTAACTTTTATCACATAGAAATGCGTTTATGTACTGAAAGTTAATAAAGGTAGTATATTTTATGTGGAACCGAGGCAAAAGACAGAAGTTTTACTTGTCATAATGCAATGTTGCAATGTTAACTTTTAGTACATTAAAATAGTGTATTCATCATTAACATAATTGATGTAATCTAAAGCTTATAATATATTATATTATGTTATTACAATTATTTGGAGCTCTTTAAAAACAGATCTAGCATAACTTTTGGTAGCTTTCTGACTGGGGCTAATCATTTGAATAGGAGGGTTTTGGGATGGTTACCATAGGTAACTGAGGCAGGGGATAGTCGCTGGGCTTAATTGTGTAATATTTGCGACAATCTGTTTTACTGTAAGATTTCTCCCACATTCTGTGCCAGCCTCACGAGATGCCACTGTTGTACCGGTGTTAAAAACTGACAAATAGTTATTTGTTATGATTTAATTATTTTGTGTAGTATAATTTGGTTTCTATGTATTTTTTTAACAATTAATCCAATTACTGGGTTGTGGTGTGTTGAATTGGGTTAGTGTCTGTTTTCCTTATCTACATTATTTAAAAAGTAAGTTTTCTTTACTTGTATTGGTATTTATTTTACTTACACCAGTGTTCCTAAAACTGACAGATGCACTTGATACTATGTTTGGTTTGGTTATCATTTGGTTTCCATTTAATGTAGACAATTTAATCTAGTATTCTGTTATTTAACATCAAAATGCAATGTGTCCCACTATTGGAAACTACAGTACGCATAACAGTTTTTACGTTCAGCAAACTATGTTAGAGACACTGATACTAGTGTTTATATGTGACAAAATAGAAGTTATATTTTTAATTTACAAAGAAGCCATCATAAAATATGTATAATAAAAATATACAGGGTATATCAAAAAGGATGGCGCAAACTTACATGGTTGAAAGTACACGATAATAGAAGCAACAATGCCCCAGTAAACATGGGTCCGCAAACCAGCCGTTTTCGAGATAATTACGAATGTATGGTTACAAGCTACCACTGATTTCATTGTAAACATCGTCCTAGTTAGTACAAATTAATTTGAATTTCGACTTTACTATTGATTTTTCATCTCATTTAGTTCACATTTCACACTTCACTTCACTTATGGGTTACCTGTTAAAGGAGGTGTTCGAAGTGTCTTCCTTGCATCTGGATGCAATACTGTGCTCGTCTCTGCAATGAATGTCGAATTATTTCGAAAACCCCTGGATAATTTCTGAATTCTTGACAAGCATGTACAACTCTCTGCTCCAGTTCTTCAACCGTGTTAACGGGTGTGCTGTACACTTCGAGTTTGAGGTGACCCCAGACACAAAAATCCAAAGGATTTAGATCAGGTGATCTTGGAGGCCAAGGTACAGATCGGCCTCGACCTATTCATCTTTGGCCGTATCTGCGCGTTAAATGCGGTCTTACAGCAGCAGCAAAATGTGCCGGAGCTCCATCATGCTTGTACCACGAACTCCAACGTTGCTGAAGGGGAACATCCTCAAGCAATCCTGGAAGATGATGCCGCAGAAACCTAAGGTACCTCCGTCCATTAAGTTTTCGTGGAAGAATGTGTGGCCCAATGAGATGATCACCTAGTACCCCTAAACACCACATTCAGTGAGAAACGGTGCTGATGTGGTGACTCATGAACAGCATGTGGGTTTATTTCACACCAAAAATGTGTATTATAATTAAAAACACCATCGCATGTGAATCCTGCTTCGTCTGTAAATAAAATGTTACATGCGAAACGAGGGTTGACTACAGTCTGTTGTTGCATCCACTGACAAAACATCACTCTAGGAACAAAGTCTGCAGCACTGAGACATTGAACTTGTTGGAGGTGGTAAGGGTGCAGTAAATTGCGCTGTAAAATTCTCCATACACTACTGTGGCTTAGTGCAGGCACTTGTGTGGCAATTCGTCTCGTCGTGGTTCCTGGAGAGAGCTGTACTGCTTCCAACACCATATCCTCAACCTCAGGCGTAATGCGAGCAGGCCTACCTACTACTCTGCCATGTGCAAACCCCCATTTTCTCTCAGCCGCTGATGGACCCTTGTAAATGTACGACTTTCGGGGTGTCTTCAATCAGAATATGTTTCTTGGTACAAGCGTGCAGCCTCCCGTGCATTGCCATTAGCCCTACCGTACATGAAATGCATATCCGCATACCCTTCGTTACTGTAAGTTTCCATTGTAACTACAACACAGCACAAGTGGCACTCCTCAGACGAGACTGACACCTTTTGAGACTGTGTACTGTATCTGTCCTGAACGTTCTGCGTGTATGGTTTGATTACAACTCCACCTCTCGGCAATGATGAGTTTTGTAAACAAAGAACATAGGGCGGCTTCAAGTGCGGAAGGAGTAAACCGTACGATATTACAAACAATGACGTCAGTGGCGGCTTGTAACCATACATTCGTAATTATCTCGCAAACGACTCGTTTGCGGACCCATGTTTACTGGGACATTGTAGCTTCTATTATCGTGTACTTTCAACCATGTAAGTTTGCGCCATCCTTTTTGATACACCCTGCATATGTGAATAATTCTTCCTCTCTATGTCTGTATAAATGTGTGTATATGTAGGCTACATAGACCTACGTACATATCACAATGCCTTATAGAAAATATAAATAAATACAGTTTTTAAAAAATTATAAATTATTTACAATTTTTCCCTGGCTGGGATCTCAGGTTCGAATCTCAGCGGTTCCGGAGATATATTGGTGGTGGGCAACACCAGGATTTTCGGGTTTCTCTCTGAGTTCTCCCATTTTCCCGAAATTCATCCCACCAAACTCTGCACTCCTCTTCCCTCCTCCATCATGACTTTATTCTTCATTCATTCATGTATTATCATGTGTGATGATATGGTAGCCAAATGCCTCGTCATCTAATTAGTGACGCGCAATAATGGATTAACGTGATTCATTCTGTCCCTATCACATGTTAGAAAAAATGTCTGCTTAAACAAACCACAGGTGTTTAAAATATGTGATTGTGGTAATCTAATGGGGTACACTCATTTACTTCCTCATGAGTCTCAGCTGCTGTGTCAACTTAGGGCAGAAATACCGTAGTTGCCCAATAGTTGTCTCTTTGAGATATATATATATATACATAGGGAAATAAGCCTAATTAGACTAGCTTTGTTAATAATATCCCTCTAGTGCGCACCCATGTCTCCAAGCGGGACGTACGGGGAAGCGTAATAGTACTATTATTTCAAATAATTGAGGATGCAGTAAAAATAAGTAAAAAACATGCATGCATGCATATATACAGGGCAAGTCAAAATGTTGTGCAGGTTTTCAGAAATTTATTATGTGAAATGTAATGAACATATAATATCGTGAGACATATTGTATGAAAGGTAAACTCTCAAAGTTTAGTTGTCCACTTCTAAAGTTCCGCGTTCACCCGCAAGATGTCAACAGCAGAGCAGTAAAGGAAAATGGCGTTGACTGGGGATCAGAAGTCTTTCTGTGTGCTTGATTACCATGTAAACAACTCTGTGACTAGTGTTCAACGACATTTCCGTACCAGATACGATAAAGACCCGCCGGATGGGAGATCCATTCGTAAGTGGTACACACAATTTAGGGATTCAGGCTGTATCTGTAAACGAAAATCGACTGGCCGTCTGTGCGAGTGAAGAGACAGTCGAACGCGTTCGCACATGCTTCGTGCGGAGTCCACAGAAATCCACCTACCGGGGAGCGACAGAACTTCAACTACCACAAAAAACTGTATGGCGGATTCTCCGGAAACGTTTACAGATGAAACCCTACCACTTGCAACTGGTTCAAGCCTTAAAACCCGCCGATTATGCTTTGCGAGCGTCCTTCTGTGTTGATTTTCTCGCATTAATGGAAGAGAATGAGTTCCATGAGAGGGTAGTTTACAGTGATGAAGCGACTTTCCACCTTTCAGGAAAAGTGAATAGACACAATGTAAGGATTTGGGGAACTGGTAACCCCCATGCAACTCTGGAACATCAACGCGATTCTCCGAAAGTGAATGTCTTTTGTGCCATTTCCCATGCAAAGGTTTATGGGCCCTTTTTCTTTCATGAACGTACTGTGAACGGACATGTTTTCCTTGATATGCTACAACAATGGCTCCTTCCGCAGCTTGAAGCGGATAGTCCAGATTTCATTCTGCAGTTGGATGGTGCCCCTCCACATTACCATGGCAGTGTTCGAGAACATTTGAATACGGCTTTACCACAACGCTGGATAGGCCGTGCATCTCAGGGTGATCAACAACTCATTCATTGGCCACCTCGTTCACCAGATCTAACCCCGTGTGATTTCTTCATGTGGGGTCTTGTAAAGGATCATGTTTACGTACCACCACTTCCAACAACACTGCATGAACTGCGTGCCCGCATCACAGCAGCCATTGCTGATATCGACCGCGGACTGCTACAGAAAGTTTGGCAGGAGATTGAATATCGGCTTGACATCTGTCGTGTAACAAAAGGCGCTCACATAGAACATCTGTGAATATTTAAAAAAAAACTTTGAGAGTTTACCTTTCATACAATATGTCTCACAATATTATATGTTCATTACATTTCACATAATAAATTTCTGAAAACCTGCAGAACATTTTGACTTGCCCTGTACATAGACTACTTATATATATGCATTATATGCTGTCCAAATATGAGATCAATGCTTTCGATTATAATACTAAGTTCGAGGTACCAACATGTTTAATTTAAATTTTGCGACATCTAACGACAATGTAATTTACTATTTCCTACATTGTTATTTTATTACTTTATTTTATTTATTGATTTATTTAATTACGATTTGATACATTTGGGTACCTTAGATTAGGGTTTGGCTAGCTTACATTATAATTTGGTTAGTTAGCTATATTTAGTTTCCCTTACGAAATTTATCTTTCGTTTTCAGTCGCTGCAGGACATTGGAGACAGCAATACCGAGTGAGGAAACGTGACCAGTTTATTCTGATTGTTTGAAATTCGATTTTCCCATTACTCAACTTTGCAGTATTTAATGTTTTTATTTCATGAATTTCAGTTATTTTTATGCCAAATTCTAATTAATTTTCTCTATTTCTAGTTATTTTTCTCAGCATGAATTTAATAAAACACATTTACACATATCGCTGATCACATTCAACAACAGTAATTTGAACTTTTTTTTTCGAGTTCTTAAATATCACGTGTATAATTTCCACAACAATCCAATACATTACTACAAGAACTATCAATAAAATTTTGAAGTGTACTGTGTATTTATATACCTTAATATGTGTATGTATATATACGTACATACATATATATCCATCCATACATATATATCCATCCATAGTAATTCTGCCCGAAGGCAGGTCCTTCACTGCACTCATAGCATTTTCATGCTATGCTTGCAGCTTTACTAGGGAATTGTAGGTGTGGTAGCTTCCCATTGCTTTCCACACCGGTGAAGGATGATGATGATTATGATGGCCATATGATTTTGGGGACCGTTTGGGCCTTAAAGTTTTCTTGACATTTGTCTTACAGGTGAGGAAAAACCCCGATGAAAACCTCATCCAGAAAAACTGCCCCGATCGGGGATCGATCCCGGGCCCGCTGCGTGACAAGACAGCACGCTACCTCGAGACCACAGCGGTGGACATATAGGCCTATATATGTAGAAGCGTTACTGCTATAAAGTAAATATTCTCTTTAAAATTTTGCTTAACTGTTATGTTGGACACTAGATGTCTGTCGGAACTATTTTTTTTCCGCTACCTCTTGTGTGAATTGAGAATACTACATATATAAGAAAAATGTATGTGTTGCAATACTTGGGTAGCGCAGGTCGTTAGAGCGCTAAACGTACAGAGTCTAGAGACTCGGGTTCAGATCCCGACTCAAGCATTCATTTTTCTTTTCATATCATATATATATTTATGATTAATGCTCACAGTGGGACACATTGCGCATTTATTGGGTGACTAAAATTTGTTTTTTTATTTTGTCATTACCGTTCTGTAGTTTGTGTATTGAATGACTCTATTACTAAAACACTTCGTTAGTTGTGCCTGTCATTAAGATGCATGTGATTTTGTTTTGTTGTATCTTTAATTATTCTTATTTTTTGTTTATGTGAATGTATCTATTTGCAATAAAGTTATATTTTATTGTTTTTATTCTGGCTTTTGTTTTATTAACCTATTTTTGCATGTTTTCTTTTCTTATGGTTATACGCTTGGGTAAAATACTATATTGTCACTAATTTTATCTTCTTTTTTTATCTTAGATAAACGCACACTACTTACAATAGCCTATATACATTCCGTTCTTAGTTATAGAGTTAATAAAACATATGATATAATTCGGTTCAGGTATTAGTCACAATATAAAGTCTAATACATTTACTTGTCTAATGCCACCAGTTTGTCTTAAGACGCATATTTTGCGTTCTCTCCTAGCATTTGATGAATTGTAACCTATTTTTGAGTTTGGGGCACCTGGAAGGCCGAATACATATCCCCGACGATATCACGACTGATAATTGATACTACATTAATGATTTTTATTTACGTAAAATTGAAATTGCAAGACAGCATATATTATTCACCTGCGTGTAGGGCCCATGTGGAACCAGACAAAAAACAAGGGTCTTACTTATCACTACACTTTGTTGCAATCTTAAATACTAGGACATGAAATTCATAGCCCTAATTTAACGAAGCACCCAGGGAAGTCCTTAAATCTGGTATTAACCTAAATTCCCTACCATGGGAGACCATAGAAATAATTCCCTTTAAGGAAACATTCCTTTGGTTTGAACTGGGAATGGAACCCGAGACCTCATCAACTGTAGTGAGAAGCTCTAACCACAAGACTATGAGGTAGGTCCAAAAGTTGTAATATCAAATTAGTACCTGTAAGGTGCAGTCTTCAACAGCTTCATTAATTAGTTTTTAAACTGAGGATGCCTTTCAGTATCCTGTTCCATTTTCAACAGTAGGTTGTTACCCTAACAACAGTATTCCGAAAGACTTTCATCATTATTAAAAAATCATCAAATTGGAGAAGACTGCACTTTACAGATAACATTTTTATGATTTATATTACAATTGTATAGCCATATTGACATTTATAGACGCTTTTATGGCCATAACGCGTCTATTTTGAAATAGTACTGTGAAATGCTGAATATGATTAAATTGATCCTGGTACTAAAATTCCTACTCAGTATTTTCCTGACTACTGAAGAAAATCAGGAAAACCCTCAGTTAGGTTATTCGGCACCGGAGTTTGAACTCCGGAAATCGAGTTTGAAACACTAATACTTCAGCCGATTTAAATATATATAATATTTATATATCATGATGCAAATATTTTAAAAAAATAATATAAAAATACACGATCACCTTCGAGTTACTTACGAAGCGATTTATTTCATACTATTTTGTTTACGTTATTAAAATGAGTATAGAAGATGCACTGTTACAGTTCTTAAAATCCTTTACCACTTCGCTATACAGTAGTCGCTTTACAGGAAGTTAGATTGTCAAGAGAAGGTAGTCAGGACGTGCGATTGGGGAACAAAAGAGGGACATTTAAACTCCTTGTAGGAAAACCAAAAGGAAAACGCCCAGTAGATAGGCGGAGAATGAGGTGGGAGAATAACATTAATCATGATTTGAGGAAGGTAAATTAAACAGGGGATGATTAGGAAACACTATCCCAGAATAGGAATGTGTAGAGTTTATATCCAAGCGGCCTTGAACCCATGTGTTCAATAGTGTCGGTGAGTTAACTTCATATACAAAGAAGTTGTAAATATTCATTAAAAGAAAAGTTTTACTTCAGAAAGCCTTAGACTAATATTACGATTAGTTCATTTTTTTATATTTTTGTGCCTATTTTCCTAATGTACAGGACAGTCAATATTTGTAAAAGTCATTTTGAACCACCGTTTAGGTTAATATTTAAATGGATAAAATTCAACTTGGTTGAAGGATTTTCAGGACACGTTCCATCTTCATCTGCTAATAAAGTGCTAATTTATTTTTGACGATTCTTCTATATCTATCTAAAATAAATAGCAGGCCTACTTTATTAGCAACTGAAGATTGAATATGTTTGAAAATGCTTTCAAAAAGTATTTTAACTGAATATTAAGTTTTCGAACGAATGAGAACTCAGGGACAACTTCATAGCTTTAACCTCTTGTACAGAATTGTTATTTTTAGTTAGCCGTATAATAAAATATAAAATAATTTTAATTATGTGCTGGATTATATCAGGGTTTTATGGTAGGTTATTTAGATTCTCAGGAAGTACAGAAGACTGAGGTAAATAGAACATTAAGAAGAATTCAGGAATTAAATAGGTCAGTTGCAAATATGATAAGTATATTCTTGCGTTTCCACAAAATAAATTACACACGTTCATAATCAGTTGGAAAGTGCCGCATTTATTACTGATTTAAATTTTTTAATTAATTTCCCGATTATTTAATTATGATCCGAATAACGAGAATATCATTATAAACTTTGAATTGAATTGATTTTACCGTTGTTTGTTAACCCCGAGAAAAATTGAACAATCACTATTCAGAGTGATTCTTCTTTTTTTAAATTCCTATTACTAGTCGGTGATAATTTTACAAAGTCCTATTCATTTTAATTTATTTATCGCCGACTGTGGCGAACTAGTTTACGAGTGATTTGTAGGATCTGCCTCGCCTTCTACGAATACTCGGGTCCGTTCCTCTAGGTTTACTTAAGTAACTTGCCAGCTTCCCACAGGCTAATAAGAATCAAATTATTGGTTAATCGTCCTTAGGTAGGGATAAGACCCCCCCCCCTCCCTACGGATGATTATAGAACTAGTCTCCTTACAGGACTCACTAACTGCAGTATTTCTGTCGGAATTGACCTTTACAGGGTCATAAATTTGACTATTTAACTCATGCCCCAAATGGGAGTCAATGACCAATCACATTTCAATGATTTCTATTTTACAACCAATCAGAGTCGTGTTTCACCAAATATTTATCAGTGTTTTACCATATTAAAGATAGCTCCTCCTTACAATATTGCGTTCCTTTGGCAATAAATAGTATGATCTGGTTGCAGTGATAAACAAAAGAAGCAGTAGAAGCGTACCTATCGTTTCTCATTTGTTTTCAAACATCGCCGTTTACATTAAATATATAAATATTTTAAAATAACTATAGTTAAATAATGATTTGTGAGTAAACAGCTTAATTTTATTCGTTAAATAGTCCTAACAAATGCCACTCTTGATTTCCAAATTCTCTAGATAAATTCACTCCTCACTTCGTGAGTCGTGAATTTATCGATAATTTGGAAATCACTCGTGGCATTACTTATGATAAGTTTATATTAAAGTTTTAGAGTTGAACATCTTAAAGTGTCGTATTTTCTTTCATCAGGAAATGACTCTCTCACGAACTGAGGACATTGGCTGGGTATTTACTAACTCATAAATCGTTCTCACTCAAAGTTCCAATAAGGAAACCATTCAACTCTATTGACAAACATTGTAAACCCACAAGTAACATAACAGCTATACTTCTTCTTCTTGTAAGCCCATGTTTTCCCTTAACAGAGATTTAGGCGCTCTCCCCCTACAGGGAAGAATTTGAACCATACTAATATAGTTACACTTGTTTTCGTATAGATGTCATTTGATTGGTCCGCGTCCCGCCTCATACTAACATCTAGGAAACCAAGGTAGTACTAGGACGGGAAAATTCGGTAAATTTTGCTTAGAGGCCTTTAAAAAATCAGAATGGATGAACCACATCAACAAAATGGATAACAATAGGATTCCGAAACAGATTCTTCATTATAAATCACTAGGGCGAAGATATGTAGAAAGACCCAGTAAAAGATGGAGAAACTAATTCTAGCATGAGATCGGAACAGACCTTAAGGTCTGATCCTTGGTGTTGATGATGATGATTGATGATGAAAAAATTAAGTCACTCTCCAGAACAAATAAATAACACATTTTCACCCTTATAAAAATAATGTTAAAACAACTCTTTAAACAAAACATTATAATAATCAACTAGATTACAGGCCTATAAAATGTTTGGCATTCAAGAATAGGTAACTTATGACGAAAAAAATAATTAAATTAGTTAAAAAAAGCAAAAGAAGACAGGGCTATGTAACCAATACAACTAAACTACGCATGAAAATCAATAAAAACATTTAATATATACATCAACAGTCCCTCGTGCAGACATAGATGTTCCCCTAGTGGGAGTTTCTTGACCAAACTAATTTAGTTGTGCATATATCGGTACATATATCAGGCAGTGACATATAGTATCACATTGGTCCAATGAGACACCAAGTTGGCAACTAAGATATTACTTGCTTAGAGACACTAATTTAGACTTGAGGTTCTTTTATGATCCCGGAGGAGCTGCCACTTGGATTTTTCCATTCAAAGAATCCATCGAACCCGCGCAGGTATGAACCCATGATCCTCGCGACTACAGGTAAAGAACATAACCACCAGATCATCGCAAAGAACTTGAAACAAAAAAAAATTGAAAAATAAAAAAATATATATATACTCTATACTGAAACACCATAAAATATAAAGATGTCATAAACCAGACGATATAATTTCAAATAAAATAGTAGACACCAATATATGTATGTGTATATATATCCATCCATAGTAATTCTGCCCGAAGGCAGGTACTTCACTGCAATCATAGCATTTCCATGCTATGCTTGTAGCTTTACTAGGGAATTGTGTAGGTGTGGTAGCTTCCCGTTGCTTTCCACACCGGTGAAGGATGATGGTGATGATGATGGCCATATGATTTTGGGGACCGTTTGGGCCTTAAAGTTTTCCTGACATTTGTCTTACAGGTGAGGAAAAACCTCACCCAGAAAAACTGCCCCGACCGGGGATCGAACCCGGGCTTGCTGCGTGACAAGGCAGCACGCTACCTCGAGACCACAGCGGTGGACTATATATACACACACGAAATTTAGGTCTATATGGGCCTATATACCGGTATGCATACTCGAATCAACTGTTTTGATAAATTTTATATCTGTAGAACCACCAGGAATTTTAATAGAAGTTTCAAAGAATGTTTTTTTTAAAGATTTTAAATAAAATTAGGGTAAATCGACTTTTGCAAAACATAGATTCCAGTCACTAATTCAACACAATAAACAACGTATTATGTCAAATCCACAAAGTTAATAATTATAGACTAAAAATCAGCTTAAAGAAAAAATGTCTGAACCGGGATTTGAACCCAGGATATCCTACGTTTCAGCCTGACACTTTTCCTTTGAGCTACCATGAACAATTTTTTTTTCACTTTTATTCATCCCAGACAAGTCAAAGACGGTAAGCCAGACTAAAAGTGATACCTTGGTCGATATAATTAAGATATTTCATTGTAAAATACAATCGTCAAGAAACGTGGACATTGATTCTACTGAAGTAAAATTTTCCTGAGATGAAATAGTTTCTCATAAGGGTTTCCGGGGTAGGCCTAAAGGGTTCTACTCAAGTAATTTTTTCCGGAGATAAAATAATTCCCATATAGAGATATCGGACGAGGATTACTTCAGGGAAAATGACAAATTAAAAAAAAACTGAGGGTAGGGATGTACGGAGAACTTAAGCGCAGGGTCCCTGAAACTCTGAATTCGATAATGCCAGTTTATTAGGCTTTATTTACTGAGGCACACTTTTCAGAAAAAATACAATCATTAGAAGATGATATTTTTGTTGTACACTAATGGTTTGACATGTTACTGGAATCTCAGATTCGAATCCTGGAGATTCCGGATAAGTATTGGTCATGAGCCACTCCGTGATTGATTGATTGATTGATTGATTGATTGATTGATTGATTGATTGATTGATTGATTGATTGATTGTGTTTTCCTTGGGGTTCTCCCGTTACCCGAATTAAATCCTACCAGTACACTTTATAACAATACACTTTCATGTCATTTCATTTCTCATTTATTCATATAATTTCATCCTTCGCCTAATCTCATATTAGGAAAATAGTTTGGTTGGCAATCCACATGTGTTCAAAATATGCATTTGCGGGATCTACTGAGAATCCACCAGGGTCCTGCCTCATTGCTCCGAGAACTAGCAATGAAAAGACCAGGAGGTGCCTAAAAATTTGCAATTATTGATAATTGCAAGTTAGATATATTCCAACCCACAGGTCCAACCCAAAAATGGCGATATGAATTATAGGACTAGAACCTGGTCTGTCAGACCTGAATTACGACCTCTTACATAACACCGTAGAGCAGACTTTTTTTCTACTCGTCTTCATAATACTGGGATAGCGCAATAGATATTTTAGGTCGCGGTGTTCGCAGTGTAAATAAAGTACTAAGAACTTTGTAATTAATCACCAGATATTACTGAAATCAAAATCCTCGGTCAATATGCCTGTTAAACGTGTGAAAGTTTGTCAGTAGAGTTTTATTATGCTCGGGTCTCACATTTGTTTTAAACTAGCTGGCATTTATGGTTTCAAAAAAAAACATTATCTGATTGAAGCAGATGTTTTAGTTTCAGCACCATGATCCACTTGTGTGAATTTGCCAGTTGTGGTTTTAATTGGGACTTTTTTATTGACAAACATCTGTTTGTATTTATTATAATCAGCACTCTTCCCTTCCTATAATGTCACACCATTTTGTGTTCATACATTATGCCGTGGATCACTGATATCCAGTCCTTTTAGTGAATTCTGGAGAAATGAACATATCGAGGCTGTTCTCATTAAAAATATAAAAAAATACAAATCTTAATCTTGCTCAGTTGATACAGAAAATTATTTTGGAAAAATTTAAGTTGACTTTCATAACAGTGAGCTACATTATCTTTATGGGAAAACTTAAGTAATCCATCCATAGTAGTTCTGCCCGAGATCAGGTCTTTCACTGCAGTCATAGCATTTTCATGCTATGCTTTGCAGCTTTACTAGGAAATTATAGGTGTGGTAGCTTCCCGTTGATTTCCACACCGGTGAAAGATGATGATGATAATGGTAAGGACGATGATGATGGCCGGATGATTTTCGGGGACCGTTGGGCACTAAGCTCCCTGACATTTGTCTTACAGGTGAGGAAAAACCCAGAAAAAACTCATCCAGGAGCCTGTACTGACCGGGAATCGAACCCGGGCCAGCTGCGTGACAAGGCAACACGCTACCTAGTGACCACAGTGGTGGACACTTAAGTAATAAATCTCGTAGACTGCAATGAACAAGGCATGTGACATCAACACATCACTATAAAATGGAAATTTTTGTAGTAAGTCTCATAGCCTGCAATGAATATGACACGTGGCATCACTATAAAATGGAAAAGGGGCATGGAAACTTTATATAGTAAATAGGACGGAAAGCGTCTCATAAACTTATTGTTAAGTCGGACGCGATGGATTAGTGGATATGTTCCTTGCCTCTGGTCCCGAGGTTCGCCGGTTCAAACCCGGACGGGGTCAATGGATTTTTTTAAGATGGAAACTTCCGAGGAGAAAGTCCCGAGTCTGAAGATTTTCAGGCTGGTAAAAGATCCTTAAGCCTGAATAGAAATGCCTCTAAGCAAAATTTATCGATCTAAACATCGTAATAATACCTTAGTTGTCTGATATACCTCTCGTTGAGTCGGTAAGTTGACCGCGTGCCATTCATGACCTCTATGGGCAAATAAGGTAACTAAATTAACTTGGCCCAGTAACTCCTACCTAAGAAGAGGCTGTGGCTCAACACTGGGCTACGCCATTATAGATAGATATCTCATTGGTGCGTAGTCTTCTCCATTCTCCTCTCCATTCATCTGTCTTTGGTCCAAAACGTGTCCTAAGAACTATTCTCAAATATCGTATTTTTTCTTCCTTAAAGTAAGAGTCCATGTTTCGCAACTATATAATATAACTGGGAAAATAACAGGCATATATATATATATATATATATATATATATATATATATATGCCTGTTATTTTTCCAGTTATATTATATATATATATATATATATATCATCATCATCATCCGGTATCATGGCAGCTGCCGCCGTCTTCCGGAAACCAAACGCCATTCCTCTCTATCCATCCATTGACCTTCCTCCATTCCTCTGATATTCATAGCTGCTTGTACCTCTTCTATCCAAGTTTTCTTCGGTCTTCCTCTCTTCCTCCTTTCTATATATATATATATATATCTTCAACTTTTTTTTTTTAAGATAAGTTGGAATGCATAATAGTACGCGTTTCGAGAGTTGAGCCCGTATTAATTTCGGTTTGCATCGCATTCATGTTTGTAATGCATGATTGTTCCTAGGTACATTATTTGAATCCAGCCAGTTCGTCAGATTTTTTTCTTATTCTCTTACTCAGTATTATTATTTATTGCTATTGGGGGCACGCCGTAGCGTAGTGGTTAAGGCACTACGCTACAAACCGGAAGGTCGAGCGTACGAGCCCCTGTTGGGTCAGGATTTTTAAACTGATCCAAACCTACTGGGGGCCTATTGCTCTGGGGTCGAGTCAGTCTCTAACGAAAATGAGTACCAGATAAAGGCGGCCGTCACCCAGAGCTGAGAATCCGGCTGACATCAAGTAACGATTGTCCAGAAAAAGTGGGAGCCTTAATCTCCCACTTTCCCGAGGGCCTCCTGATGCCTGTAGTGGGATCACTTTCTTTACCTTTATTATTATTATTATTATTATTATTATTATTATTATTATTATTATTATTATTATTATTATTATTATTATTATTATTATTATTATTATTATGTACAGATTGTCATAACTGGCGTTGTTTCTCTATTCCCAGTTTCCATTACTTCTGTCTAAACGGCCTTTTTCTTTCAATCCCCTTCCTTCCGTGAGTTCCGGATGTAATTTTTTCAACTGTGTTTTTAAGTCTTCCTTTTTTTTTTTTTTTTTTTTTTTTTCCTCCTGGAGGTATCCGATAAAGTATCTTCTTCAACCATTTTGAATTGTCCATCCTAACTGTGTGCCCATTGGAACTAAGGGAGAAAACCCCAACAGAAAGTCATGGATCCCCCAGGATTGCTGGAGGTTAGGCGTGGGGTTGACATCCCCACCCCATAAAAACAAATATATTCAGAAACCCAACATGCCTTGGAATGATGGTCTACAAGAACGATGGCGAGTTGGAAGACCGAAAAAAAAAACGATCGGAGGATGGTATTAAGGAAGATACTACTAACCTCAACTGGGGACTTGCCGCGCACAATAGAAATCATTGGAGACAGAAGTTAAGGGAGGCCAAAGCTCGAATTTGAGCCAGTCAGCCATTGGATGGATGGATGGATGGATGGAATTGTATGCATTCACTTTAACTGTCGCTTCTGTATTTCAACATTGTCGTCTCTATCTTCCCATAGTTCCTCTTTCTTTCTTTTTTTTTTTTTTTTGTTTGGTATTTTATCTAACTTTTTCCCCTACAAAATCTTCTTTAAGAGTCCATCTCTCTAGCCAAAAGGTTATTTTGTAATATCTGTTCTACATTCCATACTTCAGCTCCATAAACTATGCCTATAACACTTTGGACAATTAACCTACTTCTGCATATGTACACTTCTCTGTTTTTTTTTTTCATATAACAGAGTTTAAACACCTTGTTAAATTCATTTCTTTATTTATTCTACTTGTAATTTCCTCATCGTTACTGTCTTCGTTGTTAAACATAATTCCTACATAGTTTACTAGAGTTTTCTTCTTCTTCCTTCCAAGTATTAGGCCAAGGCCTGTTACGATCCTATAGAAAATTTTCCCTCCAGCGATTCATAGGACGACCCAGAGATCTTCGTCCTCTTGGTATATAATTATAAACAGCTTTGGGGATCCGATTTGAACTCATTCTTTCAAGATGGTGTTTCCAATTTAGTTGGTACTGTTTAATAGAGTTGTAAAACATGCAAATAACCCAGTAGTTGGAGTGTACGGGGAGGAATGTATTAATACACACATACCTGTGGGCAGTTAATACATTATTCACATTATAAACCGGATATTGTCCATTTACTAGTAAGTTCCTTTTTTATATGATCCATATCCGGTGTGAGTCACTTCTTACTACTGTGCAGGTGGAGTGTTCGTTATACATACAATACCTGAATACTTTGCTGTCTGCAATAACCGCCAGAAACTTATTGACTATATTGTAACTTGTATGTAATTAGAAATACGTGTTATCTATTCCATAGCATCGTTCCGTTTACTATAAACAAATGAGTCATCGCCCCGAGGGAAGATATTTATCATATAATGATAATTTAGTATTCGGGTTAATAATAGAAGCCTGTGTATTTGCGTATTGGCCACGGTGGTATATTTCTTGTCTCTACTCCCTAGAATCATGGATTCAAACCCGGCTGATGTCGTTGAATTACTTTAGGTTGAAAGTATCCATGGGACAAATCCTCCAGGAGGACTGTGGGTACCGAGTCTGAAGATTTTCAGGCTCGTAAACACATCAAGGTTAAATTAGAACTTCTGAACAAAATTTAATCGGCTTTTCTCATCCAATTTATACCTTAGATGCCTACTAGGTGTCTCTTTGAGGAGATGAGCTAAACACTTGCCACTCGCTGATAAGTTATATGTAAGGAAAGAGCTAAGCATAATCATTACCCTAACTAACTCACTAGCACTATTGAACCCTTAGGTTCATGGCCGCGTGGACATAAGCTCTCCATACATCCCTATCCTGAGCCAATGTTTTCCAATCATCCCCTTTATAATCTACTTCCCTCAAATCATAGTTAATGTTATTCTCCCACATCATTCTTGGTCTACCTACCGGGCGTTTTCCCTCTGGTTTTCCTACAAGAAAATTCCATGCACGTCTTTCATTCCCCATTCGTGCCACATGTCCTGCCCATTGCAGTCTACGAAGCTTAACTGTTCTCATCGTATCTTGGCTTCCTCTAAATACCATGTAGTTCACTATTAAGTAGTCTTCTCCATTCACCTGTATCTTTGGTCCAAAAATGTTCCTAAGAACTTTATTCTCAAATACTCGTAATCTCCTTTCCTCCCTTAAAGTTAGAGCCCGTGTAGATTAAATAACTCCCGTACGTGAAGATGTATGTGCAGATGTAGGCTACATATATTTGTAGACTTGTTCAAACGAAACATTCAGGTATGTAGACACATTCTTAACCGATCAAAAACTACAAACTGGTATGAAGATATTGGAACCTCACTTTACCCGATGGGGAGTAATTATGCCTATATTTGTTTTAGAGTCGCACTTGTAAACTTGAGCAAAAAACCAGCATTCGAAATATTTCTACAATATTCTATATCTGTCGAGAGAACGTCCTTTGGTTAATATTTACACTTTTTATGTATTTAATACCACCAGATTTTCATTGCGATATTTCTGGTATTCTCTCCTGGCACCGGCGTTAATGTAACCCACTTCTGAATTTCGGATGTCTAGAGGGCGATGGTATGCTGTCCCGATGATGTATTTTAGGTGATGATGGCAATGATATGCCAGGAGAGGCGTTAATCCTAATATAATGAGGTGGTTATAATAATGATGGCCATATGATCTTCGGGACCGTTTGGGACTTAACCTTCCTGATATTTGTCTGACAGGTAAGGAGTAACTCCAAAAAAAAGTCGCTCAGGATATTTATCCCCACCGAGAATTGAACACATGACAAGGCAGCACACTACCTCAAGAGCACAGCGGTAAAAAACACTTTATTTATTTTTTATTTTAATATTTTGAAAGTAGAGACAAATTCAACATGATAACGCTTTCCAGTTTCAAAAACTCCCATATGAGTAGGCCTAAATCATACAAATCTTCTTCCACACGAGTAGATTATAATTCATGAAGGCCTGTTACGATCTGAAGGTTGGTTTTTGAACCCATCTCTTCTTCGCACGCCTCAGAAATCTCTTTCCATGTGGATGGTAATGACCCATGGCTTTTGGGATTCTGTTCATCGACACGTGTAGCACATGAGTTTTTCAATAACTGTTACTTGTTTATAAAATGGATAACTCATTCTGACTGGAAGTTCTTACAGGACCTCTACATTTCTTCTGTTCAACTCACGAATTTCATCTCTCAGGCTGTAGTTCGATATCTTTACTTTTTCACTATCCATGGCTCACTTCCGTAACATATTAAACTGGCCTTCTTAACGTTTTATTCAGGGTATAAGTGCGCAGATTTTAAGTATGTATTCCCTGTGTTAAATATAGGCCTAATCATAATGCCTTATACGTTTTGGACAAAAAAAAATGTTCAATTTTTTCTCAGAATAAAATAGTTTCGTACAGAAATTTATTGATGCATTACTTTATAATCGATGGCGAGTATAGATCAGAGTTTGACAGAGTGCATTGATTGCCGATTGAGGGTCTTTCCACTTTTCAGCGGTTGCCCTTTTACCAGCCGGCTGCTGGCCCTTCACATCCACATGTGTCAATCACAGAGGTAGATGATCAACAGCCAATGTAGGGGTGACATGTGGTTAGCATGTCGAGTCCCCCAGCCGTTATAGCTGGTTCCTCAACCTGGAGCCGCTACTTATTGTAGCTACCCAATTGCCTCACGATGCTGGGTGGGCACCGGTCCCATACTGGCCGAAATACCATGAGAAAATTTCTTCCTGCATGGAGACTCGAACCAGCGCAAGTCCCGTAGCTCTGCGCCAAGGCTTCCTACCTTAACCGCTCGGCTACGGCGCGGGACACAGAGTGCATTGGAGACGTGAAATTGAACAACTTTTTATTTTCGTAATTTTTGATCTCACGGTCTATTTTAATACAGATTAAATTAAAAGAAAATAAATTAAATAAACATTTTATTGTTGTTATAGAAGGGGAAATTGGCAACAATGCAGGGGAATAGGATGTATTTTATTGAAAAGTACTAAAGGGGGAAAAAAATGTTTTATTTCGCGTCTTTTAGGAAAACTGACTATGTGAAAATCAGACGAAAACCTGTCATCATTATAAAGCAATGCGCCAAAATATATTTTTAGATTTTTTCTGAAAAAATGTACATTTGCTGCCCAACATGTATATTATTATTGTATTTACCACACGGAATAGGCACGCCGTAGCGTAGTGGTTAAGACAATGCTCTACAAACCGAAAGGTCGAGGGTTAAAGTCCTGGTGGGTTCAGGATTTTTAAACTGACCCAAACCTTCTGGTGGCACCATGGCCCCGGGGTCAACTCAGCCTCTAACTGAAATGACTACCAGATGCTTGTTCTGGGAGTAAAGGCGGCCGTCACGCAGGGTTGACAACCCGGCTGACATCAAGCGCTGATTGTCTAGAAAAAGTGGGAGCCTTAACATCCTACTACCCCAAGGGCCTCCCGAGGCCTGTAGTGGAAACACTTTACTTTACTTTTAATAGGCTACGTTCTTAAAATATGCGCACTTATATCACTTCCACTCTTTATATGGATATTCTTGTTTTTTTGTGCTATGAAAAAAAAAATTGGATATTCAAATCTGAATTGATGGGTTAAGCAGGAAATTCGTGTTATGTCCAATTCAAGTTGTCCTACCTTCTCGGTTATTGTACTGCAATCTAAAGATTTATTCATACTCTTATTCTTATTATTCAGGCATACAGCTCTTATAATTTAGCTACTGCCTTCTTCAGGATGGTAAACCATTCAACTCTTCCCTTCCATCTCCTTATTCTCAAATTACATAAGTTTTTTCTACCCAGATTCTATAATTTCTCCCTTCTAGTCAATACTCGGGGACAAGGGTGTTCTTTATCGGTAATTACTTATCCAAGCTAATTTAATTACGCTATATCCATACAGATGTCAGCGAGTGACATTTGGTTAGCACATCGCCTCAAAGAGACACCTAGTAGGCAACTAAGTTATTACCTAGATTGAAAATGCCATCAAATTTTACACAGAGGCTCTTTTATGCTTGACATTCATTTTGAGCCTGAAAAATCATTGAAAACTAAGATCGAGATCGTTAACCAGAAAAATTGCACTCTGATTTCACCTAAACGAAATTTTAAAAATCCCTCAGTATAGTCTATAGATACTATTGAAATAAAACGAGGTATGCATTAAAGGCCAACACGCTCACACTACTGAGTAACGCTAAGAAATTGGGACTGGAAGTAAATATCAATAAAACTAAATATATGGCCACATATCGCCTATAATGGAAATGGACAGCTAAATGACAAATGAGGGAAATTTTGAGGAAGTGGCTGAATTCAAATACCTAGGAACAATAATCACTAACAGGAATGAGATGCACAAAGAAATTAAACATAGGCTCAATTCTGGAAATGCGTGCTATTATGATTACAGATTCTTGACGTCCCAACTCCTTTAAACGTTAAACTGAAAATATATAAAACTATTATTCTACCAGTTATATTGTATGGATACGAAACATGGACTCTTACTTTAAGGGAGGAAAGGATATTACGATTATTTTGAGAATAAAGTTCTTAGCAACATTTTTGG
The DNA here is from genome assembly GCA_030220185.1 of Diploptera punctata. Classification (NCBI taxonomy): domain Eukaryota; kingdom Metazoa; phylum Arthropoda; class Insecta; order Blattodea; family Blaberidae; genus Diploptera; species Diploptera punctata. The sequence goes on from JASPKZ010005696.1 coordinate 562,584, forward strand.
ACCATAGAGAGATGAACAGACAGGTGAATGGAGAAGACTACTAACAGTGAACTACATGGTCTTTATTGGAAGCCAGATATAATAAGAACAGTTAAGTCTCGTACTCTGCGATGGGGAGGACATGTGGCACGAATAGGGAATGAAAGACATGCATGGAAACTTCTTGTAAGAAATCCAGGGGGAAAACGCCCAGTTGGTAGACAAAAGAATGAGGTGGGAGAATAACATTAACTATGATTTGAGGGAAGTAGATTATACAGGGGACGATTGGAAAACAATAGCTAAGGCTCAGAAAATGGATGTATGGAGAGCTTATTTCCGCGCGGCCATGAAACTATGGGTTCGATAGTGCCAGTGAGTTAGTTAGCTAGTTAGTTGTGCATTCTCCAAAAATCAGCGAAAGCTGAGCTTTAGATGTGGGAATTTATTTGGAACTCGAAATTAAAAAATTGATAGCACTCGCCATTTTTCCTTCGTCTCAATAAATAAATATATATATATATATATATATATATATATATATATATATACGTATGTATAATTATATTGCAATTTAATTAACACCTAAATTGGCAATTTATCCTATAAGATACATTGGTTTAATTTATATTATGGTTTTAATAAAAAAAATGAATCATGAATGTACAGAAATTATGCAATAGGCAATAAAACGTACTGTTATGTATAGTTTGTTTTCACTGCGGTCCGAATGTTTATGTAAGTTGGTATAAGAAACTGAGTTTTCCAATTTAAGAGTTAACAAAAGAAAGATGTATTCCGTTAATCAGCAAAATCAGATCATAATTTCTACTTCGTGAGCAATTTGCTTAGTGTATCTTCCTGCGGTGCGGACTTTTAAAAGGGATTGTTTTATATCCAATTTGTGCTCCCTATTTGGATTCCTTCTTGGTTTCTTAATGTTATGTTTTTTTTTTACCGTTTTACTTTCCACATACCCAGACTCAAGGCGAAGATTTAAATTCCTCATCCTCCTGGTAAGCGAACCCGGGCCGTCGGAGTGATCACGTCACGGAAATCAATGGTAATATAAAGTGTTATATAGTAAAAACATTCCAGAGCTCAGAATTATTTAAATTAGTATTTTTTTATTGTTACGACCGTAGGTCATGCCGTTCTTTCAAAAGAAAGTGACACCTGGTTTAGGTAACTTATTTGTTAAGTAGTTAAAGTGAAAACAACGTGTTTTGGTGGAAAGTAAAAGCAATAACAGTATTTCAGCTGTAACATCTCAGCTCATTAGCGTCACAATAACTTCAAAGCTCTGTATGTGTGAGCTTCAAAATTTTGCTCAGAAGCTACTTATTTCAGGCTTGAGGAAGGCCCGGATCCCACTATCCCTTCCAAAGGAATCCTTGCTAAGGTTACTACATGCTGCAAGAAATTAATTGACCCTGATCGGAATCTAGCCCTCAAATTACGAATAAGAGTGAGCACAGTAATCACTAGGCCACCCGACCTGTGGACATTTAACTTAAAACATATTTGCTAGGAATAGGCTTACTGTTATAGATCTTTTTAGCAAATTCTGAAGGAATGATGCTATTGAATTTCACTTATGAAAACATTTTAAAATATTTTTTACGTATCTCCATCGATCGTATATTCTGGACTAAAATGTCTATGGCAAAAAAATAAATATATAAATATATCGTATATATAGATATATATATTTATTTATTAATTATTTGCTCATATGTATAAATTATATATATATATATATATATATATATATATATATATGGCTCGCTTTGGCGGCTAAATTTTTTTGTTTTTTTCGCCACCGAACTCGGTATGTAGACTATCAATTAATTAAAACTGTAAAGTCTAGCTCGTTAACGAGCAAAATCGGACTGTTAGGATTGGGGGTTAACCTGAGGCAAATATTTAATAATCCCTCTAGCCCACTATTTCTGTCTTTTTTTTTTTTTTTTCCTTCGCGACTTGCCACATGACATTTGTACCATAGAAGTAAGATCGAATTATCCGATAGTCTGAAATATTGGACAATTAAAGATGGACCTGAAATTGTTGTTGGAATATTTTTAACATTCTAGCGACAGTAATTTCTATTTTTTTCAAAAAGACTTTTTATATATATATATATATATATATCCATCCATAGTAATTCTGCCCGAAAGCAGACCCGTCACTGCAATCATAGCATTTTCATGCTATACTTGCAGCTTTACTAGGGAATTGTAGGTGTGGTAGCTTCCCGTTGCTTTGCACACACACACGTATATATATATATATATATATATATATATATATATATATATATATATAATCATTCAATTACCTCAATAAATATATGTCAACTATGTAAACCAATGAAATCGGACCATAAATTCGTTAGTTTTTGCAATTCCGCATAGCGGAGTGTATTTGTTCAGTAACTTTAATTCTTGAATGCGGATAAATTTGTGGGTTAATGAGTTGATTTATTAATTAACATCTTTAAATAAATACTAAATAACCGAATTTAACAACTGTATGAAATTGAAAATCCCCTCGATGTTATCGTTACTTTGTTCGTGGTGGGCGATCTTGCGTGGTGCTGAAATGACTGCGAGTTATGCCGGCAGAAGGGTTATCAATCCCGGACAGGGCAAGGGCGATAAGCCAGAATTAAATAAATAAAGAATGGCGATCTTTCACTGTAAAAATATAACCGTCAAGAAAAGCAAACACGGGTTCTACTGAAGTACGAGTATAGTTTTTCGGATATAAAATAAGCTCCTATTTGAGTCTCCTCCAGGTGAGGGGATCAATAAGACTGATCTCAAAAATATTAAATCTAGAAAGAAATATATAAAAATGTTGTTCTTCCAGTTATAGCCTTATCATATGTATGTGAAACATAATCTCTTTCTTTGAGAGAGGAGAGAGGATTACGAGTGTTTGAGAATAAAGTGGTTAGTATTTTTTAACCATAGACGGACAAACGTACAGACCAAAGGAGATGTCTACATAACAGTGAGCTACCTGATCTTTATGGTAAATCTAATGTAATAAAATCAGTCAAGTCTCTTAGACTATGATAGGCAGGGCATATGGCACGAATGAGGATTTGAAGGAGATACATGAAAACTTCATATAGGAAAGCCAAATGGGAATCTCTCAATAGATAGGCCAAGAATGAGATGCGAGAATAATATTAACCATTATATGAGAGAGGTAAATTATACAGGGAGTGGAAAACATCTCGGGATAGGGATGTATTGAGAGCTTACGTCCACGCAACCATGAACCACCGATTTCAGTTAGGGGCAGTGGGTTAGTTATAAAACTAAAAATTTGTGAATTCTGAAATGAACTAAGGATAGTCGTAATAAAATTCGATATATGAGAAAAAAAATAAGTTTGGTTGATTGACAATGGGATTTGAACTCGGGAACTCCCGAACATGTCTCGAACACTTACATCTGAGCCAACTGTAATACTGTAATATCGTAATACTGCTGTAATATAATTCATAGGGAATCATTTGATATAATGTATTCATAAAGCTGTAGGATGTAGATTTCCTTCCTCCTTGCACGCATTGTTTAGTGAATTCAAGTTCTCATGCTGGAGGAAGTTGTGTTAAAGTCTGTGGTTAAACTTGTGGCGGACGTCCCTCAACCTACAATCTTATTCAACATTACATTTGCAATTCTTGTCGGAATGGTCACTTTCAACGGTCCCTCAACATACTTACCCTTTAAGTGCTTACATGTGTTTATTTATTAAATGTAGTGGTTAAATATAGCAAAACTGGCACTTCTGTACAAACCCAAGCTCAAGGATGACTATTGACAAGATGGATGCATCAAAACATATGCGGGTATTTTTAGAGCCGGAATAGGTAGAAATGCCTAACCCCTCAATAATAAGAAAAAGTAGTAGTAGTTAGTTAAAAATACACAAGCCAGAAGATTGAAGGTTCGAATCCAGGTGGGTTCAGTGTTTTTAAACTGCCTAAACCTGCGGTCATGGATCTGGGGTCTAAATGAGTATCAGTCACATTTTATGGTCGTCAAGAAGTGCTGATATCTCGTGCCGATTGTCCAGAAAGATGAGAGTATTAGCCTCCTACTATCCAAAGGGTCTATTAAGACCTGTAGTGTGATCACTATATATATGGATTTTGTGTCATTGTAGGCCAGAAAATGGTGGGTTTTATTCGTCCGTTTTGTCCTTTTTTGATTTTTTTGCTCTATTGATCCTTTTTTTTAGCATTTTTTTTAGATCTTAACGCCTTTTTTTTTTAACTTTACCTTCTTTTGACTACATTTATACCATTTGTATAATTCAAGGTTCCCCAGAGCCTTGTCTCAGTTCCAACTTATTTTAAAAACACTATCTGGTTTTACTTTCTAAAGATTTTTCACATTCCGAACAAAATATTCCGTTTTTTAACCACCAGCCTACTGACCGCGTGAACTATTGTATTTCGACTTCAAATTTTCTAATAGATTGTCACTTTGTGAAAATTATTTCAAGCAGAGGATGAAGGCAGAAAGGTTGTCTTTATCCATGCGTTAGCAACTGCAACATTTTTTACGTCCGCTTTCCAGTTTTTATGTATTTTTTAGGATATCTTTAGGTCTTTTTAACGGGCTTTTAAAGGCATTTTATAAGTCCTCAACTTCCGAGCCCTAGTGATCACTTTGCCATTTTCTATGTATTAAATGTTCTTGACACTTAGTCTGTGACCTTTCGCTTTTAATAAATTTGAGCAAAGGATCAACAAGGCGTTTAATATTAATATAATTACCTTATATATTTATTAATAGACTAGTTATTGGATATAACTTTTAAAATAAATGATAAATTATAATTGATATATAAATGTATAGTAATAAATAATAGTTTTAAAAAACTAAAAGAACACGCTTTATTAGAAAACTGAAAAATGAAAAATAATTTTAATTTCCAATACGCTTGGGATAAAATAAAGTGGTCAACAAAAAAATCATCTCCAACACATATAGAATAAAATTAGAGTTATCAACAAAAAGAAAATAATTTTACCATCAAAAGCGTGGGGTGCTCTATATCAATTAATATATTTGATAATAAACAGATATTGGTAAAAGTAAGCTCTCTAAGAAGAAAATGTAAAAATCATAAAAAGCACCCCACGCTTTTGATGGTAAAATTATTTTCTTTTGTTGATAACTCTAATTTTATTCTATATGTGTTGGAGATGATTTTTTTGTTGACCACTTTATTTTATCCCAAGCGTATTGGAAATTAAAATTATTTTTCATTTTTTAGTTTTCTAATAAAGCGTGTTCTTTTAGTTTTTTAAAACTATTATTTATTTTTTATTTTTTAGTTTTAATATTTTACAGAATAAGATAAAAATGTAAATATCTTTAAATTCGATACTATTGTAGTATGAGCTAAAAGTAATACTCTTCTATAAAAAAACCCTCCCAGCCGGATTTGAACCAGCGACGTATGGATTACTGAAATTATATACCACTAAGAGTTCACTGCTCTAACCAACTGAGCTCTTACAACGATTGACTAAAAACTCGACAAGTCCGCAACCTATTATACCAGTTTTCATTTTTTTGATTTTCGGATGATTCTGGCCAGGATTTTAGAAACAAAATATGAAATTATTGTATTGTCACGGGTCCTCTACACGTATACAAAGTTTCAAGTCGATCCAATGTTTCTAAGTGGGTGAAAATCGCGTTGAAAGATTCCGTTACATTGATACAAAAACACTTTTTTTGATTTTCTGATGATTATGGCCAGGATTTTAGAAAATAAATATGAAATTATTGTATTGTCACGGGTCCTCTACAAGTATACAAAGTTTCAAGTCGATCCAATGTTTCTAAGTGGGTGAAAATCGCGTTGAAAGATTCCGTTACATTGATACAAAACACTTTTTTTTATTTTCTGATGATTATGGCCAGGATTTTAGAAAATAAATATGAAATTATTGTATTGTCACGGGTCCTCTACAAGTATACAAAGTTTCAAGTCGATCCGATGATTTTAAGTGGGTGAAAATCGCGTTGAAATATTCCGTTACATAGATAGATAGATAGATACAGGTCAAGCTAATATAAAGCGTGTAAAAATATAACTAGTTATATTAAATGATAAATTATAATTTGTAATTTATCATTTAAGATAAATAGTTTTATCCAATAACTAGTGTACTAATAAAGGTAAAGCTACTCTATTGATATTGAACATATTGTTGATCCTTTGCCCAATTAAAAAGGCGGTGATTTGACCATCGGATCAACAATTCATCACAATATATCACTCATCCCTGGAGAAAACCAGGTAAGTTAAAAACAGGCAAAAACAAGATTGGTTAATATATATTTTTTTCCCCCAGTGAACTTCCTCCCTTTTAGACTTATGAAAAACAAAAAATCGTCTATTACAGCTAATAGAATGAAGAATTGACTTGTCTTGTTTTTACCACATGAAGCTGCATAAAGAACAATATCCATTAAGAAAATAAGAAAAAATGGGGGAAAAATTGACTATCTGCTTTTTCCCGGGGATTAGTGATATTTTAAACATCTCCTCCTCTGCATAAACTGCCTCGAAGACAAATACAATTACAATAATTTTGAATTTAAATATGTTAGAAATTGACAGTTTTTATATAAATTGTAGTTACGGTAGTCTAGTGGTAACGTCGTTGCCTTAGATACAACAGAGCCGTGTTTGATTCCCGGTCGGTGCAAGTTTTTTCGGAATTTTTCCTCACCTGTAAAAAGAGTCAGGATATTTAAAGCCCCAAATAGTCCCCGAACATCAGTATGACCATCACAATCATTAACATCATATTTGACTTGCTTTTATATGAGTAAATTGCGTGTGTTGTCTCGGAGGTGAACCTATCACCGTGCTTTCACTTATCCAGGGAGGCTCTCTATATCTTGTGGGTCTGAAAGAATATATGTGTGTGTGGCCATAGTTTAAAATCCTCTCTCGGCAGATAAAGTCCCTGTCACATCATGTTGGCATAGGTCATGTAAAAGTTTCTACGAAGGGAGTGAAAATAAATAAAAGAAAATACATTTGGTAAAGTGGAATATACAGTAAAATGTTAATCACATGCAGTCTAGATCTCAATAATGTTAACATTCGTGCAAATATCTCAGTACATGAATAGGTTATTTTATTGCCTATAGGTCTACAGATTTTTTTGCAAATCTCCATCGATCCTACTTAGTCACCGAAAATTACCATGACAAATTTATATATAAAATGTGTCTGTCTACTTTCTTAACGGCGGCAATTTATTTTGGAACCAAACTCGTTGAGTAGCAATCAATTGACAAAACCATCAAAATCAGAATATTAGGAATAGAACTTCATCTGAAGGGAATTTTAAATATCTCTCTAGCGGCTGCACTTTCTTCACAAAGAAACGCGGAATGTGGCATTAAAATAAAACGAGAAAGGTATAAAAAACAATGGAATGGGATTACCAGTAAGCTGTAATTTAAAAATCGTTCTAGCTCCGCCATGTTTCTTTTCTCGCAACGTAATTGGGCACAGATGATTTCATTTTATTAACAAGAGAAATATATATTCTATAAACCAGCAAAATCGGACCATACATTTGACTTGCAGAGAAATTCGCTTAGTTTACACAGTTCCTGCGTGACGGACTTTTTTTTTATCTCAATGTGTAGATGTGGAAGAATAAGGACCTTGACCACGTGCAATAAGCATACTGGGTTTTATTGCATTGTGAAGTTTATGACAGCTGACTTGGAGGTTACATCTCACCATCACGTTCTTCACAAACAGAATCTTCTTTTAAATAATACATTTGTATGAGCCCTCTCCCCTATAGTGTCTTTATGTGTATTCTCTCTCTGTACATGATATTGTTAACAATAGACCTCCTACCTTGACAATATTCCTTACAGTGATGTCGCATCTGTGAAGTCAGTGGCGGAAACCTTTTAAATATTTAGTCCAGTGGTAAACCTTCTCAATGTTTTTGAAATCGGGGACCCACCTTGGAAGTTATCAAACTTCACGTTACCTATAATTTAGTAAGTACTCTTTTCTCATTGACCATCGCCGGCAGCAACTTCCAGAATCAATCGTATTAGCCCGTTCCGCCCTCCAGTTGCTCTCTCCATGTGGTCCTTGTTCTTCCTACATCTTATTTTCCTCTGGGCTGATAGTTCAGTAGGCCTATATTTTTTTGGAATTATTTCTGGTGACAATTTGTAAAGCCTTTGGAACCAATTATATTTTCTTTCTCTTACACATTCATACAGACTCTTTACATTTAGTTATCTTTATCCCTTTATCGAAAAAAATAATTTCCAGCCTAGTTATAAGATAAATTGGCGAATTCCATACTAACTGACGTAACAGATGCAACAAAATAAAATATTTTTTAGCCTTCACATAGTTGTACATTACGTTTTCTCTTCAAAACCTATATATAGGTTTCAATTTCTTTATTAGGAAATATGGAGTTTCTTCTTCTGCTTCTTCTTCTTCTTCACTTCACGGGCTAGGCAAATTGCCTGTTCCGCCCCACAGTTGTTCTGTCTTTTTCTGCTTATGTCGTCGTCCATTAAATCCGTCCGACTGTACACTGTGAGAGAGATGGGTTTGGCAATTTTTACGTGGTCGGGTTACCAGCCCAGACGCACAACCACATTCCCTAGTGGATCGGGGATTTATTTCACAGTTGCTAACCAAAGTTTTGGAGTTTCTATCTTTAATAATTCGACTTACAGTACAATGTACGGTAACTGACGTAACTGTAGAATGGCATTATGTTTTACGTAGTGAGAGTAAAATAATAATCTCTCTGTGAAATTTTCAATTTTATTTCAACAAGCAATAACTGTGAATGTAGGCATGTGGGATGAGTTAGGAAATACGTTTTGAGTTTAATGTTCTATTAAACTTTATTATACAAAATAAAGGTAACTGACATAAGAACTAACGCTTTTTATGTTGTAAGAGTTTTCATTAAAATGGATAGCAATTCGTTGTTACATATGAGTTTGTTCATATTCTACAATATTTTGGGATGTAGGCAGTAGACCATCTTTTTAATAGTCCATATGGCACTTTGGGAAGCAGGGAAGAATTTTAAATTTTTATGAAGTATATCAAATTTTACGTGAAACTCACCTATTAGAAGTATTCCATTCCATTAACTTAGTTTAACCTCTCACCTTGTAGGTCCTTTTACACGCCACACGCCATCCGTGGCATGCAGTGACACGACCTTTCGGGAGAATTATTTTAAACTATGGATCACACACACGCACGCACACACACACACACACACATATATATATATATATATATATATATATATTACTACACAGAACATGAAGAGTCTCCCCGAATGACTGATCAGCTCAAATTCAGGGCATCTTCCGAAACAACGCAACATTAAGACAAAACACACCTTTCACACACATTCCTACTAAACATGGCGAATATTATAATGATGATTATGATGGCTACATGATGTTCGATGACCGTTTGAGCCTCAAAGTTTCCTGAAATTTGTCTTACAGGTGAGGAAAAATCCGTAAAGAAAACATTACCCAAGAAAATTGTCCCGACCGGGTATGGAACCCGGGCCCGCTGCTTACGAGGCAACACTACCTCGAAGACACAGCGGAGAGCCTATTATAAGTGTAAGAAAATTAAATTAAAAAAGAAACATCCCAACAGAAATACATCTATTTATATTATATCTTGCAGTGTAACATTTTTATGGGCCATCATCATATTGGTGCACTTCGCTACCTATCAAACTACTCCTCAGTTCACTTGTGGGTTGGGGTCCTAGGTTGAAAGCTGATGTAATATATAGTGGCGGCCAGTAATAACCAGGTTCGACAGTCTTAGTGAGTTAGTTAATATGAGTTTAATTGTTAGTTTTACCGAATTCTGAATTAATCGAGCTATTGATGTTCTTGTCAAAATATTTTTTTTTAATTTTTACGATTAATCATCGATTCTACTTAGTAGTCCGTGGCGCCGAAAATGACCATGGCAAAAATTATATACAACATAAACATTATATACAATATAAATTACATTGGTCGATAAGGTTTTTTTCACAATAAATCTGATTAGTGAATCTAGTACATTTTGTCATACTGAAATCAGAAATGTAGTCAGAATTTTTCCATCAGGCACGGTTTTTTTTTTTTTTTTGTGACAGCTACTTTTTAAAATTTTATTTTGGCATTCTCTTTGACCTTTCATAGGAACCTTTACTCTATATTTAGCGATTTTATTCAAGTTGTATTCAAGGAAATTATATATAATGTCATGCTGAAGCATCAAAAGACAAGACAGCTGAGGTTCATTCATGATTTGACATGCTCATCAGACATGTTAATCTGGCATTGTGATGTATCACTCTCACTACGTTAAAAAATCATGGTCTAAACGTGAATATCTTATCCCTGGCCAGAAAAATGTATCACATGTGAATCCTGAAAAAAATATTTACCTCCATTGTGTATTAAATTAGGAGTAATGAAAAATTTCGTCAAAGTTATGGATAAACTTTCTGAAGGATTTTTGTACTTGAAATCAAAAATTTTCCCAAAATCAGTGAGGCTAAACTGAAAGAAGGAATTTTTATAGGACCACAAATATGATCATTAATGGCTGATGAACATTCTGAGGACTGTTAAATCCACTTGAAAAAACAGTCTGGCAGTCTTTAAAAAATATGTGTTGCAATTTCCATGGATACCATAAAGCAGAAAATTATCGTAGCCTAGTGGCTGATCATCTGGATTCTAATAAAGCAACATGTACTGGTATTTAAAAATTCACTTCTTGGACTCTCACTTAGACTTCTTCCCGGAAATTCTTGGGGCTCTCAGCAATGAGCACGGTGAGCATTATCATCAGCAAATTTCTACAATGGAAAACTGGTACCAAGGCAAGTAGAGTTATAATATGCTGGCTGACTATTGTTGGACCAAGAAGAGAGATGTTTCAGATGCAAAATATGCCCGAACATCACTATCTACCACGTTCTAGGTAAATCAGAATGAGTAGTATTGTAAAAAAATTCAAATAAATATCATACAGAACTCCTGTCTGATCGGGAAAAAACTGAAATTATATTTGAATTTAGCATGAAAAATACTTACTTATTTTTATTCCTGTGAAAGAAATAAAATCATTTTTGTAGACCAGTGTTATGTGTACGGTATGTATGCTGGTAGCGGCAGCAATTTTTTTTTCTGGAACCAAAAATATGGTCGAGATTGTTTACAAGTAAATTCGGGATTATGTGAAGCGAATGTTAAAAAAAAATGCTGTGAAGTTCGCAATTTTAGATTTTTTCAACTAAACTCGGTATATGCCAAGAAATATATTTTTTAAGTATAAACAAAATATAACTTTTAGGACTGCGAGCTAACCTGAAAGCCTTAATTTAAGAATTGTTCTAGTGTTTGTCATGTTTGTTTTCTCTCAAGGTAACTGGATAGATAGAATTTAATTAAAACGGACAATAAATTCGACTTCCTGAAGAGCACGCTTAGTTTACGCAATTCCTGCGCGACGAACTCTTTCCTTACCTAATTTAAATGTTGATAATATAATACAGAAGCAGGTAAGTTGGCAATACGTGCTATGATCATTTCTCGGATTGCTGGTTAAAGTAATATTTTTTATACGGCATTTAGATTATTTTCTTTTTTAGTTTCGTCGTATCTGGTGGTCTAGTGATAATATACGTATTCACCTGCTGGGAACTCAAATCCGGTTGGAGTAAACCGATCTTCATATTATGTTCTTTTTGTATGCTAATAAATGGGCTTGTTCAACCAGGATATCCTTACATCATCTCATGTTTGGACCCAGGCTGCTCTTTAATATTCGTACATTATCACGCACTATTCGGATCAATTATCTAACTTCCTTTTTTCCCCCTTTTTTTAGGAATATCAAAATGTTGTGCTCTTGAATTTCCCATTACATTTTCGCTTAAGTAAATCAATCAAGTACACAAAAAGTCATATTTTCTGATTCAGAAACTAAAAAAGCATACATTACATAATTATAATAATTTTATGACGTTTCTAAATATGTAAAGGGCTTAAATTTTCCTCTTATTTAATTTATTTACTCGTATTTTTGATTGTATAGATTTTTGACTACATATAAAGCCTAATATACTCTACTTAGGTCAACAGGGTTGTAATTTGTATGTGGAGTTCCATTAATAATAATAATAATAATAATAATAGTAATAGTAATAATAATAATATAATAATAGGCCTAATACTAATAAAATAATAATAAATATTATTGTTAATTGTTATTTAAGGACATTTATACAGTAGGCTTACAATGATGTTTCTTTCAGTACAAGATAATCTTCATTACTGACTTGTTTTAAGCATTGTTCTTTTTTTTATGTAGCACAAATAGCTGGCCTATAGCTACAACCTACATCGTGGAGTTCCACGATATTTTATTTCAACTATTTGACAAGCCAATGTTTCACTGCAAGAGAACAGTATCTGTTGATTCGAGGGACGTATTTGGTTACCCTCCGACCACCCAAATCTGGGAGGCGTTCCCCTATCTGACATCTGGGACGCGCCTTCTACAAGTTTCAGATTCCCCGAGGAAGATATAATACTGTAATAATAATAATAATAATAATAATATTATTATTATTATTTATTATATTATTATATATAATTATTAGCCTATTTATTGTATTATTATTTTATAATTATTTTCCCCCGTAGCTTAACCCCTCCCTTTTATAGGTACTTTTACATGTCCCACGTCACTCAGACCTTATACCTGATGAATGATGATAATATACATTCTTAAATATTGTTTATGTACATAGGCCTATATGTATTATATATAACATAGGTCTATTTATTGGGAGAACAACATTAACTATGATTTGAGGGAAGTAGATTATACAGGGAATGATTGGAAAGGATTAGCTCAGGATAGGGATGTATGGAGAGCTTATGTCCGCGCGGCCATGAACCTACGGGTTCGATAGTGCCAGTGAGTAAGTAAGTAAGTAAGTAAGTATAGGTCTATTTATGTAAATGCAGGCCTATATATTTATGTACAGCCTTAAACGCTGTAATAAGTGCTGAGCGTTGTAAGAAGTTTGTTTAAATAAAGACACGATGGAAATACTTAAACTCCATGGCGCGACAGGCCTGGGGTTACCTTCCGGCTACTGGTCTCACATTCACATGTGTTAATCACATAGGTAGATGATTATCCAGCCAGTGTAGGGATGACATGTAGTCAGCATATCAAGTTCACCAGCCGTTATAGCTGGTTTTCTCAACCGAAGCCGCTTTTTTTGTATCTACCTAAATTCCTCATGATGCTAAGTGGGCACTAGTCCCATACTGCCCGAAATTCCATGAGAAAATGTCTTCACCTATGGAGACTCGAACCAGCGAAAGTCCCGTAGCTTTTATTTTATAGTTGATCCTACTGAGATTCATGTACAGAAGATATTTTAGCGAATTTTCAAATAATATAGCTATTGAGGCTGTCCTTTATAAAAGATTTTACATATTTTTTTTACAAATCTTCATCTATTCTACGTACTAGGCACTCAAAGTGCTCGCAATGTTTTCCTTTTTTTTTTAACTATATTTGGCATAGGCCTATAGCAAACAATTTAGTTTACCAGAAAAATCGGACCAATAGAATGGAAAGTTTATCTGAAGCGAAAATTTAAAAAGTCGGTCTGGCGACCGCAAATTTCAATTTTTCGCAATATACTGGTTAAGTCTGATTTAATTAAAAAAAGAAGAAGGTATATTCCGTAAAGTAGAGAAATCGGAACGTAAATTCAACTTGCAGAGTAATTCGCTTAGCTTCCGCATTTCCTGCGTGACGGACTGTTTTGAATAGAGCGGTGATGAAAAATATTGAAGAAGTTATTATACGCGAAGAGTTATTTTAGAGTTGATCATATTGCGGTGCAAGTACAGTAGATATTTTTATGTGGCAACTGTATTGTCAGTGAATATTTGATTTGGAGCTTGATGTTTCCTATCTTCGGATTGGAGATTAATTGGACCGCCTCGCATATTCTTGGTCATATCTGCATGATAGCACTCGATCTTGTAGCTTATTTGCATGGCTGCAGCTTCATTGTATCGATCTAACTAATGTGATTAATATAGGAAAGCCTACGTACACAATGGGATATAAAACCTCAGCCATATCGTGCCGATTCCTACCTATTGGAGCATCACAATCTCCTTTAAAACTCTCCACTAGTGGTGCCGTATACACTACAAGCAATTGGAGATTTTTTACGTGTATCTGTTACACAATATGTTATCAGTTTCGTAAAAATAGGTTGTTTTAAGCCACACATATAAACTGTGTTTCTGTATGGCATCGATATTATATTTACACTATCATTAGCAGATTATACGCATTAACTTCATAAAACTTCTCATTCTAAGAGTGTATTGTTCAACGATGCTTATCTGGCTCTCCTCTTTAATCCATTAAATCCAAAAATTTCTTAAATATAATGGAACATAATTACTAATTTTCAAAGATATAATCTTAAAGGCACTTTTAGACACCTGGCGCTAAAATTTCAAATTCTAACGCTTGCGCCCTTGAACTAAAAATTATATTTTAGCCACAGAATGTCCCATTATTATCAACTTTGGTTTCATGGCAAATCAGGAGGTTATTAAATATTAAGCGGGTAAAAATATAATCATTTCTAATTTATTATACCTTTTTTTCAGTTTAGATTTCTAAGGGTGGCCCAAAAGTCATTTCAATTACCATTATTTATGCTAAATTTCCCTAATCATAATTTTCACAAAGGGTTCCTGAATTTAATCTATTCCATTATTTGTATTACCCAATTTTGTTAGGTTCCGCCATCTTGACAAATAAAAATGTTGGCATTGTTTCATCAGTTTACGTTTTTGAAATAATCTCTACCTCATAATATTATACGGTTATTTATAACTAGCTAATCAATGGCACTAACGATCCGGATTGTGCAGAAATAAGCTCTCCATAAATCCATAACATGTCCACCGCTGTGATCTCGAGGTAGCGTGCTGCCTTGTCACGCAGCGGGCCCGGGTTCGATCCCCGGTCGGGGCAGTTTTTCTGGGTGAGATTTTTATCGGAGTTTTTCCTCACATGTAAGACAAATGTCAGGAAAACTTTTAAGGCCCAAACGGTCCCCGAAATCATATGGCCATCATCATCATAATCATCCTTATCATTATAATCATCATAATCATCCTTCACCGGTGTGCAAAGCAACGGGAAGCTATCACACCTACAATTCCCTAGTAAAGCTGCAAGCATAGCATGAAAATATTGTGATTGCAGTGAAAGACCTGCCCTCGGGCAGAATTACTATGGATGGATATCCATATCCTGAGCTAATGTTTTCCAATTATTCCCTGTATGCCGTTAAAACTGATTTTATTTTATTCATAGTGTTGCTCCATTTGGCCTGCGGCGTCGCGTCGTTTCGCAAACTCCCTGCTCACAAAGTAAAATCTCTCTCTTAACTTGTTTGTCATAATATTACAACTTACTTTATTGTATCTAGGACCTACACCGTGTCTCTAAAATAAGTCACCCTTTTGATAAATTTATAATTAAAACACTCTCAAACCTAAGCTGACGTTTAATGTGTCTTATGGTGCACTGGACAGTGTTGTTATTATTATTATTATTATTATTATTATTATTATTATTATTATTATTATTATTTACTTTTTTTAATTGAAGCTTCTTCTATTGACCGCATGTCGCTCTGTACGTTAGAATGCAATTTCTGGTGCTAAGAGTGAATCGTCATAACTGCCCCTATCCTCAACCGACTGAATCTAGTTTATATCTCTGATATTCAGTTCGCTAAGATTCATCCGAAGCCTCAGAATGTAAATTGACCTGACGAGATTAAAAATAGCCTTTTCATGCCCAGATTTGAATTGCTTTGTTAATGATATTAGATGTTAGAATGCGACGTTAATTTAATATTTTTAAGATTATTTAATTACTTGTAGGAATTCATATTATGCTGCATTTATATATTATAAATGGCATATGGAATAGGCGAGGGTAGACAAAAACGTTTAAGATACATTTGAAGTTCACAATAGGTTAAAGCTAGGAGATGCACTACGTCTCCTGCTATTGAAGTTTGTACTACGTCACCCGATGAAAACTTTAGAGGATAATGAGGGCATAACTGATAGTGATTCTTCCAGCTATATTGTATGGATAAGAAACATGTTCTCTTAATTTAAGAGAAGAGAAAAAACTGTGAGTATTTGAGAATGAAATTCTAAGGAAAATGTTTGCACCAAAGAGAGAGACAAACAGACAAGTAAATGGAGAACACATTTGTAATGGTGAGATACTTGATATTTATCGGAAACCAGGTGCAATAAAAATAGTTAAGTCTCGTAGACTGTCATTGTCAGGTCATGCTACACGAATGGGGCATGCATACAAACTTGAAGGAAAATGCCATTAGGTAGGCCGAGAATGAGATGAGAGAATAATACTTACTAATAATGATTTGAGGAAGGTGAATTATACATGGGAATGATTCGAAAATATTAGCTCAGTATAACTGTGTGGCCATCTTATGTTTCATGCAAACACGAAACTTCGGGTTCGATAGTAGTCTACCAATGCGTTAGTCAGGATTTTTTTCTTTCTTCACTTTTTTCAAACGTAGTAGGCCTATCTTTTAATAGCTTCTTTTACGTGTTGTACGTTTCCCGAGCCTTAAAGGAATACGACCTGTGTGAAGAGAATCACATATATACTTTTTTCATCACACAAGAACAGGAGAGCCTCTCCGAATGAGTGATCAGCTCAATGTTAGTGCCATCTTCGAGACAACACGGGCATTTAAGGCAAGATGCAGCATACTAAAGAGGGCGAATATAATAGGGTGCTTATGATGATCACATGGTGTTCGGGAAATATTTGGACCTTAAAGTTTCCCGACGTTTGTCATATAGATGAGGATAAATCCCGAAAAAAAACTTCACCTATCAACATTTTCGGCTATTCTGTGCCAGATACCAACAGTGAATATTCGGTCGGAGAACAAATGACTGCTAGCATCATGTTGGCCAATGTCATAACCAGAGCGAGGAATTTTATGAAATTTCATGTTTTAAACTAGTCAGAGAGCGCTGAGACTAAGTGTTTTTACATTTTATGATGCGTAGAATCGAATAAGACATTTTTTTTTTCATATTTCATAATATTTTAAAAAAAGGTTCCTATTTTAGTGAAAATTTCATACTCCTTCGTATTTTCAAATTCCGGTTTTTTCAATAAAAGTTCTAGAAATTAATTTAAATATTTTGAAATTAATGTATTTCTAACCTTTTTACGGTGTAATGTGGTAGACAAGTTAAAATTCTTCAGTATCCCTTCTGAAGAAGATAAATAGATTTTATAAAAGCAAATAATTGGATGAGGAGTACAGAGTGACTGTGTTATATGGATGTTTTGTCCTAAACTCGATCGCCAGAACAAGAACATGAGCTTAGATGAATAAATAGAAGATGAAGAAGTATTTTAGTCAGTTCTTCATTATTTTCCACGTTGTGGGGCAATTTTGAAGAAGTAATTCTTTTCCCATGTTATGACGATGTTTTGAAGCAGCTAACTCTCTTCATTGCCCGATGTTGTAGTAACATTTTGAAGGAATAGTGTCCCAACATAATAAATAAGAATTACTGGTTCAGGTTGGGTTTGATTTTCTTGGTAGAGCTGGATTCTCTTCTCAAGGTTGAAATTGGTACACAAGATAGGAAAACACTTTAAAAATCAGTAATAACTGATTCTTGTAGAAATAGTTTTAAATGTATTTACTATTTAATTTCCCAGCAGATCAAGTAAATATAGGTGGTATTATTCTTCACCGTCAATTAAAATTAAATTATTTAATTTTAATTGAATCTAATATCACATTTTATCAGGAAAGCTGTTGTAGCTTCTATCCTTGATGAAAGTTATATGATGACTGACTAGAGTAATTCTGTTATAATTTTAAAGAACATTATTACATCATATGATTTTATATGTAAATTCTATTGGTTAATGGTCCATTAAATACCAGGTTTAAATTTGATTGGTTAAATCAAAAAGTTAATTGTTTTAACACCCAATCAGAATTTAGTATACTTTTATTTAAAAATATTAAGTTAAGCAGGTGTTCCTATTACAGTTATAACAGAAAGCTTTATATTTCAGACAACAGTGACTTAAGACACAATTTTAAAAGCATTATTTAGAAAGACTGTTATATAATACAATTTCTTTAATTGTTACTGAGACATTTGTATTCAACAATGAACAACAATTAATTATTTAGTTGTTTTTCTTTATTTAAGTTATATTTAAACATTAAAAGAATTTTAAAATATAAAATTATTAACTTAAAACTTTCATATTTATTATGATATTAAAATCCTGCTATAAGGAACAATGTTGGAATATTCTGTAGCCAGGTAACTGTCAGCTCGTTCTTGCTACCTTACTTTGTGAACATATTACAGTCTTTAAATGTAGGAAGGCTGCTGCTGCTAAACTTGAAGCAGTGCTTTGTGAAATTAGTAAAGTTCATGTAGGTATGGACAACATTTTTCTCACTTATATCAAACTATCAAATATAGCATGATACAAGTATGCTGCCATAACATCGTGTGATGTTGCGCAAATTTTTCACGTGCAAAACAATTCTGAAAGACAGGACTTTTAGTTTACTATCAGAAAATATAGAAAAAAACTTATGTGTATTACGAACAGAATTGACAATTGGATTGTTCAAAACACAAGTAGACCAAGACTAGACACTATGTTTAAAAAAACTACATTAAAATAATTCTAACTACATTTTACCATGTTTGTAGTTCAATATTAAATGTAACTGTAATTGCAAAGAGCCTTCTGAAACAATCCCTAGAATCAGTTATGGAGTAATAATTTTTAACATCTTGTTCCTCCAAATATGACATACGGTACTAGAATGGTTTACTTGTATTCTAAATCGTCCAATGTAATGTTTTGTTACATTTGCATTTACAGGAATTTAATATATTTATGCAATGTAAAAATAGCAACAATCCGGACTGAACCTGGCCTTAAGGCCTTAACTCTGCCAGGTAAAATAAAGCTATTGTTATTATTATTATTATTATTATTATTTATTATTATTATTATTATTATTATTATATCTTCAAAGAAACAAAAAAAACTATTTTTAATACAATAATCAGAAGCATTATTACCTATGGAGCTGATGTGTGGGCTTTAAATGCACATCCATCCATAGTAATTCTGCCCGAAGGCAGGTCCTTCACTGCAATCATAGCATTTTCATGCTATGCTTGCAGCTTTACTAGGGAATTGTAGGTGTGGTAGCTTCCCGTTGCTTTCCACACCGGTGAAGGTTGATGATGATGATGATGGTAAGGATGATTATGAAGATTATGACCATATGATTTCGGGGACCGTTTGGGCCTTAAAGTTTTCCTGACATTTGTCTTATAGGTGAGGAAAAACCCCGATAAAAACCTCACCCAGAAAAACTGCCCCGACCGGGGATCGAACCCGGGCCCGCTGCGTGACAAGGCAGCACGCTACCTCGAGACCACAGCGGTGGACTTAAATGCACAAATGAAACAAAATTACTCGCCACTGAAATGGACTACTGGAGATGTGCTGCAAGAATATCCAGGAAGGGTAAAATCAGAAATTCATATATAAAATAAAAAATGCAGGTACAATATTTAATATTAGATTTTATAAAGAAGAAACAATTAAATTGGTACGGACACATTAGAAGGATGGAAGAAGGAAGACTACCTAAGATAATCATGGATTGGGAACCACAGGGAAGGAAAAAGAAGGGTAGACCAAATATTACGTGGATTCAGGGAATCATTGAAACTAAGAGGGAATGGGAAATAGAAGAAGATAACAGACAAGAATGGAAAAATGTGTTGAAACAAATGTGTTGTTAACTGTGAACATGGGTACCGGAAAAATGTATATTCATTGTAAAAGCCGGAATAATAAAAAAATATTATTATTATTATTATTATTATTATTATTATTATTATTACCTCCTCTAAACTTTGTTAGTGCTATATTTCATGAAAGCTTGTTTGTTTTGGTTGTAATGTTTTGTTTCTTGTATATGTTTGGATTTCATAATTAAATATCATTCAATACATTTATTAATTGTATTATATAAAATAACCTCTCAGTTTTGAGTTCTAAAGGTAAAGTGATTCCACTACAGTCTTGGGAGGCCTTTGGGGTAGTGGCATATTGAAGCTCCCATCTTTCTAGACAATAGGCACGAGATGTCGACCGGGTTGTCGGATCTGCCTGATGGCTGCATTTGTGCCCAGAACTTGCATCTAGTATTCACTTCCATTAGGATTTGAGTCGGCCCCTGGGCCACAATGCCACCAGGAGCTAAACATCTTGACCATATTGAGGCTTCAACCAACGACTTTCCTGTTTTTACCACGTTTCCTTATACAATAACGCAATGGCGTGATCCATTAAAATTATTTCAGATCATGAATATGATATTTTATATTGGGTCAGAATTGATCATCATCATCATCTTCATTCATGGACTAGGTCTGTTGACCCGTTCCGACTTCAGCCCATCTCTTTCTAGGTCTGCCCACATCTCGGGTGCCTTTAGGTTTGTATTTTGTTATTTGTTTTGGATATCTATCTTCATTCATTCTGTCTATGTGTTGCTTCCATTTTTGTCTATATGTATCCATTTTATCAGTTATTGCAAATATTTCAAGTTCCTGTCTTATTTCTGTGTTCTTGATTCTGTCTTCCTTAGTGCACCCTTTAACAGATCTCAAAAATTTCATTTCTGCCGCCGTTATCCTACTTAGGTCTTGTTTTTTATGTATCCAGGCTTCTGAACCATAGAGCAGTACCGGTACTGCCAACATTTTATAAAATTTCAGTTGGGTCTCTCTTCTTGTTTTGATAAAAAAGCTAATTAAAATCGAAATACATTGAACATCTTGATTTCTTGAGCTATAAATAAGTTCTGTTTGGCTCATTTACGTGCTGGTATGTACACTTATTAGTTATAGTGGGCCTACGTAGGGCCTATATAAATATATGTAAAAACATTAGAAAGTAGTAGCTTAATAATATTTTTAGTATCATAATTTTCATATTTTTCATGTTTTATCTTTACGATTTCACATTTTCGTATAATTTGCTTCATATAATTCCTCGCTGTAGCCATAACACACGTTCCCGCTAGAGATAATTTCCAACATGTTTACTTGCATTAAAGGGTATTCTATTCCAGGAGTTCCACCTACATTAGATGACAAGTTAGGGTGAGAAAATGGGTTAGAGTACATCAAATTAGTTTGGGCAAGTTAGGATGAGAAAATGCGTGAGTTAATGTACACCAGATTATCTTAGCGTTCACTTATTTGTTAGCGTGATTTTGTGGTAGGCTAAGTTGGCTACACCGTTTGATCAATGAGTAATACATATTTTACAGTGTAAATATGGTGATTTATGTTACTTTCATCTCAACTTCTCATTTCATTTTAAGGCATTTCTCACTTTTTTTTTTAGAGAAACCCAAAATGTATATATCTCTCAGGTAATTCTTCACATACTGCAACAATAAAATCTGCGTTTTTTCTTTCCCTTTTTTCTTATTTCAATTTATGTAGGTGGTACCGTGACATATAATCGCCAATTTTTATCAGCCGGAGGTTGAATCCGTGTCCGCGCGTAGAAGTAACGACATTATTCCAAGATCACATTGGTGGACTGTTAGTGAGATTATAGTGGGAGAAATTTCTAAAGTGGATGTTGTGTTGACATGAAATATTGCAGCAATTGATATTAATTATTATATGGCCAGTACGCCGCTGAAGAAAACAACAACAAGGTCTGGCAGACAGGCCGATCCCCACTCTCTCTCATAAAGATTACATCATCAAGTGACGGTAGCGAGCCGTCATGAAGAATTGAGTCAGTCAGTGTGCATGCAAGTGGTAAGTTAGTGCCGCGCACCTGTTGTTAGTGTCAAGTGTCGTAGTGATGACTTCAATAACATGGATAAACTGTTTCTGGAGCACTTAAATCACACCAGTATGTATTACACATCAGTCAATCCGCTCGTTTCCATTCTTCTTCCCTTCAAAGTGAAAATAAGTATTATGTATAAAATCGACCTTGGCATTAAAGTTACTTATTTAACAGTCGGCATAGTTGGTCTAGGGGTTAAGTTTCTTGCCTCTGATCCCGAGGATCGCGGCTTCAAATTCTGCCGGGGTAATTGTTTTTTTTAGGATGGAAAAATTCGAAAACATTTCCTCCGAGACGGACTTCAGGCTGCGAGTCTCGAGTATGATGATTTTCGTGCTCGTAAAATAACCTTAAGCCTAAATTAGAGCTCCTGAACTGAATTTAATCTGCCTTTCATATCAAAATAATGGAGTATATTAATTGCCAACTCGGTCATCAGGCTTTAGGATTATGTTCCTTGCCTCTAGTCCCGAGGATCGCGGGTTCAAACCCAGTCGAGATTGATGGATTTTTAGGACCTCCCGGAGGGACTTCAAACCGGGTCCCGAATCTGAAGAACCTCAAGTCTAAATTATTTCCTCTGGGAAAAATTTCATCGGCCTTACTGATACAAGTAATACCTTAGTTGCCTCGTAGATCTCTCGAGCCGATGTACAGACCACAAGTCACTCGCTTCATCTGTAGAGAAATAAACGAATCTAAATTAATTCGGCCAAGTAACTCTTGCAATGAAGCATCCTTGACCCATGTCGGTATGTTCGGACAGACAGGAAAACATGCACGACATTGCAGTTATTGTTTATCGACTTTCTTTAACATTTATGGCAAGGGTTCGCAACCTGTAACCCGATCCCTCTTGCCTAGGGTAATGTCGTCTGCCTTACCTATAGTGGAAGTGGGGAATGGAACGCTTGTTGTACTGGATTCTGAGGGGCGGTTTACTTCACACAGTTGTAGCAATGCAAGACATAAATATTTAGTACACTACTCACGACATTAACTCGGAATTAAAATTTGGGCGTAAAATGGACGAAACATTTCTCTCCACGTCTCTCATTTTAAGTGTGAGTTTATTTTAAACTTATTCCACAACATACTTTAGAAGGCCCAGCCCTTGAGGTAGTAGGTAAGGTCTCGCATCTTTCAAGAGAATCGGAACAATATTATCAGAAGAGTGTTCAACGCTACGCGAATTTTATTTGATGTGCCGTAAATGTAGGGGAAAACACGGAATTACTTAGGTAGTTATTTAGTGAATGTTTCTTATTCAAGAACACTCTTTAACAATAGAGGTCATTTCAAATATGGGCATGAAACAGACACGGAGTGATGTGCTTTAATGTGCTGTAACTCTACGCCACAGGAATTACGGATTTACTTCCCGTAGAATTCATGATAAATTTCCGTTTAGGTATTAGTTATAACATTAAAATTATAATATAAAATTATAAAATTGTTACCTAATAGGTCCGTCAACTTCGTAAACGATTGATCACTGTAGGCTTCGGAATGTGTCCCATCAGCAGAAGGAGCAGGATATAGGTCTGTATCTGCTGACACTGAATGCAATATGGTACACTATTCATGATCTGGTACAGATGTTTAAACGTACTGGGTATGTTCGCATTTACAGTGATCAATCTTTTACAAAGTTTAGGAGACAGACTATTACGTAACAATTTTATAATTTTACATTATTTTAATTTTATTCCTGTAGAAGGATACCATTTCCAATTAATTATTTATATCCATCCATCCATCCATAGTAATTCTGCCCGAGGGCAGGTCTTTCACTGCAATCATAGCATTCTCATGCTATGCTTTGCACGTTTACTAGCTTCCCGTTGCTTTCCACACCGGTAAAGGATGATGGTAATAATGATGATGATGATGATGATGATGATGATGGCCGGATGATTTTCGGGAACCGTTGGGCCCTACGTTTCCTCATCCAGGAGCCTGTCCCGATCGGGAATCGAACCCGGTCCCGCTGCGTGACAAAGCAGCACGCTACCTCGAGACCACAGCGGTGGACATGTATATGTAATAATTTTATTTGTATTTTGCTGGAATTCGGAATTCCTATAAAAGTTCGATTTATTCCAAGCATCTATACGCACAGAGGTTAGAGTGCGTGCAGGCAAGTAGTTTTCAGATACTTTTGAAATTCACAATGGATTAAGGTAAGATGAAGCACTATCCCTTAACTATTCAGTTTTCTACTATAATTCCATCAAGTCATTAGAGGATAGAGAAGATGTACAAGTCTACAGTATTATAGTCCACGCATTTTCGTCAAGGTCATACTAAAGTGTCAACCCCATTCCCATTCACGTCATAAAACTCAGTGACACAATGCGACACATTCTCAACCCATACAATTCCTCATACCATGCAACTTATCACAAGATTCGATATGGCAGCTAAGCAGTGACCTTGATCTAATAAAAATGTGAACTATAAAGGACTTGATGATGCAGTTTTATTAGGCGATAGCATGTAGATATTCAGGGCCAACACGTAGGCCTACATATTAATTAGAATAAAATTGGTGCAGAAAGTAAATATCAATAAAACTGAATATTGGTTATCCACAAAAAATTGTTCTAGGTTTACATGCTTTTATTAAAGTTTTTATCCGTGAAGAAGGAAGATTTTTATCCAAAATATATAACCTAAATAAATTACTGTAGGCAGTGTCCTATATAATCAAGTAGTACCTAAAAAGTAGGATTCATTAATTCTTACGAAAAAAGGCATCGAGATGAATTATACACATAGAAATGCATTATGTAATGGAGTTAATGAAAAATAAGGGAAGTTTTGTAGAAGTTGCTAAATTCATATATTTTGGAAAGATAATTACAAACAGTAATGAGGTACAGAAAGAGATTAAATATACGTAAAATTCTGGAAATGCATGCTATTACACACAGTAATGAGGCGCAGAAGGAGGTTAAACATATGTTCTATTCTGGAAATGCATGCTATTACGCATTTCAAGGACTTTTGTCATCCCAACTTCTCTCAAAAAGCGTTGATATATAAAGCCGTTATTATTTAATTTATATTAGGCCTATATGGATTCGAAACATTGACTCGTACTTTAAGAGAGGCGAAAAAAATGTATTTGAGAATAAATATATAGGCCTAGCAAATTTTTTGAACCAAAGATGGACGAACAGACAGGTGAATGGAGAAAGCTACTCAACAGTGAGCTACATGATCTTTATGAGCAATAGTTAAGTCTCGTGGACTGCGATGGGCAGGACATGTGACACAACTGGGGGATGAAAGAGGGCATGGAAACCTCCTTATAGGAAAACCAGAAGCCCAGTAGCTAGGCCAAGAATGAGATAATAACATTAAGAATGATTTGATTATGAAGGTAAATAATACAGGCGATGGTTGGGATAGGGATGTTTGGGGAGGGATGTATGTCCGAGCGGCCATTGAACCTCCGAGTTCGATAGTGGCAGTGAGTTAGTTAGTTACACTTTTATTTAACTTCGCCCCATAACATCTAAGCTCATTTACTGAGCAATCCAAATCAGGTGTGAAAGGATGACATATTTGCTTAAACACCTTTTTCAAATTTCTGGTTCATAAATTAACTACTTTTCTCCCATTTCTAAGGAAGGGATTTTTAAGCCTTGAAAAATCCGTAAACCTATGGTAGGGGCATCAACTTGTGGATTTCAAAAGCAGGGAGTCGAGCATGCTAACGAATAGTCCACAATGTCCCACAAAACATTATTATTTATAATAATAATAATAATAATCATAATAATAATAATAATACGAATAAGAATTAATAACACATCTCCTGTACGAATGTGAAATGCAGCAGTATTCTAGAAATAAGTGGAAGGAAGAAATTCGCAAAGAACGAGGAACATGGCCTGTGACAGAGAAAGGCCTAATTCACAAAAATTTAAGACATTTCAAGAAATACATAAAAACAATAGTGTATGAAAATGAGTGACTAACAAGTGATAGAGATCAAAAACATGTGAAAATAAACATAATATGTATAATATATGTGATGATATGTTTTGTTATGTTATGCATGTAATAAAATATTACCACGGTAATGGGGCATGCTGAAAAATAGTAATAATAGTAATAATAAATAATAATAATAATAATAATAAAAGATGCAATAATTATACCTCGTCCCACGCACCGTAACCTGCATATGAGAAAAAATAACTAGCCTTCAATAACTGAACATTGTAATGAACATGGGCGAAACTGTTTTCAAGAGTATGTAGCTTCGTATTGAAGTGTCGCCCTAATATGGCGCTATGCAGAAAAGTCCTATCTAGACATGCACTCTAATTCAGCTCATTTAATATTTCCCCCTTAATGAAATAAAACAAAAGGAGATAAAATGATCCCATTGCAGGCCATAGGAGACTTTGGGTAGTAGGAGGTTAAGGCTCCCACTTTTTCTAGACCATCTGCACTTATCAGCCGAGTTGTCATCCTTGTGTGACGGCTGCCTTTAGCACCAGAGCAAGTATCTGGTACTCATTTCCATTAGAGGCTGAGTTGATCCTAGGGTCATGGTACTACCAGAAAGTTAGGGTCAATTTAAAAATCCTGACCCCACCGGGACTCGAACCCTCGACCTTCCTGTTTGTAGCGTATTCCGATCCGATTGAGGGTCTTTCCACTTTTCAACGGTTGCCCTCTTACCAGCCGGCTGCTGGCCCTTCACATCCACATGTGTCAATCACAGAGGTAGATGATCAACAGCCAGTGTAGGGGTGACATGTGGTTAGCATGTCGAGTCCCCCAGCCGTTATAGCTGGTTCCTCAACCTGGAGCCGCTACTTACTGTAGCTACCCAATTGCCTCACGATGCTGGGTGGGCACTGGTCCCATACTGGCCGAAATACCATGAGAAAATTTCTTCCCCCATGGAGACTCGAACCAGCGCAAGTCCCGTAGCTCTGCGCCAAGGCATCCTACTTTAACCGCTCGGCTACGGCGCGGGACTTGTAGCGTATTGCAATAGATAATAAGAGTAAATGTTTAATAGACTACGTTTACTATTTCTCTAAACAGTGCTATATATAGTTTGCAGTTTTCAGAATCAAATAATACCACATTATTTTATTCAATTTAAATAATCAAGGTTTGCAGTTTTCAGAATCAAATAATACCACATTATTTTATTCAATTTAAATAATCAAGGTTTGCAGTTTTCAGAATCAAATAATACCACATTATTTTATTCAATTTATATAATCAAAGTTTGCAGTTTTCAGAATCAAATAATACCACATTATTTTATTCAATTTAAATAATCAAGGTTTGCAGTTTTCAGAATCAAATAATACCACATTATTTTATTCAATTTAAATAATCAAGGTTTGCAGTTTTCAGAATCAAATAATACCACATTATTTTATTCAATTTAAATAATCAAGGTTTGCAGTTTTCAGAATCAAACAATACCACATTATTTTATTCAATTTAAATAATTAAGGTTTGCAGTTTTCAGAATCACATAATACCACATTATTTTATTCAATTTAAATAATCAAGGTTTGCAGTTTTCAGAATCAAATAATACCACATTATTTTATTCAATTTAAATAATCAAGGTTTGCAGTTTTCAGAATCAAATAATACCACATTATTTTATTCAATTTAAATAATCAAGGTTTGCAGTTTTCAGAATCAAATAATACCACATTATTTTATTCAATTTAAATAATCAAGGTTTGCAGTTTTCAGAATCACATAATACCACATTATTTTATTCAATTTAAATAATCAAGGTTTGCAGTTTTCTGAATCAAATAATACCACATTATTTTATTCAATTTAAATAATCAAGGTTTGCAGTTTTCAGAATCACATAATACCACATTATTTTATTCAATTTAAATAATCAAGGTTTGCAGTTTTCAGAATCAAATAATACCACATTATTTTATTCAATTTAAATAATCAAGGTTTGCAGTTTTCAGAATCACATAATATCACATTATTTTATTCAATTTAAATAATCAAGGTTTGCAGTTTTCAGAATCACATAATACCACATTATTTTATTCAATTTAAATAATCAAGGTTTGCAGTTTTCAGAATCACATAATACCACATTATTTTATTCAATTTAAATAATCAAGGTTTGCAGTTTTCAGAATCACATAATACCACATTATTTTATTCAATTTAAATAATCAAGGTTTGCAGTTTTCAGAATCACATAATACCACATTATTTTATTCAATTTAAATAATCAAGGTTTGCAGTTTTCAGAATCACATAATACCACATTATATTTATTCAATTTAAATAATCAAGGTTTGCAGTTTTCAGAATCACATAATACCACATTATTTTATTCAATTTAAATAATCAAGGTTTGCAGTTTTCAGAATCACATAATACCACATTATTTTATTCAATTTAAATAATCAAGGTTTGCAGTTTTCAGAATCACATAATACCACATTATTTTATTCAATTTAAATAATCAAGGTTTGCAGTTTTCAGAATCACATAATACCACATTATTTTATTCAATTTAAATAATCAAGGTTTGCAGTTTTCAGAATCACATAATACCACATTATTTTATTCAATTTAAATAATCAATTTTTGCAGTTTTCAGAATCACATAATACCACATTATTTTATTCAATTTAAATAATCAAGGTTTGCAGTTTTCAGAATCACATAATACCACATTATTTTATTCAATTTAAATAATCAAGGTTTGCAGTTTTCAGAATCACATAATACCACATTATTTTATTCAATTTAAATAATCAAGGTTTGCAGTTTTCAGAATCACATAATACCACATTATTTTATTCAATTTAAATAATCAAGGTTTGCAGTTTTTAGAATCACATAATACCACATTATTTTATTCAATTTAAATAATCAAGGTTTGCAGTTTTTAGAATCACATAATACCACATTATTTTATTCAATTTAAATAATCAAGGTTTGCAGTTTTCATAATGAAATAATACCACATTATTTTATTTTATTTAAATAATCAAGGTTTGCAGTTTTCAGAATCAAATAATACCACATTATTTTATTCAATTTAAATAATCAAGGTTTGCAGTTTTCAGAATCACATAATACCACATTATTTTATTCAATTTAAATAATCAAGGTTTGCAGTTTTCAGAATCAAATAATACCACATTATTTTATTCAATTTAAATAATCAAGGTTTGCAGTTTTCAGAATCAAATAATACCACATTATTTTATTCAATTTAAATAATCAAGGTTTGCAGTTTTCAGAATCAAATAATACCACATTATTTTATTCAATTTAAATAATCAAGGTTTGCAGTTTTCAGAATCAAATAATACCACATTATTTTATTCAATTTAAATAATCAAGGTTTGCAGTTTTCAGAATCAAATAATACCACATTATTTTATTCAATTTAAATAATCAAGGTTTGCAGTTTTCAGAATCAAATAATACCACATTATTTTATTCAATTTAAATAATCAAGGTTTGCAGTTTTCAGAATCAAATAATACCACATTATTTTATTCAATTTAAATAATCAAGGTTTGCAGTTTTCAGAATCAAATAATACCACATTATTTTATTCAATTTAAATAATCAAGGTTTGCAGTTTAGAATCAAATAATACCACATTATTTTATTCAATTTAAATAATCAAGGTTTGCAGTTTTCAGAATCAAATAATACCACATTATTTTATTCAATTTAAATAATCAAGGTTTGCAGTTTTCAGAATCAAATAATACCACATTATTTTATTCAATTTAAATAATCAAGGTTTGCAGTTTTCAGAATCAAATAATACCACATTATTTTATTCAATTTAAATAATCAAGGTTTGCAGTTTTCAGAATCAAATAATACCACATTATTTTATTCAATTTAAATAATCAAGGTTTGCAGTTTTCAGAATCAAATAATACCACATTATTTTATTCAATTTAAATAATCAAGGTTTGCAGTTTTCAGAATCAAATAATACCACATTATTTTATTCAATTTAAATAATCAAGGTTTGCAGTTTTCAGAATCAAATAATACCACATTATTTTATTCAATTTAAATAATCAAGGTTTGCAGTTTCAGAATCAAATAATACCACATTATTTTATTCAATTTAAATAATCAAGGTTTGCAGTTTTCAGAATCAAATAATACCACATTATTTTATTCAATTTAAATAATCAAGGTTTGCAGTTTTCAGAATCAAATAATACCACATTATTTTATTCAATTTAAATAATCAAGGTTTGCAGTTTTCAGAATCAAATAATACCACATTATTTTATTCAATTTAAATAATCAAGGTTTGCAGTTTTCAGAATCAAATAATACCACATTATTTTATTCAATTTAAATAATCAAGGTTACAATTATTTTAAAATTGGTTACTTGGGGTTAATCGTGGGTAATAATATTCATAATCACAATTTTTATAGTGCCACAATTTTTGTACCAAGGATGTATTACAAATTAATACGAAGTAAATAAATTTAACATTAATCACGGTGATGTAGAAGTTAAGTTCCTTGCGTTTTGGAACCGAAGGTCGCGGGTTCAAACCCGGCCTGGGTTGATGATCTTTCTGCATGCGAAAATCCAAAGGGCAAAACCTGCTGGAAACACTTTAAGCCACAGGGCCGAGTCTGAAGATTTTCTGCCCCATAAAAAAACCTCAAGCCTATATTGGAGCCTCTGACCTAATTTAATCCGACGGTTCCATCGAAGTTACCTCTGCGATTAACATAGGCCTATGTGGATGTGAGGCTAGCACACGGCTGGTAGGCTAAGGGCATTTTACGCCTATCGTGCCATGGAGTTTTTTATGCAGTTTTCCATTCAGGAATAGGCCTACCTTTCTGGCCTACTAAATGTCTCTTGCAAGCGATGTTCTAAACATATGTCCGTCGCTGACATCTGTAAGGATATATGCGTTATTAAATTAGCTTAGTTAAGTAACTCCCGATAGAATGGACCCATATCTCCACGTTGAGATTCACGGGTATAATTTAGACTACAAATTTAAGTCGTGTACATTTAAAATTGGTGTAAAATATATGATTAGTTAATTTTAATTATGTACTGCAACTTATCACTTTTTTTCATAGATTAAACATTCAGTTAACTATTACTATTTTATACATATCTCCCAAAATTATAATCACTTTGAAAAGCTCCACTGTACATGGAAAATGTCTGTATAAGGAGGGCGCTGGAATGAATCTGTTACTTTACATTCTGTATCGGAGCTCATCATAGGATATAGTAGCTAAGGCAATATATTACAAGACAGAATGTCGTGAATTCGATTCCCGATTGTATATTAAGTTGGTTAAACCTTCTGGCGGATTCATGGCTCTTTGGCCAATCGCAATCCCCAATGGAAGTAAATGTAGTAGCAGTCACGCAGGGCTGACAACTTGGCTGACATCTTTTTAACCCCAACTGTCCCCAAGAGCTTTTAAGTCTGATCTCTTCACTCATTTTTTCTTTACATAGTAGCCTATGTAATTTATCTAGCAGTATATTATTATGCCTCCGTAGCGTAGTGGTTAAGGCACTGAGCTACAAGCCGGAGGGTCGAGGGTTCAAGTCCCGTTGGGGTCAGGATCTTTAAACTGACCCAAACCCTCTGGCGGCACTATGGCCCTGGGGTCGGAAATGAGTACCAGACACTTGTTCTGGGGGTAAAGGCGGCCGTCACGCAGGGCTGACAACCCGGCTGACATAAAGTGCCGATTGTCTAGAAAAAAAGTGGGAGCCTTAACCTCCTACTACCCCAAGGGCCTCCGGGTCTGTTGTGGGATCACTTTACTTTACTTTTATATTATTACGCCTATTACTGTTTTATCGAAAACGTTAAATTAAGGAAACTAGAATACACTAACAGTTTGTAGTTAAAATTTGAATAATAATAGTAATAATAATAATAATAATAATAATAATACATGTTAATAGTCATTTACATGACTTTTTGAACATCCGTGCCTGACAGCTCTGAAGAGTGATTGCTGTCATTGGGGCAGTAGATGACAGTGTATAGAGTCGCGTGAATGACGTGACGAAATTTCTCAACCTTACTTTCAGTTTCTTAACCGGATTTCACTAATAGCTACTGATTTGTTCTCACGTGACTGAGTGGGACCCATTACAGATCCCATATCGTAAGATTTTTTTTGTATAGCCGGGAATCGAATCAAATCCACTGGAATGCCAGTTAGGCATGCTAAACTGTTAAACTACAGACTGTTAATACTAACTAATAAACATGGTATAGGGTTAAAGCAGTAGATTTTGACTTGGAGGACAGGAAACTTGCATTAAATTTTCTGAATCCCGGTCATGTCATCTTGGAAATATATAGTTATGTCATAACTCATAATAAAGTACGTAATGAATGAGCCCGCTGACATCAGCTGTGCAGCAACTAATTGTTCCCGACCACGTGATATTCTGAGAGTTAAGCAACTTACATATTGTCAGAGCGTTTTGCAATACGTTCCAATGTTCAACATCTGATGGCAGGAATCCTTCTCAACGCTCTACTGTTTCTTTCTACGAGTTTGTCTTTCTGTCAGTATCATGTTACCATACCTATTTTCCCCATCTCATGGCAGTAGTAGAATGGACACTT
The DNA here is from genome assembly GCA_030220185.1 of Diploptera punctata. Lineage (NCBI taxonomy): Eukaryota > Metazoa > Arthropoda > Insecta > Blattodea > Blaberidae > Diploptera > Diploptera punctata. Next base: position 595,378 of record JASPKZ010005696.1, read on the forward strand.
ACGAATAGGTTACATTCTCTGCCCCGTGGCGTTACCTCGTTAAAACCCACCTAACACACCACCTGTGCTCTTTATCCATTATCATTATCCTTCATGGATTAGGTCTTTGACTGTTCCGATCTCACATCTGTTCAGCCCAACGCTTTCTTGGTCTTTCCACCGATCTTCGTCCTACAGGATTATACATCAGTGTATCCGGCTTACTCGTGTGAAACTTTTGAGAAAGATCGTTTCACGTGGTAGGTTTCCAGCCCGACGTACAACCTCCAACCTGGAAGACCGGAGGTTTTCTGTTAGGGTCCCTTTCCCTTAGATGGTTGCCTTCTCCTCGGCTGATGAGAGTCCTTTTTCCGGGTTTATTTTCGGAGTTTTCCTTCTCCTACACCCTTACCAATACTCACACATGGGGTAAAATGTGTTGGGCCTTTTTATCGACAGCGATGTCTAGATCCGCCGTATTCAGTTAAAGCAGGGCCATCTCCTGCAGGAAGTGGTCCTTCACCACGTACGGACGGTCTTGGTTATAGCTTCATCAGAGATAAAGGTCTTGCATATATCCTCCACTTAACCCTGAGTTGGTGAGGACAGTGTAGGATCTACCCCTAACAACGGTGCTACCTCTACCTTTGCCTTGACCCGCCGTATTTCCTTCCGTCTGGAAATTCTATATAATATTGATAGTTAGGGATAGTCTATGTTCTAGAAGAAGAACTCAAATTTAACTTTATACAGATACTTATATAATAACGTTAGGTAAGAATAAGGATGTATGCGTAGAGTACACTATTAGACTATAAACAAAACTAATACATTTAAAAGGGATTGAACATTCTACATATAGTAGACGTAATTCCCATGGCATGGAAATATGCAAAAGCTGTGAATAAACCGAATTCCAGAAATATTTTTCAGACCCATAGGACGACAAAATGTTGGACGGCCAAAGAACGATGGTGTGACCGATTAACTATTGGACATAATAGGACAATGCTTTTAAAATTCTCACTGAACCACTGTTGAGATTGTTTTGTAAAAAACAGAAAAATAAAGTTATTACAAAACAGTCGTCTTCAATCAATATACATTAAAATTGTGAAGCCCTTTCAGAACTAATTGTTCCATCTTCAGCAGACGGAGAAAGCACCAAGTACTTCTGAAAAGTCTTTACAATTTTAATGAATTTTAATGTCGAGGATGACTGTTTTCTCAGGTACTGATTTTATTTTTTTAACTTATTAGAATAGGACAGTTGGCCTAACCCATAATGTTTATAATGATGAATGATTAGCGAAAGTTCCATATTTTTAAGTGCTATAGTTCCCGAAATATTAAAACATTATTCTCTAATTAAAAACAGGCTAATGCAGTAAGCATGTTGCTTATTATACAACAAGAGATAATATTGTATAAATTTACTATAAAACTAAAGTAATTAAATCTGGAGAGCAGTAGGGTTAGATTTAAATGTTAAACTGTAGATATGGTGAAAAGGAGGTCTGATAATAGTGCGAACTGTTTATGATTAGTAATGGATAATGGTACATTCACTCACTTGTCGATCGTTGCTGCGGTTGTATCAGCTAAACAGGGCATCAACAATTCGCTCTACAGTATGCCCTGCTAGTCAATATTAAAATGATATACCTTGAAGGTCCATCTCCTTTACATCATACTCGAAACAGGGAAAATAAAATAAAAAATGTGAAATTTGTAAATATTTTGAGTCAATAATTACATGTTTAGGTACATGTGAAACAGATGTACAAACTAAAATTGCAATGGCAAAAAATGCAACTAAGAAATTATAATATGGAATAATTTGGAACAAAAATATTACAAAGGTAACTAAAATGAAAATGTATAAGAGCATAATACAGACTATTTTGTCATATGGAAGTGAAACTTGGTCTTTGACGGAATTGCAAAATAATAAAATTAGAAGAGTTGAATTTGATTATCTTAGAAGAAGCCTCCAAGAAAACAAGACAGAATAAAATAAAAAATTAATTCCTTTGGAGAAAAATGAATGTCACCACATTTGTTGTTAAGATGATTGAAAACCAAACTCTTAAATTATACGGTCATGTACAGAGAATGAAATATGAAAGACGGGCAAAAAATATATACCATATATATGGTCACCTCCTGGAAGAAATGAACGTGGCAGACCAAGATTGAAATGGAAAACTTGTGTCAGAACTATAATGGATGATAGGAATTTGGAAAAAGGAAATTATAATGATGGGACACGCCGTAGCGTAGTGGTTAAGGCACTACGCAACAAGCCAGAAGGTCGACGGTTCAAGTCCCGGTGGGGTCAGGATTTTTAGAACTGACCGAAACCTTCTGGCGGTACTATGATTCAGCCTCTAACGGAAAGAGTACAAGACCATTGTTCTGGGGGTAAATGCGGTCGTCGTGCAGGGCTGACTGACAACCCGGCTGACATCAAGTGCCGATTGTTCACATAAAGTGGGAGGTTACCCCAAGGGCCTCCTGAGGCCTGTAGTGGGATCACTTTACTTTAGATTAGAATGATAGAAATAAACGGAAAGTGAAGACGGCAAATCTATAAGTGGGGGAAAGCCGAAGAAGAAGAAGAAGGAGGTCTGTCTCCTCAACATTTTAGACTATTAAAAACTGTAGGGCATTCGGGACTAGTCCCATTATCAACAGAAGGATGCAAGTCTATTTTCATTGACCCTCGGTGAAGTACTGAATGCCTATATATCTGCTTCCTTCTTCTGATGATGGGACTAGTCCCGAAAAGCCTACCGCTTTTAATAGTCTAATTTTGTGATTAACACCTCAACGGAGTTTTACTATGAATTTTATTAATGTTGATTTAATTTCTGATACGCGGACCCGAGTTCGATGCTCGGCGGATTGAAAATTTTAATTGTACAATTAATTAAATTTAATTGTAATGTTTCTTTTATTAACCAAACCTTTTAAATTAATAATGAAAAAAAATAATAAAAATTTTTAATTCCTCTTTTAACTTTATGACTACTTAAATATGTTCACTAAATAATAAGGGAAATAAAAAAAAGCTTAAAACCCATAAAAAACAATAAATAATTTAAAGAACATCTCGAGATCAGGAAAGGTGGTGGTATACAATTTTTAATCGCTAGATTGAATACCAGTTTCCTGCATTACATTGCAAATCCCTCTGCAGTAGGCTATATATGTTGAAAACCTGATGGCGATTCGTCCGCGAATGGGGACGTTAAGCCTTGGCAGACACTTTATTCTTTTCGACAGGAGTACGTTACGTGTCTTCTCCTCATCATCATCTCTCGTCCAACACACTTTACACTATAAAAACACATAGCCTAGACATACATTTATACTACACTCCTCTCTATATACAATATAAGAATACATCATGCATGTAAAGTGGTCTATGTGATGAATAAATTGAAAATAAGAACATCTATCTGCCTAGCGCGGAACCCGAAGCACGAATAGTTCAGTATTAGAACACAATTCGCTCCCGTTTGAAGATTTCATGACCAGGCATAACGTTAGATCACACATCGCGAATATATTAACAGATTACTGATGTTCAGACCAGACCCAGAGATGACAAATACAGAGATAGAAAGGTTTTTTTTTCTAATACCAACAGGTTGTCTTTTATGACATTTCTGGCTTTCTCCCCTGGCATTGGCATAATTGTAATCCATTTCTTAGGTTGGGGCACCTGGAAGGCGGAGTTACGTTATCCCGATTGTAAGATAGGTGATAAATGATAATGAAGCGCCAGGAGAGTTCTTAACCTAAACTTAACCTAAATTCCCTTTAAAGAAAAATGCCTATGGTTTGACCGGGAATCGAACCCGGGACCTCATGAACAGTAGTGAGGAACGCTAACCACTAGCCCACGAGGCTGGTCATATATATATATATATATATATATATATATATATATATTCAATTAAAAAATATAAACATATTCTCATTCATGCACCAATCAACCTAGCAATCAATATATATATATATATATTGATTGCTTGGTTGATTGGTGCATGAATGAGAATATGTTTATATTTTTTTAATTGAATATATCTATAGCGTATATTTATCCGTGTAAAACATAAATAGGCACGAACAGTTAAATAGACCCGTGTCCATTTGTAATATTTTATTTTTATTTTATTTTTATTTTCGAAAACAAATAAATGTGAAGTAAGTAGGTTATGGTGGACTAGGGGTTACCATGCTCACCTTTGGATCCGTGGTTCATGGATTCAAGCCGTGGTCGGAATCGATGGAATTTTTGATGTCGTAGAAATTCTCAGAATGGTTTTCTTCAGAAGGAAATAAGTCATGTGTCCAATGTGGCAGAACCTGAAGCCTGAAATAAACGGTCTCTGAGAAACAGAATGTCAGGAAAAATTGAGAGTTAATGTAACTGGTTGTATTGATATTATTTTGTAAAACCCCTGTACTTCTATATTGGCAGATGCAGTAACTGGTTGTATTGATATTATTTTGTAAAACCCCTGTACTTCTATATTGGCAGATGCAGTAACTGGTTGTATTGATATTATTTTGTAAAACCCCTGTAACTTCTATATTGGCAGATGCAGTAACTGGTTGTATTGATATTATTTTGTAAAACCCCTGTACTTCTATATTGGCAGATGCAGTAACTGGTTGTATTGATATTATTTTGTAAAACCCCTGTACTTCTATATTGGCAGATGCAGTAACTGGTTGTATTGATATTATTTTGTAAAACCCCTGTACTTCTATATTGCGCAGATGCAGTAAACTGGTTGTATTGATATTATTTTGTAAAACCCCTGTACTTCTATATTGGCAGATGCAGTAACTGGTTGTATTGATATTATTTTGTAAAACCCCTGTACTTCTATATTGGCAGATGCAGTAACTGGTTGTATTGATATTATTTTGTAAAACCCCTGTACTTCTATATTGGCAGATGCAGTAACTGGTTGTATTGATATTATTTTGTAAAACCCCTGTACTTCTATATTGGCAGATGCAGTAACTGGTTGTATTGATATTATTTTGTAAAACCCCTGTACTTCTATATTGGCAGATGCAGTAACTGGTTGTATTGATATTATTTTGTAAAACCCCTGTACTTCTATATTGGCAGATGCAGTAACTGGTTGTATTGATATTATTTTGTAAAACCCCTGTACTTCTATATTGGCAGATGCAGTAGGACGATTGAAACTTGCTTTCCGCCCACATGAAATCTTGTGCTCTCATGATGCAACTCTTCCAAAAGTAGAGATTACCATATTAATTCGATTGTGAAAGTTGTTCTGCTTTATTTCTAGGTTACAAACGATCATTTCGATGATCCCACTTGTCTCATGTGATTGTCACAAGTAATGGCACGAGTGGTTTCCAAATTATCGATAAATTCACGAGTCACGAAGAGAGGAGTGAATTTATCTAGAGAATTTGGAAATCAAGAGTGGCATTTATTAAGACTATTTAACGAATAAAATTAAGCTATTTACGCACAAATCATTATTTAACTATAGTTATTTTAAAATATTTACATATTTAATGTAAATGGCGATGTTTGAAAACAAATGAGGAACGATTGTTATGCTTCATTTGTCCATCACTACAACCAGACCATATTATTTATTGCCAAAGGATCGCAATATTGTAAGGAGAAATTTATAACCGACATTATAGATTATTAATTAATTTCTGATGTCCTATGATGTAAATATGTTAATTATATTATTCTGGAACGTAAATTCCTGTGAAATAATATGTTTAAGAAAGTGCAAACAGTGTTTTTTTTGTGGTATAATCACTTGCTACAAACATTTTTATATTATATCCCGCAAACACTATGTGTTGACATTCGTGCACCATGTATAGAATCTGGTAGCCACATGCACTCACTGCAAAATAATGCTCTGACCTATTCAGAATTTTAAAAAGGAGGAGCTTGGTTTTAAAGTGATAAAATTAAATTGATAAAATCGAGGTGAAAACGAATGTGATTGGTTGTAAATCAAAAATCATTGAAATATGATTGGTCATTGACTCCCATTTAGGGCATGAGTTAAATAGTCTTAATAAAATCACATTTCATTTCCTTCCATTTGGATGTCTACTAGGTAGGATAGATGAAGATAAGTACAGATTTTTCAAAATGTTTTACTGGAACTACCTCAATAGGAGCAGGCGATCGACTGAAAGGAATTTTTTAATTCCCTCAAGCTGCCGTAATTTTCGGGTTTTCGCAGCAAAATTCGGTATATACAATTGAAATAAAACAAGAAAGGCATTCCTAAAAATCATTGAAATCTGACCATTAGGAGAAGGGGTTTACCTGAAAGCTGTATTTAAAAAATGCTCTGCCATTGCTTTTCTCGCTAAAACTGGATACATACGATTTAATTAATAGTAGACATATATAGACTATGCTTTTACGTGTATGTTTGTGATCCAGTATTAAAATCTTCTTCTGTCAGCCCACGGCCCTGAGAACAAACTTTAAAGTACCTACAAAAGGTGAGATTAAACTAAGAATAGGGAATATTAACCCATTCGCCTGAGAAGACGAGGTACACTCGCTTAACTCTGCCTGTTTCGTAATATTTTGTACATCCTTTGGCAGGGTAATCTTATTATGAATAGTAGACGAATGTGTTTCGGTCTTTACCCTTATTGAGATTTCAAGTACCGTTATCATTTGTTCGTGTTGAATGTCTGAAAATAGACAATATAATTTACGGTGATTTAAATTCAGTTTCTCGGGAAATGCATTGAGCATGCAAATTGAAGCGAATGGGTTAAGACTTAATGGGAGAGTGGGATTCATGCTTTAATCAATTTTGTTCCGCGCCGTTACCGAGCGATTTAAGGCGTCATTCCTCGGTGCAGAGCTACGGGACTTGCACTTATGCGTGTCCCCTGATGAACAAATTTTCTCGTGGAATTTCGATCGGAATGAGACCGGTATCCATCCAGCATCGTGAAGAATTTGGTTAAGCTATATTAAGTTGCTGCTATGGGTTAAAAAACCAATTATAGCGGTAGGGGACCCGACATGTTGACCATATATCATCCCTATATTGGCTGGATCTCTGTGATTAACACAAGTGCGTATGGGGCCAGGAGCTGACTGGGAGGCTATGAGCCTTCTAGGTACTTATTTGTAGCACCATGGAGTTTGGAAAGGAAGAGTAGGAGTGATAATAATGAAAGAGAGGAGAGAGATGCTGAACAGGAACTTGTATATAGATTTGAAACAAGATCGTATATAAAACCAGCGGTTGTCGGTAAGCCACAAACACAACATGGGGGCGATAGCACAGTTAAGTCCAATTTAAGTTGTGACAGTTGAACACTGAGTTACCGGTGTGGAGCAGGGTTACCACACGCTGACTCTCATCACAATATCCAATCACTGCTTTAATTACACAGTTTGTGTCTCACAACAACCAAATTATCTGTAATTATGGACTCGAGACACATTATCTTTATTTTTGTCTTTACTTCAGTTCAACCTCTCCGTTTGTAGGTACTTTTATATTCTCCACTTCACCTGATCTTACAGGGACACAGCCTATCGGATGAGGATTTTAAGCTCGTGATAACACACTTACTTTGTTTTACCACATGACATGGATATCCTCCCTGGATGAGAGATCAACTCAATACCAGGGGCCATTTCCGAGACAACAATAACATTTAAGACAAATCCTTCACTCGTACATTCATACTAAACAAAGCGAATATTCTGATGGACAGATGGTGTTCGGGGAATATTTGGGCCTTAATCATTTATAACATTTGTCTTAAAGTGGAGGAAAAACTCCGAATAAAACCTCACCAAAAACATGTATTGACAAGCGATCGAATTCTGGCCCGCTGCTTACAAAGCAGGGATGCTACCCTGAGACGACAGTGGTAGACACTTAAATAATAATTGTTTAAATTATTTTTCTTAATCTAATATTTCTCTTTCAGAGCCTCATGTCACAATGCATTTCCTTTAATTTTTTTTTTTTGTTACTTTGAGCTTTCCCTTTGAAGGTACTTTTGCATGCCCCATGTCACACGGGTAGTTTCTGACCACACGTGGACATGGAGGGTCCTCCTGGATGAGAGGTCACTCCAATGCCAGGCCCACCGAGACTACACGAACATTCAATTCAGTCATACATTCATACTGAACAAGACGAATATATGAATAATGATGGTATTGACTAGGTGGTATTCGGACACTTCTTCCTCGTTGGTTTTATGGCATTTTGAGTCTATTCATAGTTGCCCCTTTGGGGTTTCTTGGCCAATCTGATTTAGTCACCCTTATTTCCCTACTTATGTCGTGAGCATAATACATCTAGTAGGCAACTATGGTATTATTTGGATGGAGAAAAGTAGGTTAAATTTTGCTAAAAGCATTTTTTCAGTCTTAAGATTCTTTTACGAGCCTGAAAATCTTCAAACTCACGACTCACGGCTTTGAAGTCCTTCACAGAGAACTTGTTTCTTGGATTGTTCGGGGATTATTTGGGCCTTGAAGTTTTATGTCATTTGTCATTTGAGGGGGGGAAAAAAAAAAACTCACCCAGAAAACTTGTGCCGACCGGATATTGAAACCCTGTGCATACAAAGAAACGATGTTACCACTTGACCACAGCAGTGGAAGCCATTTTAAAAGTAATAACTAATTAACTAACTGGCTGTATCGAACCCGTAGGTTCATAGTCGCGCGGACATAAGCCCTCCATACATCCTTGTCCTGAGCTAATGTTTTCCAATCATCCCCTGTATAATCTACTTCCCTCAAATCATTGAAAATGTTATTCTCCCACCTCAATATTGATAGTAATAAGTAACTTATATTTATAATGAAAACGAATTGTTCTACAATAACTACTTATGTAGTGCTAGAGGCCTAAATTGAAAGCAAAACCCTCAACTCGTCTCCAACGTAATGGCACCAGGTCGAGGGATGACGTGATACCCCTGATATTGAAGATCTCTTCTGTATGAGGACTGGGTTCGTCGCACCGTCAGAGGACAGATGAAAAGAAAGGAAATACAATGGATGACATGGTGTGAAGAAGTGGTGGAAAGAAGCTTTTAGACGAGAGAACGGGTGAACCCCTAGAAAAATCTAACTTGGCTCCGATTCGTCCGTAAAACCCAGATGGACTGACGGCGCACAGTTTAACGGCGAGTGAATATGAACTTACGCCACGTATCTGCCAGTTTTAGTTTGATCCTAACCAATCAACTAACCAATTCGCTAGCACAATTGAACGCGGGCAATCATGGCCGCGTGGACAAAAGCTCTACATACATCCCTATCCTGAGATTTTTTTTTTCCAAATCATCCCCTCTTTAACTTACCTCTTTCAAACCATAATTAGTATTTCACTCCCACATAATTTTTGGCCTGTCTACTGAGCGCTTTCTCTCTGGCTTCCCTACTAGGATTTTCCTTGTCCCTCTTTCATTCCCCATTTGTATCTCATATACTGTTCATTCCATTCTACGAAACTTAATTATTCTTATTAAATATTTCCCATAACGATCGTGAAGCTCACTGTTATGTAATATTATCCTTCCATCTGTTTGTCTCCCTCTTTGGTCTAAAATGTTTATTAGAACGTTATTCTCAAATATTCCTAATATTTTCTCCACACTTAAATTAAGATTCTATATTAATATAAACAGAAGAAAACAGTTTTATAGCTATATTTTAATTTCCTCTCTTTTCTTTTCTTCATTTTTTGAGAGAATTTGCTATGACAAGCATGCATTTCCATTACGTCCTACATTTAGGCCTATTATTATTTTCCCTCTAGTTTCCCCTTAGTTTAACCTTTCATTTTGTATGTATATTTAAATGATCCACGCCACCTGGGTCTTATGTTTGCCAGTTATAAAGTAGTACGCCAATAAAGTTGTGTACATTTTTAGAAAACCATATAATTACGACCGAAAATGTAAAAGATGTTTTGATAAAATTTACCACAAGGAATTCATAATTAAAATCTGAGTACATTGCTTGCAACTTGTAGTATATTAAATAGCGATTATAATTAAATGAATCTTGGTACTTTAAGGAAATTGCAATCCTAAATTTGTCTTGGTGAATTCGAGGAGGGTGAAATGGTCAGATTTACAGGAAGAATGGTTTCAGCTCACAACTCTCCGAATACGAGTTGAAACCCTAAGTCCTGTGCCTTCTCGCTTGATATATATTGTTTTATTATAGTGAATATATATATATATATATATATATATATATATATATAAAGAACCTAATGATTTCAGGAGAGCTGAAATTCATTTTGTTGCACACAAGAATAACTAGTTTTGACATCATATCGCCAAGCCATTTTTTTTTCCCTACAACAGTAGGAATGTAATTTGGCAAACGGACAAAACTGTAAACTTTCGCCTTAACTGGTGATACAAGATCTTGAATTAGCAGCTTAACCAACCAAATTATATTACAATTTACAGCTGCCAACTGTATTAATAGAAAATGCCATTATGAACTACAGTGGCACTCAGAACATACGTCCTTTTGATTTGAATACTGAGTGTAACGTTAAAACCACACATTTCAATTACCGGTATATAAAACTATTGCACATCTGGTAGCGTGGATAATTAAAAGAAATTAGATAAAAATATATAATAAGATAAAGTGAAAGTACAATAAATTCTAATCTTAATAATGTAGACAATAAATGCTTTCGATTTGAAGAAAAGACCCAAATCCCACACTTCTACTTATTAGATCTTAATGATGTAAATCAAATTATTGCTGTTTCTACTATTAGAGAATTAGGTTTAATAATAAGGTTGCTATATTAGCTTTATTTCATTTTTAACCCATATATCAATGCAGGTGCAGTAATAAATGTAATAAAGGAATTTCAGGATATTCGTTTTATAAGAGGTTTATATTTTCTAATTCCTTTAACTTATTTTTAATTCTGCATAATGTGGAATATCTTCCCTGGGATTGTACATATCCGTGTATCCTAAACTTATAGAAGGTCAATAATAAAATATGTACCTGTTTAACGGTTAATTATTGAACATGTTCCGAAAGGCCTCCGATGACTTTTAACTGAAACTTTAGTTTGTTGAGGATGACTGAGATCTCAGGTAGACCTACATAATTTTATCAGTATAACCCTTTATATAGTAATTTCAAAACTCTGGATCATATACATACATTTTTGACCACACAAGAGCATAAATATACAACTTTTTTCACATGAGTGACTGAAAATGACCATGGCTACATTTTAGACAACATAAAGATTTATGTCAGTTCCGGTGGACAAGTGGTTATTAAGCTCGCTCTGTTTCAGAAAATCGCGGATTCAAAACTGGTCGGGTTCGATAGATCTTAAGGGCGTAAAAATACAGACCATGACAAGGTAAAATTATAGATTTACCAGAAACAACAAAACCTGAAATAAGAAGTTTCCCATCAAATTCGTCAGCTCTTTCACGCTCACACTTGAATTGCTATGTTAATGACCTTAACTGTTAACAGCGTCGTTAAAATTGAATTTAAACTAGAGAATATACTACACGAGCATTTAAAATAAGACACAATTCATTCCTATGTTCACACAAAACTAAAGTGATCCCATTACAGGCCTCAAGGAGGCTTTGAGGTTGTAGGAGGTTGAGGCTCGAACCATAATGACAATCGTCTCTGTTTCAGAAATACGCGGATTCAAAACTGGTCGGGTTCGATAGATCTTAAGGGTGTAAAAATACAGACCATGACAAGGTAAAATTATAGATTTACCAGAAACAACAAAACCTGAAATAAGAAGTTTCCCATCAAATTCGTCAGCTCTTTCACGCTCACACTTGAATTGCTATGTTAATGACCTTAACTGTTAACAGCGTCGTTAAAATTGAATTTAAACTAGAGAATATACTACACGAGCATTTAAAATAAGACACAATTCATTCCTATGTTCACACAAAACTAAAGTGATCCCATTACAGGCCTCAAGGAGGCTTTGAGGTTGTAGGAGGTTGAGGCTCGAACCATAATGACAATCGTCAAGATATGTCAGCCGGGTTGTCAGTCTTGCGTGACGACCGCCTGTTTAAAACGCCTGGTACTCATTTTCATTAGAGGATGGTCGACCCTAGGGTCATGGTGCCGCCAGAAGCTTGCAGCGGATTGTCTTAAGCAACTTCGCAACAGCAAGAGTAATATAATTGGGTGATTATAATGGTCAGTTAGCATCAGGTCACTGTTCGGACATTAACACAACACGTATGTCCTTTTGCCATTGCTAACTTTTTCCATCATAAATAGTTACTTAAGAGTTTTAGCGAATTATGAAGGAGTTATTGAGGTTATTTTCATTAAAAATGTTTATTATTTCATTTTTTTTAAATCTTCATCAGTCATTATTAGACACAGGAGATCACCATGTCAAACGTTTTTACGGAATTCTTTTATTTTTCGGAACCAAACTCGGTATAGAGCAATTAATTGAAAATAAGTAAGTTATTTATTTTGTGAAGCCTAATTAGTTACTCGTGCTCTTTCTCTTTGGATCTAGTTGCTTAGTAGGGACATTCAAAATTTTCAACTCTACCCAGCATTCAAAAGGGGCTTTCGATTGCAGCACGAAAATACATACGTCCCGACAACGCACTTTCGATCCGACGCTCATCAGAGGCGTCCTCCGAATTGGACCCCAAATCTCCCCGAGGGATTTTCCTTCCCTGGGTCCGCCACGGTCGGACGGTTCGTAGCCATCATTCACCTGATAATTCACTTATGACCATGGGTAATGATGACATAACAGGAAGATCCACTACGGCGACCCTGTTATGCTGAATCAGTCAGTTCGTAAATCAGCAAAATAGGGGCATTAGGTTAAGCTGAAGCGAAAATATTGAATTCCGTTCTAGCGGCCACAATGTTAGGTTTTTCGAAACAAAACTCTGTAAATGCATTGGAATAAAACGAGAAAGGAATTATCCAAAGTCTGTGAAATCCGACCACTAGGTAGCGGGTTTTTATCTGAAAACAGTAATTTAAAAATCGTTCTAGATGTGCTCATGTTTGTTTCTTCGCAAGGTAATTGGATACGTATGATTTTATTAACAATATTTATGTATGGTCCACCGCTGTGGTCTCGAGGTAGCGTGCTGCCTTGTCACGCAGCGGGCCCAGGTTCGATTCCCGGTCGGGACAGACTCCTGGGTGAGGTTTATTTCGGGGATTTTCCTCACTTGTAAGACAAATGTCACAAGCTTAGGGCCCAACGGTCCCCGAAAATCATCCGGCCATCATCACCATCGTTAGCATTATCATCATCATCATCCTTCACCGGTGTGGAAAGCAACGGGAAGCTACCACACCTACAATTCCCTAGTAAAGCGGTGAAAGACCTGCCTTCGGGCAGAATTACTATGGATGGATATATATATAACTAAATTGTCCATCATGCAGGAACTGCGTACACTAACTGAATTATTTAGTTGTATTATTTATATATCCATCCATCCATAGTAATTCTGCCCGAAGGCAGGTCTTTCACTGCAATCATAGCATTTTCATGCTATGCTTGCAGCTTTACTAGGAAATTGTAGGTGTGGTAGCTTCCCGTTGCTTTCCACACCGGTGAAGGATGATGATGATGATGATGATAATGATGATGATGACGATGTTGGCCATATGATTTCGGGGACCGTTTGGGCCTTAAAGTTTTCCTGACATGTGTCTTACAGGTGAGGAAAAACCCCGATAAAAACCTCACCCAGAAAAACTGCCCCGACCGGGGATCGAACCCGGGTCCGCTGCGTGACAAGGCAGCACGCTACCTCGAGACCACAGCGGTGGACCATATATATATATATATATGCTGTTAACCAGCAAAATCGGAAAATAATACAACTAAATAATTCAGTTAGTTTACGCAGTTCCTGCATGATGGACAATTTAGTTACTGTATAGTAATTGATGAAAGAAGTGAATGTCATTGCAGCTGTCTGGATCTTGTCAGAAGTAAATTCAATTTTATTTGTGGTACTGTAAGTTACATTACATAAAGCCATGTGACTTTAATGTAGGTAAACTGTAAAAAAAGTAGATATCCTTGCTTGACGCATTGCTTGTTGAATTAATTACGTCACAGATGAAGCAGAACACTTTGCAATGCTAACACTTGCATATCGTGTAAACACACATAAAACATCTTTGAATTCTTCATGAATGCAGTTCTTCTATGAACCTTTGCCATTTTTGTCAGTGTGTAATACCATCTTATTTCTATAGATTTGTAACTATTCCGTTTGAATTCCTCGTATAATTTCCATATTTTTAGGAATTTCAAGGAATGCAGGTATTAAGATTGCTCCCACGAAACGGTTTATAAAAAATACATATCATCATCAGCCCTGCTTAGAAGATACCGAAAATATCACTATATATATATATATATATATATATATATATATATAAGGCAATTTGCTACAAACCGGAAGGTCGAAAGTTCGACTCCATTTTGGGCCAGGATTTTTAAACTACCCTAAACCTTCTGGCGGCAATATGGCATTGGAGTCGACTCAGTTTCAAACTTAAAAGGCTACCAGATGTATGTTTTATGGGTAAAGGCGGCCGTCACGCCGAGCTGATAATACAACTTACATCTCGTAGCGATTGTCCAGAAAAGTGGAAGCCATAGCTTTCTGTTACCCTAAGGGTCTCCTAAGGCCTGTAGTGGGGTTCTAGGGCCACTATATATATTAGACATTTAGCAATAAAGGTCAATCATGATATGAAAAGAAAAATAATTACCTGAGTCGGGATTTGGACCCAAGATCTCTAACTTTATACTTATAAAGTACAAAATATACGTATAATATACTAACGTATAAAGTTAAAGATCTCGGGTTCAAATCCCGACTCAGGCATTTATTTTTCTTTTCATGTCATATATATATATATATATATATGGCACCATAAGAAAAATAAAAACAAATATATAACTCTTAACATGTTAGTGGCCGCATTTTTTTTGGAAACAAACTAAGCACATGGCAATCAATTAAGAAAAGTAACGTAAGGTGAAAATCTGACCATCTTAAGTGAGGGCACACCTGAAGCGAACATTTAAATATAGCTCTAACGACCTTAATGATTATTTCGTAGCAACGAAAGAAGAATCATACGATTGAAGGATATTTTCCGTAAACCGGTAAGATTCGACATACTGTGGAATTCCTATGGTTTACGCACTTCTTACTGTAAAATAATTTTTGTGTGTTCGTGGATTGCTCTACTAATGTGCATTTTCTTTTCTTGGCACTCAAAAACTTATCAGCACTCGTTTTGAGAACTTGTGGCTTAACAATAATAATAATAATAATAATAATAATAATAATAATAATAATAATAATAATAATAATAATATCCTCAACTCGTGTCCAATTCAGGGTCGGGTTGAGGGATGATATGAAATGAAGCCCCTTATATAGAGGTCTGTAAATGATAAGGATGCCTGCCGACCATGCGTGACGCACCATCACAGGGGCAGTTGAACGAAATGGTGGAATGGAATTGTGGCAGGGGAAAACGGGAGAAACTCCGAGAAAAACCTGCCTAAGCCCCGGTTCATCCACCACGAAACCCGAAACCCACATGGAATGAACGGGACTCGATCTCGGGACCCGAGCGTTGAGAGGCAAGCGTGTAACTACTTGAGCCACGGATTATTATTATTATTATTATTATTATTATTATTATTATTATTATTATTATTATTATTATTATTATTATAGTCCATTGCTATAGTCTCGAAGTAGCGTGCTGCCTTGACACGCAGCGAGACCGAATTCGATCCTCGGTGGGGAGAAGTTTCTGGTTGAGATCTTTTCGGGGTTTTTCTTCACTATAAGACAAATGTCAGAAAACTATAAGGCCCAAATGGTCTTCGAACACCATCTGGCATTATTGTATTCACGGTGGTCAAGTGGTTATGTTCCTTGTCCCCTAGTCCCAAGTACCGCGGATTCAAACCCGGCCGAGGTCGATGGATTTTTTGGATGGAAAAATCCAGTGACAAGTCCTCCAGGAAGGACTTTAAATCTCGGAACGTTTTCGGGCTCGTAAAAGAATCTCAAGTCTGAATGAAAAGACCCCTGAACAAAATTTAACCGACTTTCCTCCATTCATGTAGGATAATACCTTAGTTTCCTACTAGATGTCTCTTCGAGGCGATGTCACTCGCTGACATCTGTAGGGAAATAAGCGTAACTGAATTAGACTGATTAAGAAACTTCCCACTAGGAGAGCAACCATGTCACGTGCGGGACGAACGGGGATCAATCAATCAATAATTATGAAATGGAGTGTCAAGCTGAAAGTTATGTAGGCCTATTACAATTTAAAATCTGATAAAATTTTCTGTATGTTCTTCTCAAGGCAGACTTATTAAATAAAGTAATATCTATTGATTTATACCGAAGTTTTGTTTTTGTTATCGGCCGCGGTGGACTAGTGGTTATGCTCCTTGTCTCTGGTCCCGAAGGTCACGGGTTCAAACCCGGCCGGGGCCGATTGATTTTTTTAGGATGGAAAAATCCAAGGAGCAAGTCCTCCGGGAGGGACTTTAAGCCGTGGGTCCCGAGTCTGAAGATTTTCAGGCTCGTAAAAGATCCTTAAGCCTGAATGAAAAGATCTCTAAGCAAAATTTACCGAATTTTCCCGTCCTAGTACTACCTTGGTTTCCTAGATGTCAGTATGAGGCGTAACACTGACCACGGACCGATCAAATGACATCTATACGAAAAGAAGTGTAACTAAATTAGCACGGTTCAAATTTTTCCTGTAGGGAGAGAGCGCCTAAATCTCTGTTAAGGGAAACATGGGCTTACAAGATACAAGAAGATTTGTTTTTGTTAGTATGACCTGAGCCTCGCTAACTAAATATACATTTCGTCTATTGTATTAATCTATAAAAGCCGGAATAGGATCTGCCTGTTTCGGAACAACGGCCTGTGACATCAGGTAATCACCACAAGTAGGTAGCCTACTTTAGTTTCTTTCTACAATAAAGCTAATTCAGTCGCTTGCGTGATGGCATTTGGTTCAACTATCATAGCGCTAGTGAAGTGGGAAGTACTGGATAGTCAACCTAGGCAGATTATGTAACATGCGATTAACTTTTGTGAAGTAATTTCGCATATCGTTCTCCACTTTCTATGTTTTCCGTACTGTACGCTCTAAAGTCTGGCTTATGTTTTCTCGCTATCTGTACTAGCGACACGCTTCTATATATTCCGGCGTTTTCAGACTAACAATTGCATATATCATTTCTAATAGCAATTACGTACAGATTTTTCTTAATTTGTAATAATTTTAATAAATTTACAACTGCTAATACATGACTATGTTCGGATGCAAATAAGGGTCTGAAGTATGCATATAATTAGCACAACACATTATATGTAATGTGGTCTCGAGGTAGCGTGCTGTCTTGTAATGCAGCGGGCCGGGGTTCGATTCCCGGTCGGGACCAGCTTCCTGGGTGATTTTTTTCGGGGGTTTTCCTCACCTGTAAGACAAATGTCAGGAAGCTTTGAGGGTCAAACGGTCCCCGAACGTCATCTGACCATCAGCATAATTATCATCCGCCGGTGTGGAAAGCTACGGAAAGCTACCGCACCTATAATTCCCGAGTAAAGCTGCAAAACATAGCATGAAAATGCTATGATTACAGTGGAAGGCCTGCCCTATGGCAGAATAATATAGAATAGAATTAACGTATAGATCTCTGTTGTAAATATATTTTACTTTGAACAATAAGGACAAATAGGAATGAGATGCACAAATAAATTAAACATAGGCTCAATTCTGGAAATGCGTGCTATTATGCATTGCAGAGACTCTTGATGTCCCAACTCCTTTCAAAAAACGTTAAACTGAAAATATATAAAACTATTATTCTACCAGTTATATTATATGGGTACGAAACATGGAGTCTTACTTTAAGGGAGGAAATGAGTTTACGAGTTTTTGAGAATAAAGTTCTTAGGAAATGTTTTGGACCAAAGGGAGGTGAATGGAGAAGACTACATAACAATGAATTACATGGTCTTTATAGGAAGCCAGATATAATAAGAACAGTTAAGTCTCGTAGACTGCGTTGGGCAGGACATGTTGCGCGTATGAGGAATGAAAGACGTGCATGGAAGCTTCTTGTAGGAAAGCCAGAGGGAAAACGCCCAGTTGGTAGACCAAGAATTAACTATGATTTGAGGGTAGTAGATTATGGCCCTGGGGTCGACTCAGCCTCTAACGGAAATGAGTACCAGACGCTTGTTCTGGGGGTAAAGGCGGCCGTCACGCAGGGCTGACAACCCGGCTGACATCAAGTGCCGATTGTCCAGAAATAGT
Organism: Diploptera punctata; assembly: GCA_030220185.1. Taxonomy (NCBI): domain Eukaryota; kingdom Metazoa; phylum Arthropoda; class Insecta; order Blattodea; family Blaberidae; genus Diploptera; species Diploptera punctata. The sequence continues at coordinate 613,808 of JASPKZ010005696.1, forward strand.
GGGAGCCTTAACCTCCTGCTGCCCCAAGGGCCTCCTGAGGCCTGTAGTGGGATTAATTTTTACTTATGATTGGCTCAGGATAGGAATATATGGAGAGCTTATGTCCGCGCGGCCATGAACCTACGGGTTCGATAGTGTCAGTGAGTAAGTAAGTAAGTAAGTTTATATAAAATAATATAACCAGTAAACGTATTGAATTAAATAAAACGCTGTTATAGAGCCATAATAAACATTATAATAAAATAACAAGAGATTTTGATTTTTCTAGTTTCACAAAACATTTAATATATACAATTCAGTGATTGTATATTAAAAACGACGAGTTTAAAATTGAAAATCAAATAGTGTTATGCTTGCTGTGGGACCTCCATGGTAGAGTAATATGATACAAGCACCTTGATGGATTGTCGTGTGTACAGTGACATCCGTTCTGTGAAGGAAGAAAGAATAGTGTGTGTGTGTGGTGATTCAGCCCGTTGTGTTGGAATGTGCAAGCAAGCAGAACCCAGTGTTGTGATATGTTTATTATACGTTCCTAGAACAGTCACCTGCTGCCGCTTGTTGGATGGATATGCCTGAAGGTAACTTATTAATATTTATTTTATTTGGATATTTATACAATTGTTAATTTTTGTACATGCTCAAATTACTAATAACTAACTAACCCACTGGCACTATCGAACCCCTAGGTTCATGGCCGCGCGGTTCATAAGCTCTCCATATATTCCTGTCCTGAGCCAATCATCCCCTGTATAATCTACTACCCTCAAATCATAGTTAATTCTTGGTTTACCAACTGGGCGTTTTCCCTCTGGTTTTCCTACAAGAAGTTTTCATGCACGTCTTTCATTCCCCATCCGTGCCACATGTCCTGCCCATCGCAGTCTACGAGACTTAACTGTTCTCATTATATCTGGCTTCCTATAAAGACCATGTAATTCATTGTTATGCAGTCGTCTCCATTCACCTGTCTGTCCATCTCTCTTTGGCCCAAAAATGTTCCTAAGAACTCTATTCTCAAATACTCGTAATCTCCTTTCCTCCCTTAAAGTAAGAGTCCATGTTTCGCATCCATATAATATAACTGGTAGAATAACAGTTTTGTATATTTTCAGTTTAACGTTTTTTGAAAGGAGTTGGGAAGTCAAGAGTCTCTGAAATGCATAATAACACGCATTTCCAGAATGCTCAAATTAATAATAATAATAATAATAATAATAATAATATTATTATCATCATTATTGTTATAAAGAAATTAAACCAAGGCTCAATTCTGGAAATGCATGCTATTATGCATTACAGGGACCTCTCGTCGTCCCAACTTCTCTCAAAAAAACGTTAAACTGAAATAAAACTCCTAATTATATTAAATGAATGCGAGACATGGACTCTTATTTTGAGGGAGGATAGAAGATTTCGAATATTTGAAAATAAAGTTCTTAGGAACATTTTTTTAACCAAAGAGAGATAAAAAAATAGGCGAATGTAGGAGACTTAATAACAGTGAACTACGTGGTCTTTATAGAAAATCAGATATAATAAGAACAGTTAAATTCCGTAGAAAGCGATGGATAGGACATTTGGCACGAATGAGAAATGTAAGACGGGCATGGAAGCTTCTTGTAGGAAAACAAGAGTGAAAACGCCCAGTTGGTAGACCAAAAATGAGGCGAGAGAATAACTTTAACAACGATTTGAGGGAAATAGATTATACAGGGAATGATTGGAATACATTAGCTCAGGATAGGAATGTACGGAGAGCTTATGTCCGTGCGGCTATGCACCTACGGGTTCGATAGTGCCAGTGAGTTATTATTATTATTATTATTATTATTATTATTATTATTATTATTATTATTATTATTATTATTCATGGATTTTGCAGCTGTATCCGCCTTCCCTTTCCAATTTCCATCCTTCTCGATCAAGGGTGTCTTCTCCTTGAAGCCCCTTTGAAAAAAAAAAAACTTCTTTAATGTTTTGATACCAAGACCTTTTTGGTCTTCGGGCTGATGTTCATTGAAATATTTTTAGACGATTGTTCTTGCATCTTAATTTTAAAACTCGGGTAATTGCTAATAAATTATAACCAGGGGAGTTCTTAAACCTAATCTTAACCTAAATTCTAGACCATGAACTACCACAGGAAAAATTCATTTTAAGAAAAAAAATCTGTGATCTGACCAAGAATTGAATCCGGGACCTCATGACCGTATGTCAAATTAATAATACATAATATGGTTACACAATATACAGATGAAATAAGTACAAATTATGTTAAAATAGGTATAATAACATTAATAGTGGTAATAATAGCCTGGAACTTGAATAAATTATTGGCTTGTTAATGCCAAAATATATAAGGATAGTAAATATATATCTACTTAGTTTTATATTATTCCATAGTGTTTTGTCCCAGGGCAATCACTAGCATTTTCATGCTGTGCTTTGCAGTTTTACTAGGGAATTATAGGTGTGGTAGCTTCCCGTTACTTTCCACACCGGGGATGATGGCAATGATAAGGATGATGATGATGGCCAGAGACATTTTGAGCCTCAAAGTTACCTGACATTTGTCTTACAGGTGAGGAAAAACCCCGGAACAAAAACAACCAGGAAACTTGTCCCGACCGGGATTCGAACCCGGGCCCGCTGCGTGACAAGGCAGCGCGCTACCTCGAGACCACAGCGAACTTTTAATATTATATTGTCTATTAAAATATTCAGTAAATTTATTTTTGAACTGTTCATTATTCAGGCAGTGCTTGAACAACTGAAGGAATTTTGGAGGTGGGTAGAGAAAACATGGAAGAATGAGGAATTCAGAAACGTTTGATATAGAGGTACCGCCTCTCGATCGTGGCAATATACGATAAATCTATAAGTTTCCAACAACTCATCGTCACACAGTTGATGTCGAAGTGTGGTCGTCCTACATATGGATGGTTCAGAGCACAAGTAGTCGCAATGAAATATGTGCTTGCCCTATTTCATAAAATAACTTCTACTTCATGGTTTAGAGGTTTAACCGCTCCGGCTCCGAATTGATCAACTAATGCAAAACGCGTCTGATTAATTTAAACTTGAGTCAAGTCAATATCTAAGTCCTGGAGCATTGCATCGCTTCATACAGAATGTTTCTAGCAGGGACGGTTGTATTCTAGTGAAATCAATGTATGTTTTCTTTGCATGAGGTTGCGTGTTCGATCCTACTGTCATGCTTTCTTTTCTCTCTCGTCCATATTTCAATTAATTTTCTTTGTTTTCTTTTATTTGTTTTGCATTGTTTTATTTACAGCATTTACCGCACTACTTATTTACGCGAAATTATTTTCGCTTGCACGACACACAACGAAATAGAACGGATTTTAGTTTCTCAAATAGTTATGCACTTGTGAACCAAGTAGCACAGTGGCTTCGTTCTGGGACTTAAAAAATGTATCTGTGCTCAAACAATTATTTCAAAGGCTGTACAGTATGTGTGAGGTTTGTAAAGCCATAATTCTTCGAACAACATTTATTATGGGTCTAATTATGTTGCATAGGTAGGGTTGAATGACGTAATCCATCCATAAGCACTCGCATAACGAATAACATAACCCGAGAAGTTGGAAATGTACTCAAGAGATGAGACCCGTAAACTTGATGCGGTTCTAAGAAGTATGGTTTCAGTAATTAATTATGGAACATATTAAATGAAAAAGGAATTCCATTACACTTGATAGCAGTAATTAAGAAAATGTATGAGAAAACAAAAATAAAAATAAATCAAAGGGAACCAGTACATATAACAGGAGGAGTTAGACAAGGTTGTCCACTAACAATCACTCTTTTTTAATATTTATTTTGACGACATGATACGATCATGGAAGCAATTGACGACTGGGGGAATTAACTTAGGAAATATATCAATAAAAACAGTAACCTTTGCAGATGACCAGATTTTAATAGCAAAACAGAGGACGAACTACAAAGAATGCTATATAAACTAAATGAAATATCAAAAAAATACAACATGGAAATATCCTCACAAAAATAAAAAACAATGGCCTTCAAGGGTCCTCATCCAGTTCGGACAAAGGTAATATTAGAAAATAAACCAATAGAACAAGTAGTAAGATATAACTTCCTAGGTTGCGAAATTTCATACACAGCGGAAACAGATATTAATAACAAAGTATATAAATTTAATTATATAACAGGAACACTAAAAATAACTTTGAAAAATAAAGCCAGGAAAGACTCTATAATGAAATTATACAAGACAATGGCAGTGCCTATTATTACTTATGAATCCGAAACATGGACAGTGACATCACTACAATCTGCCAGAATACAAGCTGCTGAAATGAGATTCCTCAGACCAATAGCGGGATATCAAAGAACAGACAAAAAAAAAACATAACACAGAAATAAGACAACAACTAAATGTAGAGGAATTAAACACAACAGTAGAGAAATACAGAACAAACTGGAAAGAACACTTGGCAAGGATGACTGAGAATAGAATACCAAATGCAGCATACAACTATTCTCCACGAGGAAGAAGAAGTTTGGGAAGACCAAGAAAAAGATGGAAAGAGCAGCAATTTGGAGCCGGAACAGGCTAGTAAATAAGCCTAAACCGCGAAGAAGAAGAAGAAGTAATTAATCATTGGAATTAATATATATTTTTATTTGTATATTTGTTATATAACAAATATATATAGTGAAAGAGATAAAGTGGGTAAGGGAAAGTAGAATGGAATTCTCAGACTTGCATTAGAGAAAGAGTATCGACTATCAGTCACAAGGAATAACTTACCCTGTAATCAGTATTGAGCTCTAACTGGTGGAAAGAGGACCTGTACCGGGTCCAATGGACTTACTATTATTTATTATGATTACTATTGTTTATTATTATTATTATCTTTATGTATGTAATTCTTCTGTACGTGTGTTTGTCACTGAGCTCCTTCTAAACGACTGGATGGATTTTGATGATTTTTTTTATTGGGTTCCTCGATGGTTTAGATTCACAAATGTACCTCTAAAACCATTAGGTGTAGGAGTTCACCTAAAGTGAACATTTAAAAATCTATCTGAAGGTCACATTTTTTATGTTTTACAACGAAACTCAGTATATCGTATTAAAAGAAACCGAGGTAGTTATTATAAAAAATGAGCTAAATCCGTCAATTAGAAGTGGAGATTTACTTGCAACCATAATTTAAGACTACCTAAAGGACTGGAACGATTTTGATGACATTTTTTGTCTGTGTATATGAGTGGGTCCCTGGATGGTTTAGATTCACAATTGGACCCGGTAGGTGGCGCTGCGATCGGCTTACAGGAAACTATTTTTATTTTATTTTTTATATGTTTTTAAGATTTAAGAACAGATAACCCCAAAATTTCACCCCAACCACCACTCGCCAATATTTTTAAAATGAAAAGAAAATTGACCGTTAAAATCTTGTGAGGGTCATGAATAATATACTTTCTGATAATAATTTGGGCAGGACAACCTCTGTCGGGTGCGCTAGTTTATTATATTTGTCTCCCCCCTCTCTTCCTCTCCCTCCATTCCTCTCCCTCTCTCTCTCTTTCTTCCCCCTCTCTCACCAACAATCTTTTTTTTTTCCGAAAATATTGCTGAGGTTTTATTCTTTAGTATTTTGAATGAATATTGGATTTATATCTGGATATAGTGAATCCTAAGTTATTTATACATTAAGAATGACATAATATGAGATTGCTTTATATATTTCGTGGAATTTATTTATTAGTTTTCATTCTTGGCTTTATAGAGATAAAGAACAAGGTCAGCGATAATTTTTATCGTTTTGCAAATGATATAACTACGATTTATGACAGTGAAATTTGGACAAATGCGCAGCTCACGAATTATGTGCAGTGTTGTCAGATATAAGTACCCGATCTTATATATATACAGTGAATTGAACCATCTGTACATTTAACGGTCTGGTTTAAAGACATTATACATAAAGTACTGTCCTTGGCAGAACAATATATAGAACTTGTACAGCAGAAGGTATTTTTAGATTTCATTAGGAGTCCCTTGCTTTTGCAATTGTAATTTGTAGTTTTATAAAATAGATTCACATGTTAATGGTCTTTTAAATAATTGTTGTTTTGTCTAGTGCCATCAGGTTCACTTAAACATGTCTGCCAATTGGCGGAATTGTAATCACCTCTGAGGTTGGGGCGCCTTGAAGCCGGAGTTACAATACTCTGGTTATATGGCGCGTGATAAATGATAACGAAGCATCATGAGAGTACTTAAACCTAAACTTAATAATATCTTTTAAGGGAACATTCCTGTGGTCTGTCCCGGGACCTCATGAACTGTAGTCAGAAGCCCTAACCAGAAGACTCGAAAGGCTTGTTTATATATATATATATATATATATATATATATATATATATATATATATATATATGGTATGATAAGTAAAATAAATGCCTGGACGGGATTCGAACCCGGATCTCTGAGTCTGTACCTCAGCGTGATATCCTTTACACTACCAGGCGAATCCAATTCAAACACTTATTTTTCTTATATATGTATTATATTCTCCATTATTACTAGATGTCGCGAGAACTCGGTCTTCACTGCCATCTAGTAGCTGACTATAACAAGTAAGCAAATTAAAGAGAATATTTTTTACTTTATAGCAGTGACGCTTTATAGATGTTATATATATATATATATATATATATATATATATATATATATGTCACAAATACGGAAAGTCCACCACTGTGGTCTCAAGACAGCGTGCTGTCTTGTCACGCAGCGGGCCCGGGTTCGATTCCCGGTCGGGACTGGCTCCTGGGTGAGGTTTTTTCGGGGTTTTTCCTCACCTGTAAGACAAATGTCAGGAAGCTTAGGGCCCAACGGTTCCCGAAAATCATCCGGCCACCATCATCATCATCACCCTTATCATTATTATCATTATCCTTCACCGGTGTGGAAAGAAACGGGAAGCTACCACACCTATAATTCCCTAGTAAAGCTGTAAAGCATAGCATGATTGCAGTGAAAGACTTGCCCTCGGGTAGAATTACTATGGATAAATGAATGGAAATTAGGAAAATTAGAAACATTATGGAAGCAGAAGAAAGCGTAATTGAAAGAATTGAGGAGAAGAAATTAAAATAGTTAGGACATATTTTAAGAATGGAAGAAGAGCGATGGCTGAAACTATTAAATCAATGACAACCGAGCAGAAAGAAGAAAAGAGGGAGACTAAAGTTAACATGGAAGGAAAACATGAAGATAGAAATGCAAGCAAGAGGACTAAGCATTGAAGATGCTCATGATCGTAGGCTTTGGAGGTTTGGCACGGGAAGGCGGCAGCAGCTGTAAGAAAACCCGAAGATATATACATGTAGGCCTATATAAAGTGGGTATGTGGCTGCGTAACTAGGGAATGCCGGGAATAAATTCAACTAAACTTGGTACACAATTAATGACATTCTGAAAACGATGATGTAAGGGATAAGAAACCTCATGCACTCCCAACTGGATGAGGAGGGAACTATTTCAGCCCAACTTGGGTACAATCTAAAAAAAAAATACAGTGTTTCCAGAGACGCTAATCTGACTGGAGACAGTCCCGATGATATTTAAACCCATATTTGACTATCGTCTCTATGTCGGGAGTGAATAATGTGAGGAGGGGTAATTCATAGACTTTAAAAATAATGATAATCCAAAAGAAATATAGGCCACATAACATCCGAAAAATAAAATTTCCATAATGATTTAGATTAGTCTCGAATTAAAAGTTAACATGATTTCTAAGCAAATTGTTGACGAGAATACACATGCAACGCTGGGTTATCAGCTAGTAGACTATTATCAGAATTTCGTAACTATACATGATTTCCTTTTTTCCTTCTCAGGGTTATATCGGCTTTTTCTGTAGTCCTGAATAAGTTCTTCTAGATGTAACGCCTTTTTTTTTTTCAGTTGGGTAAACCACAACCTCTAATTTTCGCATTTTCTTGTATTTGGAGAATATCTTTCTCATTCTATTTCAATTTATTTTTAAAATTTCGCATCTGGTTAACCCATATTCCTAATGGTCCGATGTTGTTGGATAATGAACTCGACCTTGATTCTTTTAATTGATTACTACATACCATGTTTATTTACGAGAAAATAAAAATAAATTATAAAAGTGGTTGTTTGTTTTCTCGCATTGAAAATGAATGTAGGCCCTACGTAAGATTTAATTAACAAAAGAAAGACAGTTTCGTAAAACAGTAAAATCGTACTATATATTAGACTTGTTGAGGAACATATGCTCCATATTTCTCGAAGAGATCGAGATATTAAAAGATACCAGAAACACTCACCTGCTTATGCTTAATGACATCAACCCTCTCTACAAGATTCTCACAGACAATTATCATCTGTCCAACGTAAGAAGCACACTTCGACATTTAACTTCCGAATGTATTATTCCGCTCAGCACGTGCATGAGAACTCTTGTCAGCCGATAAATTAATGCACAACAATCGTTTTAGATTTTAATGTTGCAGGTTGTATTAATATGTCGAAAACTAATATATCTAACACCATTTTTCACCACTTTTAAACAATTTCTTTGTGCTTCTAATAATTTTGATCACATTTACCACCGAGGTAAGTTAATATAAACTACCCGACAGCCGCCATATTTGTAACTGACATTCAACTTCCTTTCAAGAATCGTTCAGTTTCAAACAAATGCGAATTTTTAGTTTATCCGACCTTCGAAGAAACGTATAGGCTAGGTGTAATCTGTATTCTGATCAACTATAGTTAACATAAATAGTTTTAAATACGTTATTATATTAATCGAGTACATGATCTATTTTTTTCGCTTCCGCTGAACTGTGCTTTGGTCATGAACGAATCGCAGTAACTGCAGCAGTCATGTGCTTCGTGGATTACCCGCCCATTTGTTTTGCTGAAGTGTCTTTCTTAGGCTGGACATAAAATAGTACCAATTTACATGCTGAGGATGGAGTATATGTTCCAAAAGTACTTCGCGTCTTTCAGCCTTGTTGAGGAATTCGCTTAGCTTATACAGGTCTTGCGTGACGGACATGTTTTGTCGAATACCATTTCATCTATAAATATACCAAATATTACCAAACGCTGTTGCAGAATGAAATTAGGATTAAAACATAATTTAATTGCATTGTGGTTGTTGCGTTATTGTATTGCGTGCACGTTTGTAGCCATTGTTTCTGTCAGCACCTGAAGCTGTAGCAGGAAAACCACTGACGGAGCAGGAACTGCCTATTGCGGAACGGAAGACGGTCCGTTACATACACAAATATAGGAATAAAGTCATTAAAATGCAGTAGACTTGTTAATTCCGAACTTCAACTTCACAAATTATTTTGTAGAAAGAACTGCCGTGTTAGTTCCCCGATGACAAAACCATATCCTATCAGCTCGGTAGAGTAAAATACCTGTATATCATCATGGACCAGATTTGGATTTGAAAGCCCATGTGAAAATTCTATTACAATGGCGTAATAGCTGGTGTTGAGCTTTAGTTCCTCCTTTGTTAGGAGTTGCTAGACAAAGTTAATTTAGTTACTCTTATTTTCCCACAGATGTCATAAATGGTATGCGGTCAACATATTGATCCAATGAGACATCTAGCAGTCAACTAAAATATTACTAGGATGATGAGGTCGGTAAATTTTGCTTAAAGGCCTTTTTTAGTTCGTCTTAAGGATATTTTACGGGACTGAAAATCTTCAAACTCAGAACCCAGAGGACTTGCTCCTTGGATTTTTACACCCTAAAAAATCCATCGACCAAGGCCGGATTAAAACCTGCGACCCTCGGGACCAGAGATAAGGAACATAACCACTAGTCCACCGGGGCCGGCCCAAGTGTATAATACCTTGATTAAAGTGTTTCCAGTTATTTACTCCCTAAATAGATTTAGACATTAAAGCATATATGCAATATATTCATGTAAGCCGCACTTTGATTATTGCGACATATTACAGACTGATTTGACCATTGGCCTAAGTGGCAGACTACGGCGTGCTCATAATGTATGGATTCGATTTGATTCAATCTCCGTCTTTATGACCAAGTATCTTCTTCATTTCAGGCCTTATATTGAGTTCGGCTAAATGTTCGAAAAACTCTTCATTTACACGTCTTGCTATTCCAAATTCTGCGCACATATCTACAAAGTCATTTACGAACCCAAATTCAAAATTTAGGTACAAGATCACAAGTAAACTCTTTCTATGGATAAAGTCAGCACATGACATATTTTTATTATGAATATTTCACGATATCTTTGACTAGAGCATGAATTGCACTTCCCAATCCTGGCCGGGGCTGTCGACCACTCTCATTATTTATATCTAAATTGATTAATTTTTTAAGATCCACCTAATGAAAATGATACTGCATAATACAACTTATATATATATATATATATATATATATATATATATATATATATATATATATATATACACACACATAATTCATTCTTTGTTTTGTTAGTATTAATATAAGTATGTATTTGCAATGTTCATAGTTCAGGCTATACTTTTAGAATATTTTAAATTATATTAATTGATTTTATTAAGTATAGTGTATTGTTTAGGCTATATTTTAATAATACTGTAAATAATGTACAATTGTTATAATAAGTAGGCGTTATGTTATAAAGTTTTGTATTATTTTATTATTCGCTGGTTGAGTGAAAAAAAAACCGTTGTTATGACCTTAACTCTGTCAGCTTAAATAAAGCATTATTACTATTATTATTATTATTATTATTATTATTATTATTATTATTATTATTAATAGTATTATTATTATTAATATTAATATTAATATTGGCGTAGCCCTTAAATTTCTTTTCCTCAAAGGTTTCCCAATAAAAAAGTTTGAAAAAATTGAACTATATTAGATTAGAGTAACGATGGACCGGGGTTACCAAATGCCCATGTAAGGTCGTTGTATTATACGACCCAACGTTGTTTGTTACGAATGAATGGAAATGAAATAGATTCTATGGTGTTATGCTGTCTATTATGATGTTCCTGGTATTCACACACCAAGCATTTGCACACGACTGATACGAAGGCTGGTCCTGGTCCTCAAGGAGGGGTTTCCACCTTCCCTTTGGCCCTATTCAACTCTACGTTATCACATAGGCTCACAGTCGTGAGGAAGTACACGAAAGAACCACCTGGAACACCATAATCACATATTTTATACTCCTGTTGTTTACTAGACCAGATTTATTTCCTAAATGAGAAATGGTGAAGGGTGATATGAAATGAATGAATAAATAAATGAAGATGAAATTACATGATAGAAGAAAAAGGAATGGAGAGTGTTGATGTGATGAAATTTGAGAAACGGGAGAACCTCGAGGAAAACCCGGCACACCCCACACCGACAATATTCCTCTGGAACTGTCAGGATTGGAACCTCGATCCCAGTTGGGACAGGCGCGCTCGCTAGTCACGCATCTACCAAGACGGTCTATTTGTACTATCTAGAAGTTAAAATTTTAAAATTTATGCCTGATTCGTCCATAATTTTGTGAATCTCCACGTAAAAACACTTTGTATTTGGCCTCTCGGAACGTGCTCTATCTACTGCTGTTGTTAACGTGCTATTGTTTTAAGTAATTCTATTTACCGCGCCGTAGCGGAGCGGTTTAAGGCATGATGCCCTAGGGCAGAGCTACGGGACTTGCGGTGGCTCGAATCCCCATGGGGGAAAACATTTTCTCATGGAAATTCGGAGAGTATATGACCGGTGCCTAGCCAGTAGCGACTCCCACCAGAGAGAACCTGCTATAACGTCTGGGGACCGGACGTGCTGACCACATTACAAACCAATACTAGCTAAATAATCATTCACTAAGTTATAAACACATGTTGATGTGAGGACAGCATCGTTGTTCGTCTGTAATTCAGAAATTTTGTTGGAATATAAATTGTGAGATTTTTGTAATTATTTTACACAATCATGTACGGCAATTTTCGATGTTATTTGGTGAGGATTGTTATATCTTATTCATTTGTACAGACTGTACACTGACTGCAATGATAAGACATGCAGTCCACATTATTCTAACCTCTAGTTTCCTGTATGAAGCTATTATCAAAACAGATTACTCAAAAACACAACATGTTTTCCTGTTTTACCCACATGACATTCATATCAAATTCCTGACATGTGGACATTTCATGTTCATCTAAGGGCCTTCAATTTTGAGAACTGTACCATATTCTGTATTAGTTCTTGCTGTAATCTTATTCTCTGGGACATAGAACATATTTAATCTGACACGACTGTTAACTTGCAGTTATGGAGGAAACTGTATTCCAGGGTGAGATTCAAGTCAACACAGAGGTTGTCATTTTCATATTGCCTGTTCTGAAATGGCTGTTATATAATAATAATAATAATAATAATAATAATAATAATAATAATATAATAATAATAATAATAATGGAAGAAATATTAGTACCACACTTGACCAATACAGACTCAGAAACAAAAATGAATTTAAAAATGTATAGATATTTATAGCTGTCAGTTTATGCTGATGATTTAGTACTTTTGGTCGATAGCGAGGAGATACTAAAGGACAACACGCACACACTATTGAGTAACACTAAGAAATTAGGACTGGAAGTAAATATCAATAAAACTAAATATATGGACATATATGGACACACGTAGAAATACATTATATAATGGAGATGGACAGCTATTGACAAATGAGGGAAATTTTGAGGAACTGGCAGAATTCAAATATCTAGGAACAATAATCACAAATAGGAATGAGATGCACAAAGAAATTAAACATAGCCTCAATTCTGGAAATGCCTGCTATTGTGCATTGCAGAGACTCTTGATGTCCCAACTCCTTTCAAAAAACGTTAAACTGAAAATATATAAAACTATTATTCTACCAGTTATATTATATGGGTGCGAAACATGGACTCTTACTTTAAGGGACGAAAGGACATTACAGGTATTTGAGAATAAAGTACTTAGGAAAATTTTTGGACCGAAGAGAGATGAACAGACTGGTGAATGGAGAAGAGTACATAACAGTGAACTACATGGTCTTTATAGGAAGCCAGATATAATAAGAACAGTTAAGTCTCATAGACTGCGATGGGCAGTACATGTTGCACGTATGGGGAGTGAAAGACCTGTATGGAAACTTCTTGTAGGAAAGCCAGAGGGAAAACGCCCAGTTGGTAGACCAAGAATGAGGTGGGAAAATAACATTAACTATGACTTGAGAGAAGTAGATTATACAGGGAATGATTGGAAATCATTAGCTCAGGACAGGGATCTATGGAGAGCTTATGTCCGCGCGGCCATGAACCTACGTGTTTGATAGTGCCAGTGAGTAAGTAAGTAAGTATAGATATTTATAGCGATATTAGAAAACGAAGTTTAAAATTTCGTGGACGTAAACATTTTTAGTGAATTGCGATAGACTTTTGTGAAGTGGACTTAAGAAATTTTACATCTTCCGATGGATGTCCCTGATCACATGTTATATACTGAACGTCGGGATAAAGGACTTGGTTTATTTTGTGCAACGTGGGAAACAAAATTACAGCATTTAAACATTTGCCACATTCTTGACCAAAACAATAATACATACATTACTACTCTCCGAAACCTAAAAGAGGAAAGTTTACAATGTGTGAGAGACCTTAACATTGAACCTAGTGACATCAACATTAACACTCGAAGTCTTCTACCAGATGCAAGGAAACTCAGGAAACAACTAAGAGACAAAGGAGCAGTTCTCTGGAGTCAACTTCCTCATAAAGGAAAAGGCGTTGTTCTCTACAATGAATATACACCGGCAAATCAGTGGATTCGTGACCATCAGGGATTGTCTTGTTCCGAATGGAGAGAAGCGTTTAAAATGCAAGCCAATGTATCGGCGGTGCGTTCTTTGCCGGGCAGGTCTAGGGACGATACTCTCTGTAGACGTTGTCGCAGAGAGCACGAAACCCTTGCACACGTCCTTGGGACCTGTCCAATTGGATAATCACTGAGAAATATTCGGCACCACACTATTCGAAATATGATCGCAGAAGCCTTGCGAGATTTTGGATACACAGTTTATGAGGAAGTACATGGTGTGGCCACTAATGGGAGTAACAGACGAATATATATTATTGCATTTAGACCATCCTCTAAAATTGGTATGATATTAGATCCCACAATTCGTTTTGAGACTCATAGTGGCCAACCTGAGGAAGTTGACTCTGAAAAGAAAGTCATATATGAGCCAACAATTGACTATTACAAAGATAAATACCAACTAGATAGTATAACTGTCACAGGATTGATGATCGGGGCAAGAGGTATTATACCAGGATTCTTAGCCAAAATTTGGAATTCCTTAGATTTGGACAGGGTGTATCTTTCTAGAATTGCTATCGCTGCCATTAGAGGATCAATTTAAATTTTAAGAAACCATATTTACAAAATTACTTTATAGTATGTATACTTCAATTAGGCCTACAAGTTGAATTTTTTAAAATATATTTACAAAATGTATTTCATCAATTACAAAAATTAATTGTCTGTATCACTTTGTCCTTGAGGCAATCCTCTAATGAGGAAAGTTTTATATAATAATTTGTATAATTAATGACAAGACATCAAATTATAACAGACTGCTGACAAAATAATAATTGTATATTTTCAAAATAGGAGTAAAGCACAAGAAGATACTATAAAATGGGTTGATTCTAGCGCTCAGCATAAATTAAAAAAAAAACACATGTTTTATTACTGCATTATTTAAATAATTACCTGAGAGATACATGTTTTTTTAAAAAGAATCTCATAATACCTTAACATGAAGTAAGCTCAAGCTAACCTATAATTACCGTATTTATAATGTAAAATTCGTGTTATCTATTGCTCAAACAAAGTAGCCAACTTATCACAAAAAAGGCTAATAATCAAGAAAATGTGATCACAAAAATTATCTGATGAATCACCCAAAAGAAAAAATCTCACTTAAATGAAAAACGTTAAAATGATTTGGGTCGATCACATTGACTCAGTCGCAACTAATTTTTGTAGAATTTAATATTTAAAAGCTCACCTAATATAATTAAATTACTCTAACCTGTAAAATTATTTTTTTTGTATTACAAGTAAAATGAGTTAAAAATAATTAAATTCTGTAGGATTTAGTATCTATAAGCTAATCTAACATAATTAAATTACTCTAACCTGTAAAATGAATAAATAGAGAGGTTAAAATACTGACATAACCAACGTGGTTAATACGGACATAAATCTTTCTTATCGACAGAGTTGAAACCTATTGTTATCGACAGAAACAAAGGTATTAAGAGAGGCCATGAGAAGAATTATGTATTTTTTACATATTTACGAGTAGAATGAGTTATAAAGTAATGAAATTACATAGAATTTAATATCTGAAAACTAACCTAACGTAATTATATTATTCTGACCTGTAAAATTAATAGAGAGGATAAAATACTGACACAAACGCGCTTAAATATAGACATAAATCTTATCAAACAGAGCAAAATGATCCCTATTAGGTTCGTCTTCCGGGCATATAGGCCGTGGTCCAGTCGTTCTTCTACTCGACGTTTCGTCTACTGCTGCGGTAGACATCTTCAGGAGATACTGCGTGCTCTCTGTGAACTCCTCAACAGTCGGCTGCAGACTGGCCGGAAGACGAACCTAATAGGGATCAAGACGCCGGCCGTGAAAGCCTACAGTTATACAAGAGCAAAATGAGTTTAAATAATTGAATTGCTTGTCTAAATTAACTTAATATATCGTTATTTAATATTCGTTGCATTACACAAGTCGTTGGAACTGTAAACATGTTGGCAATTGACTATAGCGGCAGTATCTGTTATCACGTTGGCAATGATGACGCCAGCAGTCACTTGTTCAACGTTCGAATACTGTAGCCATGATAGCCCGCAGAACATTAGAATAGCCGAAAATTGGATTGGCGAAGTAAATGATAATTTAAAATTGACAGGAATTACTCAAGAAGGTAACCTAAACACAGAAATCTTTAGAATCAAGAATCATAAATGGAAAGTTAGGGGGGGGGGGGAACTGACTCAATATGGATAGAAGTTAGTAAATAAGCCCACAGAAAAAGAATGAGAAAATTTTCGGCTCAACGGAAAAGGAGAAAGGACTGGAAGTGCTTTGCGTAGACCAACTTGGTTCGTTCACAATAATAATAATAATAATAATAATAATAATAATAATAATAATAATAATAATATTAATAATAATACTATTAATAATTATTATAACAATGGTGATGGTGATGATGCTAATAATGGAATTAAAATATTCGATTCGTAGGTGAAAAAATTGACTCAAAAGCAAAAAAGGTGAAATAAAAAGCGTTCAGCCTTTGAAATAATTGTTGGCGCACAGGTAATTTTCAAGTCCCAGAACGAAGTCACTGTGATGCGCATGACCAGAGATCAGTTGTTTGATTCACAAGTATACAACTATTTGAGAAACTAAAATCCGTTCTATTTCGTTGTGTGTCGTGCAATGGAAAATAATTTCGCGTATATAAGTAGTGCGGTAAATGCTGTAAATAATACAAAGCAAAAAAATAAAACAAAACAAAGAAAATTAATTGAGATAAGGACGAGAGAGGGGGAAAAAAAAGCATGCCAGCGGGATCGAACACGCGACCCGCTGCATGGGAAATAGACGCTCCTTCCGCTAGACCACAACCGTTCCCTGCTAAAAACTGTCTGTATGAAGCGATGCAATATTCTAGGACTACTGAAATTATATATTAACTTGTCTTAATTTAAATTAATCAGACGCATTTTACATTATTAGTGGAAATAAACAATCTTGTTATGCATTGTGTTTTTTAAACAAACCAACGAGATTTTACAGTCGTTATCTATTATATTATATATATATATATTATATATATATATATATATATATATATATATGAGCTGTTTCCTTTAATTAATTAATTTCCCTATATATACATATTTATTTATATAACGTAGCCTGGTAACGTATGGGCATTTAAAAAATAACGACGTTATTAAAAAAATTCCTGACCAAAATCGAACCTGGGCATGCGCCGTCGTAAAAAAAAAAAAAGCATCTTACCGACTGCTCTACTGAAGCGAACGATACAAATACTGCATCAAAAGTAAGTGCTAATTTACTATTGATTGGTTTAAAAGACCATTACTTGTTTTCAATCATCTGATAACTCTCTTAACTTAGAAATTCAATTAATGCATTTATTTGTTGAAATTCTTTCAATAACGATTGGTATAATTGAATCAGTCATTTCGAAAAGGGATCATCTACGATTTTTTCTGAAATTCACTTTTTTCGTTATTCCATGTTTACATATGTCCTTACATCGATTCGTCGTGAGAATAGATCAAATACACAATTATTTTACCACTTTCTAACTTTATTTTTCAGGTAGTCATTTCGAAAAAGGATCAACTCGCCGAGTTGTTCCCTTTTCGAACGGACTGACGCACGATTGTGATCTTGACTTCAGCTGCATATCTGTCCTGAATGCCCTTTGCACTCTTTCTGTGTTGTTCAAAGTAAACAACATTAAAATCATGCTACAATTGTTATTTATTTAATGCAGGGCACTTGAAATACAGATCATTCACCCAAATGAGAGACCTTTTTAACATATTTGTAATAACTATAAATAACATAAACACTGTAACAATATAAGCAGAATAATAAGTAGATTACAATCGTATCAGTTGAGATCTGAATGTTACATAGTGAAGTTGTTTATTGAAATTACGCTATTGTAAGGCCGTCAGCCGTTTAAAATGATGATAATATTAATGAATCTGTTTCGGAATCGTCGGAATCTGACGAAAGCCGTCGTTCGACTGAGAGAAAGAAAGGGATCAGACAACCAGAAAAATATTTGCACAACATAATCAAAGACAGAGACATGTCAACCACGCCAAACAGAAATTCCGGATCGAAAAACAGGAGAGGATTGTGGGTAAGCAATATTAAGTCAGTTTGAACCTAACATTGAAAACGCTGTACCTGCACAATTTTATTTCATTAGTAAGTTTAAATTCCAATTTTAATTCAATTTTAGATGTCTACGCCGTTTTTTTTCAGTCATTCTCGCCCTTACGATGACAGGAAAATTCACTAAAGTTAAAATATACATTCCCCAAATAGGTAATTCCTTCAATGACTGCGATAGAAATTTTGCGGTAGTGAACGCAAAATCCACCGTCACGACCGCGTTTATACTCCAGAGGAATATGAGGGCTTCATAAGTGGTTGTTCTCAAACCAACAAGTTTTCTTTGAAGAAAATTCGTCATATGGACATTATAAATTTTCAACAATGGTGACCAATATTTTTCAAAAAGAAAGTGTCCATACAGACTATGGGTAAAAGTGTTCCAAAGGAACAAAAACATTATTTTACAATACATAAATTTTACGAATTTGAGAGTAATAGTGACAAGCCTGGAATCGTAATCGGCCGGAAATTCATTGACGCCATTTTCGGGGAACAAGAGTTCAACTTGCTCAAACCAAAGTCCCCAGAAATACTGCAGATACCAGATGTGAAAACACACCCTGCCTACACCAGCAAAGTACCAATCTATCACAAAAAAATGGATGATATAAATAAACTTTATCATTACATTTCTGATATCCATCGACATTTTTATGATGATTTATTCAAATGGCCTACAACTACAGCTGAAGTAGTAGAGAACGCCGAAGATGTTCAATGACGAATTTTTTCGGATGTACTTTTTTTTATAGTCACTTCCAAGTAATAAAATGTAATAAAATGAATACAATATTATTCCATGTATGTAGTTATTTAGCAATAATAACCTTCTCAACGTAATGTGTTAAATTTAATAAACGTTTCTTCGTTTATTTCGAAAATGGATCATTTCCGGAAAATTATAATCAGTTTTCCGGAAAAACCAACAACAAGAAAGTCTTGTAAATCGGTTAGTAAACGTGAATGGGCATGAACATTATTCAGTAGAAATTTCAGATTCATAGATTTATCCTGGAGAAATTGAATCAGTTTTTTGCCTCTCCTGTAAAATTTGATCAGCTGTAGATGATCCCTTTTCGAAATGACTGATTCAATTAATCTATGATTGGCCCATTATGTCGCCAGATTTGACCTCAAAGGAGACAGTACATGTAACAACTTACTCGTGTGAATCGCTCTTCAAAACTTTTAACTTTCCACCATCAAGAGTTGCGCCATCATTTTCTTCAAAGGCTGTACATATAGGCCTATTTACAGTTAAATTAGAGAAGGTAGGTTAGAATGCTATTGACACAAAAATACTTATAAAAAATGAGATTGGAGGAAATAGAATAGTATTGAATAGATAAATAGATAGGCTTACCATAAAATTATATTTGCGCTTGTTCGAGTCCCCATGGGGGTTGAATTTCTCATGGATATTCGGCCAGCGTATGATCATTGCCCACAGAATCGTGAAGAATTTTTGTAGAAAAAAAAGTAACTGCTCCAGATTGGGAAAACCAGCTGTATGACGGGGGACCAGATCCTGCTGATTATGTCACCGCTATACTAACTGCATGTTAGCCCATAACACGTTTATGTGAAGCCAGTGTAGAGAACGGGATTCCAGGCCTCTCGCGTCAACAGTTGGAATAAAAACAGAGCATTTGTCAGCCCTTTCGCATCCAGATTTGATTTGTAAAGCTAAAAACCTTAGCTGTTAAAATTCGCCGTTAAATATTCCATCGCTATAGCATAGTCGGTAGAGTTCCGATCTTCCACTTCTGCGGGGAGAGTATCTAAATCTCCATCTTGAGTCTTGGGTGAGTACCCTATCTTTGTGCTTGTATGTGTGAATAAGGTACAATGTTATAAAATGTAAAACAAAAGAAAAACGATTGTTATATTGAAATCGATGTAGGCTAATCAGGCAAGCTATTCCCATTTGCAATAGTTAATACAACTAAAGAGGAAAATGTTTGCCTGACCGGAATTTAAACCCAAGATATCCAGCTTTCTGAGCTGGCATTCTAACAATCTACGCTACTCAGGTAATTCTGGAGTAGTAACATTTTTTTTTTTTTTTGTATTTGAAATTCTCTGACTCCATCTATTTATTTATTACGTTCTCAGTTAGCTGATATGACACGGAATAAATTCCATTATAATATCTTCTTACAAGTAGAAGCACTTATGTTGCAATGTGAATAGAATTTCTCTGCTATGCGTACGCTTGGATTTAAAATAGAGAAGACATTGTGTCTGTTCCAAGATTGTTAGTGGCACAAATGGTTAGCGTCAGCGCGTAAAGCTGGAAATCTTGGAGTCAAATCTCGGTCAAGGAACAAATTTTATCTTCAATCGTAAAAAAAATTTTAAAAAGTCACATTGGAACTTCATAAACAAGCGAATTTTTCAGCAAGTCTAATTTATGGGTCCATTTAGCTGGCTTAGGGACGTTTGTTAAGTAAATTAGAGAAACTCAATTTCTGATACAAGCTTATTTAATGGTGTCAGACTGCAAGGAAATTAAATCGTGCATTACCGTAGGTTACCTACGTATTGTATATTATTGTATAATTAGACACCAATTTAAAATAATATCTACCTATTAATTTTTCTATTACTTTATTAAAATATTAAATAAATTCAACTAATAAATATTATGGCATACATTGCAAATTTAAAAATTAAATAAATTGTATCTTGCATGTTGCGACAAACAAATATGCGTTAGATAGTTATTAATTTCTGGTTTCAGGTAAACACCCACTCCTAATTGCCGGATTACGCTGATTTTTTGACAGTACCTATATCAGTTTTGAGTTTCGTTCTAAAACAGTGAAAATTGCCACCACTAGAACGATTTTTAATTTTCGTTTCAGGTGAACTCTTACATCTAATGGTCTAATTTTGCTGGTTAACGACTTCGACCTATTTTTTTTTAATTAACTGCTATATGGCAATTTTCGTAAAACAAAAATTGCGCCCGCTAGAGTGTTAATATATTTATATATAATATATATATATATATATATATATATATATATATTATTCAAACCAACAATAGGCAAATTCAGTCTTCATGAGGATAGTAACGACAACAGGGTTAGATTAGTCACATTTGCCACATCGAAGAATCTCATTGTTAAGAGCACAACATTTTAGCATAAGGATATTCATAAATACACCTGGACGTCACCAGATGGAGAAACTCGGAACCAAATAGATCATGTATTAGTGGATAAACGCTGGCACAGTAGCATCATCGATGGTAGATCAGTTAGATGGACAGACTGCAATTCGGATCATCATCTGGTCAGAGTGAAAATCAGCAACGGCTATCGCTTATGAGAGGAACAAACGCTAAATATGATTCTGTAAAATTTGAATTAAAAAACTTGAAAATTGATGAAATGTGGCAAGAATACCAAATCAAGATTGCTAATAGATTTGAAGTACTGGAATCTTCAGATGACAATGTGGCAAACGAAGTAGAAACTGATATAAATAAAGAATGGGAGGCTATAAGAGATATTATTAAATTGTCAGCATCAGAAAGCGTTGGTTGTTTAAAAAAGAGGCAAAACAAGAACTGGTTTGATGAGGAATGTGCCGACATTGTAAAGAAAAGAAAGCTAGCAAAAATGAAATGGTTACACGAGCCAAATTAGGTAAATTTAGAGCAATTGGGTAGTATTAGACGGGAAACCACCAAGTTACTAAAGTGTAAAAAGAGGGAATATTTGAGAGAGAAGATTAATGCTCTTGAAATGAACGCAAAAGATAGGAACATTAGAGAATTATATCAGGGAATTAGTATAGAGAAGAAAGGGTGTCAGTCTAGAACAAACATAATTCGGAATGAAAATGGGGATATGATTGCAGATTCCAGGAGTATATTAAATAGATGGAAAAGTTACTTTAATCAGCTATTAAATGTACATACAGAACAGGACATTGAGAAGGATAATTTACAGACAGCAGAAATGCTAGTCGCAGAACCAAATGTATTAGAAGTTGAAATGGCGATTGAAAAATTGAAGATGTATAAAGCATCAGGTTCAGATAAGATCCTAGCAGAACTGATAAAATCAGATGGAGAAAAATTGATGGACAAGATACGCTGGTTGCTTAGTAAGATTTGGGAAAAAGAAGCTCTTCCAGATGAATGGAAAGGAATCAATTATCGTACCAATTTATAAGAAAGGAGATAAAACTGATTGCAACAACTACAGGGGCATCTCATTACTTTCATCTTCGTACAAAATTCTTACAAATACATTAGTAAGCAGACTTACTCCCTATATTGATGACATTCTAGGAGATCATCAACGTGCATTTAGAAGAAACAGGTCTACAACAGATCAGATTTATAGTATAAGACAGATTTCAGAAAAGAAATGGGAATATAATGGTACTGTACATCAACTATATGTAGACTTCAAAAAGCATATGATTCAGATAAGAGGAGAAGTTATATAGTATCCTGCTGGAGTTCGGAATTCCTAAAAAGTTAGTTAGACTTATACGAATGTGTCTAAATGGCACAAAGAGTAGGGTGCGTGTAGGCAAACAGTTTTCGGACACTTTTGTAATCCAGAATGGGTTTAAGCAAGGAGATGCACTATCTCCTCTACTATTTAATTTTGTACTAGAGCATGCCATTAAGTCTTTAGAGAATGAGGAAGGCTTACAACTCAATGGTATTAATAAGCTGTTAGTTTATGCTGATGATGTAGTATTGTTGGCCGATAACGAGGAGATACTAAAGGACAACACGCACACACTATTGAGTAACACTAAGAAATTAGGACTCGAAGCAAATATCAATAGAACTAAATATATGGTCACACGTAGAAATTCATTATATAATGGAAATGGACAGCTAATGACAAATGAGGGAAATTTTGAGGAAGTGGCTGAATTCAAGTACCTAGGAACAATAATCACAAATAGGAATGAGTTGCACAAAGAAATTAAACATAGGCTCAATTCTGGAAATGCGTGCTATTATGCATTACAGAGACATTTGATGTCCCAACTCCTTTCAAAAAATGTTAAACTGAAAATATATAAAACTATTATTCTACCAGTTATATTATATGGGTGCGAAACATGGACTCTTACTTTAAGGGAGGAAAGGACATTACAAGTATTTGAGAATAAAGTACTTAGGAAAATTTTTGGACCAAAGAGAGATGAACAAACAGGTGAATGGAGAAGATTACATAACAGTGAACTACAGGGTCTTTATAGGAAGCCAGATATAATAAGAACAGTTAAGTCTCGTAGACTGCGATGGGCGGGACATGTTGCACGTATGGGGAATGAAAGACTTGCATGGAAGTTTCTTGTAGGAAAGCCAGAAGAAAAACGCCCAGTTGGTAGACCAAGAATGAGGTGGGAGAATAACATTAACGGTGATTTGAGGGAAGTAGATTATACAGGGAATGATTGGAAAACATTATCTCAGGATAGGGATGTATGGAGAGCTTATGTCCGCGCGGCATATATATATATAGGGCCTATTGGTCATTGTTATTTTTGGTGTCTACTGGATAGCATCGGTGTAGTTCTATTACAGTTTTCAAAAATATTTTCATGACAAGACCTCAATAGCTTCATTCCTTCGGAATTCGCTAAAACCAAGGACATTTTACAATTTTTTTTTTTCAAATGCCCCAGGTTTGTCTTTCGACATTCTTGGTTCCTCTCCTGGCATGGCGTATTTGTAACCGACTTTTGAGTTTGGAGCGCCTGGAAGGCGGGGTTACGTTGCCCCGATGATATGATGGGTGGTGATGATGATAATGGTGCGCCAGGAGAGTCCCTAATCCAAAGCTTAACCTAAGATGAATATGAATGATGATGATTGCGATGGCCATTGGAAACGTAAATTAATAAATAAACAAAATAACAACAATACAAATTCCGTGTCACGACAGAGCCACATTAGGACCAGCAGCATCTACCATCATACTGGATGTTGTAGCGATGAGTGACCAGCTGTAGATGGAACGGATGTTCTGAAAGGCCTACAGGCATAAATATTACATATTTTATAAGTTGAGGTCGACGGATTATACGTAAGAAGGTATACTTTAACTTATTTTATTTTATGACTGTCCACCTCAACTGTTTTAACAATGAATTTTATTAGTATTAAGGAACATGGTTGTTGTGTGACACGAAATGCATCCACTTGATTGAGTTCTCTGGGGAATGGATTGACATTGTGAACCAGTTTCCTGTTTTTAAGTAATTTAGCTTGAAGGTCCCACAATTGTCTGCTTGGGGGGACATTCCATTATCTCTAGTACTTTCTTTTGTTTCTGCAGCGAGTACACTAACCTCTCTAAGCCTTGATTGAAGTTTGCAATGCTCTTTGTCCTCGTCATCACATCTAATAATGACGTAATTACTTTTAAAACCTCCATCTATTTGATCGAGTTTTAATTAAATTTAAGGTTTTTTACCGCTAAGTGGTCTGAGCTGATCTGAATGCGATTTCATTTCAATAAATATTGCAATTCCATATTACGTCTCAAATGTAATAATAATAATAATAATAATAATAATAATAATAATAATAATAATAATAATAATAATCATTCGGTATCATGACAGCTGCCGTTGTCTTCGGAAAACCAAACGGCATTCCTCTCTGCCCATCCATTTATCTTACTCCAATTCTCTGACAATCATTTCTGCTAGCACATCCTCTATACAGATTTGCGTTGGTCTTCCTTTCTTCTTCTTTTCCATTGGGATCCATTCCATAAAAAGTTTAGGCAATCTTTGTTCTGGCATTCTTTTGATATGACCGTAATAATAATAATAATAACACTGGTCGACAAAAATGAACGTTTTTTCTTTCACGAGAATAAAGATATGAGATTTTAGAAATTTTTCATCCTGAATTTAAATATCGTTTCAGTTTTTTCCTATCAAGCAAGAGTTTCTGTGATATTTATTTACATTTTTTTTATAATTTTTAATAAAATCCATCGAACTCTGACTCATTCTGACTTACCTAGAAAGTGGTAGATAGTGATTTTCGGGCCAATTTTGTATCTGGAACATCTCTCTTCTTGGTCCAACAGTAGTCAGCCAGCTTATTAGAAATCCACTTGCCTTGATACCTCTTTTCCATTGTGGAAATTTGCTGATGAAAACGCTCACCGTGCTCATCAGAGAAAGCCTCAAAATTTTCGGGGTAAAAAGTCTAAGTGAGAGTCCAAAAAGTGTATTTTTAAGGACATGTTGCATCCCTTACCTTTATAAGAATGTAGAAGATCAGTCACTATGTCACGATAGTTTTCTGCTTTAAGGTTTCCAAGGAAATTGCAACATACATTTTTTAAAGACTGCCAGGCTGCTTTTTCCAGAGCATTTAACAGATCTTAAAAATGTTCATCAGTGACCGTATTTGGGGCCCTATAAAAATTCCTTCTTTCACTTTAGCATCACTGACTTTGGGTAATTTCCATTTCAAGTACAAGAATGCATCAGAATGTTTATCCATAGCTTTGACAAAATGTTTCATTACTCCTAATTTAATATAGGCCTATCTTCATATATTAATATCGGTTTATACTGGTACAGGGAACTCGTCATTGTGTAAGACCTCATTGCAGGTGGCAAATTCGGATACTTAACTGTATATTTTGATTTAGATGTGATTCCTTTAATATTTGTTAAACAAAAATAACAATCAGTTAGATGATCCTTCGGTTCCTCCAAATCATGGGAATTGCAAATGGCATATGATGTGCACCATTTTTCCACCCAATCAATAGTCTAACACGAAACACAGCATATATTTGGGGCCCAGCTCTTATCAAAATCACCCACTTGACTTGCGAGGCATGTTGAAAGAAGAAAACTCTGACACAACACACAATACACTTCTAAGCAGAAAGGAAGGAAATATATTTTCACTAGTGATATTCGTGCTAACAAGCTCACAGGCAGCTCAATACTGACACAGTGCAATGCAGATTAACAGGTCTGAGCATGTTAAAACACTCATGAACCTGCACAGTCTTGTCTTTTGGTGGTTTAGCATGACATTACATATAATTTCCTTAAATACAGCTTCAATAAAATCGCTACATATAAAGTAAAGGTTCCTATGACAGATCAAAGAAAATGCTAAAATCAATTTTGAAAACGTAACTGTCACAAAAAATCTGTGCCTGATGGAAAAATTCTGACTACATATCTGAATTCAGTATGAAAAATGCACTAGATTCACTAATCCGATTTCTTGTGAAGAAAACCTTGTCGGCCAGTGTAATAGGCTAATAATAATAATAATAATAATAATAATAATAATAATAATAATAATAATAATAATAATAATAATAATAATAACAATAACTGGCTCATTCGCACTATCGATCCGCAAGTTCATGGCCGAGTAGACATAAGCTCTCCACACATCCCTATGCTGAGCTAATGTTTTCCAATCATACTATGTAAAATATTTTCCTCCCTCAACTATGGTTAATATTATTCTTCCACCTCATTCGTGCCCAATCTTCTGGGCACTTTCCCTCTAGTTTTTCTACAATGAGTTTATATGCCCCTCTTTCACCCTCTTGTTGCCCATATCTTCCTCTTACATCTACAACACTTACTGGTTTTTCCATTTAGATCATGTAGCTCATTGTTACATGACTTCATCATTCACCTGTCTGTTCGCCTCTCTTTAGTCCAAAATGTTTACTAAGAACTTTATTTTCAAATATTCGTAATCTTTACTCATTCTTTAAAGTAATAGCAAAAGTTTCGCAACCATATAATTGGAAAAATAAAAGTTTTGCATATTTTTAGTTTAACATTTTTGTATAGAAGTTGGGATGACAAGTGTCCCTTTAATTCCTTCACGTAATTAAGCCTGTGTTTAATTTCTTTGTGCTCGTCGTTCCTGTTTGTAATTATTGTTCATAGGTATTTGAATTTAATCACTTCTCAAAATGTCCCTCATTTAATTGTTCATTATATAATATATTCGTAAACGTAACCATATACTCAATTTTATTGATATTTACTTTCCGCCTAAATTTCTTAGTGTTAATAGAATATGCGAGTTGGGCCTCGCTGTCGCCAAGTAATACTACATTGTCAGCATATACTGTACTAGTAACAGCTTATCATTATCATTGTGTTGTACGGTTTCTTTATGGTATAAGGAATTAATGGCATATTATAGTATAAAGTTGAATAGTAGAGATAATAGTGCATTTATTGTTATTATTATTATTATTATTATTATTATTATTATTACTACCAGGGAAATGAAAAGAATGTTAAGTACAGAAATGGATGTTTAAGAAGATCAGCTGGAAAATCTAGAATGGATAGAATACGAAATAAAGAAATAAGGGAAAATATGGGTGTACAAGAGGAGCCAGACATCATAGACATTACAAAAAAGAAAAAATTACAGTGGTATGGCCATGTCAAAAGAATGCCAAAGCAAATATTGCCTAAAATTGTTATGGAATGGACCCCAAGAGAAAGGAAGAAGAGAGGAAGACCGAAGAAAACTTGGATAGAAGGGGTACAAGCAGCTATGGCTATCAGAGGATTGGAGGAAGATCAATGGATGGACAGAGAGGAATGGCGTTTGGTTTCCGGAAGACGGCGGCAGCTGCCATGATAGCTACCGGATGATGATATTATTATTATTATTATTATTATTATTATTATTATTATTATTATTAATGGATAGACGTTTCTACGGCTGTTGATAATTTCTCATTCCTAGTTTTCATTTGTTTCTATCTAGTGCATCTTCCAAATTCAATCCTCTGGTTTGTCGTCCCTCTCATCATATTTGACTTCCTCTTACTTGTTCCTTTGCCTGGATGTTTAAATTTTAGAACTCTTTTGTCAATCTGTCGTCCCTCATCATCTCATCCGTTTGAAGAATCCATCCTCTGAATCCATCCTGTTTCTTATTTCCTTACATGGGGTTTTGTCCAGAATCCAGAAGTTCTTCTCAATAGTCCATTTCCAACCTCAATATTTTCTTCTAAGCTTGGCGTAAAAGGTAATGAGAACTTTTGTTTAAAATCGTTTCACACAGTATTACCCCTTAAATTGACAATGTATCCTAGAAGATAAATTGGTTTCATCTATTTTATTTAATACGTACTTACAATACAATAGAAAAATGATCAGTAGAAATTGCTAACATTTGTGTCGGACTACACAAAATATAGTAATAATTCATATTAATGTTTTGATTGCAGATCCACACATTTCATTAACTGGCATGAGAAATTAGTGTTTCGCTAATTTATGGTTTAATTTTACTTTTAGAACTGTGAATTATTCGACGTCAATCATTTGGTGCCAGAGTATTTATAGCAAATTTTATTTTGAAACATTGAAACGTTTTCGTCATATCGCGTCTGTCATCTTTGGATAAATAGTATCAGTAGACCTTGAAGTTTATTTGTCGAATGTTGTCTATAGATAGGTAGCAGGGACGCGTCTATATGGAGAATAAAAACTAAACTAAATTATTTAGTGCGACTGGCCTAGAAGGACTTTGGAATACCTGTCGGTTGCTGGCTTTACATCCACATACGTTAATCGCAGAGCTGGGCGATCATCTAGCGAATATAGTGGTGACATGTGGTCAGCATGTCGAGGCCCTAGTTGTTATAGCTCGTTTTTGAACCCGGAGCCGCTACTTATTGCAGCTACCCAAATTCATCATGATGCTGGTTGGCAACGGTCCCATACTGACCGAAAATTCCATGTAAAAATGTTTTCTCCATGGGGACTGGAACCAGCGCAAGTCGCGTGTACAGGGTGAAAATTATTTAAACCGACAAACTCTCCGAGGTTGTAGGGGACACCAAAACAAATGTTTTTTCCCTAATGCTATTTTTTCCTATGAGGATTATTTAAACCGGTAGAGGGCGTATTACGCTCTTCAGTTGTCATGACTGCAACTGCGGTTGATGGTAGGAATTGTTTTGTCCATCAGTGTAGTAGTGAATTGTATCTGTTTACTAATGGAGCGTTACACCTGGAGTGAATACACTGATATGTGTGGGCCGGTGTTGTTGGGGACTGTTTAATTGAGACATATCTCCTACCTAGGCCATTAAATGGCAGGCACTATTACAATTTTCTCGCCAGAGCATTGCCAGAATTGCTGGAAGACGTCCCGCTCCCTACAAGACAACGCATGCGGTTCCAACTGATGGGGCGCCGGCACATTTCAGTCGTCGTGTACGTCGATTCTTGAACCAACGATTTTCAAAAAAGTTGATTGGCAGAGGTGGTCCTGTACCATGACCTGCTCGATCCCCAGATATGACCCCTTTGGATTTTTTGTGCGGGGAGAGATGCGCAACCTTGTTTACACAACTCCTGATGCATCAGAAAAGAATCTGGTTGCCCGGATAGTAGCAGCAGCAGGAGCAATTAACGATACTCCTAGAGTTTTTGCCCGTGTTAGACAGAACATGGTCCGCCGGTGTAACCTTTGTTTACATGTCAATGGAGGCATTTTTGAACCTCTACTGTAATTTAAGTAATTGCGTTGTGTTAATATGTTGTCTCTTAGTAATAAAAATGCTGAAGTGTTTATTGGTTTAATTAATTTGCCGCTAGAGAAATCTTCCTCTACTGGTTTAAATAATACTCATAGGAAAAATTGACATTAGGGAAAAATATTTGTTTTGGTGTCACCTACAACCTCCCAGAGGTTGTCAGTTTAAATAATTTTCACTCTGTATGTGCACGAATGCATCTTATGACAACCAATGAAGCTTAAGCATACCCATACACACTCACAATTAAATTGTGGCGCTGATGAACTTAGCTAGTAAAGAGTGACATTAAATTATATAAAATAATAATGACATTCTGACTGTAAGGTCTTGTCTTCCAATATACAGTAAAAGTTCCATATTTGCGGGGGATATGTTCCGCAAAAATGTCGCAAATACAGAAACCGCTAATATGGAATGGTAATTTGTATGGGTATGTAGGGGATACGTTCCAAGGTTCCATAGTAAAATAAAAAATATCAAAGTAAAATCAATTAATGACAGATTTTGAACAATTTCTATTAATTATTATTGTCACGCTTAGGCACGGGCTTAAAGAAGTTATTACATTTTTCCTGTTTTGCCTCTTTTAAAAGATCTTTCAAATCGCAAACGACTCGCCAACGCGTAAACTGTAGAGCATTTCTGTTATTACTTTAAGCGGCAACACTACTTTTTTCGCTTCGGAACTAATTTTCTTCACTTTTAATCGACATTATAAATTGGCAACAAAACAGAAAAGACACGTGTTATTCAATCAAAAAATTTTCAATGATCGGAAAGTTGAAACAATAAAACACCGATAGTGGCGAGGGCGGCATTTATAACGGACATACGGCGCGTGAAATACGGCGGCGGCGGCTTTTAACAACGATCTTTTGGCTTAATGACAATAAGGTTTGTTTTACTTTGATATTAATTTGTCCATTTGGTTTGAATTGTTCTTTGTGTAAAGGTCGCCTTGGCACGTGCCGATGCGTTAATAAATGATACCAATCCTTTCAATATAGGGCCTACCGACTAAATCCGCGAATAAATAAATGTTTAGCTGCGAATACAGGACTGTGTCGTAATTTTGTAACACGCGAATAAGTGAACCGCGAATGACTTTTTACTGTACATTGTAGTAAAAATAATATCTAATGCATTTAAAGAACTGATCGATTTGACTCAAGGACAGAGTTTGAGATTCCTATTGAGTGGATTTCCTTATTGAAACCTGGTGCTGATCAATCTGAGGAGTTTTTTTTCCCCCTGGATTTCCTCAATTTTATGACATAAACTAGGTTGGAATTTCATTATTGGCATTAATTTCACTGTATTCACTTTTTCATACTATCAGAAAAATAAGTGTGTGTGTATATATATATATAATATGACAAATCTTCAACTATCCATAAATCAATTTAAGGCCTCCCCAACCGTATTGGGGCCTCTAAACCGGGTTCGCCCGTATTTCTATTACCTTATTTTTTGTGAGTATTTTTATACAATTTATTATCAACGTCCGCATCATGCATATGTGCGTCATTGTCATTAGTAATGCCACGAGTGATCCAAATGATCGATAAATTGTCGACTCACGAAGTGAGGAGTGAGTTTATCTAGAGAATTTGGAAATCAAGAGTGACATTTGTTAGGACTATTTACGAATAAAATTAAGCTGTTTACTCACAAATCATTATTTAACTATAGTTATTTAAAAATATTTATATATTTAATGTAAACGTCGATGTTTCAAAACAAATGAGAAACGATTGGTACGCTTCATTTACTTCTTTTGTTCGATCACTGCAACCAGATCATAATATTATTTATTACCATAGGATCGCAATGTTTTAAAAATGCACCCTAGTGGAGAAATTTATAACCAACATTATAGGTAGTAATTAATTTCTGATGACTTATGATGTAAATATGTCAAATGTATTTTTCTGCAACGTCATTTCCTGGAAAATAATTCGTTTAAGAAAGTGAAAACAGTGGTTTATTTTTTTGTGGTATAAGCAATTGCTACATATGTTTATATATTATCTCCCGCATGCTTTATCTGCTGACATTCTTGCACTATATATACAATCTGGTAGCCGTTGTTTTAGAGAGTCAGTCACTGCAAAATAATGTTATGACCTATTCAGAATGTTAAAAGGAGGAGCTTTCTTTAATATGATACACTTCAGTTGATAAATTCGAGTCAAAACACGATTGTGATTGGTTGTAAATGAAAAATCATTGAAATGTGATTGGTCATTGACTCCCATTTGGGTCATGTTTCCACCATCTGCATGTTAGCCGTTAGGACCCTACGTTACTCCTGAGGATCGTGATAGGTGTCGGAATGTTACCACTAGTGCAAAGGGGTCCATCACGCTCAAAGTTTCAAGGTCCAAACAGTGTAGATAGTATTTTATTAACGACGTTCTGTAAAGCATTTTGCTAAGCGATCTTTGAGCAAATTAATCTACCCTTTCAGCTCATGTTTTGAATTGTGACGCTATTGACCTGATATATTAAAATTCATAATTTTTAATACAATGGCAATAATGATTTGACGGTTAGCCATTCTCCTGCGTGTTTCCAAATATCTTTACCTCTAAGGTGAGTTGCGTTTCACGACCTCCGATGGTCACGACTTCTTCCATAACCTAGCATGTACAGCCTTTCAAAAAAATGATGGCGCAACTCTTGATGGCGGAAAGTTAAAAGTTTAGAAGAGCGATTCACACTAGTAAGTTGTTACATGTGCTGTCTCCTTTGAGGTCATATCCGGTGGCGTAAGGGGCCAATCATAGATTTATACCAATCGTTATTGAAAGAATTTCAACAAATAAATATATTAATTGAATTTCTAAGTAAAGAGAGTTATTAGATGACTGAAAGCAAATAATGGTCTCTTAAACCAATTAGTAGTAAATTAGCGCTTACTTCTGATGCAGTATTTGTATCGTTCGCTTCATTAGAGTAGTCGGTAAGATGCTTTCTTGCAACGACGCAGGCCCAGGTTCGATCTTGGTTAGGATTTTTTAATAACGTCGTTATTTTTTATAATGCCTACATGTTACCAGGCTACGTCATATCACTAAATTTATGACTATAGGGAAATTAATTAATTAAAGGAAACAGCTCATATATATATATATATATATATATAATGAATAACAATTGTAAAATCTCGTTACTTTGTTTAAAAAACACAAGGCATAACAATATTGTTTACTTCCACTAATAATGTAAAATGCGTCTGATTAATTTAAATTAAGACAAATTAATAGGCCTATATAATTTCATTATACAAGTAAGTCCTGGAGTATTGCATCGCTTCATAGACAGCTTCTTGCAGGGAACGATTGTGGTCTAGTGGAAGGAGCTTCTATTTCCCATGCAGGAGGTCGCATGTTCGATCCCGCTGTCATGCTTTTTTTTTTCTTTTCGTCCTGATCTCAATTAATTTTCATTGTTTTATTTTCAGCATTTACCGCACCACTTATATATGCGAAATTATTTTCCATTGCACGACACACAACGAAATAGAACGGATTTTAGTTTCTCAAATAGTTGTATACTTGTGAACCATACAACTGACCTCTGGTCATGCGCAGTGGCTTCGTTCTGGGACTTGAAACTTACCTGTGCGCCAATAATTATTTCAAAGGCTGTACGTATAGTAAAATTAATGAATCTTTACACTTGTGATAGTTACAACTGGATACAATTTTACTGTTCATACATGAAGTGATGGCGGTAGTGGTGGGGAAAGCATAATTTTACCAGAATTTCGAATTCAGACGTGGTAACATATCGCTATGAACGGTAAAAAAAAGTAATTAATAGTTATAAATAACCTCTCACTATTTAATTATCCGAATAACAATATTTACAATAATAAATTAAGGCCAAACCAACAAACAATATATCATAATAAAAAACAACGTTATATTTTAGAGAAATATCAAAATATTTTGTGGGAATGTTTATGCATTTGGGAAGCAGGATAAGGAAGAAGTGAACACGCAGTGATTGGCTCTTGTAAAGATTGAATGTGTTGATATGACAACACAGCCCCAAGTACTGTCAGAAATATAACTAATTAACAACTCACTGGCACTAACAAACCCGGAGGTCCATGGTCGCGCAGACATAAGCTTTCCATACATCTCTATCCTGAACTAATGTTTTTCAATCATCCCCTGTATAATTAATTCATCTCTCTGAAATCGTGATTAACATTATTAGGTTATTAATCTATTTCATTTTTCCAAAGATTCCATCCAGCTGAGGGTGCTCTTGTAAAGGTTTCTGTAGTTAGTTGTGTTCAATTACCATTCAGAATTAGATAGTAAGTAAAGTAAAGTGATCCTACTACAGGCCTCAGAAGGCCCTTGGGGTAGTAGGAGGTTAAGGCTCCCACTTTTCTGGACAATCGGCACTTCATGTCAGCCGGGTTGTCAGCCCTGCGTGACGGCCGTCTTTACCCCCAGAACAATAGTCTGGTACTCATTTCCGTTAGAGGCTGAGTCGACCCCAGGACTATAGTGCCACCAGAAGGTTTGGGTCAGTTTAAAAATCCTGACCCCACCGGGACGCGAACCCTCGACCTTCCGGCTTGTAGCGCAATGCGCCTAACTATTTACGACCAATAGTATAAAATTGAATTTTACAGCCTATAAGAAGACCCATATTACTAAATACCCTACACGCGATATAACAAAATCGTTCCATTTTTTTCAAAATAAAATTTAAAAAATAGGCATTCTCTATTAAAATTACTATGTAAAATCTATTTTGAAGTAGTGTCAAGTGAAATATTTCGTAGGAATAAATACAAAAACTTGTTCACATTTGGACACTTGTAATGCAGTACGTGGTAAGGAAATGTGACTTACGGAGTGAGGTCAGTGCTTACACCGTGATGAGCATGCGTATTATGTCCTTGAGAAATATATGTTCTGCCTCATGCATATCACCATTCATCACTTCTGAGAAGTGCTTATATTAATACAACAACAATAATGATAACAAACCCTAGCGTACATTGAATCACGCTCCTCGACACTTCATGGAAAATATGTTCAACCTCACATGTGTACTTAAATGTTGGAGAATATTATGTCGTTTCATAGGTATATAGAAATAATTGAGGCTTTATTAATTAAATAACTTTTTGAAATGTATTTGTACATTTGTGTGCGTGCGACTGTTTCGCTTTAGCGGCTGCAATTTTTTATATAACGATTTATTAAGAAAAGTGAGATCGAAGTTCATCTAACATTTAGGCCTATTAGTAGGGGTTAACCTAAAGCGAAAATTTCAGCATCCTTCATTCATGCACTCTTCCTGTGTGCTCATACCATTTCAATTGCTGAGTGACATAATCCAATACTGAATGCTTTATTTTCCTCTATTAGACCTTCATTAAGAAATTCATATTTTAAAAATATTTGTGCATAAAACTAGAAGAGATAAGGTAAGATGTGAAGATATTATAAACTAGTGAAATATCCAAGCACTAGGTGACTGGATGGATAGAAAAATTATTAAATGGAACAAACATGTACCTCGCATTTCATCGGACAGAATTCTACTTATGGCAAGGGCCAGTCTACCATACGGAACGAGATAGCCTGGAAGACCTAAAAGGAGATGGAGGGATTCTTAATTTATGGAAGGAACTAGCTGTGAGTCTAATATAACGACATGAGTATTGTTTCTATTTTTTCCCAATTTTGAATATCTCTCTAACCTTCTCAAAAAATTCAATTTTCATTGACATGAGTTTTAATTACTATTTTTATTAATTTTCGAGGTTTCAGCCCAATAATAATAATAATAATAATATTAATAATAATAATAATAATAATAATAATAATAATAATAATAATAATAATAATAAATGCGAATGGTTATTTAACAGAAATGAGGGTAATTTTGAAGAAGTGGCAGAATGCAAATATCTATGAATAATAATTGAAACAGAAAACTTTAGGCGCAAAGAAAGAAAAAAAAAAAGGGCTGAACTATATAAACTGCATTACAGGATTCTCCTCATTCTAAATTCTCTAAATAAATATTAAAATAAAATTATATAACATTTTTTGCTCCGTTAATTCTATTATATGAATGCGAAGCATGATCTCTTACTTCAATATAATTTTTATTTGCCAATGAGAGATGAACAGACAGGAGAATGGACAAAATTTCATAACAATGAGCTATACAATCTTTATGCGAATTAGACATAATAAGAGCAGTTAAGTTTGTAGCCTTCGATAGGCAAGGCATGCGGCATGAATGGGGAATGAAAGGGGAGCCGAAAATTATTGTAGAAATGTCAGAGGGAAAGTGTCCAGTAGTTCATCAAAGAATGATGTGGGAAAATTATATTAACCATGATTTGATAGAGATAAATTATACAAGGAATAATTGGAAAACGTTGGCTCATGTTTGGGATGTTTGGAGAGCGTATGTAAGCGCAGCTATGAATCTCCGTGTTCGATAATGCTAGTGTGTTAGGATCGGCCATTATTAGTACATTCAAATCATTAGAACTGAGACCTTGGAACATTTATTATCTGCGTCGAAACATTCTATACTTCAATGTAGATAAGTAGGGCTCGGAAGTTGAACTATTAAATGCCTATAAAAAACCTTTACAAATACCTAAAGATATCCTAAAAAATATCTAAAAACTGAAGAAAAAGGACGTAAAAAGACAATTAAAATGAAATAATTTTAGTGTCAACTGCATTTGTAATGAATATAATACAAATGTTTAAAAAGTACAAAATTCTAGTCAAATGCAAGATACTGTAAATTGCGAAAAAAAAAATGATGGCTGAAAATGGTTCTTATTTCATACTTTTTTTTAAATTCAACATAGTTTAAAAAAGGAATTCTATGTTAATTAAAAAGAAAGTTCTTGGAGAATTTAGAATGAACCATTTTCACCACCTAGAATGAATTAAGAGACCCGCAATGGATATCAAGCGGCCAGTAGGCTGGTTAAAAATAACGGGATATTTTTTGAGGGTTCGATAGTTTATCGCGGAACAAAAGTGTTTGCAATGTGAAAAGTCTTTGGGACGTCAAACTAGATAGTGTTTTTTTAATAAGTTGGAACTGAGGCTAGATTCTTCGGATTCTTGAATTATACAAATGGTATAAGTATAGTCAATCAAAGTAAAGTTGCAAAAAAAGCCATAAAGACCTAAAAAAGGCTATAAAAGGACCAGTAATCCAAAAAAACGTCGAAAAGGACAAAAAGGACGAATAAAACTCATAATTTTTTGGCCTACAATGGCCCAAAATTCATATATATTAAGTTGGGACACGTCTTCAGACAAAAAAAAAAAAGAATTATTTATGAACTTCCGAGCCCTATTTATAACATTATAACAGAGTACATAACTACCAGGGAATATTAACTCTACCTTTACACTCTGCAGATGAGATTATTAATCATTCTCTCCTAGGAATGCAGTATTGAACACGCTATAGTGTGGTTAGAGCTAAACATCTCTGTTATAACATTGTCTATTATAAAACGGAGGCTTATAATGTCTCAATACTGATTCAACTGCACCATGTCTCAGACCTACAGGTAATAAAGATAAACGTCAAAGTAATATCTTAACCAGTCCACCGCTGTGGCCTCGAGGTAACGTGCTGCCTTGTCACGCAGCGGGCCCGGGTTCGATCCCCGGCCGGGACAGTTTTTCTGGGTGAGGTTTTTATCGGGGTTTTTCCTCACCTGTATGACAAATGTCAGGAAAACTTTAAGGCCCAAACGGTCCCCGAAATCATATGGCCAACATCATCATCCTTATCATTATCGTCATCCTTCACCTGTGTGGAAAGCAACGGGAAGCTACCACACCTACAATTCCTTAGTAAAGCTGCAAAGCATAGCATCAAATGCTACGATTGCAGTGAAAGACCTGACCTCGGGCAGAATTACTATGGTGGATGGAATATCTAGACCAAACTTCGAGGAATTTTTAGATTTCTTTCACTTGAGTCAAACCCAGATATTCCTTGATTTCCTGTGAATAATAGTTGTGACGTTTTAGGAAAGCTATCTGAAGTCACGTATTGTGCATTGAATTGGTAGCATGTTGTGTATGGGGGCGGACACGTAGATAAAACAGCCTGAGGAACATTGAACTTGAGAGATAATACCTGTTGTTTGTACAGTGGCGTAACCATTGTCTACATCATGTTTTCAAACTCTTCGTACTAACATTCAATGGTTTGGGATATCTAATGACAAAAAATGTTTTCCTCTCCATGGAAATTAACAAATATTCCTTTGGTACAGTGTATAATTTTATAAAATTTGTAGTGTTTCCATCATTTTCGTTAATATTTAAAAGTGTTATTCTTGCTTGAATTATTTACTTTGGGAAAAATCTGTATGGTCTAGTGGTTAAAATCCTCGCTTCTATTTCCGACTTTCATAGGTAGATGGAGTGTATTTAACGACGGTTTTTAATCGGAAATTGCCAAAACTGTTTTTAATGACAGGTTATTTTTATGTATCGGACAGCAGTGAAAACAAATAATGCGAAATCATAAGTTATTTTTGGATATTATTATATAATTTGACACAGATTTAATGAATTCTACTAATTAATGTTTCTATTGCTTTATTAAAATAGCCTATTAAATAAATTAAAGCAATGTATTTTATAGGATACATTGCTAATTTAAGTGTTATTGTTTATTAGTGTTACAACTCAACGCTGGGTGTGAAAGGGATCACAGATAAATAATTAAACTAACATTCTGACACTAACGAATCCGGAGGTGGGACGTAAGCTCTCTATACATCCTTATCCTAAGCAAATGTTTTCCAGTCATTCCCTGTATAATTTATCTCCAACAAATCACGGTTAAAATTATTCTCTCTCCTAATTCTTAGCCTAACTACTGGATATTTTTCCTCTGGCTTTCCTCAGAGGTTTCCTCTTTCATTCCCCGTTCGTGCCACATGTTATAAAGTTTCCTCCGTTCGCCTGTCTATTAAAATAATTCATTTTAATAATTATTATTTTATATAGATTAATCGTGAAACTGTATGCACTGCTGTCTTCAAGTGATGATTCGCTTGTGTTCTTATTTTAATATTTGCCAGTAATTAAATTGAAATATGTGAGAAGAACGTATAGTTATAGCTAGGATTATTTAAAAACAAATCCCGGTATTGTAGATGGATTAGGAATATAGGCCTACAAAATTCTCGCAAAAATCCAAAATTATAAATCAGGATGGATAAAACATGTGAGCAGAATGCCACGTAATATAATGCCTACATTACTTAAAAATTACACTCCATTAGGTTCAAGAAATCAAGGAAGACCATTGAAGAGACTCCTTGATGTCTGATTTGAGATCGGAACAATGACCTAATTCCCTAAAAACTACAAGATTATGGTTATTACATTTTTATACATTTGGGAAATTTTATTGTTTATTTCTTTCTTATTTATAGCCGTATTAATGCCTAAGGTCTTACCGCATTTTGGATTTTAGATGTATCCAGTAGGCAGTGTTTCTATTGTCTTAATTCTATTTTATTTTATAAACGCCACAACTTCAAGACCTTATCGTGTTTTAGGGTCTTCAATTGTAAACATTAGACTGTGTGTTTATATTGCATTTAACAGCCTATTTTGATGATTATGGATGATTATGATGACCTGATGATGTTTGAGAACTATCTGAGCGTTAATGTTTTCTGACATTTGAGAGGAAGTAGTGTATTATGATGCGAGGTTGCGAAGGGATTTTTACACAAGCGAGGAAAATTAAAAAAAAACGAGCGATAGCGAGGTTTTTAATTTCCGAGATTCTGTAAAACACTTCACAAACGTGCGTTGTACATTATTTTTTTGCGCGATGGTGTTTTCAAAATAATAAATAATAGTAATATAATATATTTGTTGGAAATATCTGCGTTCATTATAAACAGTAGACAATGTTTATTAGTTGAAACTACAGGAGGCAGTGACGCCAATCAGGCATAAAATGGCGGCAAGTACATATTTATTTTTTTATATTGTTTCAAATGAAGTTCAGTTAATTTAAAATGCAGTGATTTTTTTTATTATATACAACTTTCCTCATTCGAAGATTGCCTCAAGGACAAAGTGATACAGACAATTAATTTTTGAATTTGATGAAATACATTTGTAAATACATTAAAAATTTTCAAATTGTAATTGTACTATAAAGTAGAAATTTTGTAAATATGGTTTCTTAAAATGGATCCTCTAATGGCAGCGATGGCAATTGTAGAAAGATACACCCTGTCCAAATCTAAGGAATTCCAAAATTTAGCTAAGAATCCTGGTATAGTACCTCTTGCCCCTATCATCAATCCTGTGACAGTTATACTATCTAATTGGTATTTATCTTTGTAATAGTCAACTGTTGGCTCATATATATGGTTTTCCTTT
The DNA here is from genome assembly GCA_030220185.1 of Diploptera punctata. Taxonomy (NCBI): domain Eukaryota; kingdom Metazoa; phylum Arthropoda; class Insecta; order Blattodea; family Blaberidae; genus Diploptera; species Diploptera punctata. The sequence continues at coordinate 653,950 of JASPKZ010005696.1, forward strand.
CACAGTCAACTTCCTCAGGATGACCACTATGAGTCTCAAAACGGATTGTGGGATCTATAATATCATATCAATTTTAGAAGATGATCTAAATGCAATAATATATATTCTTCTGTTAATTCCACTAGTGGCCACACCATGATCTTCCTCATAAACTGTGTATCCATAATGTCGCAAGATTTCTGCCATCATATTTCGAATAGTGTGGTGCCGAATGTTTCTCAGTGATTCTCCAAACCGACAAGCCCCAAGGACGTGTGCAAGGGTTTCGTGCTCTCTGCGACAACGTCTACAGAGGGTATCGTCCCTAGACTTGCCGCAATGTAGGCTATAAAAATAATGTAGGCTATATTAACACTATCTTTTGGATGTTTTGTATATACGGTAGGCCTACGTTGTACGTAGTATACATAGAGGGCAGTGGGTTTACTTCCCACATTTGGTTTGTAATATTACAGTAGAATTATTTTATTGCAGTTTAGTTATTTAGGTTGGCAACCCCGAAGTGTAGGAAGTTGAACTTTGAATCATGGTCGCCATTGCTGTAAGTACGACAAATCGCACTATCGCGCAAAAAATAATCTTGTTATCTTGGAGGTGATCTGATGACCCTCCACGTCATTATGTGCTCAAAACGTATATATGTGATCAAGAGTTTAGAATCCTCTCCCAACAGGTCATTTCTTGTAAACCCGGAAGGCTTGAGCCATGAAAAAAGTGTCTATAAACGGAGAGGTTCCAGGCAATAGCCGAGCCGTTTAAGGCATTCTAACTAGGTGCGGACCTACGGGACGTGCGTTGAATTGAATTTCCGTGGGGAAGAAATTTCCTCATTGAATTTCGGCCAGTATGGGACCCGTACCCTTCCAGTATCGAAAGAAATTCGGGTAGCTACAATAAGTTACAATTCCAGATTGAATACAACGGTTGAGGAACCCGTCATGCTGACCACATTTCATTGCTGTAGGCTGAATGATCGTTCACCTGTGTGATTAATATGTGTAGATCACAAATCGGAATGAGATGCACAAATAAATTAAACATAGGCCTAGACTCAATTCTGCAAATGCATGCTATTATGCATTACAGGGACTCTTGACGTCCCAACTCATTTAAAAAAAAATGTTAAACTGAAATTACATAAAACTATTATTCTACCAGTTATATTATACGGATCTGAAACTTGTACTCTTACTTTAAGGGAGGAAAGGAGATTACGAGTGTTTGAGAATAAAGTTCTTAGGAAAATTTTTGGACCAAAGAGAGATGAACAGACAGGTTATAAGACTTTATAACGGTGAATCACATGGTCTTTATAGGAAGGCAGATATAATGAGAACAGTTAAGTCTCGTAGATTGCGATATGCAGGACATTTGGACGAATGGGGAAATAATGACGTGCATGTAATCTTCTTATAGGAAAACCAGAGAGAAGTCGCCGAGTTGGCAGACCAAGAATGAAGTGGGAGAATAACATTAACCATGATTTGAGGGAAGTAGATTATACAGGGACAACATGAAAGCAGGATAACGGCTTGTGAAATGATATTCATGCGCAGAACAGCGGGTTACACCGGATGGGATCTGAGACGGAACACCGATATCTTAAAAGAATTGAAGACTACGCCAATTTTGGAATATATTAAACAGTACCAACTAAATTGGAAACACCATCTAGAAAGAATCAGTTCAAATCGGATCCCCAAAGCTGTTTATAATTATATACGTACCAAGAGGACGAAGATCACTGGGCCGTCCTATGAAACGCTGGAGGGAAAATTTTCTATAGGATCGTAACAGGCCTTGGAAGAAGAAGAAGATTATACAAGGAATGCTTGGAGAACATTAGCTCAGGATAGGGATGTATAGAGAGGTTATGTCCGTGCGGCCATGAACCTACGGGTTCGATCATGCCAGTGAGATAGTTAGATGTGAGACCAGCAGCCGGCTTGTAGGAGAAGGACATTTATACGCCTGTCGCCCAAGCAACGGTATTTTTAATCATGCCTGGTTTTATCCACTGATATCATTTATTCACAGACTTTTAGTAAACCCTGAATGATTAAAAATTCAATTTATAATTATATTTACAGGAGTAAACTTAACTTTCTGTGATTAATTTAAATAATATTGTAATAACTTTGTTATTTGATTGAATATCGTTCATAATCATGGGATTCCATGGGTTTAAGTTAAAACGGAGAGGTTAAACTATGGAAAAAAAGTTTTTTATAGATAGATTGACTAAAATATGAAGTTAGAATGGTAATTGTGGGTTTGGATTGTTATGATAGACCATTGATCCAATTATCAGAGATTCCGGTGTGTACATTGCAACTAGTGCAAACGGCCGTTAAAAAATAATTGGTATTTATTACGTCATTATTAAGTATTTGAATGACTTGGTGGGGTTTGCAATTATATTTTATTTCAGCAACATGTCACAATGGCTGAGTTCATTAGTACAATCTGCTAATATTGTGTAACTTTTGTAATATAAAAATATGATAATCCAGCATTCACATTTTGTAATTGTGGGCCTTTGACCCGGAAATGTTGCAATACTGTCAGCTAAATTGCACTTTTTGTACACATATGGATCGTATTCATTTCTCATTTTAAGCAAAAAAAATTAATTTCGCTGCCTAATAAAGGGAAAATATGTTTAAGTGTTAACATCCTGTGGGGAAGTTTTTCCATTCATTTCTGTAATTCAATTTCTGTTTAAACAAATGAACTTATATTTTGAAAACATTAGTGATGGCACAAAGTCCCTGATAAAAATATTAATTCCATTTCATGCGCTATAGTTTAGAGACGGAGTACTTTCATATAGGCCTAGGCCTATTTGGATATTATAGGCCTAAGGCAGGAATTCCTGTACTTCCTTATTTTCTTCTTGTAAGCCCATGTTTTCCCGTAACAGAGATTTAGGCACTCTCCCCCTACAGCGAAGAATTTGAACCATACTAATTTAGTTACACTTGTTTTCTTATAGATGTCATTTGAGTGGTCCGTGGTCAGCGTTCCGCCTCATACTGACATCTAGGATACCAAGGTAGTACTAGGACGGGAAAATTCGGTAAATTTTGCTTAGAGGCCTTTTCATTCAAGCTTAAGGATCTTTTACGAGCCTGAAAATCTTCAGACTCGGGACCCACGGCTTAAAGTCCCTCCCGGAGGACTTGCTCCTTGGATTTTTCCGTCCTAAAAAATTCCATCGACCCCGGCCGGGTTTGAACCCACGACACTCGGGACTAGAGGCAAGGAGCATAACCACTGGTCCACCGCGGCCGATATTCCTGTACTAAGAGTTAAATTATAATTAAGGTAAAAATCTCCCTAGGATCGCCACCTTAAGCAAGATTAATTTTTAATGAGAAAATTAACTTATTTTTAGAAAAAAAAACATGGTATAATGAAAGCTAATATCCAAGAGCATATAAAACAGCACTATGCTTAATTATTGTGATATAGGAATAAATTAAACGTAGGCTCAACTCTGGAAACGCATGTAATTATGCATTACAAGCACATGCAAACTTCTCTCAAAATAACAATGCAGTAAGAATATAAAAACGTCAATTTTCAGTTATATGTAGGCCTATTGTATGGATATGAAATATGGTACCTTACTTTAAGGGGGCATATACAGTAACAATTGTGATACAAATTTAAAAATATTTAATGGCTCAAACCACAGAGTATACATTTCTGCAACCTATTTCAAATGTTCAGTTAAAAATTCCAATTATTATTAGTGATGATACAATTTGTTTGTAATATTTTGCATGGTTAAGAACAAGCATATTGAACTTTAGATAGGCTCTCCTAAAAATGTAATTTTTCAGTGCAAAGAAACACAATATCTCGAGAAGTGTTTGTTGCTCGTATTTCAGCCAAATTTTGCACATTAGACTGTTATAGTCTATAGAGGATGGACGTCAATGATTAGGCCTATATTTAAATGAAAAATGAACAGTTTACTATGGCAGATAGATTTACTGCAAAATGTACAATTTGTTAAAACTACATTTTTAATATTACGCACCTTCAATATGAAGCCAATTGGAATTTTCTTTGAGGTCCAAAAAAGTGTTATAATGTCAGTTTTAAATAAAAAATAGTAATTAGTTTTTATTAACTCAGTTTAGGTGTAATCTTGTTTTTTTGTGGTGCTATGAAACTTTTAATAAAAAAAATTATCCCAGAACATATTTATGGTAGTCACATTGTATTAAATTATTAACTTCATGTAGAATAAGTGTGCAGAATTGATAGAAAATCCATTTGGGAGCAGTGGAGTTTTTTTTTGTAAAAAGTGCATCCAATACTGCACAAGCCCCCGTAAGGGAAAAATAAAGATTAAAAGTATTTGTAAATTAAGCTGTTAAAAATTGTTTGGATCAAAGAGAGGCGAACGAACAGATGATGGAGAAGACTAAACAACAGTGGGCTACGTGATCTTTATGGGAAACCAGATGTATTGTAATAATGATATTTAAGTCTCGTAGATTGCGATTACGAGGGCACGTGGGACGAATGGGGAAAGAAAGAGGGATTGTAAATGTCTTATAGGGAAACCAGAGTGGAAGCACCCGGTAAGTAGACAAATAATGAGGTGAGAGAATGATATTAACTCTGATTTGAAGAAGGTGAATTATACGGGAATAACTGAAAAACATTGGATCAGGTTACGGGTGTGTAGAAAGTATAGCGTCGTAAATTGAAATCAAGTAAATTATTATCTTAGCGTTATAGTAGTAATGAACTACTTGAACATAGATCAAAGGTAACATCTACTGTGTTCGTTTGTATTGGTGAAAATTTTAAATCTTTGAAAAATCAAATTTTAAAAGAAACACAGGCCTAATACATGAAATGTGATTTTTTCTTCTTAAGCCGTTTTCTTCCCTTTACCGTTATTAGGGCGCTCCCTGATGGGAACTTATTAACCACGTTAATTTAGTTACGTCCATTTACCCATAGATGTCAGCGAGTGATAGGAGGGTCGGCCTAGCGCCTCGATGAGACATCTAGTGGATAACCAAGGTATTACTGGATGAGAAATGGTCGATAAATTATGCAGAGAGGCATTTTTATTTAGGATGTGGTTGTTTTACGAGCCTGAAAATCTTCAGACTTAGGATCCATGACTTAAAGTCCCTCTTGGAGAACTTGTTCCATGGATTTTTCCAACCTAAAAAATCCGTCGACTAAGCCGGGTTTGAAACCGCGTCCCTCGGAACTAAATGCATAGAACATAACCACTAGCCCACCGCGGCCGACTTTAAATATGGTTATTAATTATGTTATTGTATCATAGTCAGTGATTTAGACTGCGAATTATTGAAATTCATCTCAGAGAACCGATGATAAAATTATACTCGTAAGTTCGCCATAGCACATGTTCAAATTGAGAACTTAAGTCAAGTTGCAGCTTTTAATAAACGTACATTTAAGTAACACATCGCTATTGGAAATATATACTGTAGCTACAGGATAGCAGCAAACAAAATGAAGTGCTGCGCATGCTTTAGAATTCTATGAGGTAATGCTCCCCTTCTAACCACGTTTTGCTGGGATTTACCCCTGATCACGTGATTTAGTTGTGAGCTTGGGAGGCGTTCAATTGCATCAACGTTATTGTCATTGATTAAAAAGTAGAATTATTGTTTTGTTGGTGATAACCAACTGCAATTGAGGTTATTTGGTTACTGATGCTGATTGGTAGCAAAGAGAAGAAGGCGGAACACTGATCTGGGTAATGAGATAGTAGGCTACAGTCAAGGCATGAATGTATTAGCACTGGATTTCGTTCGATGCCAAGCAATAGGAAGAACTAAGAATAGGATTATAATTACACTGCATGAAAACGTTATTTATTTCGCTGGATTAAATAGCTACTCATGGAGTAGGCCCTAAGGATTAAATCGGACATCACAAATAACTTAATAAGTTCACTCCCTCAATGTAAAGGATATTATGAGTGGATTGAAGAACCGATGTCTAAACCACGATCCCGCTTCTTCAATTTTTAACGTTTTCATAATAACCATAAAAACTGGAATCTAAGGTTGTTAATTTAAAAACAAATGTCTGAATCATGACCAATGATTTCATAACAATTGTGTGGATTTTGAGTTATTTTTATACTTGTTATGTAAACAATAAAAAAATTGGAAAACTGGCCTGGTGGTTTCGACTTCGGTTTTGCAATCCACTCTATAGCAGCGATGTAAAACACGAGCTCCTTGAGACGGTGCGCTCCGATATGCACCAGGAACTCTCCGCTGCACAAGTAACGCTACCTGGCGACTTGGTTCAGTTTCACTCGTCAAACTTAATGATGAACATGGCTACGTTCAGCATGGAGACCTTGCGAGAATCAAGCCTTCGTATATTTTTGGCACTGAATATCTCTCCAAATTTTGAAACGGTTAAATTAGCTAATTCGATGAGAAAACAAGACAAAAACATAAAAATCGCCTTTAAAACTAATAACAAACTCAACAACATCGTATCAAACAAAATTGAAGTAACAAATACACATGAAAATAAAGGCGTTTTCAAACTAAAGTACAAAATTGCGATAAGTTTTACATCGGTAGAACAACAAGAAATTAAGATATACAATATACAAAGATATATACAAAATATACTGAACATTTAAAAAAATATTAATAACGAAGAAAATCAAGTTTTGCCAAACATATACTAGAAACGGGTCATCAGTTCGACAAAATTAATAATACTGTGTCAAAATTACACAGAAAGAATAACAACAACAAGATTAGCATCCTAGAAGACATAGAAATTCTAAAAGAAGCTGAGAATAAAGACTTGCTCAACAAGAACACGCCCGCAGACCTGAACCCGTTATACAACTTATACAACAATATTAGTATTGTAGCCCCACTATGATGGTTGTCAGCGGCTCGTTTTGTTTTCCCGCAGGTGTTATATATAATTAAATACAAAGATGCCGACTACCGCCACTATAATAATTCTGCATGTTAATCATTGTCAAGCATTGTCGCGTGGTACCCGCTTTTATATAAACGGACAACCAGTGAGGCGATAATACCAGTTTAAATGGAGAAGATGAAACATTGTTTTTGAAAGGCCATCATATTTTTAACTGCTTGACGAAGTTTTCAAACAGAACTTTATTTTATTTGAGGACGACTGGCTTATCAGGTACTAATTATATATTTTTTAATATTAAATTAGTAAATGGGAGTAATAGACAAATATTATCGCATTTAGACCATCTTCTAAAATTAGTATGATATTAGATACCATAATCCATTTTGAGTCTCATAGTAGCCAACCTGAGGAAGTTGACTGAAAAGAAAGCCATATATGAGCCAACAGTTGACTATTACAAAGATAAATACCAATTAGATAGTAGAACTGTCACAGGATTGATAATCGGCGCAACAGGTACTATACCAGGATTCTTAGCTAAAATTTGGAATTTCTTAGATTTGGAGAGAGTGTATTTCTAAAATTGTCATCGCTGCTATTAGAGGATCAATTTCAATTTTAAGAAACCATATTTACAAAATTTCTACTTTATAGAATATACTTCAAATAACACTTTGAATGTTTTTAATGAATTTCATCAATTTAGAAAATTGTCTGTATCACTTTGCCCTTGTGGTAATCCTCTAATGAGGAAAGTTTTATATAAAAATATATTAAATAAAAAAATGTCAAGTATCAAGTAAGAATTCCCGGGAATTAGCGCCCTGAAAAGAGGTGATTTATTTTCCTACAGTAGAAATAATAAATATACCCACTTATTTTGTTTTCCAGTACCAAGAAATATTAAATCGTGTTTGTTAAAATGGTGTAGAAACACATGAACATTTTAAACGTATTCTCGTCTTTTGTTTTGTTTGTACGTAGAGGCCCGTTGGTTCTTAATGTTTTTTTTTCAGGCAAATATTAAATATTGCAGATTAAAATATTTTGATGTATTATTTAACACTGTAAACCAGTTAATACTATTCATTAGTAAATGCTTTACTCCTTTTTGTGCGTTGTTTTATATTTCGATTCCTCCTGTTATAATCATTCCTGACAATGGTAGTCTTTCGTACAGGTCCTGCCGGAGAATAGGAAGTAGAATGCTTGCTCCAGAGTTAGTACCGCGCTCCGCACGGATCTTGGAGCTCTGAACTATGACATGCCTGCTCTATAGCTCGGCAGCGAACAAAATTCAATACTAATATGTTCTTACCTTCTACTGTAGAACTCAAACTATTCAGACGGTGCTCTCCTCTACCCCTCCCTCCTCTTCAAGACTTACGAGTCTTAATCCGTGAAGATTATTACTATAAACATTTGTGAAATTCCGTAGCGAATGTAATTTAATCGGACGTTGAAACGGTTTTAATGTGTCTTGTTTTTGTCCTGGATTGATGAACTAGTATGGCTTTGAAAACAAATTAAATTTTTATTTCTCTATTCTGATGACTGATGTTTGTCTACTTGACCTCAAATGAATAAGTTAATTGTAACAACAAGTCCCCAATATTGACGAAACTAATCGCTGTTCGTAAACATAATCTTCTGCCAACTCGATAAAATTCATAACATGTTGTGTGTCTGTTTATATGCATACAACCCTACAAGTGCTAAGGGTTGGTGCTCTCTTGAGGGATTTACTTAACCAAGCTATTATTTCTTACAGATATCAGCGACTGACAAGATGTTATTTACAAGGGAAGGCTCAATTACATTTTATTCAGACGTTCTAATTTAGGCCTGAGGTCTTTTGTGAGCAGAAAAAAAAAACTTTAAAGTCCCTCCCGGAGGACTTGATCTTTGGGTTTTGTCATCCTAAAAAAATCCATCTACCCCGGCCGGGTTTCAATCCACGACCCTCAGGACCAGAGGATAGGAACTTATACCCTAGATCGCCGAAGACGATATTTTCTATATAGAATAGTACAGGTAGACTAATTTATTTACAGTGTGTATCTATTTAATTTACTTTTACATCATTATTTTCACGTTATATATTTTTTTTTTCAATTGTATGAGGGTTCAAAATGAAACCAAGACAACTTTCTTTTCGGGAATTTCCCTTTTCCCTTATCTTTCCTTCCCCTATGTTTGAGTACACATGTGACTCTGAGTGGTATGGGGGTGGAAGTATAGCTACTTTTGGGTCTCCCTTCTGGACAAACAGTAGGGTTAATATGAAATAAAGGCTGGTACCATGGTCCTTCTGGTAGGGATTTGATGCTATGGGCTGACAACACGTACTTCGAGTGATAGAGAGAGAAAAAAAACTATAACTGCTTCGATTCCTAGTGAAAGAGGTAAGCCGGAGAGATCTACCCTAATTGGAGGAAATTTCAGCAACAGAAAACTTCTCTGAAGGAAAATGTGCTGAGAAGGATGAGAACTAGATGACTGAATTTGGAAGATAAATTTGATAGAAACAAGCGGAGACTAAGAGTTGGAAAGCGACCACAATAGTAGAGAGAGAGTCATCTGTTTCCCTGCAAAAAGAAAATAATAATTCAAATTATCTGTACTAGTGCATTCCTTTGCATCTTGTTATCCATTCAATTGATCTGACCGTGACATACTTTGCTGTTTCATTGAAATACTTTTAATCTAACAATGTTTGAAGAGTGGATATAGGAAGTGTGATAACATAAATAATTTATTCCGTTTCCTGTTATGAAACAAATGTCTTATTTTGCAATATTTCAGCTTTGTTCCGATAAAAGGCAGGCGTATTATATTAAGCTGTACTCTTATCATAAGTACGGCTATACGTGTGATGATAACAATATGATTAGAGCAAATGTTGCATTGTGCTAGGAAAGACAATTCCTCAAATTAAATCAAATAATTTACAACAGTACCAAGTCACTTTATTTGTTCAAACTGTTCACCATTTAAACATAATTTATTGTCAATGTTTTAGCAAGTCATTTATTCCTTTATGATACCGAAATAAATAATTTTCGTGGTATCATGACTATATCATACTTTCACCAATTATTATTGTTATTATTTATCTTTTTTTACGTCCGAGCCATTCTAGATTACGACCATATTATATCATGCTTTTTTGATATGTTTATCCCATAATATTCCATTCAGGACAGATATTACATATTTTCCTGAGTTTATCTTTGATCTTATTTCCTTTTCCTGCTTCGCATCTTCTGTAATTTTTACTCCCAGATATTTGAAGGACTGGGAAATAGAGGAAGAAATGTGTTATATAATATATAATAATATAATATATAATAATATAATAATTATATAATAGAGACGAATGGAGAAAAATTATAAAGCGAAATTGAAGACAAATTATTGGTGCCGATATATTTCAATAAAATACATTTTCTTATAAAACAACATATAATTTATTTTATATATTTAGCGGGTTCATAATTTCACAACATCTTCCTGTGCCCAATTAATCTACTGTCATTCTCCCCTACATCTGTCATTCCAATCTGCAAACTCGAATCTTTTTTCACTCATGCTGCTCAGAACACCATCAATCAATATAAGTTTTGGTCGTCGTCTTTTTCAAATAGGTGGCAGCCATTTTAATGTTCTACATATCACATAACATGTAAATACATTCAATCTAACAATTGAAAATTAATATAAGTTATACACAAATAAACATAATTAACATAAAATATATCAATCCTATTACATAAATGTTACTGAACCTCGTTTAGTTACTTAATTTAATTAATATAATTGTTTCATTTAATTAACTTAACTCTTTATAAAGGCGATGATCGTTCTATGCTTCGTTTAATATTCAATTATTTTCTTGAAATTTCAATATAAATGAAATACTTCCTACCCTTCATATCAACACCCACTTTAACTATTAAATAATTTATTCCAGTTCTTTTCTTACTTCCAATCAGTTCTCAGAGAATGGTTTTATATCAAGTAATTTAGACTCGCGTAAAACTAAATATATGGTCACACATATAAATACATTATATAATGGAAATGGATAACTAATGACAAATGAGGTAAATTTTGAAGAAGTGAATGGATTCAAATACCTAAGAACAATAATTACAAATATGAATGGGATGTACGTACAAAGAAATTAAACATGGACTCAGTTCTTGAAATGCTTGCTATTGTGCATTACAGGGAATCTTGACGTCCCAACGCCTTTAGAAAAAATTAACTGATAATATGCAAAACTGTTATTCTACCAGTTAGGCCTATATGGGTGCGAAACATGGACTCTTACTTTAAGGGAGGATAGGAGCTTACAAATATGCTATTTGAGAATAAAGTTCTTAGCATTTTTTTGTCCCGCGCCGTAGCCGAGCGGTTAAGGTAGGAAGCCTTGGCGCAGAGCTACGGGACTTGCGCTGGTTCGAGTCTCCATGGGGGAAGAAATTTTCTCATGGTATTTCGGCCAGTATGGGACCGGTGCCCACCCAGCATCGTGAGGCAATTGGGTAGCTACAATAAGTAGCGGCTCCAGGTTGAGGAACCAGCTATAACGGCTGGGGGACTCGACATGCTAACCACATGTCACCCCTACACTGGCTGTTGATCATCTACCTCTGTGATTGACACATGTGGATGTGAAGGGCCAGCAGCCGGCTGGTAAAAGGGCAACCGCTGAAAAGTGGAAAGACCCTCAATCGGAGCATTTTTTTTTGGACCAAAGAGAGATGAACAGAGAGGTAAATGGATTAGACTAGGCCATATATAACAGTGAGCTACGTGGTCTTTATAGGAAGCCAAATATAAGAACAATTAAATATCGTAGCCTGCTATGGGCAAGACATGTGGCACGAATGGGGAATGAAAGAGGTGCATGGAATCTTATTCTAGGAAAACCAGAGGGAAAACGCCGCGTTTTTAGACCAAGAATGATGTGGGAGAATAACGTTAAACATGATTTGAGGGAAGTAGATTATGCAGGGGATCATTGGAAAACATTAGCTCAGCGTAGGAATGTATGAGGAGCTTATGTCCCTACTTACCTGGCGTCCAGATTTGAGAAGTTATCCTCTTACCACAATATTGACACTAGGTCACAAGATAGCAGTCTTCTGACAATTCCTCTTCATAGCACTTCCTCCTATTCTACTTCCTTCACAGTAGCCTCTGCCCGCTCCTGGAATCTCCTTCCTCAAGATATCAGGGGTTGCCGCACACTTGGTACCTTTAAGTCACGCTTATACAGTTACCTGTTGTCTAATAATTAATTTTTCTCTATTTATTTAATTTTATACTATGTCATTAATCTTTTCCTCGTTTTTTTATATATCTTGTACATATTATATATTTAATTCGTTAAATTTAGAGTAAATCAAAATACATTATAAATATTAATTGTATTGTATTCATAACTTGTAATCGTTTATATATATATATATATATATATATATATATATTATTGTAATTTAGATTTAAGACTATTTTTTTGTTTGTAATTTTTTAAACCTGGTTGAGTGGTAGACAAGGCCTTAAGGCCTTAACTCTGCCAGGTAAAATAAAGCTATTATTATTATTATTATTATTATTATTATTATTATTATTATTATTATTATTATGTCCGCCTGCCACGAACCTAGGGGTTGGATAGTGCCAGTGAGTGAGTTTCTAATTTATTATTCTAGTTCAAAACATACTGGTAACTATTTTTTTATTTAGGAAATGGTTTCTCATCATTACCCTCAAGAAATCCGCCTTATCCAGTTGTAGCGTCCCGACAAATCTCATTTTTAATCTTCTATAATACTACTTTATTCTTGGCCAAATAAAAATTAATATCTGAAGTGTTAGAATGGGCAACTCGCCGAACAAAATGTTGAGACACAAAGTCAACATTGTTCCTCAATGGCCAGGAAGTATTCACAACATTTATTTGGTCCCAAGCCATATATAATTGGGCCGAAAACTAATGTTTATAGCTTTTGCCACCCCTGTATCTGTATCATTTAATAAAAGTCAAAATTGAGTTTTTCTGTTAGGAAGGGGTTTTGAACCAGAAGGCTTTATTAATATTTTAGGATTTTCTACTCTGTATTTTCACTAAGTTGGCATTCCATTGTTCCCATATTTCTCATAATGTTTTGACTCAATTCTGAAGAGTCACTATTCTTTTTTTCCTGTGTTCCTGTTCCATGCAAGTGTGGAATAACATCACTACATAATGATACTAATATATAAAAATACCATTATAAAACAGTACTACAATATACCAATTCAACAATTTATCTATTGGAAAAGCATGAATTTCTTCCACAGTTGTTATTTTCAGTATGTCGACATCTTGCGGTTTCCGGGAATAAACATTTTCCTTCAAATAACCACACACCATACAGACGTATTTCTGATACACCTGTACGCTATTAATGTTGAGAGATTATTTGTCATGTAATAATAATAATAATAATAATAATAATAATAATAATAATAATAATAATAATAATAATAATAATAATAACAATAATAATACTATTATTTTATTTATTCGGGTAGAGTTAAAGTTATAAGGCCTTCTCTTGTACTCAACCAGCACAAATATACGAATACATATTTACAGTATAAATTGTACATACAATATGATAATTGTAATATAGTAAAGTAAAGTGATCCCACAACAGGCCCGGAGGCCTTGGGGTAGTAGGAGGCTAAGGCTCCCACTTTTTCTAGACAATCGGCACTTTATGTCAGCCGAGTTGTCAGCCCTGCGTGACGGCCGCCTTTACCTCCAGAACAAGCGTCTGGTACTCATTTCCGTTAGAGGCTGAGTCGACCCCACGGCCATGGTGCCGCCAGAGGGTTTGGGTCAGTTTAAAAATCCTGACCCCAACGGGACTTGAACCCTCGACCCTCCGGCTTGTAGCTCAGTGCCTTAACCACTACGCTACGGCGTGCAGGATGTAAATTATTAAAAATAATAAGTAGGCCTACAGTGATCCCACTACAGGCCAAAGGATGCCCTTGGAGTACTAGGAAGTAAAGGTTTCCACCTTTTAGACAATCGATACGAGATGTTAGCCGGGTTTCCTGCCCAGTGTGACGGCCGCCTCCACCCCTAGTAGTCATTTGTTAGAGGCTCGATAGACTTCAGGGCCATGGTACCGCCGGAAGGTCGACCTGGGGACGAATAGACGGCGACAGCTGTAACAATCCGTGATGAAGGAGAAAATATATTTTGCACCTCCAGATTCGATTATGCTGATTGGGTAGTAATTAAGTAAAATGTTAAAATATATACCTAGCAGGATGTCCTCAAATAAGTTAAACAATAAAAAAAAGAACTGTAGGCGTTTCGGAAACCGGTTTCCATCTTCAGCAGAAGGATATGAGTTACTAAACTCTTGTTGTTTGCGACGGTTCTGACATCAGTGACCTTGACCTGAAATACTATTTATTAAAATTTTCAGAAAATTAACCCTAAAAAGACCTTCAATACACGGCAGTATACAAACCATAAAATTAAGTAATGTTCAACGTGGATTATCGATTACGGGACAGACTCCTCTAAATTGACTAAGACACCGCCAAATTATTTAAGTTTGAAGATCATAACTATTACTTCTCAACTATAACTCATTTTAATTCATAAATAATAGAGTATCTAATCCTAGTCTATGTATAACTGTAGGCTTTCACGGCCGGCGTCTTGATCCCTATTAGGTTCGTCTTCCGGGCATATAGGCCGTGGTCCAGTCGTTTTTCCACTCGACGTTTCGTCTACTGCTGCGGTAGACATCTTCAGGAGATACTGCGTGCTCTCTGTGAACTCCTCAACAGTCTGCAGCCGACTGTTGAGGAGTTCACAGAGAGCACGCAGTATCTCCTGAAGATGTCTACCGCAGCAGTAGACGAAACGTCGAGTGGAAAAACGACTGGACCACGGCCTATATGCCCGGAAGACGAACCTAATAGGGATAATCCTAGTCTGTTAATTAGATTTCATAGCTTCATCATAAAATTTAATAGTGGCAAGTTAAAATTTAAATTTCACATTGATAAACTATTAGCAGTTTATAACAACTAACTACTAACCAAAAATGTTTACTCTCATTCTATGTATAACAGCGACTGCTGGCACATATTTATCAATTTCAAGAAAGTAACTAACTCTAAATTACATTAATCATTAATACTTCCAGCGTCGTCAATAGTTCCTGCTTGGCTGGGTCGTAATGCTATTAAATTATATTAAAATAAATGTTACGAATTTTATATTAAAATATAATAAAAAATATTTATTTATTTATTTCCGGGTGGCGAAAAAAAGCGGAGCACTTAGGACCTATGACCTGCCGGTTGTCAGTTGATAACCGTTGGACTACAGCATGCTCAAAACAGTGTGTTTCACGTCAAACAGAAACAAATAATGTAAAAACTAAGTTTTAAATTTTAAATTATGTTTAAATTCTTCCGATGATATTTAAGCATAGTATAAAATAAATAGGGATATGTAATATATGACATTGTAGGCTTATTGGTTAGTTTTGCACCTTCATTGAGGATTGGATAAAGTAAAACGTTTAAGAATTAACCAAACATAATTTGTGAATATAGTATTTCAAGACCCTATTAACATATCGACAATATTAACAATTGTACAAAATATAAGTTTTCAAAAAAATTAGCTCAGGGGTTTTCGAAATGTGTCTCCTTGGAGAGGCGTCGAAGTTTTCCAGGGGAGGAGTGAAAGCGTTGTAAAAAAGTCCTGAAATGTATTGGTATAGGGCCTATACTGTATTATAAATAAACATTTTATATTTAAACATATGTGCCTTACACTTCATTCTGCACAAATACACTTTTGCAGAAATAACTAAGTACGTTTCTTAATTGCTACAAGTTATATAAAAAGTGTAATTATATTTATTATATTAAATTCATACTGTTAATATGAAAATCTTAATTTTCACAATTAACTGACACGGACTAATAATATAAAAAAACGAGTAGATGAGCTGTAACAGTAACATGTTTTCATCAATGATTAATAATAATTGAACGTATTTTGTTTCAGAGAAACATTTTTTTTAAATATTTCACTTTTGGCAGAGGAAGTGCGTTCAGATTTTGGCGGCTGAGGTGGGAGAAGTTGACTAAATAAATACATCCAAGAGCGGCCTGAGATATTTTATTATACAGATCAGGGCTTACATGAACTTACACAAATGTGACGTCACTCTTCGCCACTGCATATACTGTATGTCATGTGGTGCAGATTGGCAGAACACATACCCTCGTAATTGATTATTTTACTGTTATCGTCGTGCATATCATGGAGAGTTTTGGTGTGATTAAAAGTCAAAAGGGGAAATATGTTTAAGGATTTATATTTGTCGGAAAGATAAAATAAGATACACAGAAATACGACGCCTTAAGGAAGTGGAAGATGAAAGTGTCGTCACAATTTAAAGGAAAGGACTACAATGATACGGACATGTACGTAGAATGGGAGAAGGACGAATACCCACAATAATAGGAAATAAAGAGTAGAAGAGGAAGAGGTCGACCTACTACTACCTCAATATAGAATGTGCATATGTCAATGGAAACATTTGATGTAGTGAGGATGATGTACAAGATAGAGACAGATGGCGTTACATCATAAACACTAAACAGTGTAGAGTTCTCAAAAGTAATATCTAACTTTGCGTATTTTAGATATCAATATTGTACCTATTTTATATTTTGATATTGTTCGAATGGAGACAAGCCTCTGCATTGAGGAGAATTCTCATCAAATAAAATAAATAATACAGTAAAACCTGTCTATGAAGGAACATGACGGTCCCTTAAAAATATTTCCGTCTTGGCAGTTTTCTTCTATAAAGAACCCTTTATAGAAGGGAAACTGCCAAGACGGAAATACAAGCTTGAATTTTCTCACGCAGTGTAAGGGTTTTACATGCACGCTTTAAAGACATAACGTATTGGACTGAAATATAGACAAAATAGTGTATGTAACAGAGCACAGTTTGCACGGCAATACAAAACAACTATATTACACAAAAACCAGAAGGAACACAACTACAGGAGGACTGAAGAGTTTCCCAACTCCCACGCAGGTTACGTAAGCAGGCTAGGAAAAGCGACGGATTCGCCGCTGTCACATATAAGTAATACAATGGCAACATAAGAAGGTAAAACGATATAATGCAGTAGCGTCATATGCAGAATTTTCATGTGTGGTCATTAATACAGTAATTAGAACGTGCTTAAGAAAAATGTTCCGTCTTACTGGGGTACAAATTATATTGGTACTTTAAAAACCATTCCGATTCCGCGTTATGAAGGTTTCCGGCTTATACAGGCCGATTTTACATATAAAATAGTAGCTACCGTTCTGGAGATTTCTTTCCGTCTCTACAGGCTTCCTTCTTATAAATGTTCCGACTATGATAGGTTTCACTGTATTCGTCGGTCTTAAACATAAAAATCTAAGAAAAACTGACCTTAACCTTTTATAAAATATAAAATGTAACACATTTTGTCGACAGTAATCTTAAAAAGCTAAAACAAATAAATGACCCTAGCCTTAACATTTTATGAGTTGTATATACTTATACCTAATAATGCATTTTTCGTATCGTTACAGACAGATTAAAGTCTGCAAATTGGAAAGGAAATCATTGTTTGTATTTATAGCATAGTTCAAGTAATCGCGGGCCGCACGTCGACAATCATTCAAAATTCCTCGACGAGCGACTAAAACGTTCTTGGCCGCATATGAACTAATCGATTTTGGGCCGCACATGCCCTTTTACGCGGGTGATGGGAGCAGCAACAATTAAAAAAAAGTTTGAAAACCCTGCATTAGTTCGAAAAAGTTGGGCTTCTTACAATCCATAATAAGCTTCTGAGTCACACCATCCCATTACACCATTACTACAGGAGCAATATTGTTGTCAGATATAAACATCTTGGAAAATAACTATCTTTTTTTGTTGTTGAAACATTGGTTCCCTTTCTCAAATTGCTTGTTTTCAACTTTCTTATTACCAGAAAAAAAACAACAGTTCGCTTTAATTCATTTACACCTTACACTTCCTTCCAGCCAGTGGTGTGTGTGCCTTGAATATTTAGTGCTGTTGATTTCGTTTTAGCGACAGATGTGAATTACATTTCCTCTCGCTTGTTTTCAAACTTCTTTACTTATGCATGCCTAGTTACCTGGCGTTCACATTTAAGGAGTTGTCTTCTCACCACAATTTGACACTAGGTCGCAAATTAAACTGTTTCCTTCTTTTGTTGACTTCTACTTCTTTCACTGTAGACACTTACCGCTCCTAGAATTCAGTATCTTCAGATATCGAGGCAGCTTTAAGCCAAGTTCATGCGATTACTTCTTTGACTATTTAACTCATGCCCCAAATGGGAGTCAATGACCAATCACGTTTCAATGATTTCTGTATTACAACCAATCAGAGACGTGTTTCACGAAATAATTATCAACGTTAGGATTATCATATATTAAGCAAAGCTCCTCCTTTTTAATATTCTGAACAGGTCTGACCGTTATTTTGCAGTGACTGAGCCTATAACAAATACGGCTACCAGATTGTATATAATAGTGCTTACATGTCAACATTTGTAGCAATTGATTATACCACCAAAAAAAGAAACCACTGTTTGCACTTTCTTAAATGTATACGACATCAAAAATGAATTAATATACAGATTGATGTGTTTCATTTTTTCTCCACTAGAGAGCATTCTTACAATATTGCGTTCCTTTGGCAATAAATAGTATGATCTGGTTGCAGTGATAAACAAAAGAAGCAGTAGAAGCGTAGGCTACCTATCGTTTCTCATTAGTTTTCAAACATCACCGTTTACTTTAAATATAAAAATATTTTTAAATAACTGTAGTTAAATAATGATTTGTGAGTAAACAGCTTTATTTTATTCGTTAAATAGTCCTAACAAATGCCACTCTTGATTTCCAAATTCTCTAGATAAATTCACTCCTCACTTCGTGAGTCGTGAATTTATCGATAATTTGGAAATCACTCGTGGCATTACTTATGATAATTCATTTTCCTCTATCAAATAGTGATAGTTCGAGTCCCCATGGGGGAAGACATTTTTTAAATGGAATTTCGACTAATTTGAGATCGGTGCCCACCAAGCTTCACGAGAAATGTACCTACAATAATTAGCGGCTCCAGATTGAGGAAACTAGCTATAACTTACGTGTGGGGGACCCGACATGCTGACAACATGTGTCGCTACTATACTGTTTGACCACCTATGTGAATATGATGTGTAAAATCTCATAATTAAACAAGTTTGAGTTACCATCATCATCTTCTTAAGGCACGACAACTTCAAAAGTGAGAGTTTTGGCCTTCTCAACAATCCTTCTCCATGCCAATCTGTCTCTTGCTATATTCAAATTAGTCACTTTCATTTTCCTTAGATCGTTCATTGTGTCATCCTCCCATCTGATCTTCGGTCTTCCAACAGCTCTGCCTCCTGTAGGTTTCCATTTGTAGAGTTTTTTGACCAGTCTTTGATCATCCATTCTTATCAAATGTCCCAGCCAACCAATTCTGAGAGATCTTATTTGGTTTTCTATATTCTGATTTTTTATTAATTTGTTTAGTTCGTTATTTGTTTTGATTCTCCAACAATTATCAGTTCCTCTATTTGGTCCAAATATCTTCTTAATTTTTTTTTTCAAAAATTAGTAATTTCTGTTTTATTGTTTCTTTTAGAACCCAAGTTTCAAAAGGATATCTAACCACTGGCCTAATAAGTGTTTTGTATAACCTTATTTTTGCAGTTTTTTATATTAATTTGCTTTTCTATTTGCAAAATAAGCTTTATTCCTATTTACCAATCTTTCCTTAATTTCCTTTTCTAATGTATATGTCCATTTCCTTTGGTACCTAAGTATTTAAATGATTCTACTGTATTAATTTGCATGTCATCAATTTGCAGATTTTCCGATTTTCTATTGTGATTACTACATTTGAAATATTTTGTTTTCTCTTGATTTATTATTAGACCAATTTGTTTTATATTCCTCTTTCAATTTTGTGCAGGTTTCGCATAATGCATGCTTGGTTCTTGCTGTAATCAGTATGTCATCTGCATAAGCTATACACTGTTTGAGTTTAGTTGTAATATTTCCCCTTAATTCCATTTTCTTAAATATATAATCAACGATTAAGCCGAATAAGGTAGCTGAGAGGGGGTCTCCTTTTTTGACTCCTGATTTAATACTGAAACTTTCACTTAGTTTATTGTTGATTTTTACTTGTTAACCGCAGTCCACCATGACCGAGAGCAAGCAAGTAAATAAATAAAGAATAAAAATATATCCTTAACGTTACAGGGACGCTGAGTTTGTGGCAGAGTGTTAAGATTATATATTATACGTGCTGCGGGTAGTCTACATCCATAATACCTGTATTTGTGACGTATCATTCGAACCGAGAACGAATCACGGCTCAACGATTTCCATCGCGATATTAAGATGTGGAGGAGCAAAGCCGTGGAAAAACTCACATTCCTCACTTGGTAGCGAATCTCCTCTTTTTTATAAATGTATGGATTTATAGCAGAGTTTCCTCAAATGCTCGTAATTCAGAATATTGTTTGATTTCTGAAACCCTTTCCAACAACTCGCCACGGGCGTTGTCTAAAGTTTTTACAGAAAAAAATATTAATATTTATTTTCACGGTCCTATGGATTCCATTCGTGCTAACGTTTGTATTTGCTTTCATGTTTCGCTTTGTCTATGTGATTAAAATTACAAATTTTAATCCACCTTCTCTGCTCTGCCTTCCACTCCCACCCAGCGTCAATCTCCGTCCTACTGGAGGAAACGAATTTACATTCGTGAAACATATATTGTCCAGTAGACAAGGTGACCCACAATTTCCTTAACTACTGCCACTTACATTTCTTACAACTTTATCTTTTATTTCCAACTCTAACTTAAAATATTCACTTCCAAAAATCTTCATCTTTTAATATTTGAAGCTGTTGCTTACATTGCTTATCTGCTACTTACGCTCCCTTCATTATTTCTATGACACTAGGGTAAAAGTACATAAGTCCGACTTAGTGATTTTATTTGTGGATTAATGTGTCAAAAATAGAGCATCCCCCCCGGTTCTATTATAGGGTGAAACTTTTAAGTCATAGCTCATTTCTTATGTTAGATATCCCTTGTTCAGAATATTACAATCTTCGATTTATTATTAACTAGCTAATATGCGGCGTGCGCTGCTACGCATAAATAAACGAAAATTAACATGATTTTATGTTTAGTGAATAGGTAAAAGGAAAAATAATTATAAATTTATATTCTTTAGATACCCCGTGCTGATTACCCGGCGTTTCCCGGGAATCTACTTATCCCGATTTACTTGACATAAATAAGCTGAAATACAAAAATTAATGTGTTTTATGTTTACTTAAATAAGTAAGGGGAAACATTAATATCGTAATTATTTTTAGATACACCGTGCTCATTACCCGGCGTTGTCCGGTAATCTACTTATCCCGATCTTCTTGGCATAAATGAGCCAAAAGACAAAAATTAATGTACTTCTTATAATTAGTTGATTAAGTACGATGAAAAATAATTATAAATCTATATCGTGATTATTTTAAGATTCCGTGCTGATTCCCGGTGTTGTGATGGAATCTACTTATCTCGATCTTCTTGGATAAATGAGCTGAAAGACAAAATTCGTTATTGTGAGTTATCCGTAAAAGAATACCCGCCATGTGCTCGCACAGGAATCTACGTACTTGTCTCGATCTTCTTGGCATCAATTAAAGACATAAATAGTTATTGTGAGTTATCCGTAAGAGATAAACATATGCAGTCGCGAACTTTTTTGTAGAGCATTTTGAGATATTAAATTCTGTATACATTAATTTTGTGTATGTGTTATAGTTTATGCAGCGTAAGCCATTTAAGCGTTCAAAGAGCTATTTTCTTCACATTTTCCACTACAAAGGGCGATTTTTAAGGGTCTAGGAGTTGAGTACCACAACTCTTTTATAGCCTATGTTCATCCCGGGAATCTCCTGAACATTTTGCAAAAATCTCCATCACAATCGGATCAACGGTATGGCCGCGCATAAAGTACGAACAAACAGACAAACAAACAAACAAACAAACATTCATTTCATGTAGGCTATGTTAGATATTTGATTAATTATTTAATAAACTCCATTGGAAACTTATGTTTTCAGAATTAGGTTTGTTTACCCTGTAGCCACAGCCACATAGCTTATTTACCAGGCGTTTACCCGGTATTTATTTATCCCACCCTTCTTGTCATTATTCAGCTTAGTGACTTATCAACTCAATAGGGCTGCAATTGAACTTAAGGACATTGGAAGTTTCACTGTTCGTCTCAGCGACCTAGAAAACTATGAATTCATCACTAATATCGGTTGAGTCAGCCTGCAGCAGACATGAGTACCATATGTACGTTACGGGCGTAAAGGCGGACGTCACGCAGGGTTGATAAATGTGCTGACATCTCGTTCCAATTGTCTATAATGTCCTGCTATCTCAAAGACCTCCTAAGACCTGTAATGGAATTATTTTTAGTATTAAATAGGCCTACTGCTAACATAAAAATGCGCTTAAAATCAATGTAGCAGTACTAAATAAACGGTCCTGCCCCGTAGCGGAGTGGTTTGGCAAGATGCCTTGGCGCAGAGTTACGGGACTTGCGCTGGTTCGAGTCTGCATGGAGAAGAAAGTTCCTAGCATCGTGAGGAATTTGCGTAGCTACAATAAGTAGCGGCACCAGTTGAGGAAACCAGCTATAACGGCTGGTATGAGACCATATGATATTATATAATTAGTTATTTAATAAACTATCATTTATTCACACGTGTGTTTATGTACCATTATAGTACTGTATTACTAAAATTGCGTCTATTTAGTAAAAAAAACACCATGGCGCGTCAGACCCAGAAGGCCTACCAGCCGGCTGCTGGCCTCACATCTACAATAGTTAATCATAGAGGTTGACGATCATCCAGCCAGTGAAGGGATGACATGTGGTCACCATGTGGGTCCCCCAGCCGTTATAGCTTTTCTCCTCGACTGGAATCACTACTTATTCTAGCTATCCAAATGCCTCACGATGATGGGTGGGTACCGGTCTTATTCTGCCAAAATTTCATGTGAAAATTTCTTCCCCATGGAGACTCGAACCAGCGCAAGTCCCGTAGCTCTGCGCGAAGCCATCTTTCCTTTACCGCTAGTCTATAGTATACTTTTGGAGGAGGTGAATATATTTTAATACTATCAGAATTATTAGTTTATTGTACTGTAGAGGCTATAAAATGTTGACAATTTTTTTTCATAGAGGCTACCTTTATATGGGAATCGAAATGCTATTTGGAAAGTGAAATTTTTAGTAATAATGTTTTCCGAAGTAATGACACGAAACTTGCTGATTTTATTTAAATACTCAGTAACATTTTAAATAAAGAAACATACAGTAATTCTGCCGAGAACAGGTCTTTTACTGCAATCATAGCATTTCCAAGCTACGCTTTGCAGCTTTACTAGGGAATTATAGGTGTGGTAGCTTCCCGTTGCTTTCCACAATATATATATATATATATATATATATATATATATATAATATGAGATCTATCGGTTTGTTCTAGCCTACTATAGAGATTTGTGAAAAAAGTTGTCAATTCTTGCTGCAATGATTCTAAGCTTTTCCTGAAAAATAAAATTTTACAATTAATATTTTTAGGAAGTAATTGGGTGAAACAGAAATGAGGCGCAGAAATGAATTAAACATATACTCAATTCTCGAAATTAATGATACAGCTCATTACAGGAACTTTTGTCATACCAACTTCTCTCACAAAGACGTGAAAGTAAACATATAAAAAAATCACTTGTCAAGCTATATGAATGTGAAACATTGTGTCTTACTTTAAGGGACAAGAAAGGGTACGAGTAATTGATAATGAAGTTCGTAGGAACTTTATGGACCAAATAGAGACGGACAGATACTGAGCTACATGATATTTATATATTTATAATATAAAAATAGAATACACCTGAGTTCTCAGTCTTCCTCAACTTTGGATGTGGGGTGTGGAGTACTTTTGAGGCATATGCTTCATCTTCTCACAAACAACCAGTACCGATTTACATGTGAAGATGAAGCATATGCCTCGAAAGTACTTCACACCCCTCATCCAAAGTTGAGGAAGATCTCAGATATTCTATTTGTATATTATAAATATTACATAGTAACCTCAACGGTGTTTCGCCATGAATTTAAAAAGTATCGCTACATTATATTATGGGAAATCAGTTGTAATAAAATCAATTAAGTCTCATACACTACGATGGGTAGGACATGTGTCACGAATGTGGAGTGAAAGAAGGGGATAGAAACTACTTGTCGGAACACCAGAGGAAATCGCCCAGTAGGTTTGCCAATTTGAGGTGGAAGCAACCATGATTTGAGCAAGCTGAATTTTACATGGAATGATTGAAAACATTAGCTCTGGATAGGGATGTTTATATAGCCAATGTCCGCGTGGTCATAAACCTACGGGTTCGACAGTGTCGGTGAATTAGTTATGATGTGAATAAAAATCTTTAAAATACCATCGAAACTATTAGTTTGTTGTACTATGTACACTTCAGAAATGTTGTCAATTTTGGTTGTAAACAGTGTAGGCACTTGGGAAAGGAAGTGCTCATTGGAAAGTGAAATTTTAGTTTTCTTTTTTTTTTTTTAATATTGTGATGGAACGATCTTCTTGGCCTTATATGAATATTCTCTTATTCTTGTAAATTTTTAAATAAGATGTTTAATGGCGCAATATCAAATAATATATTTTAGATGTTTAGGTAACCAGATGTCTGCAACAAGGGTTTAATAGGCCTATGCTTCCATGTTATTCAAAATATACTTAAAAAGGTCCCGAGTAATCTGGAAGAGAGATTGTTCTGGAATGAGTCCACTTATTGGTGAAGAAAACGTGTACACATTGCTGTTTGGCGGATGACCAAGTAATTATAATTTAAGAATATGATGATGCAGATTATATGTTTAGAGAATTGATTGAAGAGTATGATTAATGTGGATTAAAAATTAATTTAGAAAATAAATTCTACAATGGATGGGGCGAAAACATAAGAGAATTATTTTTGCAAGGTGGAAATGCACATTAAAGGCTGCAATGAATTTCAATACTTAGACATAAAAGTTAATAAAAATTCTACGCAAGAATATCACACTATACATAAAGTAAATAAATAAATATCGGCAATAACAATGTTCAATGGAATATCATGGAACAAGAATATCTTATATATATATATATATATATATGTGTGTGTGTGTGTTATATTGCAGATTTTCGCGGATATAAGTATGATTAAGAAAGTTTTCTGGGGTTTTCCGCGTTATGGATTCAAGTTCGTCCTCTCGCCACTGATTCCGACGTTTCGGCATGATTATCAATGAATGATAAGTTCGAGTCACAGGTTTAGGTCTCATATAATTAAACACTTAGAATTTTCGCTATGGTCCGTTTCCGAAGCCGTACACCCATCCAATGTTTCGTTCTTATGTAGTTTTCAACTGAAGGTGTTTAACTACATAATAACTAAACATTGGATGGATGTACGGCTTCGGAAACGGACCGCAGCGAAAACTCTATGTGTTTAATTATATAAGACTAAACCTGTGACTCGAACTTATCATTCCTTGATAATGGCATGTGGGATCATACCGAAACGTCGGAATCAATGATCAGAGGCCAACCTTGTATCCATGACGCGGAAAACCCAAGGAAAATTTCTTATATATATAAATCACTCTGTAGTCCATATACAACAGAAATCTGCTATCTAAATAAAATATCGAGGTAAAATTATTAGCATCTATAAATTGATTTCTTACTACGTTCAGAAACATGTTCTAAACTGCACAGAATAACATGTGAATACATAAAATTTAATTCTGGAGTTTGTAAAATGCAGACAATTGCGGTGGTAAAAACATATAAAACGAATGGATGATCAAAGGTTATCAAGAAAAGTTTTGATTGAATTCCAGAGGGAAGAAGACGTAGAGGTAGACAAAGAAAAAGACTTGGCTCCAGGACATAAAGAAAGAGATGAATGAAAATGGTTGCAAGACTAGGAGTGGGAAGATAGAGAGATTCGGAGGAAAAAGATAAGAGTGTAATATTGGTCATCATCATCATCAACAATCACGGATTAAGTCCATGTGGCTTGTTCCAGTCTCATAGATTCGCATTCAAAAAGTTGAATCCATCTATTTTTTCGGTCTACCAACATTCCTGTCTCCTTTTGGTTTGTAACTAAGTCTAATTTTTGGTTCATCTCTCATTATTTGAACATGTTCTTTCCAGTTTTTTCTAGACTTATTTTATCTAGACTTAAAATGGCAATCCCCTCGTACATCTCACTCTGACGAACGCCAGTAGCGTACCCAGAAGAAATAGTATCATTATGATGATTATTATTACTGAAAGTCTCATAGATAATGGCAATATTAATAATGAACTAATAAAATATGACTCTATTCAACTATAACAACGTCTCCTAGATTTGTGAATATATGCTGGAAGACTGGTCATAGCATATCCCAGAAAAATGGAAGATGGCCAAAATATATCCTATTTGTATAAAAGGAGATTGTCATAACTGTGAAAAGTATTATTATTATTATTATTATTATTATTGTTGTTATTATTATTATTGTTATTATTATTATTATTCACGGTTTAGGCTTATTTACTAGCCTGTTCCAGCTCCAAATTGCTGCTCTTTCCATCTTTTTCTTGGTCTTCCCAAACTACTCGTGGTGAATAGTTGTATGCTGCTTTTGGTACTCTATTCTCAGTCATCCTTGCTAAGCGTTCTTTCCAGTTTGTTCTGTATTTCTCTATTGTTGAGTTTAATTCCTCTATTTTTAGTTGTTGTCTTATTTCTGTGTTCTGTGAAAATTATAGAGGCATAAATGTCTTGGGCACCTGTTCTAAAATCCATTATAGCATTGGATATAGGAGAATTTGATATAATAATAATAATCATCATCATCATCACGAACAAATCAGTTTTAGGCCATGTGGTCTGTGACGGTAAATCTAATGAAGATGGTCTTGACCTTTCCACCGATGTTTTGGTCTTCCTAGGTCCCTTTGTCCAGTTGGAGTATATTGGAATTCCAATTTTGGAAGTCTATTTGTTTCCATTAATTTGACAATACATTGTAAACTTGTTGATGATGATGATTATAGCAGAACTATCAGTTTGTTGTAGAGCTTGAACTAAGCTGCTTGTAATTAACATTTCTTTTCTGGAATATAACACGTGTGTGTGTCGTGTTACGTGATTTATTTCTGCAGTTCTTCCGGTGTGCTTTTGATATTTCCGTTATGTTTTTCTCTTTGATAGCATAAAGGTGGTGTGAGTAATGAGGGGTTGGGGGTGCTTCAACATTCCTCCTGGCTGAACTCTACTCGTCATAATGTCATCACCAAAAAAATTCTCTCTGAAGAGACAAAACTACCCACATCAACTTTTTTTCCCTATCTAGATACCATTTCACATTTTTCGTGAGCAGTGTGGTACGTAACTTATTTTGTTTACTGAGGTTTCCTCTGTCTTTTTTTATTTTAATGTGTGTTTCGCCGTGCGTGTTCTTTTTAATGTGATGTGGGAAAAGTTTTTTTTTCTATATGCGAATTTAGTTATGCGTAGCATGACGGGAGTGACGTCATCTTTTGACTGTTCATATCCTAACGCCCACCAGAGGGCAGGTTGTTGGTGTTGTTAACAACTTCATTGTTACGCCGTGTCTTTGTAAGTGACGTTTTCTTCTTTGCATTGAATAACACAATTATAAGTCATAGCACTGTGAACACGTGTGGCCCTCATGCATCTATGAACTTTACGAAATGTGAATTTTAAAACAACGCTTTTCTGCTGAAGTGTATGCCCACACATTCCTGGAAAACAAAGTTGTACAGAAATTATTTTAATTTCAAAAGTTTTACTGTGTGTGTCTCAGACCTCTTGGGTCAAATTAATACAGATGGTAAATTAATTCAAACTGAGGATTTTTCGCAAATTCACACTTCTAACTTCTATGAGATCTTGAAACAAAATTAACTATTCATTTAGTGTTTAGAAATACTATATATTCATTGAAGCCACGGAATATCATGTTGTGCTATGTGCCTACACTTAACAATCAACACTCTAGACGGGTCCTATTCTGAAGAGGGCAAGACAAAACACCATACAACTATCAGCAATCAAGATGGAACATCCTAGATGGTCCTAGACTCAATACGGCACATACTAGACTCAACACGGATTATCCTAGTCGGACGTTGACTTAAGACGGAACATCCTAGATGACCCTAGACTCAAGACGGTACAACCTAGGTGGGTTTACACTCAAAACGAAACATCCTAGACAGGCCTAGATTCAAGATGCTACAAACTAGATGGTTTATACTCAAGACGTGTCCAATACAACCCACCTTAGATGGGCCTAGACTGAAGGCTGCACAACCCAGGAGGACATATATTAAGACTAAACACATTAACGGGCCTAGGCAGCACGGCATACTTAGAGGGAACTACTTCTCAAGTTGAATCATCATAGGTGGGCTCACAAGGAAACTGTCAACTATTCCATGCCGAAACCTGTCTTGAATTTTTTCCCAGAGAAGCGTTTAGATGTACCAAAGCCGTGTCCAAAAAAAATATCTGCAGTTTTTAACTCTAAGGCACATAAATCGAAGCTTGAATCCAGCAATGGTAACCCACTGTGCGAAACAGATAGATTCCCTGCGTAAGTAAAGCGGTGTGTAGTGTGGTGGCACCCGACGTGCGGGCATGTTGTCAGAGTTATCCATTTCACCAATTCAGGAGTTGTATTACTTCACTGTAGTTTAAATTAGAGGTTTGACGCTGCATTTTAGTGTCTTGCAGTTAAAAACACTCATATTTCTTGGTAAATCACAACGCTCCTCTGGGAGAAATTTCAAGGTAGGTTTTGGCATGCATAGGTTGACAGTTCCCTTGTCAGACTAAACCAGCACACACTACTAGGTCTTAAAATGTTCTGGAAGATTTAGAAAGGATTGGAATTAATAGATGGTGGCTAGTTACTAAAAGCAGACAAACCGGGAGAAAAATTATCAGGGAAGCCTAGGGCCTAGAGCTGATGATGTTAATATATAAGTTGTCTAGTAATGGTGGAATTTATGTATAGTTTGTTTTTCGAAAATTAATAGGATATGCATATACAGTAAAACTTGTTCAAAACGGAATTGCGTGGGGCCATTTTTCCCCCCACATTAGACAACATTCCGCATTAGAAAAAACAATCTTAGATTATGAGAGCACCGTATATGTATTTTTATGTACCTTGGATTAATTGCAGTTCCGCTGCTGATGGGAAGTGAAGTATAGTATATACGAGCGACTTCGACGGTAACGCGCGAAAAAAACAGTCCCGTTTCGGTCAGAGTTTAAGATGTCTCTTAGGCGCGTATTCTGAAATTAAAGTATACAGTTTCCGTTTCCACTCACTAACTATACTTTCGTCCATATCCTTTGATTCCCCGCGAATTAAATTCCACACTACATGGAGGGGGGGGGTTGACTACATTGTGTCGTCTTTTAAAACTTTCCACAACCAACCTGAAGATGCTTTGAAATCGTTATTCCCAAGGGATATAGCAACAAATAGAGCATGACTTTGGAGCATCGGTCCGGAAATTTGGAGATTTTTTGACCGTGAACTTGTAAAACAATCCCACATGTCGTTATTTTATTCTTGCGTTCATTCATTCATTATTTTTTCTTTGCGTTTTAAAAGCTCATATACTTGGGTTTTTCCACATTTAAATTTAGTCATTATTTCGTATACTGAGAGTTTATTTTTCTTTGTCTGTAGTCAGTTTCACTTTTTCGTTTAATGACAATGATACATACGATTTAGCCATCTTTATTCCGTAAATTCACAACACTACGTGTTAAAGATACGTACACAATCTGTCTCAGATCTTAAACTAATTAAAAATTTTACAGTACACTGGTTATTTGTAAGACAGATATCACACGCCAAATATTTTTTAAACGAACCTGTATTCGCAAAACGGGAGTGCAGTGAGGCCGAAAGAAAATTCCAGATACAGGTAGAAACTCTACTTCACCCGGCGCGGCAGGAATCATCACTTATTATTAATTCGCCTAACGGAAATTCAATGAAGTGGAAACTAATTTATGTTTCTATCTTTCCACCTTATAATCATTTTTCATGAATTCTGTAGAAATATCCTTCCGTTTCCGCGTTGGATAGATTCCGTTTTATACAAAATAAGTGCACGTAAATTTACTATTATTTCGCCGGGACCAATATATTTGTTCACATTGGACAGATTTCCGCATTACTCACGTTCCGGATTAAACAAGTTTTACTGTATATTATTAATAGGGCTCACGGGCCTGCCTGACCGTTCATTCCTGTACCTGTTCCATTATTAAAGAACAAAGATGTACACATCTACATTCATACATTAAGAAACAGGCACAAGGAAGTGGGTGATTTCCTGAGAAAGTCGAACTTATGGCACGATTTTGCTAGTTTACAGATGATATCTTTCTCTTATTAATTAAATAGTTTGTATGCAGTTTCGTTACGAAAAAAATCATGGCGACCGCTTAAACTTCAGCTTCTCCAAAATGGTCGAATTTCACTGATTTTTTGATAAACTTTTATCGTTTTGATTCAATGGGATACAGAACCGTAATTTTCGTCATGAAATATCGAAAATCGCGTTTTTTTTCATGTTACCGTCCTTTAGATTTTAGTGGTTAACATACTCGATCTTACTTTTCTTATTTTATTGCTATATTGTGTCTAGTTTTGTTTCGGAAAAATGTAAATATAACATTAATTATTGTTTTAGTTTCTTTTATAACTTTACATTCATGTATTGATGACTAACAAAATCACTTGCACTATCGAACCCGTAGGTCCATGGTCGCGCGGACATAAGCTTTCCATACATCCCTATCCTGAGCTAATGTTTTCCAACCATCCCCTTTATAATCTACTTCCCTCAAATCATCCTTAATGTTATTCTCCCACCTCATTCTTGGTCTACCAACTGAGCGTTGTCCCTCTGGTTTTCCTACAAGAAGCTTCCACGCACGTGTTTCATTCCCTTTTCGTGCCATATGTCCAGTCCATCGCAGTTTACGAGACTTAACTGTCATTGTATCTGGCTTCCTATAAATACCATATAGTTCACTATTATGAAGTCTTCTCCATTCACCTGTCTGTTCATCTCTCCTTGGTCCAAAAATTTTCCTAAGAACTTGATGTATTGATAGGCCTATAAAACGTTGAAAGCATCTGCCATCTTTTTATGAGAAAAAAAAACTTTTAAGAACATATCTTCTGAATTGGCTATGCCATTTGTACATCAGTTTCTAGCCTATAAAACAAAACTGTAGGAACACACAAGCAGTAAATACAGCATATTAAAATATAACGGTAACTTTATACTGCAAGTTAGAATAACGCCCACTTCAGTATCGCATTGCAGAACAGAGGGGTGTGTCCATCATCTCATGTACTATACACGCCCAGCATTATCAGTGTTATCGTTAATGGAGTGTTATCGCGTTTCATTTCCATTAGAATACATAGAAGTCCGTCACGCAGGAACTGCGTAAACTAATCCAATTCTTCAGCAAGTCGAATTTGCTGCTTTACGGAATACGGATCGTCCACTGCTGTGCATTAGGGGGAGCGTCGTTGTCTCATACGCAGCAGGGCCGGTCGAGACAAGTTTCCTGGCAATGGGTTTTTTTCAGAGGTTTTCCTCACCTGTAAGACAAATGTCGGGAAACTGTAAGGCCCAAAAGGTAACCGAACATCATCTGGCCATCATAATCATCATTATCAAATTGCCATGTTTAATAGGCCTATGTCCACCGCTGTGGTGTCGAGGTAGCGTGCTGCCTTGTCATGCAGCGGGCCCGGGTTCGATCCCCGGTCGGGGCAGTTTTTCTGGGTGATGTTTTTATTGGAGTTTTTCCTCACCTGTAAGACAAATGTCAGGGAAACTTTAAGGCCCAAACGGTCCCCGAAATCATATGGCCGTCATCATCATCATCATCCTTATCATTATCATCATCATCCTTCACCGGTGTGGAAAGCAACGGTAAGCTACCACACCTACAAATCCCTAGCAAAGCTGCAAGCATAGCTTGAAAATGCTATGATTGCAGTGAAGGACCTGTCTTCGGGCAGAATTACTATGGATGGAATATGCCTATGAATGTGTGTGAATGGTGTTTTTCATCTTGATGTTATTTTGTATCGGAGGGCGCAGTGACATTGAGCTGATCACTCATTCAGGGAGACCTTCTATGTCCTTGTGTGGACAAGAAAGTATGTGTGCGATCCGACAAGTCGTGTGACGTGTAAAAAGATGCCTATAAAGAGAGAGATTATATCAAGTTAATGGAATTGAAAAAGAGTGAATATATCTTTATTGCATTAATTAAATCATGACATATGTA
The DNA here is from genome assembly GCA_030220185.1 of Diploptera punctata. NCBI lineage: Eukaryota > Metazoa > Arthropoda > Insecta > Blattodea > Blaberidae > Diploptera > Diploptera punctata. Next base: position 686,574 of record JASPKZ010005696.1, read on the forward strand.
GGGATATAAGCGTAACTGACATGTGTAGGGATATAACCATAACTAAATTAGCTTAGTTAAGTATCTCCCGATATGGAGCACCATTGACACCACGAGGGATGTATAGACTAGAATAGATGAAGATCTATGTTTCGTTGCGAAAAAAAAACAAACATGATGGCCTCTGGACTATTTTCTCATTTTATTTCAATGGTATAGGCCTGCAGGCCTAGCAGTTTCATTGTGAAAGGCGAACAGCAGCTTGAGCGATTTTTCAAGTTTTGCTTCAGGTTAAATACACTCCCAATGTCCTACTTTGCTGGTTAACAACTTCATCTTCCTTTGCCGTCTCGGTGGATACGTGGCTAGGGCGCGCTGTTGCTTACACTGTGATCTCTGGTTCGAATCGTGGTGGTTCCGATGTTGTACTGGTGGTGAACTACATCGGAATCTTTCGAATTTTTCTCGAGGTTTCTCCTATTTTTCCGAATTTAATCCCACCAACACACTCCACTCATCTTCCCTTCACCATCATATTATTTCCTCTTCATTAATTTGTTTTGTAATACCTTTCGCCTCATTTCGTGCTACGTAAAAATAGTATGGTTTAACAAACCACAGATGTTTATAACATGTGGTTGTGATTATCTAATTGTGGCATATTCATTTATTCTTCATGACTCCGAGCTTTTGTGTCGACTTAGGGCTCAATTGAACCAAGAACAGGGTAGTATCGGGGCACGCCGTAGCGTAGTGGTTAAGGCACTGAGCTACAAGCCGGAGGGTCGAGGGTTCAAGTCCCGTTGGGGTCAGGATTTTTAAATTGACCCAAACCCTCTGGCGGCACTATGGCCCTGGGGTCGACTCAGCCTCTAACGGAAATGAGTACCAGACGTTTGTTCTGGGGGTAAAGGCGGCCGTCACGCAGGGCTGACAACCCGGCTGACATAAAGTGTCGATTGTCTAGAAAAAGTGGGAGCCTTAACCTCCTACTACCCCAAGGACCTCCGGGTCTGCTGTGGGATCACTTTTAAACAGGGTAGTATCCCCTCCTCGTGGCCTTGAGCCTAGCTAAATAAATGACGTATGAGTCATGTGCTTGGAAAACTTGTCCATTTATGAATTCTGTTATTTAAAACAAATGATAAGACGCCATTCACTTTGTCTCTAATCTATTAATAAACCAGGAAATTTCTTTAAAATTTGTATATTTAACGAAGACATATATCATTAACTAACTCACTGGCACGTTTGAACTATGAGATTCATGGCCTCGCGAACTCTTTATACATCCCTATCCTGAGGTAATATTTTACAACAATCTTTACCGATATAATTCCTCTCCCTGATATCATGGTTAATGTTATTTTCTATATCAGTCTTGACCTACCGACTTGGCCCTTTACATGATTTTTACGAATTACTTTCACATCTATTCGTGTTACAAGTCCTGCCCATCGCAAACTATGAGACCTAACTGTTTTTATTACATCTGGTTTCTCATAAATATCGTGGAGTTCATTGTTACATTGCTTTCTCCTTTCATTTGTCTGTCCGTATCTCTTTGGTCCAAAAATTGTTGTAAGAAAATACTTTTAGTATTTTTTCCCTCTCTTAATGCAAGAGAGAATGTATCGCATCCGCGTAATATCACTCCGTTACGTAATTATATTCCAGTTTGTTGTTAGGTCCCATCATTTCTAATTACCGGTATTTGAATTTTCGTCACTTCCTCATAATATCCATTTACTAGGTGTACATTCCAATTTAATAATTTATTTATATGTGTGACATTTACTTCCAGCCCCAGTTCCTAATTATTATTTAATATAATGTGTGCTTGGACAATGACATGTCCTTGCTGTGGTCTAATAATAAACTACTACATCGTCACCAACAGCTGATTAACACCATTGTATCATTAGAGATTGGATCGTCTGCTCTGGTACAAAATTCAATAGCGGAGGAGCTAATGCATGTTCTTACTGAATAAGCCTAATACAGCAGTAATACAATTAAATTTTAGATACACTCATGTATGAAGGTGTTTATAATGTAATCTTCAGAATATGATAAAACTCCTGAAATTTCCGCAAAAAAATAGAAAAAAATTAACCATTTGTTATTTTTCGATTTTAAAACATACATTTTTTAAGTGTTATAAAAGCTACTAATAATGCCCATTTTCTTACAAGTGGTGATTTATGATTTGTATTATTTTTTCTTTATATATATATATATATATATATATATAGAGAGAGAGAGAGAGAGAGAGAGAGAGAGAGAGAGAGAGAGAGTGTGTGTGCCAGTGAGTTAGTTAGTTATTATTTTTTATTTCCTGTTTATTTATAGCAGCTTTAACATCAAAGCTCATATCGCGTCTAAAATCTTTAATATTTTTCCATGAGGTAGAGCAGCTATTGTATATAGCCATATGTTCTTAATATTATGAAATGAGATTATGAGCTCCACCGCTATGGTCTCGTGGCAATGTCGTTGCTGGTACACAGCAGGCTTGGATTCATTCCCCGGGACAAGTTTTCTGAATGAAGTTTTCTCAGAGTTCTTCCTCACCTGTAAGGCAAATGCCAGGAAACTTTATGACCCAAACGGTACCCAAACATAATCTGATTCACAATCGACCATATATTAGCAGTGAATGGTATGAAAGTGCAAGTAAATGGTGTATCTTTTCTTTAATCCGAGAGGCCCTCCATGTCCTTGTGTGATCAAGAAAGTAAGTGTCTGATACATAATTTCAAATCCCCTCCAGACAAGTTACGTCCCTTTAAGGCTTGGGATGCATGGGGATCGTAAAATTACCTATAAGGGATGAAACGAATCCTGATATTGGAATTCGGATTCAGCATTTAACACTTTTGAGTCCTGCAGTGGTATTAGAAACACGGCATTTAAATGACACTGAAGCCGGAGAAAATTAAATCCCTTGGCATGCCTGTGCCGGTGGATTTACAGGGGTCTTTTTCTGGTTCAGGGAAACACCCCTGTAAATCTGCCGGCACAGGCATGCCGAGGGATTTAATTTTCTCCGGGTTCAGCGTCATTTAAAATGCCGTGGTACTAGTACCACCACCAGACTCAAAGTGTTAACTTGAGGACTGAATATAACCGGAAAAAGCACAATTAGATTGGATTGCAGCGGTGTTTGAATCCGGGACATCACGTATGTGTGTTATATGCTACTGCCTGAGCTAATTAGTTGAGTTATATTCTGTTAGAGAAGAAGAAAAAAGCTAAGCAATGGGCAGTAAGATGGGGAGGAAGTGTTACTTTCTCTGGTATTTGTAGTGGGCTGCATTTTAATTAAAGGGACTGTATGAATTAACCTGTTCTGGCCGGTTGTAACAGTAAAAGTTGGGGAAAATTAATAAATTAAAACAAGCGAACGGGACTTCTCATCCGTGAGTTGGGTAAACTCGACAAATCACATACAACTCTACTACATGCTCACGAGTGCCTGCAACAACGACACAAGTCTATATTATTCTTTTCATCTCGATCATCATCTGGTTAGGTGAAAATCAGAGAACGATTATCGCTTATGTGAGGTACAACATCTAAAACACGACTCTGAAAAAATCCAAGTAAGAAAATGAGCAATGATGAACTGCGGCAAGTATACCAGATCAAAACTGCTAATAGATTGAAAAGTTGGAATTTTCAGATGAAAGCTTGACAACTGAAAGAAAACTAAAATAAATGGAGAATGGGAAACTATAACGGATACTATAAACGTTTAGCATCACATAACGTAGATTATTTTAAAAAAGAGTTACATGAGAAATATTTAGATGAGAATTATTGTTAAAGAAAAGAATGCTGAAAAAATGAATTAACTACTTGAGCCAATTTAAGTAAATTTAGAAAATTCTGGTAACATCAGACTGGAAACCACTATTTTTTAGAAAGGAAAAGGGGGGTATATTTGAGAAATGATCTGAAAATTAAAGTGAATTATAATATCACAAAATTATATCAGATAATTAGGAACTATAACCAGTATTTATTTACTAAATAAAACTTTCAAAGTTTTATGTGATTTTCATAAATATTTATTTAATATGAAAATCATATAAATTGATAGTTTTATTTAAAAAATAAATATTTTCATCAAGTAAACACCATTGATTGCTTATAACAATATAATTATGAATGAAAATGGTTATATATATATATATATATATATATATATTTAACAATATATTAAATAGAAGGGAATGTGATGCTATTATAGGTGATCCTGCAAGCGGATCTCTCCAGCCTCTCCATTCAAACTCCACTCTCGTTTACTAATGGTGAACCCCGTCACGTCGAGCAATCTGATGACAAGATTTTGGTAACCAATCCCTTTGGCGTCACAGTCAACGAAGAGGCGAGAGACGGAGGTTCCTGACTGTTCTGGAGCGTCACTAAAACAACTGTGAGCCGGTCTAGAAGTTATAACCCATGCTTGGTATAACAAGAGCAAAGTTTCTATCGGCTAAGGGCAGATGGGGCAACCCTAGAGACGGGGGCGAACGCTAGGCAGATTGTCAGGCCCACCACATGACTTGCTCGTCAACACTGTGGTACCTTTTTAGGAGTGCTATACTAATTACTCCAGAACACCAAAAGAAACCGTCAAAACCAAGAAGACGATGGAATCAAGAGCCGGAACAGGCTAGAAGATCTATGCCGTGAAGTTGATAATGATTACTAAATGCATTGAAGAAATATGTAATATAGGATGCAGAATAGGATATTGAAAATTTTACAGTGAAAAGAAATATGAGACACAATACCAAGAGCGTTAAGGTTCGAATGGCAATAGGAAAATTAAAGGTGTATAAAGCATCACGTTCTGATAGGATCACAGCAAACTCATAAAATCAGGGGGAGAAAAACTTATGGACACCGGTTGCTTATTTTCATTTGGCAAAAATATGCTATTCCAAATTAACGAAAAAATCAATTACGTATCGATCATTAAGAAAAAATATAAAATTGATTACAAAAATTGCAGGGGCTTTTCTTGCTACGAGTTATTGGTAAATCCAGAAAATTGGATAAACTTGGGTAAATTTCTGGACAAAACGCGGAAAATAAGAACAACACTCATTCATGAATAAATATATGTTATCAAAATGCAATAACATTAATTCTTAATAATTATATATAAATTAATTAAAGTATAATGCTATTGTGTTATTATTTAATTGTAATATTACTGTGTTTTCTTAAGTAATTGCAATTTTTTTTTTAGTGTATAGTGCTATTGTGTTATTATTTAATTGTAATATTATTGCGTTTTCTTTATGTAATTGTAATGTTATTGCTTTTGTTTTTGTTTTGTTGTTTATTTTTCTTCACACTAGTAGCAATTATTTCTGTATTGTAACGGACTGTCAAAAGGACGTACGGCTTACTGCCCGTGCGACCCATATTTGTAAATAATATTGTAAATATCTTACTTTTGTCTAATGAAGTCCTACTACTACTACTACTACTACTACTACTACTACTACTACTACTACTACTACTACTACTACTTTTAATATGTTACAAAATTCTAACATATAAATTATTATCCAGGGTTATTGGACATAATAGGAGAACATCAATGTGAATTTAGGTGAAATAGATCTGGAGTAGATCAAATTTTTAGTATAAGACAAATTGTAGAAAATACAGCGAGTCCGAGCAAACGTAGACGGGACGTTTGTTACCCGTCACTATGTAGTCTGCTGCGATAATTCCCGGTCACGCATGCAGCGAGCGCTCGGTAAATATTATGAAGTTCACATCTGCTCTGGCATAATTTATCAGCGAGAATTCAAACTGATATTCTTTGAGGTGGACTATGAAGTGAATGTATTATTGATTTTACCAGTGTTCATATTACATCATAGTTGTATACTCACTCGCGACGTGTAGATTTTAGAAACATTGGAAACACTGGATGAAAATTTAGATGTAAATTTACTAACTGCCCATTTACGTGTAAAAATATAATAGTAAACTTAGTGAATAAGATTAACACAACATGTTTTTTTGAATAACAAAGAAACCCAACAAAACCCTCGCTCTTCTTACAGAGGAGCACAAGTTAGGTCCATTAGTGTAGAAGATCTGATGACAATTTCATAATAAGGTGTGATATATGTACGTGACAAGATCACCAATACTTTCTGCATCTTCTATGATAAATGTTTGTAATGAATAGTGTCTTATGACCAATTTCAACGGAGCGCTCGCGGTGTGCGGGACCGGCAGTTATGCCAGATCCACTGAGCGGCGGGTAACTAACCGTTCCGCCATCGTTCGCTGGGACTGACTCTGTATGATGACACTGTACAATAACTGTTTGATGACTCAGAAAAGGCATGCAATCAATTAAGATGGAGACATGATAGTATCTTGTTGGATTTCAGATTTCTTGAAATGTTTCTTAAGACTGGAGATGGACCAATGACGTCAGAGAGAAGGAGGTTAGAATAGTTTTCTGTACGTCTGGTTAGAGCAACATTGCTGAATTTTCTTTGCAGTAGTTATATTTAACTCCAAATATTCCGAAATGTCAGTGCGCAAATTTACCTTGTAAGTGTGAATCCTGCTCTTGTTTACATGTGACCGCTGTCCAGAGTTCAGAGTGACCTCTACTGTATAGTTGAAGCTTAGTCATCTTCCCATCTTTGGAAGGAGAGGTTTCATCCCTGCTTAAGACTTAGGTCTATTCGAATACACACAAATGGTACAGGGGTAGGGTTGCCGGAGGCAAACCACTTTTCAGATACTTTTAATTCACAATGGGTTAAAACAAGGAGATTCACTATCAGTTAGAAGATGCAATGAAATATTTAGAAGATAAAGAGAGTGTAAAATACAATGGTATTAATTAGCGGTTGCTTGGTAATGATTTTTATAATAATAATAATAATAATAATAATAATAATAATAATAATAATAATAATAATAATTAATAATAATAATAGTAATAATAATAATAATAATAATAATAATGCTTTATATTAGCTGGCAGAGTTAAGGCCATAAGGCCTTTTCTTCCACTCAACCAGCGAATAGTAGAATTATACAAAAATTACATACATATTACAATTTTAAGATATTTTTAAAATACAGACTAAACAAAATACAATGATGATGTGATCTAATACTAGCTAATACTAACAAAAACATAGAATATAATAAAATTACAATGATATAAAATAAAGTAAGTAGCTTCCTGGATGATTATTAATGGAATGCTCTATATAGTTGTTATGCAGTTAATGTTTTCATTGCGTCGAACTTAAGTTATCAATTAATTTGTATTTAAATAATGATAGAGATTGACAGTCCCTGACATGACTGGGAAGTGAGTTCCATGCTCTAGTCTTATATATTCACGATAGTCAGGAAGTAGGCATACTAAAAACTAACTTAGGCTACATATTCTAATTAAATGACACTGACAAACTGCGACTGGAAGTCAATTCCAATAAAACTAGATATGGCCATAGGAAAATTACATCATTATTAACTCATAATGTAATTATCATTTAAATTTTGTAATTTTTGTTCCTAGTTATTTGAATTCTAGGTTTTTTATTATATCAAGAAAGTTATTTGAAACCTTGAGAAGAAAGTTGGGAATAACTAACTAACTAACTCACTGGCACTATAGAACCCATAGGCTTATGGCCGAACGGACATAATCTCTTCATACTCCCCAATCCTGAGCTAATGTTTTCCAATCATCCAATCTACTTCCCTCAAATCATGGTTGATATTATTCTCCTACTTCATTCTTGGTCTACCAACTGGGCGTTTTCCCTCTGGTTTTCCCACAAGAAGCTTCCATGCACCTCTTTCGTTTCGCATTCGTGCCGCATATCCTGCCCAATGCAGTCTACGAGACGTAACTGTTTTTTATTATATCTGGCTTCCTATAAAGACCATGTAGCTCACTGTTATGTAGTCCTCTCCATTCACTTAACTGTCCGTCTCTTTCTGGTGTAGACATTTTCTTAAGAAATTTATTCTCAAATATTCGTAATCTTCTTTCCTCCATTAAAGTAAGAGTCCATATTTCACATCCATATAATATAACTGGGAGAATAACAGTTTTATCTGTTTTCAGTTAACGATTTTTGGAAAGAGTTGAGACAAGTGTCCCTGTAATGCATAATAACACGCATTTCCAGAATAGAACCTATGTTTAATTTCTTCATGCATTTCAATCCTATTTGTTAGTATTGTTTCTAGGCATTTAAATTCAGCCACTTCTTGAACATTTCCCTCATTCGGCATTAAAACCGTCCATTTTCATTATATAGGCCCTAATGTCTTTCTATGTGTGTATTGATGTTTACTTCTAGTCCCAATTTCTTAGTGTTACTCAATAGAATGTGCGTGTTGGGCCTTGGTATCTCCTCACTATCGGCTAATAATACATCATCAGCATAAAATAATAACTTATTAATAACATTAATTTGTATGCATTCTTCATCCTCTAAAGATTTGATGGCATGCTCTGGTACAAAATTGAGTAGTGAAGAAAATAATGCCTTGTTTTAACCCATTGTGAATTTCAAAACGATCCGAAAACTGTTTGCCTACACGCACTCTACTCTTTGTGCCATTTAGACACATTCATATCAGTCTAATTAACTTTTTAGGAATTCAGAACTCCAGCTGAATACTATATAACCTTTTCCTCTTAATTGAATCGTATACATTTTTGAAGTCTACATATAGTTGATGTACAGTATCATTGTATTCCCATTTATTTTCTAAAATATGTCTTGTACTAAAAATCTGATCTGTTGTAGACCTGTTTATTCTAAACCCACATTGATGATCTCCTAGAATATCATCGATATAGTGAGTAAGTCTGCTTGCTAATATATTTGTTGGGATATTTTATGAAGTTTAAATAATGCGATGCCCCTATAGTTGTTGCAATCAGTTTTATCTCTTTAAAGAAATATGAGAATACCCACTCAATTACGGAATTCAAAACGATGTTGAATTTATTTTAACATAAGTATAAAAAGCGAGAAGGATAGAAGATAGAGTTATTGTAGCGCAGTTGACTGTGTGCTTGTTATAATCGGCCAAGTTATAAACTATTACGATCCTATTCGTTAAGTTTAAGATTATTTTCGATATCGTCGATTACATATCGTACTGCCAAACTAATGCGAGTTCAGTGATTCCACTAGGTGGAATACTTTTATGTTATGGTGAATGATTTCTATTAACTCTTAATTTTTATTGTAATTAGTGGAATCATATTGTAGTAAATTTCCAAATGTTGAAAATATTTTATTGATAAAACTATATTTCACAGCGACTTTCATAATTGTGAAATTGGAATCCTGCTATAGGCTACCCACAGATAGTTTTGTACTGTCCATACTGTTAGTATTGTATCTTTTAGGTTATTCTATCTGAACTTTCTTCGATATTTTTATGCTTTCTTCAGATTAAAAATCACATAATTTTTTACCTCATATTGTTAGTCACATTCTATAATAATAATTCGAATTTTGCTGCTTTTTTTAAATTACAGGGAGTAATCATTTGCACCACAATCCACAAACAATGTTTCACATGATTAGGCAACTGTACCTCTCTTAAAACACTAATAAAATAAAAGTTCTCTACACAATAATTTTTAAAAAATAAGGTAGAAATTACTTATATTTGCGTCAAATTACGCAATAATGTACAATAATAACTTAGAGTTTTACATGATCTTGTTTAAATAAGTGGCAGGAGAAATTATTGTTTCGCTAATTTAAGGTTACGGTAGGTGTTCGTACGAAAAGAAATTAATTGAATAAGACTGTTACTGGCTTTATTAGAATAACCACTAACTATCAGCGAGTCCCAAACAGTAAAATTAGCATTACTTAATAACTGATTAATTTATGGACTGATATTTACTAGGTCTAAATAAACATAATAATATCCAGGAAAAATTGAATAGAAAATACAAAATGATAAATGTTATTTTTCAATAAATAAAGTATTTAAATTCAAAATTTATACGGGCAGTGAAAGGTTGTACAAGATAATAACATATAATTAGAAATGAGAATATTAGAGAGGAACTAAAAGTACAGTCACTTCTTCAACAAATAGAAAAACACAGGAATACATGGATAGAGCATCTGCAGAGAACGACGGAGGATAGGATACCAAATATGGCATTGATGGATAATCCTGGAGGGCGAAGATCGATAGGAAGAATAAGAGAACGCTGGGCTGAATAGATGTGAGATCGGAACAGGCAGAAATCTAATCCGTGAAAGAAGATGATCAAATTAAAAATATCCGACACGTGAAATATAAACGGGGTGTGATTATGTCGTGGACACGGCCGTGTGTTTTATGCGAATTCGTGAACATAACGGGTAATTTTTCTTGAGCGTATTATATGTATGTGATAATCATTTTTGAACACTAAGATGTCTTCGGATTTGCATGTTTTATTTGTGATGTCAACATTTTCCTTTCGTCAGGTTCAGGAAAGAAATCAAGTAAACAAATAATTACTGTGTTATAACTTTGTTAATGATAGGCCTGTGATACGAAAAGTTAGAAACAAATGACATACAGGATATATCAAGATTTCTGTTAAGAGTTGAATAATTTTATTACTGTAATGGGTTGGTCCATTAGCTTCATGTTTTAAATTATTATGTTGTGGTGGTAAGAGGATAAAGTTAACAAACGTTAAATCAATACAGGCATTACCTAGCTTTGTTGGAGAAATTTAGATATAAGACAAATTAAACTCGCTGAGCATGAAGTCGGGCAACAAGCTATCTTGCGAGATTGAAGTCTCCGACCATCATGATTGGTGTAGTTAGATCTAGCTCGTATTCGGGTAAAATCTTAACGATGTTTTTAGAATACTTTACAGACATACAGAACTTATTTTCTGCTAACGCTGTGCCCGGATGGATTTTCACACTTCGGAGTATGAATTTGAAGATGCATTGATGTTACGTTTGCTAGACAGACCTCACCAACCTTTGGGTCTTTGATCTGCAAATTCATAGATCCTCGTCCAATTGATGCGGTAGCTATTGCACCGTTGTGTCCATATCGACGCGACGGGTACATTAATAACTAGTCCGACGTATCTGCATGAATGGCGAGACGCGGTGATACTAAACGTTCACTGATCTAATGTGGGCAACCCATGTTGCTTAGGTGGATTTAAAATCCGTTCAAACGTGACAACGTGTGAACTTTGTCCGAGTCCAATGATTTCCTACACATAACGCACTGTTAAAGGATACCCAAATTACAAGCAGATTATTTAGAATACTACAGTATCTGCACCATAAATATAGGGAATAAAAAGTAAAAAAATAAATTACTTACATTTTTAGTAAATTTCACTTCTTCCATAGCTGTAATAAGATAGGATGCCTAGTTTTAGTCACAGAATAGGGCAAGTATGTGATTCTCTACAGGAGGTCCATCAAAGCAGAATCGTCGCGCGAAGCAGCAAATTCTTGGAGATCATTCACATTGAACAATGCTTGTTTGTAGCTAAATGTATTCAGCTCTTGTGGGGCATCTTCTTCCTCTTCTTTTTCTTCTTCGGAAATTTGAGTTCCTTCATATTTCGAGGACTCCTCTCTCGTTTCATTTAAAGAATCGACGGTTCGTTCTATATTTTTTTTGTGTTGTTGCCAAATCATTGTCGAAATTGATAACATCTTCAGTCTCAATTGCAGGTTCTAGTCTTTAATTAGGTCGGCAATGACTTAAATTTTCCTCCACCTCATCATATTCAGTGAATGTTTCTTGATAAGGAAATCCTGCTTTTAAAAAACACTTTTTTCACAGTCTCTGTGAGAGCTTCCTCCATAGCTTTATGAATCCACTTCACTGCATCGAAAACGTTAATCTGCTTGATGATTTCTGACACATTTGAACAAGTACTCATCTTGGCGACTAACGATTGTAACACAAATTTCCTGTAATGTCACCTTGGTCCATAGGTTGGGTGCTGGATGTTGTGATAGGAGGGAAAAATAGCAACTTTACATTGGTCAATTCAAGTTTTGGATGGCATGTAGCATTGTCTAAAAACAGAATAATATTCCGATTTTCGTTCTTCATTTTCATATTGAAACTCTTTAACCATTCTTCCATGAAGAGTCAGTCATCCAGATCTTCTTGTTATTTCTCCAGTCACTGGTAGACTGCTGCGGTTCAAATGTCTAAATGCCCTTGGACATGCAGACTTTCCAATTACAAGTGGTTTTTCAAATTTGTGTTCCATATTAGCACAGTGTTAAACGTTCCTTGGACATTTTCCCTCTAATGCATTTGTCACCACGCACAGCTAAGGTATAATTAGACAAAACTCTAAACAAAATACCTGTCTCATTCCCATTGTAAATGTTTATAGGTTCATATCCCTCAACCAAAGCCTGTACTTTGTTCTTCCATTCTGACACTGTCCGCACATCAATGCCATTGGCTTCTCCAGAAACACAATTGGAAACTATGTTATGACGGGTTTTAAAGCTTTCTAGCCAACCATTAGAGGCTTTAAAACTTCCATTTCCTAAAGATTTTGCAACTTCTAATGCTGTTCCTGAATGATCGGGCCTGAAATGGGCATTCCCTTCGCATGCGCACCAACAAATCACTCATATACAGCACTATTGATCCACTGATTTTCAGAAATGTTCCCTAATCGTTTCACATCACCCGATTTTTCTTCAAACCAAATTTTCGTAATTTTGTTCATATTTTTTAAAATGTCATAAATTTAGGGTTTACTCACATTGAACTTAACAGTTAAATCCTTAGCAGTTGTATTTTATTTCTCATGTTCGTTTATAACTTGAATTTTCTCACGCAGTGTAAGGGTTTTACATGCACGCTTTAAAGACAACGTATTGAACTGAAATACAGACAGAATAGTGTATGTAACACAGATCAGTTTGCACGGCAATACAAAACAACTTTATTACACAAAAGTGAGATGGAACTCTACAGGAAGACTTCAACCGGGCTGAAGAGTTTCCCAACTCCCTTGCAGGTTAAGTAAGCAGGCAAGGACAAGCGAGGGATTCCCAGCTATCATAAATAAGCAATGGTATCCCCGCAATACAATTACAACACAAGAAGGTAAAACGATATAATACAGAAGCGTCATATGTAGAATTTTCACGTGAGGTCATTAATACGTAATTAGAACGTGCTTAAGAATAATTTTCCGTCTTACTGAGGTAAAAATTAACTATTGGTACATTAAAAACTATTCCGTTTTCGCGTTATGAGGTTTCCGGCTTATACAGGACGATTTTAAATATAAAATCGTACCGTTCTGGAGATTTTTCCCGTCCCTACATGTTTCCTTCTTATAAAGGTTCCGGCTAAGACAGGTTTTACTGTATTTAAAAATGTTTGTTTGTTCGTATTTTATGCGCTGCCATACCGTTCATCCGATTGTGATGGGTTTTTTTTGCAAAATGCTCAGGAGATTCCCGGGATGAACATAGGCTATAAGAGAGTTGTGATACTCAACTCCTACACCCTTAAAAATCATCCTGTATAGTAAAAAACGTGAAAAATCCTTTTTTTGACGCTTAAATGGCTTACGCTGCCTAAAGCACAACAAATACGCAAAATTAATTTACACAGAATTGAATATCTCAAAAAGCTCTACAAAAAAGTCCGCGACAGCATACGTTTATATTTTACGGATAACTCACAACCATTTTTGTCTTTCATTGATGCCAAGAAGATCGGGATAAATAAATATATTCCCGGGCAAGCAGAGCAGCAGCACGGATAACTCGAAGTAACGAATTTTGTCTTTCAGCTAATTTATGCCAAATAAATTGGGATACGTAGATTCCGGAGCAATGCCGGGTAATCAGCAAAGAATATTTAAAAATAATAACGATATATATATATATATTTATAATTATTTTTCCCTTTACTTATTTCAACTAAACGTAAAAACACATCATTTATTTAGGCGTAACAGTGCACGCCGGGTATTAGCTAGTAAATAAATATATTTTCATTCATTGAGCTATGATCGTATACTGAATCAACGGTTATAAAATTGACTTGGGCAGAACTCGTCATCCATGGTGAATGGGAACTAACATTATATATTTTTTTATTCTTGTATTTTTACCCTCAACACCATGATGCTTAAATTTCACTTATTGGTAGTTTGTGACTGCTGTTATCAGATTAATTTTGGCGGTAAAAATATTAATATATTCCAAATAGTTCATATTTTGGCAGAAAACTTGCCTACAAAGTTGACCTTATTTTTAGGTAGTGAGTATTGAAATATAAATTAAAAGAATACGGGTCAAAATTCATTCATCCCAGTAACAAACGGTAATGATAACATTCTATATTTAATATAGCCGGAGTTGCGATTATCCTGATTGAGTGGAAGAGAAGAACGCACAGTTTTTTCTCCAATCAGGCTAAGTAAACAATCAATCAACTAAATAAGCCAATTCGTGCCATTCTAACGGTTATTATACGACACTGCGGAACTTTTACCTTCAGTCATAGCATCACTGTTGCTACGTCGCACGGACATAGATACTAACCATGTATAGTCAGGAAAAAATAGCAAATGAAGCACTTACTTAGGTTAATAGCTGCTATCCTCGACGCCACAGATTGATGTGAAGCGAGTGTACGCGAGATGACACGGCATTAGTTCGCAAATAATCCACAAACGAAGCAAGTCAATGCTCGTCTGTGTCGGATAGTAAATTGTTATTGGTTGTTTTGATCCCGGATGCACTGTGTTTTTATATGAGAAGTTTAAACATCTGAGATGACCACCCTTTTAGTTCTGACTACAGTTCATGAGATCCTCAGCTTCAGACAATAGGAATTATTATTGTGGTTTGCCCATGGTCTGGAATTCAGGTCAACATTTTAGCAATCATACCTTCGCGATAATGTAGCGCTGTCTTCCAGGCGTTAATGTAACATCAGAAGTGGGTTACAATTCGAAGAGAGAATGCTAGAAGTGTCGTGCATCAACCTGGAGACAATGAAAAAAATCTCAGATCTTACTTTAACTGGATTTTTATGTAAACCAGTACATTGTATTAACTTTTAGATTGCAGTCAATAACAACAGAATGGCTGAAGGTCATGATGTGATAGACTTATATGTAATCCGTCTAAGCATTTGAAAGTTATTCCATACATAAAAAATCAACTCATCCGACACAGAGCCGGGTAGAGGGGGATGAGATGTGATGAAGCTCATTACATTGGAGGTCTCTGAATAACAAGGATACCGGCCGACCACGCCTGACATACCATTATAGTGGCAGATGAAATAAAATGTAACGAAATAAACGAGTGTGGAGAAATGATGGAATTAATTTTTTTCCAGAGAAAAAAGGAAGAAATCTGCCCAGACTCCGTTACGTTCTCCAGATGGAGTGACCGAGACGCCAACTCCATACATTAACATCGAATAAATCGCTAATAAATAAATAATCCATAGTAAATAGATGTGTGAATGAGTAGAAATCAATTAATTCAATTTACTTTTAACGACAAACTTTGCATTAGAAGCGACGGAGAAAAATTAATACCATTCAAATGGTTATAACTGCGATTTTACAAAATGACATCAACTCAAAAACATAAGCACTGTATACCGTTACAATCAAATGAAAATGAAAGACAGGAACTTCTCAGTGGTAGAGACGGCAATCCCCGTGTCTTGAAATGAGTTACCAATTAGCGATTAAATAGAAAGTGCAGTTGTTACCTATGTAATGCTTATGTTTAGGTCTGTTTGTCAGCTGATTGAAATATTAGTTTTCATTAGGCATCCTTTGTTTCGATCGTAGTAGCGTAATAATACGTCTTGTTCGTTTTCTTCTTATTCATAATGTGTAGGATGTTCATCCTGTTTATTTCCAAAATCACTCATCGGTGGAAGACGTATTGGATCCATCTGTCTATTCATCTCTCGGCTGGTCTTCCTCTTGCTCTTCTCCCGTCCGTAGGTCTATGTTCTTTAGCTCTTTTTTGCAAGTCGGTTGTTTTCCATTCTTTCTATATGACGTTTCTAATATTTTCACCTATTTATAATACATTTGGTTATGTCTTGAATATGACATTTGTTCCTAATTTCTGTGTTGTGTATCTTAACAAATAATGTTTTCAACTGAATAGTTCATGCTGATGATGTAGTACTACTGGCCGATAGCGAGGAGATACTAAAGGCCAACACGCACACACTATTGAGTAACACTAAGAAATTAGGACTGGAAGTAAATATCAGTAAAACTAAATATATGGTCACACGTAGAAATTCATTATATAATGGAAATGGACAGCTAATGACAAATGAGGGAAATTTTGAGGAATTGGCTGAATTCAAATACCTAGGAACAATAATCACAAATAGTAATGAGATGCACAAAGAAATTAAACATAGGCTCAATTCTGGAAATGCATGCTATTATGCATTGCAGAGACTTTTGATGTCCCAACTCCTTTCAAAAAACGTTAAGCTGAAAATATATAAAACTATTATTCTACCAGTTATACTATATGGATGCGAAACATGGACTCTTACTTTAAGGGAGGAAAGGAGATTACGAGTATTTGAGAATAAAGTACTTAGGAAAATTTTTGGACCAAAGAGAGATGAACAGACAGGTGAATGGAGAGAAGACAACATAACAATGAACTACATGGTCTTTATAGGGAGCCAGATATAATAAGAACAGTTAAGTCTCGTAGACTGCGATGGGCAGGACATGTCGCACGTATGGGGAATGAAAGACTTGCACAGAAGCTTCTTGTAGGAAAGCCAGAGGGAAAACGCCCAGTTGGTAGACCAAGAATGAGGTGGGAGAACAACATTAAATATGATTTGAGGGCAGTAGATTATACAGGGAATGATTGGAAAGCATTAGCTCAGGATAGGGATGTATGGAGAGCTTATGTCCGTGCGGCCATGAACCTACGGGTTCGATAGTGCCAGTGAGTGAGTAAGTAAGTAAGTATAGTTCTTAAGATGTTCATTTCACATGTGCGAAATAATATGTACCCTTAGCGACAAAAAGAATGAGCCGCTTAAAAAAGCAGAGTTCTTGTTATGGCCCACTGCGCATACTCGAAACGCCATAACTGAGGTTCACGAGGTAATGCACTGTTAAATGTTTTAAATACGCTGTATTTGGTTTTAATGGTGTTAAATAGTTAAAGAACAGTGAAGGAGACATGTTTCTAGATATTTAAGAGTGTTGGACAAATGTAATATATTTATTAATTAATAAAAATAAAACTTAGTTTTATTTGATTTTCATATTTATTAGGATATAATTCAGTGACAGCTGTTTCGGTACGCTATACCTTCTTCAGGTAATATTACTCAAATTGCGACATTTTAAATAAAGTTCAACTCTCGTTCATAGTGTAAAAGTAAACACAGCAACTAGATGTTCGAATAGCGTAGATGGTTAAACTACTTATAACAAGATGAAATGTGTGTGAAAGCCAGGGTTGAAGTCCTCCGACAATTTTTTTTTTGTTCATTTGTATTTTCGCAAAATATATCCTATAACATTTAATTCCTACCACATAATCTACGTTCACTTTACACTATCTTAAGTAATATTCCTGCCTCTGTAACACTATTTAGCTACCGGCATAAGTTTAATTGTGCGTGCAGTACCACGTTTTAATAATAATGCTGCTATAAATGTATGTAATAAAATATATTGTAGCTTCATATATTATGTGTTTATTTATTTGTTACTTATTAGTGAGGAAAAAGTTTCAACCTTCAATTAAAATATTTAGTTTATATATGTGAAGTCCATCATAATAATAGCTCATAGACGATGGTCAATAATAAAAAAATATTATTATTATTATTATTATTCGTCATCTATAATAATAATAATAATAATAATAATAATAATAATAATAATAATAATAATAATAATAATAATAATAATGGAATGTATCAATTGATGTGAAGAATGTAATTACTTGGGGATCAAAATTAACTCAAAATGTCCTCAAGAAAATGACATAAAATATAGAATTCAAAAACGCACATCGGTAATAACATTGTTAAACGGAGTTTTGTGGGATAAGAACATAAGACTAGATACCAAATTAGAAATGTATTGATCCATAATTCGAAGCACGCTAACATTTGGTGCAGAAACTTGGTATCTGAAAAAAAAAAAAAAAAAGAGTTTAAAGCTTATGTCTACCGAAATGGATTCTTACAGACGCTCGACTAGACATTCTAAATTAGAAAAAGAATCAGAAATACAATCATCACACAACAGATGAAAGTCCAAACTTCAATATTAGATTTTGTGAGATACAGACAACTAGAATGGTATTGTCATATATGTAGAATGCCAGAGAAACCATTACACAGACAAGCTGAAAAAGGAATGAGAGGTGGACCAGATTTAAATGAGGGAGCTAGATCTGGAAGAATTGGAATGAGAAGATAGAGAAGAATGGAGAAAGAAGATAAAAATTTAAAAAGCTTTGGGCATAGGAAAATGTTTTATTACACTGTAAACCTGTTTATAAATAAGTAAATAATAATAAAAATATTAACACTTCCAAATAGTTAGTACGTTTCTTCTTTAAGAATGAATATACAGAATAAAATAGAAAGCACTTTAACAATTAAAAAAACAACCTCACCGGAAATCAATCCACTAAGCACTGAACTACGCTTTCGCTGTCTTATTGCGTTTACAAAGAATACTCTTCAAGGGAAGAAGGAAAACGAATTGTAGCACTACTGTGCAATTTATTCGTGTGAATCGCGCGTTAGAACTTGAAATATTCGAGATAAGAGAGTCGGCCCATTCTTTTTGTCACTAAGTGTACATTATCTAAATGTAAAAGTGAATCGGCTGTAGCTTGTGTATGAAGAATATTGTTGTATGAGCTTGTATAAGTTGTTGGCCTGCACTTAATTTAGTTTAATTATTCAATGACTAATGGTGAAATGATTCTTACCTAACACGTACATTGACGATTTAAATAACCATTTTCATTCTGAAACCTAAAGGCACCCGAGATGTGGGCAGACCTAGAAAGAGATGGGCTGAAGTCGGAACGGGTCAACAGACCTAATCCATGAATGCAGATGATGATGATGATGATGACAGAAGTCTTCCAGATACCAAACTCGAATGCAACAATTTAACAGGGTCTTTTGATTAGTTTTATTATCATTCTTTAAAGTAACAAACATTTTTCTCTGTTACTTTCAATTTATTTTTACTTAGAAATACACCGTGTCCACAAATATAGTATCATACTTTAAACTACTACGTCGCTTTGGATAATCGTATCTAAATGAAATTTGTGACAATCAAAAGAGAAACTCAAAAAGGTTTTGCTATACCTCATAGACATTGATTGTGGCCCACACAAATGACGCTGCAGACATCGAGGCGATATGCCCATTCACGCCACACACCCTCCATATGTGAAGAAATGGACTGGATGGCAGCAATGATACGAAGCTGGATTTCTTGCAGGTTTTGAGGCAATGGGAGTACGTAGACACGATCCTTTATGTAACCCCATAAAAATAAGTCAAAGACCGTCAAGTCAGGTGACCTCGGCGGCCACTTGTAGAAAGCATTATCATCATCTCCGGCACGTCCAATCCATCTTTCTGGAAGCCGGTCATTGAGATGCTCCCGAACATTCAAATGCCAATGAGGATGTGCTCCATCTTGTTTGAAAGTTATTAATTGCCTTCTTCTTGTTATAATTGTGGAAATAACCATTCAGTGAGCAGATCAAGATAATTTGCACCGTTGATAGTGGCCTCTAGAAAGAAAAATCGGCCATAGACTTTACGTTTCGATACGGCACAAAATACATTCACTTTAGGGAAGTCTCTTTCAACTTCCACGATGGTGTTTGGATTCTCACTCCCCCAAAACCTAACATTATGCCTGTTCACTTTTCCACTAACGTGGAAAGTTCCTCAATACTGAAAAACAATTTTTCTGACAGTTATTCATTATCCTCCATTAGTGCCATGAAATGCTCAGAGAAATATAATCGCTTTGCATGATCATCAGATTTCAACTAATGCACTAATTGGAGTTTGTAGGGGTGGAACTTCAGTCGTGTATGTAGAATCTTGGATACGATGGATTTAGGGATGTTTTACTGTTGACTAGCTCTACGGACAGACTTCTTGGGACTGTGCACAATTGCCTCCCGCACTTGATCCACAATTCCTGCATCGACAGATGGTCTCCCTGAATGGCCTTTCCTTTGAATACACATGCAGCCTTGATCCAAAAAATCACAGTACCACTTCAAAATTGACTTGTGTGTAGGAGCCTGATGTTGAAACCTTCGCCTAAAAGCACGCTGGACCAGCACCGGACTCTGCGTGGTGCGATATTCCAAAACACACCAACTACGTTCTTGGGGATTCGCCATAACGTCTTTAATAACAACACAATTTCAAAAGCACAGCAAACATTCACATTTAACCTCTCTGCTAAATATCCAACAATGAACCCATATCGACCATAAAAACCATGATTAAATTTAGTTTAGTTCTGTATTGTTGTCCATTATTCTCCATTGTTTGACATTGCCGCACACTTGGAACCTTTAAGTCACGCTTATACAGTTACCTGTTGTCTAATAATTAATTTTTTCTCTATTTATATAATTTTATACTATGTCATTAATCTTTTCCTCGTTTTTTTTTTGTATTGTACATATTATATATTTAATTCGTTAAATTTAGAGTAAATCAAAATACATTATAAATATTAATTGTATTGTATTCATAACTTGTAATCGTTTATATATATATGTTGTAATTTAGATTTAAGACTATTTTTTTTTGTTTGTATTTTTTTTTAAACCTGGTTGAATGGTAGACAAAGCCTTAAGGCCTTAACTCTGCCAGGTAAAATAAAGCTATTATTATTATTATTGTTAACATGCACAAAACTTTTCTCTTTTGATTGTCACTAATTTCATTTATATACGATTATCCAAAGCGACGTAGTGGACACGTTGTACATTTTTATAGCTTACTTCGTTTTTAAAGAGAAGCTCGATTTATCTTATGAACATGTCTATTTTTGTTTTATTTTTGATTGCTTAAAATTGTGTATCTGCCCACAGCTGTGGTTTAGTGGTAACGTCATTGCCTCATACGCAGCGGCTCGGATTCGATTCCCGGTCGGGACAAGCTTCCTGGATGACTTTTTTTCGTGGTTTTACCTCACCTGTAAGACAAATCTTAGGGAACTTTATGGTCTAACAGTCCCCGAAGACCATTTGGCCGTCAAAATAATCCATATCATATTCGCCTTGTTTATTGTGAATATATGAGTGAATAATGTGTCTTGTCTTAATTATCATGGTGATGGCTTTGGCTTGAGCTGATCACAGAGATTGTCATGGCATAGAGCTGATCACTCATACAGGTAGGCAATCTATGGCCTTGTGTGGTCAAAAGATTATATGTGTGATTCAGAGTTAAAAATCCTCTCCTACAAGTCGTGTCCCTGTATGGCCTGGATTTAATGTAAATATTATGTCAACTGTGCTCCTGCCTATTCGAAATCCACATTGTTCTTCATGTAATAATGTTTCAGCATAATATTTTCATATATTTTTGGATGTAGTGCATTGATAGTGTTACCCCTATTTAATTTTCACACTTTTTTTTTTAGCCTTTTTATGTATATTTACATTCTTAAGGAATTATTTTAGATTTCCATATGTTATTAAATTACTGTAATATATGTTGTTTTAGAATCAGTCCTCCATATTTAAAGAACTCTATTTTTAAATTATCTGCACCTGGGCTATTTTTATTATGTATTTTTCCAATGCATTATTAAGTTCAATATTATATTTGAATTATGAGAATATAAATAACCACATTAATTTGTGAACATTGTCTTATAAGAACTCACTTTACCCATTACTATATGTGGAGCTTGCGTCCAAAACCATGGACGAAACAGTGTGTTATGAAGGTGAGTCTGAGGTATTTTTGATACAGTTCTAATATGAGTAATTAAAGTAATTATTTTCAAATTTTACCGAGAACACTAAAGTTTCACTTTCGTAAAATTAATAATTTTAATTAATTACTTTAAAATAGTACCGAAAATTTCATAAAATCATTTTGATGAAGTTTCGGGTTATCAACACGTGTGTTGGTTCTGGTGGACTAGGGGTTATCATGCTCACTTCCGGTTCTGAGGTGCACGTGTTCAAACCCGGCCGGGGTCAATACATTTTACTAGGTGTAACATTCCTTTGCACGGGTTCCTTCAGAAAGAACTAAATTCATGGGCAGGTAATAGAACATCAAGCCTGAAAAAAGGAGACCTCTATGCAAAATTTTGTTGACCGTTTCAAGCGAAACGCAATAACTTAACCGTTAAAAAAGAGTCATACTATAAAACACTAACGAACAACTCCTTCCTATATGTGAACATTCTCGTCGGATTTTAATTTGGTTAATTCTTTAGTGAATTTCTTGTTTCCTCCGAACTGCATAGTTATATCTGTTATTACTTCAACTGGTAAAATTGAACTATTAGGAATGAAGGTTTATTATGAACCCAACATCTGAAAATAGCTCCAACTAACTAACTCACTGATACTATCGAACCGGTCTCCATTCATCCCTATCCTCAACTAATATTTTCCAATAATTTTCCTTATAATCTACTTCCCTCAAATCATCGTTAATATTATTCTCCCATCTCATTCTTGGTCTGACTACTGGGCGCTTTCCCTCTCGTTTCCTTACTAGTTTCCATGTCTCTCATTCGTTCCCCATTCTTGCCATATGTGCTGCCAATCGTAGTTTACGAGACTTAACTTTTTTTTATATTTCTGGTTTCCTATAAATATCATGCAGCTAATATTAAGTAGTCTTCTCCATTCGCCTGTCTGTTCGTCTCTCGTTGGGCCAATAATTTTTCTAAAAACTTTATTCTCAAATATACCTAATGTTTCCCCTTCCTTTAAAGCAAGAGTCCATATTTCGTATCCAAATAATGTAACTGGGCGAATAAGAGTTTTATTTATTTTCAGTTTAATGTTCTTTTTAGAGAAGTTGGAATAACAAGAGTCCCTGTAATGCATAATATAATTGTTGGAAGTAGCTCTAGCGGTCGCAATTTCCTCGCAACATAACTGGGTACATGCATTTTAATTATCAAAAGAAAAATACATTCCATAAACCAATACGATCGACCATAAAATGTGAGACATTCGAGTCCTGGTTGAGTCACGAATTTTAAACTGGCCTAAACCTTGTGGCGACACCATGAACCTTACGTCGACCGAATCTCTAATGGAAATAAGTATCAGACTTTTTATGGGAGTAAACACGGTCATCACGCAGGGCTGAAAACCCAGCTGATATCTCAACCCGATTGTCCTGTACCCCCAAGCCTGTAGTGGCATAATTGACTAAGTTTACATGACGGACTTTTTCTTCTGTTTATGGTCGCATCGATTGTCTAATCCCGTTTTGATGATGTCAAAGATGTGACTTGGGGTAAACACACATGTTACATGGGAACGTGGACTGTTGTTGCGTGCAAGCGGTTGTTGTGTACATTTTTATGTTACTCTTCCATTGCAGACACAAGTAGACAATTGCAATTACTAATGGAAACATGGTGCCTGGTGTGTTTACACTCGGCTCTGCGAGTTTCTGTAAATTAAATGTTACTCTCTCTCGCTCGGGCTGTCGGCTGCACTATTTCATTCCATATCCATCCTTAACCTACCTAACAACTCCATATTATCTTCCAGTGTCAACACATCAGCTTCTATAGGAATCACAATGAATATATTTTTCAACGAGGCTATTAGATTATATTTGTGGAGATGGGTTCAGATTTTTAAGATACTAATACTGCAACCTTATTTTAGGGTTCGTTTTATCTGCACATCTTTACTTTATGGAATGAGTGAGGTGATATCTACTCTACTATAATGTAATTTATTGAATTATTTTCCGAAGAAAGGAAATACATTTTTATTTACATTGCTCACGGGCCTGTTTGGCTGTAAGTGCATATTCTGTTCCATGAATAAAGTAAAAAAAGTCGCGGAAGACATATGTCTTTATTCCATGAAAGTGGATAGTATGCAGAAGAGTTTAGATATACTGTCGACATACTGGGGACTTATTGTTAACTTTAACAAAACTAAAGCCATGACTTTTCGAAAAGGCGGATCTACAGCGGGAGGGAGAAGTGGACATACCGTGGTCAGAATTTATAATCATCATCATCATCATCATCATCAACAACACGTCTTTCGGCTATATTCTACTTCAAGTTGATAAATAGACTCAAAGTCATGAGGACATATATTAGTGTACCCCACTAGATCACCACAATCGCATATTTAAACACCTGTAGTTTGCTAAACCAGACTGTTTTTTTTTTACCTAACATGAGATAAAGTGAAGGGTGATATGAAATGGAGGAATGAAGATGAAAAGTCATGTTGGGGAGGGAAGAGGAGTGGAGAGTGTTGGTGCGATTAAATTCTGGAAACGGAACAACCCTGCGAAAAACACAGAAAATTTTGGCATGGTCCACCATCAGTACTCCTCTGGAACTACCAAGAGGAACCTGAGGTCCCAGTCGGGACAGCCGCACGCGCTAAGCACACGCGTCAACCGAGATGGCTTACGAGACTATAAAAACGATCGCAATAAACTTTAGTGGCCAATTTTTCAAATTTACAAGTTACACATTATTAGGGATTGGAATCGGGATGGTTACCTATAGCATCTCCTTTGAAACGCACTATGAGGATAGATTTTGAATGTAAATAAACAGTTCCTCTATACTACAGTCTGGTAATTATGAAAACTATTTGTGCGAAATGACAAACTGTTGTGTGTTCTATAATTATGTGCACTGCTCTTAATGCTTAAGTGATCTGTTTGTACTGACAGTAGTGGGAGTGATAACTTATAGGCTAGTCGAACTGTAACAAATCTTGCCGCAGTTTTGAGTCATCCTGCTTCATAAGCCTGCAGATTACAGATATACGCTTTAAGTAGTAGATACCTCATAGACGTTAATGGATGTCCCACAGTGAGAATCGAGTTTCAATTCAATCCCCCCCCTTTCTCTCTCTTTCTTTTCCCTAGTTTTACTTCTTGTTTTGTAGATACATTCACGTGTCCGTTTCTCCTGGGATTTGCAGGAACACGAATAGTCAGGAGACTATTTTAAATCCTGGATCACATACGGCTTCCCGGATGAGAGGTCAATTCCAGCGCCATCTCTCGACAAGACACCCATTTAGGACAAGACACCATTCACTCATGTATTTAACCGAAATGATAGGGTGATTATGATGGCCAATTGGTGTTCGGTGACTGTTTGAGTCCTACAACTTCCCAACATTTGTCACACTTGAGGAAAACCCAGAAAAATCTCACCCAAAAACTTTCTCCCGATTGGGATCGAACTCATTCAAGCTTCGCCAGATGTAACGATGTTATCACTAGATCAAACCGGTGGACGAACTTCAAACTAAAATACACAAACACACACGCATACATATAAATACATATTACAACATATTCATAATTAATAATAATAATAATACTTATTAAAGCACTGGGATGGGAATCATTATGGAAAGTTTAAAAAAAAAAGCTAGGTTTAAGACAGCTTTCCGACACTAAAACGCATGGCTCGAGATCTCTATTTGGTTGGTAAATATCTTTGGAAGGAAAGACTATAGTTTCAAAATTAATTGTAGGGATCAAGAACGGAGCTAATAAAATTATATTTCTTAAATAAAACCATTGATATTTTATGATAAGAATCCTATACCTGGTAAAATTTGCATAGGGCCTAGATGATAAATTTATAGAAAGAATGGACCCATTTAATTATTTCGGCGTTAAATTATAACTTTTGACAGGATTAGAGTTGTCTTCGATGAGATTACAAAATTTAATAAATCCATAGGAATAATGAATAATGTAATGAAGTCTACTTTGCAAAATCATCCACGCATCCATTTATATTAGTTATTAGCAAGATCTGCTATTGGTGCGAGCCATATACCCTGCGAAAAAAGTTGTAACTAGAGACCGGATTATATGCAACATAACAAGTTCGAAATATGCATGCAAACATGCATGAAACTGAAAATATACATGAAAATGCCAATATATGCAATATCAAATAATATAAAACATAATAATTATTACTTTATGAGATATTTTATTTCTAAATTAACGCAATAAACGTATTTTGTTGTCTATTTATTAATATTAATATTTATCACTGATAAATTATCAATCAGTATTAGGCAAAAGTATTGTTAATAAATTCTACAATATTCTACATTTTGCTACTATTGCAAACGGAAACGATCAGGTACTGTTCCAAATGTTCGGTAGTAACGTTGCGTCTTCGATTGCTCAAAATAGTTTTATAAACAGAAAAGGACCGTTCTACGTCAACTGAAGTAATTGGGCAGTATTTGAATTTAGGTGCTATTTTGGTATTTATTATTTTTGACAAAAGCTCGCCCGTCCCATTTAAAAAAAAACTATTAATTTGACACAAAGGTTCAAAGCCTGGGTTATCGTTCAAAATGTTTTCAAACTTTGCCTGGGAATACCTCCGGCAATTAGGAGTTCAGTTGACGGATTTTATCCATCAACTGAATAGATTCAATGAACGCCAAACCTCGAGTTTCAAGTTAATAGTTGCATATGTATGGAAAAAATTAGTGCTAATCACAACTTTTTTTTAACAGTGGAATCGTTAAATGTTTCTCTGCACAATCGAAATCGTTTACTACACTTTTGATGGCTTCGAAATGTTCATTGTAAAACAACACAGATTTTTAAAATGTTGTAAATATAGCGCGAAAATATGTGTTATCACTTATCACTAATTTTTAGTTAAAATATGCAATACCAGGTGACAAAGATCTAAATATCCAACATGCAAATGCATATAATCCGGTCTCTAGTTATAACTAACCAACTCACTCACTGGTACTATCGAACTAATAGGTTCTTGGCCGCAAGGGTATCCCAATCCTGAGCAAATCCCCTGTATAACATACTTCCGTCAAATCATGGTTAATGTTATTCTCCCACCTCATTCTTGGTCGACATCTGGGCGTTTTCCCTCTGATTTAATTTATAAAAGTAGAATTACAGGTATTGGTGAGCCCAGCAGCAGGCTGTACACTACATGATACGATCACATAGAAATAATAATATCCTTGAAGAATTAAATATGTTAAATATGGCGCCCATAGTAGATAACATTCATCGGTATCAACAAAACTGGCTCAACGTATGTCCAGTTTCAGGATTCCTAAGACAATTTTAGAGTACCAATCAAATGGTAAAAGAGGTGGTTGGAAATTTTTTGTAGACCGTAATAGTTCTTTCATGACTCCTACATGAAAAAATATAATTATAATATAATTTTTTTGTCACGGATTATGTCTTTGCCTGTTCGGATCTCACATCTGTTCAGCCCAGATCAAGAAGAATTATAATACAAAATTATAAATTTGAGTACCTGTTGAATTCATTCTTCTCAATTGATAACATTTTAAAAAACAATGTTGACCTTTCTGAACAGGTTTCCCGAATCCCGATTAAATGTAGTCGGGATTGTATAAAATCGCGAATTTAAGGATGGAGAATAATGCAAGTTACTCTACTGATGGGGGAAAAAAAACAAAAAAAACAATACACTCCTCGCATGCCGCATGAGTCATAGTCTTGGAACTGGGACTTCACACGTTCCCAGACTTTTGTTCCTGAGTTTGTTAATCAGTTTGAGTTCACTAGTCGCTAGTAGCAGTTTTAGCTTTGTGCGCTGGCATTCAGTGGCAAAAACATACAGTTTTTACTATCTCAATTTACACTTCACAGTTTTGTACTGTTCCCGTATTCTGAAATATTTTAAAACTTGGATTCATCATCAAATAGTGAAACTAGTAACACTACTGCATTACAGTTAACGATTTGAAAGAAACGGGAGTTGTATTGTAAATTTAACAGTTAGAGGTGTAGAATATTTTCGTGGTTAAAAGGGATAAGACGATTATAGTGGTCCCTGTAACGTTTGCCTTTCGTATTTTAGTGCTTCTCACGACAAAATTGCATTGAAAAGCACACAAACACTGGAAGAGTTTGAAAAGCCAGTAGAAGTACCTGTAAAATAATACCCAACTCTTTTAGGTCGATTTATATTATGCCTTTTAATTGTTAAAAGGACATATGTTTTACGTTTAAGTAATTGTCGTGCTTGCAAAAATCACATTATACTGCAATCGTTTTTTGTAGGCCAAATTGTGTTTCTAAAGATCCTGATTTCAGGAGAAAACAAAACCTGACAACCATGGTACCATCCTCTGCTGAAGATTGTGAGTAGGAATGAAACTTTATGCTGAGGATGGATCTGGTTCCAAATATGCCTGCAGAATTAAATATAGACTTAGTTGAGAAGAGTGAATTTACCAGTAACTCAATTTTGTAATTTTTATTTTGTGACTAATACCTCAACGGTATTTTATAATGAATTTATTAGTATTGACTTCAACATGATTTTTTTTTTCGCTAAGGCTATTGGGCAATTCTGATTTTATTTTGATTTTTATATAGTTTTATTTTAAAACCTTTATATAGTTTATATTTAATTGTGCAATACATGCATTATAAGTCCTTCTAACAGTGAAGTTATTATGGAATAATGTAGAACTAAATATACCAATTTCCCATTGGTTCTTGTAACTTTCTTTGTTTGCGAATCAAGTTCCTTTGAGTACTAGAATGTTCTAGACGTTTCTTCTCGACGTTCTATATACGTTGCATCAGTTTTGTAATCTCAGACGCGGAATAGAGTTCATGGAGTTAACATCACGTCCGATCTCCGCAGCAAATATGTTACAAGAAGATTAATACATTTGAAGTCAAATTATTGAATATAAATTGTGAAATGAAAGTGTTAAGTGATTTTAAACATTAAATACAAATATATCAGAGTTAATTTGACTAGTATACTCTTTAAAGTGAAACCTAGTAATACAGTCCATTTTCTTGTGGCCGTTGAACGGAATTTATGAACTTAATTTCTGCCACCCCAACAGCTAGGGAATGTTCGCCCATTAACATTTTCTGTATCCGAAGTTATAGCCCTTCAATTTTTTCCTTCCATTAATTTATATATTCTCAATCCTCTTCCTGCAATCCATTCCCGGAGATGGACGCTGAGGATACAGACAAAATAGCTATCGATGTGGCGTCTAAAATAGGTATTAAATTGGAAACATGCGATATAGATAGGAGTCATCGTGTGGGGAGAAAGGCGGACCGGCCACGGCCGGTTATCGTCAAATTCGTAAGCTATCGGAAAAGGAGAGAGGTTTTCCAGAACAAAAAACAGCTGAAAGGGAGTGGTGTTACAATTAGGGAAGACTTAACTCAAATGAGGTATAAGCTATTAAAAGAATGCATCACCAAATATGGTGTAACAAATGTGTGGACAATTGACGGAGCAATCCACGTTAAAGAAGGAGATAACAAACGCATCATTCTCCGGGCCTCAGAAATATAATTAGTGCAAACACGGCCAGTGAATAACCGACAGTTATCACTTTAAACATTTTATTAATAATAACCTACATAAAATTAAGATATTCTTAGTGACGTGATACCAAGTTTAGTTTGTAAGTTTGTTGAAATATTTTACGACCATTTTTCGTTTAAATGATGATTTTCCTTTGACAGTCTTTGACAGGCTACAAGGACAATAACCTTCCCACTCCCCTTCTCGACCCCACTACTTCAAGGAATGCTTTAGAAATAGCTTTGTCCACATACCCTACTTCCTTGCAGGTAGCCCATTTCAATGCTCAAAGTATTACTGCTCATATAGATGAAGTCAGAACAATTTTCTTCTCTTTAAATATTCATGCTCTTCTCATATCTGAAACGTGGCTAAATCCCACCATTACCTCTTCTTTAATTAACATGGATGGTTATACTTTTCTTAGACACGATCGTGTTTACAGTCGCGGGGGGCGGTATTGGAGCCTTCGTTAGAACAGACCTTACTCCTAAAATTGTGTATCTATCTAATAACGAACCATCTGCCGAAATTATGTTCATAGAAATATTTGTCAGTTTCAAAAAATGTCTTCTCTGTGTAGTATACCAACCTCCTAAAATAAGAGCCATCGCTGAAATTGAGTCCACTTTACAAAACGCGCGAATACAATATGAACATGTTATCGTTATGGGCGACTTTAATATAAATATACTAGACACTGATAACAGACATACACAACAACTGATGGCTACGTTCCAGGCTTGTGATATGACACTCCTACCCCTACGACCTACACATCACACTCATCACTCTGAGACGTTACTTGACTTAATTGCAACTAATAATCCAGACAGAGTACTTACTCACGGGCAACTGCCAGCCCCGGGAATATCAGCACATGATATTATATTCTTAGCATATTCACTGCAGTGCCCTAAACCGACTCGAAAGACTATTACGTATAGAGACTTAAAACATATAGACAATGCAACCCTAATTGAAGAAGCTATGCAGATGCCGTGGCATTCAATATGGACGCTGCATTCTGTAGATGAAAAAGTTGAGACACTAAATGACTTTATACTACAATTATACAACAGACATGCCCCACCAAAAACTAAACTCGTGAAACGACGCCCTGCACCCTGGATGACTCTTTCAATTCGTAACTTGATGACTGATAGAGACGCAGCACATAAGAAATATAGACTCAACAAAACAGACACAAGTCTCACTCAATATAAACAGTTACGTAACAAGACAAATCAAGCTATAAGAAACGCCAAACTTAGACATTTATACAACCTAACAAATACCAATACTTCAGAAATCTGGAAAAACTTGAATAGAATGGGAATTGGGAGAAAAGACACACAGGTAGACAAATTACCTGTTTCCCTGGACACACTCAATAATCACTTCACAGGTATAACTACTACTCCAAAGGATAAAGAACAAACAATAAATGAATTATCACTGACAAATCAACCCGACAGAGAACATTTCCACTTCTCATATGTTACAGACTACGACGTAAAGAAAGCCATCATGCGAATAAAAACCAAAGCAGAAGGAACTGACCGTATAAATATTACTTTACTGAATAAAATAATCGAAGCTATACTACCTACTATAACTCATATTTTTAACTCCTCACTACAAACTTCTACATATCCCTCATTGTGGAAACAAGCCCTCGTACGTCCACTGCCTAAAGTTAAAACGCCCTCAACCCCGAACGACTTTCGACCCATTAGCATTTTACCTACTCTTTCAAAAGCTCTGGAACGATTAGTCCATAAACAACTGACTGAATACCTAAATGATTACAACCTTCTAGATCAATTTCAGTCAGGCTTCAGGACAGGACACAATACAAATACTGCTCTACTAAATATTTGCGAAGACATACGCGAAGCTGCTGATAATCGAAAACTTACCATTCTTACATTACTGGACTTTAGTAAAGCATTCGACACGGTAGACTTGGACTTATTGTTGCATAAACTTAAAAACCTCTTACTCTCTGATAGTGCCACGAAATGGTTCAATTCCTACCTTCATGAGCGCCAGCAATCTGTTATAGGAAATCATACATTATGTTCTTCTTGGTCCTTCCGTAAAGCTGGGGTTCCACAGGGTTCGGTACTTGGACCTTTGCTTTTTTCAATCTACATAAATGACATATCTAACTCCCTAAAGCATTGCAAACATAATTTATTTGCAGACGACATGCAAATCTACATCCACACAGACAAATATTCACTAAATGACGCTGTTGCCAAAATTAACGAGGATCTTGACTCACTAATGACTTGGACAGTTAAATATGGACTGCAATTAAATCCTACAAAGTCACAATCAATCATTATGGGTCATCAGAGACTATTATCTACAATTAACCTAAACACAGTTTCGCATGTGTCACTAAACGGAGTTCAAATCCCTTATAGTGAGACAGTAAAAATTCTAGGAGTATTTATTGACAAAAACTTAAATTGGAATACACAAATAAACCATACATGCAAAACAGTCTTCTCAATAATACATTCATTAAATCGTGTACGAAATTGTTTGCCATTCGCCCTTAGGAAAATGTTAGTAGAAACACTTGCAATGCCCCATTTTGATTATTGTGACACTCTTTTTACAGACTTAAATATTATTTCCACTCAAAGACTTCAACGTGTTCATAATTCTTGCGCACGTTTTATTTGTGGTATTCGCAAATTTGACCATGTTACACCGTCCCTGGAACAATTATCGTGGTTTCGTCTAAGAGATCGTAGAACTGTCCATTCCCTATCCCTTCTCTATAAAATACTTCACACATCATCGCCTAATTATTTATCACGCCGCTTCATCAGACTATCCGACACACATAATCTTGACACTCGATCCCATCAGCACATTGTCCTTTATATCCCGCCTCATCACACTGTATATTATTCATTATCTTTTACGGTGTCACTTACCAAAACATGGAATTCCCTTCCACCCTATGTCAGAGACTGTCAAACTATAACATCCTTCAAAAACAAACTAAAGAATTATTTAATAACAAACTGACTTATACACCTCACTGATAGTATTCTTTTAGCAATATTAATATATTTAATTATTTATGTAAATAATATTAAGAATAACAAATATTTTTATTTGTTTTGTTTTAAATATTGTATAATCGTAAAATTAGTTTTCTATATCTCATTATTTTCCTGTTTTTTATATACACTAGACAGGGACAATTTAATATGTCTTGCTTGTATACATTTTATTATTAGTTTTAGTCTTAATTTTAACTAATATTAACTGGTTGTATTATAGATCGTAATATGTATATTAGATATTATCTTTTGATCAAATTTTTACTTAGTGTTTAATATTAGAGTTAATTAAGATTGTTATATTCTTATGTAATATATGTTTGTCCTGGTGAGTGGAAGAGAAGGCCACATGGCCTTAACTCCACCAGGCTAAATAAATCTTAAATCTTAAATAAATCTTAAATCTTAAATCTTAAATCATTCTCCATCAACAATCTTCTAACCTCTTATTTCCACGCAATCTTTGATTGACTTATCTGTTTTCCCAGGTGAGTCCAATCAAACACTTTTTTAAATAATCTCTGCTCCGGCATTCCAATTATCTACATTTAATGAAGTCTGAAAGGATGAAGATGATGAAATTAAAACTATCAATAATTGAAAAGACTTGCCTGAGGCCTCTACCTCACTGGGCAACTTAAAACATATCTTAAATAAATATGCATATTAACAGTTATGGCTGAATTCTTACAGGCCTGTATAATTACTATATCTAGAATAATTTTTACCTTTCTGATATAATTTAATCCCTTGTAATGTTACTCTATTTTTTGTAATGATTTGTATTTTTATAATAATTCAATTATGGAGAATTTTTAATTATTTTTATTTTAATGTTAAACACTGTTACTGGGCCTAGGCCTTCTTAAGGTAAAGAATAAATAAATACATACTTCTGTACATAAAGATATTGGGTCTACAATTTGTCTCTAATTGTATTGTAACACATTGACGGTCCGTCCCATAAATTACCGCTTTTCAATTTCGCTAGCGGTGACAAGACTAAAATCTCGCCTTGTAAGTCAATAGGGATTCTGATTCACGGTTCGTGAGTCATGTGTAAGGCTCGAAGCGATCTCTACAGTCGGGCTTTAAAAAAAACGCTTTTAAGATAAATATGTGCATTTTTTTGTAGAAGGATTGGTCTCTCGAGGATTCAATTTGAGAGAGATATAAAAACTGGGCTTCCAGATAGTTCCGATTGTCGCATATAATAGGGATGTGAGTCGGTTGGCTGATATTGGTAGGCAGAAACTCGAACCACAAAAGTTATTTGAAGAACGACGAGGAAGAAAGAGTTGCTAGATACAGCTTCTGAGTGTGTCTACACTTGACTCATGATTCACGAATCGAAATCCGTATAAAACGAAGTTTGCCACCGCCCGTGAAATTCAAAAGGCGGCCATTTGAGCGACGACTCAATTCATCACAAAATTAGTCCTCTACGGTATTCTCACCTATAATCGACAATATTTTCTGAAATAGCTTACACTTTTAAAATCCCTTAAAATGTAGAATTTTAGATCAAGTATAAATACCTCCTTCGACCAGCCTCGTGCTCTTCTGATCGGAGTTATGACGACTACAATTCATGTTCCGGGTTGGATTCTGGCTAAGGCCACAGGAATTTTTCCTTAAAGGTTGTCTGTATTCTGGAATTACGCTTAGTTTAAGTTTAAATGTTCTCATGGTGTTTTGTTATCATTTATCACCTATCATATCATCGGGGTAACGTAATTCCGCCTTCCAAGCGTCCCAACCTCAGAAGTAGGTTGCTAATGCCAGGGCAATGTCGTAAAACAGTCTGGTGGCATTGGGGGAAGAAATATATATACCGCTACCTTATTCTCGTTCTGAGTTGTGTGATTTATTTTTGTAATTTGATTTTTTTTTTAAATTTCGAATTCATTTTTTAATTTGAAAAAACAAGTTTTAATTTTGTTTAATTTTGGGATTTATTGTTTATTTGGAATTTACATTTCACATCTTAATTAATTTTCATTGCGTAATTGAAATTAGATTTGATTTTTCGATTCCGAAATTATTTTTCAGTTTGAATATAATGGTTGTTTTTTTTTCAGGTTTGTTTAAAGGTTCCACAACCCCAGGCCCGGACACTGGGTCCAGATCTTCTCCAGCTGAGCGTCCAAAGACGTTGCGACGGCTCAAGAACGTGTATGAAAACACAGCTGGCTCAAATGGTAGCGCTGGACGACTGGATGACGGAGAAGAAACCGTCACGAAGAGAACTTCCTCATCCAGAAGTGGCAGAGCTGAAACTGTGTCCACTGGCTCGGGTTCAGGACCAGGTAGTGACAAAGGCCAGTCATTGTCCATACTCAGCCCTTTCGACGAGCAGGAAGAATGGGCCAAGATATCGGAAATCATGGCTTCCTTCGGCACTGGCCTCGTCAGGGAGTCCGTGTTCGTGAGCGAACTGGAGAAGGAGTTCCAAACCCGTCTAGGTAAGTAGCAAGTCTAATAGAATCGGTCAATTTGAAAAGGGTTCTTCTCCACTTTTACGTATTTTACAGATGAAGTAAGAAAGCTTTGCATTCCGTTACATTTGCAGATAAATTAAAACAATATTTACCACTAATGAATTATGTAAAAAGTCTGTATAATCATATATGGTCCCATAGGAAATCCAAGCAAATTATTTTTCCCTGCCGAAATTACCAGTTTTCAAAATGAACCTGCCTTTGTTTTGATAGAGTCATGGCCTTCTATATCGACAGAATGAAATTATGCATTTTCCAAATGAACGCTTATTTCAGACCCGGTCTAGAAGTGCTTTAAAGGATGAAGCATGGCCCAGTTTCACATGGGATACACGAGTCATTACCAAAGGATTGGGAATCCATTGAAAATTAATTTTTGCAAGAATTCGAGATTACTCCTTTTTGAAATGATCGATTGAATTATGTGCAGATACAAATGATAAGATATTTGAACCGACTATACCAGTCACCTTCAACAGGATACTCTGTGACGTAATTACTGAAAGCGGATAATAAAGAAAGCAGAAATGTGAGCATTGGGTTATCGAAGTACGGCACTCCTACTGATAGTCCTTAATCTGTAAATTAATTAAACCATAACAAAATTTGAGATAGGCAACGTTGTGTCTCAGGCAGAAGCTAACAGAGCTATCAGTGCAAAAAAATAGTTTAAATTTGATCAACATTTATTTTTGTTCATCTAGCTATAACGGCTGGGGACCCGACATGCTGATCATTTGTCTTCCCTATATTGGCTGAATGATCGTCGACCTATGTTATTAACACAATTAGGATGTGAGGCCAGCAGCCGGCTGTAGACCAAGAGCCGGAAAAACTATTGGATAACTCAATCAATATTTTTTCTCAGTTTTACAGAATGGCAGTGCGCATGACCAAACGTTTATGGAATTAATTATATACAGAGTTTTTCGAGATTGTTGGCCGTGATCGTGAAGCTTAATAGCTCCTCGATGTTTCGGCAGAAATTGTGCCTGGCATCCTCAGGGATTGGCTTATGGTATTGTCGCCAGATGGAACCACTTATCTGTGAAATCGATATGACCAACCTTTGCAATGAATTCCCAAACATGTTTTTAAGAAATGGAAGTATATTAATCTTTCCCTTCATAACCAACGAAATAAATTATATATATATGTATATGCCTATTATTTAATAAACTGTAAACTAAGCTGGTGTCCGATCGCAACCTAATGAAGTGAAGTGAGCGAACATACATTTCATAAAATGTTTTGGAATTAATTGCGTATGTTAATCATACTTATTTCACATAATGTCCTGCCATTAGGCGGCAATTTCATAACCATTCGCGCATGCGTACTAAGATTCTGTAGAAGTTAAAAAAATAATTGAGAAATAAATGCCATAATTTTCGTACATAAATAAATATTTAATATTGAAAATAAATATTTTAAGAATCGTTCAAAAAAGTTTAAACTAGTACGAAACGTTAGTAAAGACAGCACAAGTACGTAAAGGAACAGAATCATAAGAATATTGTGTAGAAAATCATAGATTTTTTTTTTTAAGTTCAGCCCCAGTTGCCTTCTACGCCAAGCCTGAAGTTCTTATTAAAAACTCCATTTCATTGTCAGTATTTCTGTGTTCGCCACATTAACTATATAGGAGAAGTTTCGGTATCATATCCGACGATTGATCTTGTCATTTTTTATGTGCTCTAATTTAGTTTGTTTTGGACTATTAATGGTGAGGTAATCATTTTATAATTAACGGTACAACTTACAACCAATTTAACACCTTATTCTGCATAATGGATTTTGTGACAGATCCTAGATTTAAAAATATATATAAGGTACAAGGTTCATATATCACCCATGTTCCAAATGTCGCCTAGTACAGATTTTCGTCGAACGGTGCAGCTATCTGCTAAAATCTTGCAGAACTTAACAGGCAGCACAACTGTTGTGTGTTCAGTTGTTAGCCGTTTTTGATACATGAATGAGTTGGAAACACGCCGGAAAATATTAACTTTTTCGAGTTATTAAGTTACATTTAGGCCTACGTTATTAAAATACAAGTTTACGTAATGATATTGTTTTTAAATGATATGCATCGAGTAGTGCAAACATCGTGTAAATTTCAATTTGTACTGAGTAAGGAAGAATTAATATTAGACAGTAGTATCGTTCCTAATATCGCCCACTACATTGTTCCTAATATCGCTGCTTATCATACGGATTGTTTTCAAACAATAGACATGGCGAATCCTAGTTATGATGTGACAAGATATGTAATTGGATGCACGAAGAATGTGACAAAATAAAAAGAAGAAAGGCTACTTTGTGTAACATATCGCGGCAATTGAATATTTTTGTAAATTCAATTATGTTTTCAAATTTTACCTTAGTATCTCCACTTCAACTGAGTTTAATTTATCATAAGTAATGTCACGAGTGATTTCCAATTTATCTAGAGGATTTGCAAATCAATAGTGGTTTGTTAGGACTATTTAACGAATAAAATTAAGCTGTTTACTCAAAAGTCATTATTTAAATAGGCCTATAGTTACCGGTATTTTAAAATATTATATATTTAATGTAAACGGCGATGTTTGAAAACAAATCAGAAATGTGAGGTTATGTATATTCACAGCAACTTGATTATATTATTTATTGCCAAATAGGATCGCAATATTATAAGAATGCACCCTAGTGGAGAAATAATGAAAAACATCAAACTGCATATTATACGAGTAATCAAAAATGCATGTTATTCATTTTTTTAGTAAACAACTCAGTAAAATCAAGGAATCTGTTCATTATTTGCTGTATTCAATATATTTGTTGGAGAAAAATAATGCTCTGAGCTTTTCAGAATATTAAAAAGGAGGAGCTTTCTTTATCACAAAAGCAGGAGTAGATAAAGAGAAATCGATAAAGAGCGAGATGAAACATGACTATCATTGGCTGTAAAACAGAATTCATTGAAACGTGATTGGTCATTGACTATCATTTGGGGCATGAGTTTAACTTATCAATGTAATAAAATATTTTGCAGTGTGTATTTCTACAAAAGTCTTATTGTGCAATTCAATTCATCATCACCACCACCACTGGAGCAACAACTCATTCCTGAGTCCTGGCCTCCTCAAGGAGTCTCCTCCAATTAGCTCGGTCCTGTGCCTCTCTCCACCAATTTCTCAATTCTAACTCTCTAGCATCTCCATCCACCTCATCCTTCCATCGCAGTTTCGGTCTTCCTCTTTTTCTTCTACCTTCTGGTTGAGTGGATCATATCCTTTTACATTTTTCTGACTCTGCCTTTCTTCTTACAATACTGCCCATCGTAGTCTGGTTAATTTAACGAATTTACTAATTTCCACCTCTTTGAATATTGCATACAACTCCTGATTATAGCGTTATCTCCAGACACCGTTCTCACATATAGGTCCATACGCCCTCCTTAATATTTTTCTTTCAAAAAATTGCAGAGCGCATTCATTGTTTCTCCCCATTATCCATGTTTCACATCCATATGTCAAAACGGGTCTTATTATAGTCTTGTATAGTAATATATTTACAGATCTTGACAATACTTGACTTTTCATGTGTTTTAAAAGCCCATAATAACACTTGTTGGCTATATTTATTCGTTTCTTTATTATCCATTTTGACTATTACCCCTAAATATTTGATCTATTGTTTCAAATGTGTATCTTCCTATCTGAACTTTTTTTAGCATAGTTTCTTTCTTAAGGCATATATTTCGTCTTTTTTTCATTAATTTCCACACCCATCTTTTTTGCATTAGATTCAAGGGCGATGAAAGCTTCTGTTAGTGCTCGAAAGGACCTTCCAATTATGTCCACATCATCCACATAACCTAATAACTGTATGGATTTGGTGAAAATAGTTTTCTCTCTCTGTAATCCAGAGTCTCTAACCACTTTTTCTAGGGCTATGCTAAATAAAAGACATTATAATGTGTCTCCCTGGCGCTATCCTGTGTTAGCAATTCAATTCAGCTTAATTTAATTACAATTAATGTTCTACTTTCTGTTGTTACATTTTTCAGATGTAGTGCTTATGTACAATGCGCGACTTTGTTCAAAAGAGAAACATAATGACCTTTTAAATTCATTTTTTAAAAATCTATTAGGATGCTAATAATAAACTTTTACCTATTCAGTACGTTTATTTCAATCTTTCATTATTATGGTCGTTTTTACAATTGATATAGCTACATTTGATCTCCAAGCTACAATTTACCTCGTGTGTGCGATATTTGGACCCTATACCTTATCTGTATTAGTAGATAAGTTTCTATTTTTAAAATATAATTTTATTGTAATTTTATTTAGAACCATTCGAAATAAAACATGCTTATATATTTGTATAAATAAGCCTATAATTAAATAAATTAATAATTAGTATATTGAATTACTTTGAAATGTAAGGAAATTAAATATAATCCTCATGATCTGGTGGTCAGAACTTCTAACTACACTTGATGAAATATCTGGTTTTATTTCCGCTCAGGCCACAGGATTTTTTCCTCGTGTGGTCGTCCATGGTCTGGAATTTAGATTAAGTTGGGTTTAAGGATCTTTTTTTTTGTAGTTATTTATAATTTATCACCCTCATATCATCGTGGTAACGTAACTCCACTTTGTAGGCGTCCCAATCTCAGAGGTGAAATACAATTCCGCCAATGGTAGATGAAAATTCCAGAAATGTCTTAAGACAGTCTACTGGCATTTTACGAAAGAGTAATATCATACAATTAATTAAATAATTAATGCATTTAAGTAGCTTTGAAATATAAAGAAATCAAGATCATGGTTCCTTGAAAAACATAAATCACTCTTTTCACATCTCTATTTTTTATGGAACACATGTGAAACTCAGGGGCCAATTTATGTAACCTGTGAAAAATCATTACTTATAGAGAATAAATGAAGACATAATTGCCTGAAAAAAATATGTGGTAAGCAGTAAATACAACAATTTGATGATGTGGTTCACATGGACTCCGTGTGAATTTCAGGGTTAAAATTATTCAATGTTGCTTATATATCTTAGTACATTAGGCCTATCTATTACTGAAATGGTATCCTAGTTATTTAAAACAAGAATGTTCTTCAGTATTAAAAGTAGAAGTTATATAGTAATATATTATAAAGTTCGTAATTTTCTAAAAAAGTTTTTAGACATATTCGAATGTGTATAAGTGCTACAAAGAACAGAGTGCGGGTAGGCAAACAGTTCTCAGATACTTTTAAAATTCACAATGAATTGAAACAAGGAGATGCAATATCTCCTCCACTATTAAATTTTATTCTATAACATGCCATCAAATCCTTAGAGGATGAATGAGGCCTACATCACAATGGTATTAATAAGCTGTTAGTTTATAGTGACAATATATTATTATTAGGCGGTAGCGA
Organism: Diploptera punctata; assembly: GCA_030220185.1. Taxonomy (NCBI): domain Eukaryota; kingdom Metazoa; phylum Arthropoda; class Insecta; order Blattodea; family Blaberidae; genus Diploptera; species Diploptera punctata. The sequence continues at coordinate 727,264 of JASPKZ010005696.1, forward strand.
ACAGATACTAAGGGTAAATAAGCACAACTAAATTAAGTAACGTTAGGAATTGGGGCTGGAAGTAAACCTTAATAAATCTAAATATACACTCATACATATAAATGCATTATGCAATGGAAGTGGAGAGTTAATGACAAAAGAGGAACATTTGAAGAAATGGCTGATTTTAAATATCAACACATGAAAAATAATTACAAACAGGAATTAGGTGGATAAAAAAAATAAACCTTAGACTCAATTCTGGAAATCCATAGGGCATATTCATTACAGGAACTCTTTTAATCCCAACTTCTCTTAACACATTAAATTGAAAATATATGAAATGATTAGTCTCCCAGTTATATAGATGGGAAACATGAACTCATGCTTGAAGGGAGAAGAAAATATTATGAGCATTTGAGAATAAAGTTCTTAGGAAAATTTTGGGCCAAATAGAAACGATCATAGAGGTGAATGGAGAAGACTACTTAACATTGAGCTACATAATCTTTCTGGTAAGCGATATATAATAAGAACTGATAAGTACTGTACTCTGCGATGGACAGTACATGTAGCACGATTAGGTAATTGAAGAGGAGTAGGAAACTCTTTGTAGAAAAACCGAGGGAAAGTGTTCAGTAAGTAGACTGAGACTCAAGTGGGAGAATAAAATTTACTATGATTTGAAAGAGGTAAATTATACGGGGGATGATTGGACATTATTAGATCGGGAACGGCTTATGTCCGCACGGTCAGCGAGTTAGTCATGTTTATGATCGTCTATGGTAATATTTTTTTCCTCTGAATATCATCTTAGTTCTATCAATGTAAATTTCCATTTACAATTATTAAAAAATAGAGTAATAATCTAAGGTTGGTATTCAAGAACCAAGCTTTCCGTGAAGAGCGACTCTCAGCTCATCTCTCCATGGTTAATTATGTGGGTCATGCAGAACCTACTCTAACTGGCTCACTCTATCCAACATCATGTGCTAACAAGATATTTATTTAAAAAAGAAGTTTCCGGGAACAATTGAAAAGTGAGAACCTCAGCTTACTGAAGACGGAAATGACTTGGCCTAGAGAGTTTGGTTCTTGAATACCGCCTTAAAGTCTTCTTCTTTTTCTTCTTCATCACGGTTTAGGCTTATTTACTAAGCCTGTTCCGGCTCCAAATTGCTGCTGTTTCCATATTTTCTTTGGTCTTCCCAAACTACTTCTTCCTCGTGGTGAATAGCTTTATGCTGCTTTTGGTATTCTATTCTCAGTCATCCTTTCCAAGTGTTCTTTCCAGTTTGTTCTGTATTTCACTATTGTTGTGTTTAATTCCTCTACTTTTAGTTGTTGTCTTATTTCTGTGTTATGTTTTTTTTATTGTTCTTTGATATCCTGCTATTGGTCTGAGGAATTTCATTTCAGCAGCTTGTATTCTGGCAGATTGTTGTGTTGTCACTGTGTCTTGTATAATTTCATTGGCCTTAAAGAACTGTAATATTATAAATAAAGCTTCCTAGCCCGGGTTCGATCCCCGGTCGGGACAGTTTTTCTGGGTGAGGTTTTTATCGGGGTTTTTCCTCACCTGTAAGACAAATGTCAGGAAAACTTTAAGGCCCAAACGGTCCCCAAAAAATCATATGGCCATCGCAATCATCATCATTCATATTCATCTTAGGTTAAGTTTAGGATTAGGGACTCTCCTGGCGCACCACTATCATCATCATCATCATATCATCGGGGCAACGTAACCCCGCCTTCCAGGCGCCCCAACCTCAGAAGTGGGTTACAATTACGCCATGCCAGGAGAGAAACCAGGAATGTCGAAAGACAAACCTGGGGCATTTGAAAATATATATATATATATATATATATACATTTTGATTTTGCTACATTTCTTTGCGATTTGCATAATTATATCATTGGCCTTTGTAATTTGCATAAACGTATTTAAATATTATCAATTGAAAATTATTATTTCGAGAAATAAATGTGTGTATATATATATATATAGGCCTATATATATATAAACCCTAGTACAAAATTGAATAGTAGAGGAGATAGTGCATCTCCTTGCTTTAACCCATCGTGAATTTAAAAAAAGATCTGGAAACTGTTTGCCTCCACGTACCCTACTCTTTGTGTCATTTGGACATATTCGAACATTATTGAATTTTGGTAAAATAATTTATGTTATTTAATGTTTGTAATTTATTAATGAGAATTGGTTGTAAGGTAAATTTATATTTACAAATCGCTGTAGGGCGTATACCATATACCCGTTTATACCCGTACATCACCACGTGGTAAAGAGTAGGTCCTACTCCCTCCTCTCGAGTGTTATTCAATCAAGCTAATTTACTTACGCTTATTTTCCTATAAATTCAACGAATTCAAGTGGTTAACTCATTTCCTCAAAGGTGCTCCTATAGGCAATTAAAGTATTACTTGTATGAGGAACACCGATTAAATTTTACTCAGAGGCTCTAATTTAGGCTTGAATTTCTATTGCGAGCCTGAAATCTCCAGATACGTAACCCACGGCATTAAGTTTCTCCCGGAGATCTTGTTTCTAGGATTTTTCCATCTTAAAAATGCAACTACCACGGCTGGAATTGAACCAGCGACTCTTGGAATTAGAATAAAGGACTTCTGAACACCTAGACCACCGAGGCAGTTCTGTATACTATCACCCATTTTTTTCGCGATCTTCCTCTGGATCTACTTTTACCTAGACTTCCTATTCAGGTTTTCCATACTTGTTACCTATTTTATTTTTTGCACGAATATGATTGAAAGTTCAACTTCCTACATTTCGGAGTTGCCAACCTAAATAACTATACTGTAATAAAATAACTATATTTATTACATATTACAAACACGTGTGTGGGAAGTAAAACCACTGCCCTCTATGTATACTACATGTAATGTATATACAAAAAATAGCCAAAAGGCAGTGTTAATATACATTATACGAAACAAATCACTGCATTTTAAGTGAACTGAACTGATTTGAAACAGTATAAATCAATAAATACGCACTTGCTGCCATTTTATCACTAAATGGTCTCACGGCTTCCTGTTATTTTATCACTAATTGGTGTCATGGCCTCCTGTCGTTTTAACTAATAAAGATTGCTCATACTGTTAACGTTAGTCAATTGTTTATAATAAATGCAAATATTTGCAACAAATATGTTATTATTTTACTATTATTTATTATTTTGAATACACTATGGCGCAAAAAAAATGTACAACGAACGTTTGTGAAGTGTTTTACAGAATCTCGGAAATTAAAAACCAAGCGATAGCGAGGTTTTTAAATATTTTCCTCAATTCTGTAAAAACCCCTTCCCAATCTCGCATTGTAATATACTATTATTCTATTTATGCGGCCAAACCATCTGAGTTGAGATTGATATAGATCTGTGTTCAATATTTATCGAAATAAGTTAAAAAAAAAACTCTGATTTCTAAAGTTCTGAATTTCTGACCTCGCTTTCTGATATCAGTGGTGTCAATAGCAATCTTGTTGACAGTACTCAGTAATTGAAGATGGTGGGAGCAAATATAGCTGCTGGTAATCAAGAAGAAAAAGCTCTTTTCTTTTTGCAACCAAAACAACCAATAATTTGTTGTCAAAACATCACATCTTCGGACTAGCCTTAGACTCTTATGTGCCTAATGCGTATTTTAATCTTCTCCAAAATACTTCAAACCTCATATATTCCAAAAGTACCTCGACGCATGTGCTGATCATAGGGAAAATGTAGCGTTCTATTTATTTCGATTTTTTTTTTCAGAAATGCAGGATATCTGTTAATGAAAGCACCGGCAGTTTTAATATAGGTTATGAATTCATCCACTGGATTTGCATGCACTGCTATTTGTTATTATTATTATTTGGGAACATTGAGGCAAATCTCAATATCAGTTAATTTGTTTTTTGTTTAATTGGATTTGTTTGTCTGCTGTCAGCAATTAAACTAAACTTTATTTCATTACGTTCCACATCCGCTTTCAAAACTCATTTGCTGATTCAAACAAATGTTTTGTCCTCCGCTAGGAACACTATCGGCACTGGAAATTTACTGCTATCTCCAAAGCGAGATGAGTATTTTTTTTTTCAGAGACGGCGAGTAAATTTTTTATTGGGAAACACGATATTAGGAAGACCTAGGCATAGATTCTCTGTCTGTACCCGTACATTCGTACATGGGGCAAGGGTGTCTCCTTTGCGGGAGTTGCTCACCCAAGGCTTATTTTAGTTACGCTTATTTCCCTATAGATCTCAGCAAGTTACAACTATTTAACTCTTCGCCTCCATGAGCCATATACCAGGCAACTAAGTTATTATTTGGATGGCAAATACCGATTAAATTATACTCAGATACTTTAATTTAAGGTTTGAGGTTCTTTTACAATCCTGAAAATATTCAGATTCAGTATCCACGGCTCAAAGTCCCTCCCCCAGGAGCGCTATCGGCACTAGATTTTTTTTTTGTTATCTTCAGATCGAGATGCTGATTTCCTTCATTTTTTTATTCGTAGTTGGTGAGTAATGTATGATTGGCAAACCCAATAGCGAAAATGTCATTAGGGATTCTAGGCTTAGGTGGGAGGATAATATTCGAATGGATAATAGGGAAATGGATATCGGAGATATGAACCGAATTCAGTTTAGTGAAGACAGGGCATTAGTGAATGCGGCATTGAACCTACGAATTCCTCAAGCCACAGAATGAGTTAGTTAACACTTATATTAGCAAGTGTATCATTTACTACAGGATGCAATGGTATAATTTATCATTTTTTATAAAAATAGAAAAACAGATTTGTATAAATTACCTGAATTTGTATCGAATCACACAATACATAGTGATAACTGCAGTTGTAAGTGATTTTGTTTTCACTGCGGTCCGACATATTTATATAACTGACACGAGTATTTAGTTTTTCGCAATTTATGGATTAAGTTTCAAAATGTGAATGGCTAATTATTATGAAAATATTGCTTGAAGAAAGCCACGCATGATGTTCTGCATAACCTATTTATGTAGTTTCCGTGCAAGTCATGAACAAGAATAATATAAGTAAAGCCTATGTCCGTTGTTATGTAGGCCTATAGTCTCTGCAGATTTAATGGTCAAATCGCAATTATGTAAGTAATGACTATTTGCATGTCTGATCATGGACTTCTGCGTTATATTCGTAATACCGTCTGTCTGTTTGTCTGTCTTTACCCTTACATCCCCCAATAGGGAAAGGACACTCCCTTGAGGGAGTTATTTAATCAGAGTAATTTAATCACGCTTATTTTCCTATAGATGTTAGTGAATGATAAGTGGTTAGCTCATCACCTCAAATAGACGCCTTATAGGCAAATGAGGTGGAAAACATCAATTAAATTTTGCTCAGAGGCTCTTTCTTGCCTTGCCTTTCTTTTACGAACTTTTCCTTTCTTTCTTTTTTATCTTCGGACTCGGAACCCATGCTTAAAATTCCTCCCAGAGGTCTTGTCTCTTGGATTTTCCGTTATAAAATTACCATTTACATCGAGCAGGTTTGAACCCGCTGTTGTCGGGACCAGAGGCAAGATAATTAACCCCTAGACCATCGAGATAGAAACTGATCACTTAATACCAAATTATTTTATTTGACTATTTAACTCATGTCCCAAATGGGAGTCAATGACCAATCGCATTTCAATGATTTTTTATTTACAACCAATCACAGTCGCGTTTCGCCAAAAATTTACCATCTAAAGTTTATCATAATAAAGAAAGCGCCTCCTTTTTAACATTCTGAATAGGTTATAGCATTATTTTGAAGTGACTGACTCACTAAGAAATACGACTACCAGATTGTATATATAGTGCATGAATGTCAACACATACCGCATGCGGGATTAATATAAAAACATTTGTAGTAATTGATTATACCACCAAAAAAAGAAACCACTGTTTGCACTTTCTTAAATGTATTTTTTCACAGAAAGATATAATTGTCATATTTACATCATACGACATCAGAAATTAATTAATATACAGTTTGATGTGTTTCATTTTTTCTCCACTAGAGAGCATTCTTACAATATTGCGTTCCTTTGGCAATAAATAATATGATCTGGTTGCAGTGACGAACAAAAGAAGCAAATGAAGTGTACCAATCGTTTACATTAAATATGTAAATATTTTAAAATAACTATATTTGAATAATGATTTGTGAGTAAACAGCTTAATTTTATTCGTTAAATAGTCCTAACAAATGCCACTCTTGCTTTCCAAATTACTCGTGGCATTACTTATGATAAACGGGTACTTTAATTTCATTGAGAGGTATTCTCTGTTCATCATATTTATGACATCAGATTAAACAAATCCAAATAAACATAAAACATATTAGTTTATTGAGTTCCGCTTAATGTTTCAATACAATTTTATATTCTACAAGTGGACCTTATGAATACTCAGGCTGAAACATTGATATCAAGACTTTAAGAAAAATATCAAATTTTCTAAAATGAATTGGGATCAACCCGCCATAACCTGTCCCAAGCCAGGTTGAAAAATGGTGAGGGGGAGGAGTAAACACCTCGTAAAAAAAGCTTGTTTCAGCTTGTCTAGCTGATAGTACCTTGTGACGGCCCCTTACTATGATTACGGTGAAGACCTCAACGCCAGATACAGCGGAGAAGGAGTCCTTCGGTACAGTGTACCTGACGGAAGAGGCAACTCTACATCTACTGCTTTGTAGATTGACAAACGGGCGGATGGGGTTCGTTAGACCTGCAAGACAACCCATCTAGGAGAGACAACTCCGAATAGAACGGGACAGGCTGAACTCTGGAGCTGGGTGAAGGCAATCGGTCTAGGGAGGAAACCCCGAATAATAAACCCGCCATGAAAACGGGCTAGCAACCCACTTCAAGGTGTATCTTATACACTGCTCGTAGTCCCAAGGATCAAGCCTCGGATCAAAGATTTTTCTTCCTCCGAGGAGTGATTTTGGAAATAAACAGGATGAAAATCCTACAAATTATGATTGAGAAGGAGAAGTAGAAGAAGAAGAAGAATTGGGACAATTAAAATAAGTTTCTTCAGGAATATAAGAACATGTACAATTCTGACGTTTTGCAGAATGATTGTCAAAGCTGCATTGATGAATGGATCAGAGCTTTGGAACGCGATTAAAAAAATGTAGAAGCAGTGAAGCTGTCAAGACCGCTGCCGGGAGGGTATACATTTTTTTTTTAATACACAAGACACTTGGTTCAAAGGCATGCATTTACTTGCTTCTCTATATTGTTCACATTATGCATTTACTAAGGTATTCATAAGAGCACAGAACTTGGTAGAATTAAGAATTAACCCATAATCATCCCATTTTGGACAAGGGCCTCCTGCGACTGCAGGGTAGCTTATGTTACATCCCCGGGTTAGCCAACTCTTTGGGACTGTCACTTCCACTTTTTATGGGGTGTAGGAGTTGAGTATCACAACTCTCTTATAGCCCATGTTCATCCCGGGAATCTCCTGAATGTTTTGCAAAAAGTCCCATTACAATCGGATCAACGGTATGGCCGCGCATAAAGTACGAAGAGACAAACAAACAAACCAACAAACAAACAAACATACATTTTTATATATTAGATTTAAACTAGGGGAGGGATAGACTGTCCTGGCGATGCGACCTGAAAACACCTATTGAACTTTTCCCATCTAAGGAATGAATGAAGTGAAATCTACTCTACAGTGTTATGTAGTTTGTGAGGGTGTTCCTGATTTCGACACACAACAAGCATTCACACTTGACTCATAACTTTAACTCACTGTCACTATCGAACCCATAGGTTCATAGCCGCGCGAACGTAAACTCTCCATACATCCCTAACCTGGGCTAAAGTTTTCCAATAAACTCCTGTATAATCTACTTCCCTCAAATCATGGATTTTTATTCTCCCACCTCATTATTGGTATACCAACTGGGCGTTTTGCTCTGATTTTCCTATAAGAAGTTTTACATGCTCCTCTTTCATACCTCATTCGTGCCACATGCCCTGTCCATCGCAGTCTAGAAGACTTACCTGTTCTTGCATTATCTGGTTTCCTATAAAAATCATGTAGCTCACTCTTATTTAGTTTCCTCCTTTCGCCTGCCCGTTCATCTCTTTTTGCTCCAAAAAATGCTCTAAGAGCTTTATTCTCAAATACCCGTATTCTTTTCTCCTCCCTTAAAGTAAGAGTCAACACTTTTTTTATATGTTTTCAGTTTAACTTTTTTTAAGAGAAGTTGGGACAAGGGTCACTGTTATGCATAATAACATACATTTCCAGAATTCACATATGTTTAATTTATTTCTGCGCCTCAGTTTTGCTTGTAATATTATTAATTATAGGTATGTTATTTGAATTTAGCCACTTCGTCAAAATTTCCCTCGTTTGTCATTAATTGTCCATTTCCATTATATACGTATTTAGTTGTATTGTGAACATAGGCCTATATTGAGTTTTTCGATGTTTACTTCAAGTTTCAATTTCTTAATATTACTCAGTAGAGTGTGCGTGTTGGCCTCGCTATCGCCTAATAATACATCATCAGTATAAACTAACAGCTTATTATAATTGTATTGTAGGTCTTCTTCATCCTCGAAGGAATTAATGGCATGTTTTAGAACATAATTCAATGGAAATAGTGCATCTCATTGCTTGAACCCATTGTGAATTTCATAAATAATCAAAAAACTGTTTCCCTACACGCACATTATTATTTGTGCCATTTACACACATTCGAATAGATTTAACTAACTTTTCAGGAATTCCGAACTTCAACAGGTTCCTATATAACTTTCTCTCTTAATTTAATAGTGCCCTTTTTTCAAAGTCTGCATATAAATGATGCACAAGTGTCATTACCAAATAAATTAATAAATAAATAAGAATACACCAACGTAGAAGGAAAAGTGAAAAAATAAACACCCATGAAGAGATGGACAAATAAATTTTTCTCAGAGGACGGATATATAAAGTTGAGTGGAAGAGAAGGCCTTATGGCCTTAACTCTGCCAGCTAAAATAAAGCATTATTATTATTATTATTATTATTATTATTATTATTATTATTATTATAATCCTGAGGATATGATGATAAAGATGATGATTGTATGTTTACTTAAAATATTATGTATAGAGGCTAAAGATCCCGGTGCTTATGATCTAATGAAATAGATTTTGTAATGTGCGATGTAAAGATTCGAAACCCTTACAGCCTTCATATACCAGCTCTTGTAATTAAAATGTTGAAGTTCGTATATTACTTGGTGATCCTTGACCTGAAATCCTGTGAACTCACTAAATCCCTCATTAAGACGATCTACTAACGACAGGCACTGGCATCAAGTCGACTTCTTTACAAGAAGACTTCAAAAGAAACATATTCCACTTCATTATTGAATTTATAATAGGTGTTACATAATGAATGCAGTGTTTAAATTAGCAATATAATAGTTATTTATATTAAAAGGGACTAAAGTATATCATTACATTTTGCTCGGCATAATTTTCTCATCAGCTCTTTTAGTAATCATTCTGTGCTTATAAATGATATAAGGCAATTTGATGTAATGTTTAATTGATAATGTGGGCAACATAGTCGGTTAAGGCAGTAAACTATAACCCGGAAGGGCACAAGATCAATTCCCGATGAGGTCAGGATTTTAAACTGATGGTATCTGGCGGTATCCTGATATTGGCTTTGACTCAGGCTAATAGAAGTAAATACTAGACTATATTCTAGGGTAAAGATGAGAAACGCTTTCTTATGGTTTTCCTACCAGAATTTCCCACGCCTCTCTTTTATTGTGCCTCATCTCCATCGAATTTACGATATAACTGTTTTTGTTACATGTCATTCCCCATAAAGATAACGTAACACACTGTTATGTACTTTTTTTCTGTCTTTGGACCAAACCTTTTTTCCAAGCTCTCAAGTCAAATATTCGTAATGTTTTCTCTTAAAATTAGATAGGCCTATATAATATATACATATAATATGAATGAAAGAATCGCCTACTGTTTAAAAGTTTTTAAAGTTTTTGAGAGAATTTGGGATGACAAGAATCACTCTAATTGTTAATAGCAGCTCCCAGTTTTGATTCTATGTAATTTTCTAATTGTAATTATTGTTCCAAACTTTACCATCTTTCAGAAACAAATTGAAAATAAAATTATTAACAGAAACATCTCACTAATATTACTTTTTAACTATTAATGATTTGTTTTTTCATTATTTAATAAAAATAGTAGTACTATTTGTCAATATATTTACCTAATGTCTTATATATATAATTTTTTTTATTAAATAATGAAATATATATATATATATATATGTCATTTATTTTTCTTATCATACCATATTAAGCTTGCATTGCTCAATGTTAAACATTTAATTATATATATATATATATATATATATATATGCGATAGATTAATTCATTAGAGTTTATTACTTTGTATATTTTCTTTTCTTTTTATATATAGTACATTCGAACTGTTATTCCTTTGAGTATACATTTTTCCATTAGTTTAATTTTAATTGTATTTAATTTCATTGTATTCTTAGACATTATTTTCATTATTGTTCAGTTTGACCAGATAATTGTTTAGTATGTAGGTCCTACTATTATTGTATTTTTTTGTATTTATGTGTATCATTTGTTTGTCCTGGTGAGTGGAAGAGAAGGCCTCATGGCCTTAACTCCACCGGGCTAAATAAATCTATTATATTCTACTGTTCCCAGATATTTGAATTCTGACACTTCTTCAAAAGTTCAATAATTTGTTGTTGAGTTTAATATTTATTTCCAGTTCCAATTTCTTACTGTTATTTAATATAGGCCTAATGATTGTGTTCGCTTTAGTATTACCTCGCCACACTCTAATATTACTTTTGCCTACAAGGCCTATATTGATGCGATATATTGAATACATGTCCTTCATTGATATCTTTAGAGAAATAAGCGTACAATTAAGCTAGGTGAAGAAACTCCCCGCTAGGGGAGCACCCATGTCTCTATGTATTGACGTATATTACTGCAGCAAACACATAGGCTATAACAACATTGAGCCGTACGGTCTCGTTATCCTATAAAAACTTGATTTCATGCTCTAGAATAAAACAAAATTGAAAACAGCCCAAACCAGATTTACGGCCTCATTTAGGCCAACTATAACCAGGTTGAAGAAAACGATGAAATCAGATATTAAGATAAATTTTTAAAACAAAATGTTGTAGAATATATTCTACTATATAGATTAATTAGGCTCTTTAACAACTCAGATCATTAGCATCGCAATTCAAATATAGATGTGTTAGACCCGAGAAATATGAATAGAGTTTCTTATTCCACGCTTGAGGTTCTTTTACTACATGCAGCAAATCTAAAACACGGGACTTACTGCTTAACTTCCCTTCCGAAAGAACGAGTTTACAACCTTAAAATCCATCGACCCCTGTCGGAATTTAAACCGCGAACCTGAGAACAGGGACCGAATCAATTTTTGGTGCAAAGAGATACGAACAGATACATGAATGGAGGAAATTGGATACGAGTGAGCTACGTGATCTTTATAGGAAACCTTATATAATAACAACAGTTAAATTTCGAAGACTGCGATGGGCGGGACATGTGGCACGTATGGGGAAATGGAAGAGGAGAAAGGAAAGGAAACATCTTGATAGAAAACCACACTGAAAGCGCCCAGTACGTAGGCCAATAATGAGGTGGGAGAGTAATATTATTCATGATTTGAGCAAGCTACATGGTATTTATAGGAAACCTGATATAATAATATCAGTTAAGTTTCAAATACTGCTATGGGCGGGGCATGTGGCACGAATGGAGAATGGAAGAGGAGCAAGGAAAGAAAACTTCTTGATAGAAAACCAGAGGGGAAGCGCCCAGTAGGTAGGCCTAGAATGAGATGGTAAAATAATATTATACATGGTTTGAATAATATGAATTATACAGGGAATGATTGGAAAATATTAGCTAAGTATAGTGGCATATGGATAGCAATGAACCTCCGGGTTCGTTAGTGCCAGTGTGTTAGTTAGTCGCTCAGTAATCGCAATCTGTCTCCATTTCCCTTTAAAAGAAAAGTAATTTGTTTTGTTTTCAGCTTGCCTGATTGTTTGTAAAGATTGTTTTTATAAAGTCAGTATTTAGCTTAAGCAGAATCTTGTTATTGAAAGAGAGTTTGTAATTATCCTGCTACTTGGTGTATGTAATGCATGTTATGTGCTAATATTAATATCAGGTGTAGGCAAGGACACATTTGTTAGTGTTTGATTGGGAAGGTAATTAACAGCTAGTCTTGTGATAACACTGCAAGTAGCTGTTTAATTGTCAACTAGTTCGGTTCTGTAATTACCACATTCTCTTTAAATGACAAACTAATTGGCAAACATTTAAGTGTCATCTTCAATATAACCATTTTATGTAATAATTAAATTAATAATTACTATTCTAATTTCTTCTATTCTTTATCGTGTAATTGTGTTTTTTAAACTACCTACAATTTAGTTATTACAATTGAAACTAGAAATGATTAAAAGATTTCATAATCAAGATTTTACATTCGTTATTACCCTTCGGAAGAGCGACATAATTCAAGGTAAATACTTCATGGAATATGTGCTGTATCAATTTGCGAATCTGTAAATCAGACGAACATTTTGTGAGGAAACGTGGAGTACACTTGGTGATTAACTGAAGAACTTAATGAAAACCTGACAATTGTTTTTGAAAACTTGGAACAGTTTTAAAAAATTAACATCTGAAATTTTGTGTTACCTTAAAGCACTTTTTTTTTAATTTGGGAAATAGTTTGTGAAAACTTGAAGCATTTTGTTAAATATTTTGTGAAAAGCTAAAGAACTTCTGCAATAATGTGAAACATTTTGCAAAAATCTGAAGCATTTTGTGGAAAAAAAACAAGACGCTATTTATGCATATCTTAAGCGGTTTTTGCGGAACAAGAAGAACTTTGTGAAAATCTTAATCATTTTATAAAAACTTAAGCCCTTTGTGAAAAATCGAAGCCCTTTGTGAATATCTTGATTGCTTTGTGAAACACGAGAACTTAGTAGAAATCTGATGAACACTTAATAAAGAATTTCTGAAGTATTTCGTTAAGTCCAAAACATATTTTGTTTTTACTTCATAATTTTAATTAGGCCTCTTTAACTCTAAAGAAACAATTTATAAAAAAAAAAAAAAAAAGAATTCTCAGAACATTATTCAATCTTGAGGTCTACTCCCGGCCGAAGAGAATATTTCTTCACGACCTAAGGATTCCGAGAGTTGTTTTGTTCTAAAGGAAATCATAGCCGTGGCCCGTTGCATTTCTGAGTCTCAAGCATTAACTAAGGTGTATTTCAGCAAAATTAGTTAGTCCATTCTCTCCTTCCTTTGAATCACGTTGCTAGTTATTTGAGATAATAAAGTACACATTGAAATAAAAGTCATTAAAGACTGAGTGGTTCTTAACTTAAAATATTAAATTCGCATCCTTCTACTATAAGCCATAGATCCCAACAATGTTATCCCTAGCATTCAGTGTTGTATACACTTAATTGTTAACGTCCAGTAAGTTTTGCGTGAAATCATCAGTGTTTTCCCAATTTAAATTACAATTAATAATTTTATATGATCATAATAATATTTTAAGGCAATTTTTTATAGTACAGTCGTTTTTATTGTAGTAATTATATTCCTCTACAGATTTCTATCTTCAATATCTTCTTTTGTAATGTTTGCTATTAATGCTACTACTGATTCCATCCATCCATTTGTCGATCACGTGATTTTCATATTGTTCTTTTGCTTCAGCATTCCAGAGAAAGATCATTTTCGGAATTATCCTTTTCCCACCCTATGATCTTGACAAACCATATAGGCCTACATTTCTTCAATCGCTTTCAAAATATTCTTATCGAGGTTCATAATCTTTCGGATTATTTCGTTTTTAAGTTTTTTCCCCTGATTTTTTTCTGTTCTGCTGCAAAAGTTAATTCTTGTGTTTGCAGTGTTATCTAAGTCCAGGATTCAGCACGTACAACATAACACTTTTCAACCATGCAGCTATACATGTTTTTATTGAATTAAAAGTATTCTTTCTGAGATCCGTTGCAGGTGTATCTTCAAGTGATCAAAAGAGAAGTCAAGATATAAGAGATGAATTACAAGTATATAATATAAACAAGAGAATATGCAGAAATAAATGTAAATGGTTTGAACATGTACAAAGAATGCCAAATAATTGTTTATCCAAAACAGTTATTTTATTATAGACCTAAAGGCCCAAGAAATGTAAAGGAAGGCCGAAACGACGTTCGAAGGACGACCCGTAGCATATTGTGCAGCGGAGAGCGGAACGGGCCGATAGGTGATGATGATGAAGTATTCTTACTGTAAATAATATTACCCTAATAAATAATTTATTTTACTGATGATATTAAGAACTTCCACTTCACTAGGATTAAATTATACAGATATTGAAAACGATTAATTAATTTTAATTGAATTAATTACACATAATGTACAATATTAATTTTATAATGAATATAGGTGTATAAAATGTATTATTAATAATTGTAATAGTAATAACAATACAGTAGTTGTAAAAAAGAAAATAACCGAGAACATGTTTACACACGATATTGACTGAAAATGCAAGTAAAAAAAAGAACAATAGTGAAAATAACCATCGAACTTGATTACACGTTGTATTTTTTAAGGACAGTGTTCGATAATATTATTTTTTGAGCTCTTTTAAGTCGGTCTATCATTGACATAAGAAGCCAGGGGATTCAAGAGACGTATCTGATACAAGGAACGATGAAGAATCACGAAATGTTCGCTGTAGAGGTACAATTAGAGAAATATCTCGATTGTTTAAGTTATGATAGGAAGATAGTGAACGGAAGCGAATTGTAAGGCATAATGAATGACGGGTGGACAAATTGTGATCCAAGAAGTGGCGTAGAGAGTTTTAGATTGGAGTTTGGCATGATTGGTCTATACATGTTTAACTCGAGAGATATGATACACGCTACGTAGATAAATGCGGACATGACACATGCAAATTAATATTAATTGCCTGGTTCCCTTAATATTGACACCTCTGATTTTTGGCATTTGCCCACATGGGTGCAAAGGTATAGGCCTGTACTCCACAATATGTTATCTCAGAAAGCTATTTAAAATAGTGCAATGTATAGGCCTATAATAAAATGTATATTTTAAAGAATTCTGATACAGTAAGTTATGTTATTAGTTTGCATCCAGCACTATAAACAAGTTGTAAGTGGCTACATCTAAATAACATTGTGGCACGATAAATATAGCATACTTTTTTCTAAATATTGATTCTTTTATTAACATTTATGATTCTTTCTAATTAAAAATAATAATCATCGCAGATGGGTTGTTCATTACAACAGTTAACTTCATTTTCTAAACTTTTAGTCACTAATTTAGTAACGAAACCTGAGCTATGGATTTTTACGTCATTTTATTACCTAAAATTATCTGCATTCTATATACTTTTAAATGTAATTGAAAACTTTACATACATTTTGTTTATTATCCTTCCCCGATTAATATGTATTTTTAATGTTGCATCAGTTATGTAAATACAATTATTAATTAATATTATTTTATTTAGTATTTTGTCCAATTTGATATGTTTGTTATTAAAATCAAAGTGAAAAATGAACTATATCAGTTTTCAAACAATTTATCGGAAGCAACTTTCGCTAACCTAAAAACCAAAATGCCGTGTGGCGATTCATTTTTACGTAAGTGATATTAAGAACACTCTGTGTATATACGATCCCGAAACAGAAATTGCAGACCCGTCACCTTTAAATAGGTATTGCTTACCCTTAAACCCGTTCACGATCCGATACTGTAAATATAAATATTTAAATATACCTCATATTGAAAAAAACATGTCCAGAGTAAGAAAAATGAATGTCGTGCACCGCCAATAATTAATTTGACGTCACGAAAATTGTTGAAATTTTCCCTGTATGAGATCTCTCAATATAACATTTCAATTAAAACATATTAATATTCATTTTCTTACGTTAGAAATAGTTCAATGAACCATTGTAGTAAATTACCCAAATACGTTACTACAAATATATTTATTAATTAAATAAAAATAAAACGTAGTTTTATTTTTATGTAATTAATAAATATGGATTTTCATCAAATAAACACCAACTCAATTGATTACAAATATATTTGATATGGCATTCTAAATGACTGCCCTGAAGTGAGCATCATAATAGTACACCTGATGTATTTATTTACACAAAGTCATTATATTAATTAAAGGTAAGAAATTCAACTTGGTATAAAATAAATATAATTCAGTAGTTACAAGGATGGAAGACTTTTACATGTTCCTTAAAAAGTATGCCCTTGTCTTTCGCGTCGGGCATAAACATTTCAGTACATACTTAAAAAAACCTTATCTTCCATCGTAATATACTATTAAATATTAAATACAGAAAGCTGCATATTTCTCACTATTACAGATTATACAGGTTTTCAGTAGAAGAAATTCTTTCCAGGCTTCAAAAAATTAAATATAGAACTTAACTTTGTTACGTCACTTGTATATATCCTGTGTCCCATTGGTGTTGGAACAGAGGACTGCTACTGGTCTGACTATATTACTTTCTGACAATTGAATGTTTAGTCAGTACTTAGAAAATAACATAATCAGTTTTCTAACATTTTTGCCTCATTTGTCTTAGGCATGAATCGGTCGGCGAGTAGCAGTCCTGTGACGGCTCCCGGTTACAATGTGGTGATGTCAACAGTTGGGCAATGGTTAGCTGCGCTTGGTCTCGTCGAATACGAGTCTCTCTTCCGCAGCAATGGCTTCGATGACCTGGACTTCATTGTGAGTATATCCCTTATCCTTGTTATATCGTGACAATTATTAAACGTTGGGTACGATTAATAATGTAAAGAGTAATGGTGACATTTCTTAGGCGTGACTTTAGCGGCAGGAGCCATACAGCTATAAACATCATGTCATTCTGGCTGATCTACAGTAGGCCTACTTTGACTGCGCAAGGTCAATCGTTGGCTCTTCAACTAATAGTTATTTCCCAAGTAAAGTATCAGTTAACCCTTAACCGGAGTTGTGGGGTCTTATATAATACCAAGGAAACTGGACCTCCCTGACATTCTTTTAAAATCCATTTTTTTTTTCGAAATCGTCTTGTGTAACTTTCTCTTTGTTTAATATTAACCCTTAGCCACGGTCTGTAACCTATAAGTACTGTTACTTTCTCTGTGTATAAGTAAAATAAAGAGTGGCATCCTTTATGACCCCACAAGTTCAGTAGCGTTCCAGTATTTTTGTTGAACGTTAGTTTATGTAACTATGGTATAGTTGGTGTTAATATGGCCTATCATGCTCGTAAACGTATATCAGTACTTAATACCGATCTCCTGGTCTTTGAAACGATCCTGACATATAATTATTCTGAACATGAAACAGATTCAGAACTAGAATGTAACTCTGAAACTTTTTAGCATATCCTTTCAAACAAACAGGACACCTATAATAAACATCACAGAGCGCGGGTTTATAGATGATCAAACAATTATTTCGCATGTTCCTAAAAAAGAAAAAGCTGCCATTATGCTGTCTAACATGCACCATTCGGAATGTATAGATCCTGAGACATGCAAACCACAAATTATATTCGTATTTTTATAATAGTACGAAAGGGAGAGTAGAATACCTTTGAACAAAACATTTTTACATATAGCACAAGCAGGCGAAAACAGAGATGGTCCCTTGGCTGTCTGCTATGCTATTCTGAACAAAACTGATGTCAATTGTTAGGTATTGCAATCATCTTTCAAGGATTACAAGCCTATTTCTCACTTTGAATTCCTGAAAACTTTAGGCCGACAATTTACAGAACCATGACTTGTAAATGATCGACTACTAAAAGAACTCAGAATGATTGTTTCCAGTATTTTGAAGAAAGAATTTCGGAAGAACGGAAGACCAATCGAGTATGTAAAAGAAAACAGTGTGCATTGTGTTCTCGTTGAAACGAAAAGAAAACGAACCAATATTGTGTTAGATGTGATAGACCAATGTGCCAGACATGCTGATCAGTTATGTGGAGAATTAGGAATATTTTATTTTGATAGAAAGTTTTTGTAAATTACGTGGGATTTTTATTCAGTGTATTTAGAAATGTCAGTGAAAAAAATGTGTGTGAACACAAAATCTGAAAAATTCATTATATAGATGTTCGTGGTAATTATTGTTCTATTTTTCGCTACCTTTGTGCTACATCCTGTAATTTAGTGAATTTGCCTCCCCCAAATCATCCATATTATTCCACAATCAGTTAGTTAAATAAACAAACTATTTTATAATTATATTTTTCACAATCAATACAAATACAACTGCACGTACTATCACATTTTCTGTTGGAATCTTTTTCGACCCCATAACTCCACTAACGGAATACAAAACGCACAACTCCGGTTAAGGGTTAAATTAACGGATCTTTAGACTTCTGACATTTCATTATTTCAGAATTGAGGTGTTCAGACGTGAACGTCTGAACTTCTGCTAATTCCACAGTTGTAAAGCTGAGAATGTAATATCCATACATCCATCCTCGCGTCCCCAATCATCCTCCATTTTTCTCTGTTCCTATTCGCCGTCTTCCAATTCCATACTCTCATACGTGTAGCGGCGTCTGCATATACAGTGTCCTCCCATCGTCCTCTCGGTCATCCATACATCATAGGATTACATTTATTTAGTTTTATTCTTGAATACATAGAAAATAATTTGAAAAGGAATTAATGATGTTGACTTCTGTTAGGATCTGTGTAATTGCGGAAACGCATTCAACCTTGGCATCAGCCAATAGCTGCTTGATTACCCATTACCCTCTTGGCTATAAACTCAAAGCTGCCCGCAAAAAAAATTCAATCTTGTAAATTTTCTATTAAAAAAAACAGACTCATGTGGCTTTAGTTCATATTTAGTTCATTGTGTTTGATTTAATTCTAGCGCTCTAGTGCTTCTCCCCTCCATATTGTCATTTCTAGGTATATATATATATATATATATATATATATATATATATATATATATAATATATATAGGATTCTTACGGCTGTGGCAGCTTTCCTACTCCCGATCTTCATTTGTGTCTATCTTCCAAATCACTCATCTAGTTCTAATCTTCTCAGCATTTTTTCTTTCCACTTTCATCTTGCTCTTCTTCCATTTACTTTGCCAGGATGTTGCCAATTGAAGATGTTTTTCGGCCATCGATCATCCCTCATGCTCATCACATGTACCAACCATCATACTCATCTTTGTCCAGTATGTTCAGTTTGTTTGACGATTGTTTACTACAGTCCCTACACAGGCCTACAGGAATCGCAACATTGTACCCTCATGTAGACTCCAGTTGTAGCTGTCAGAAATCCAAAGATCCATTAATTCCACTGTAAGTGGATACATTACTTAATTTTCGTAACGTATAAATAGGTGATAGCAAGAAGGCACTGATACAGGTTGTGAGAATCTTAATTCTGCCTCAAATCCAAAGTGAAGGTTTTGAAGACAAGTGTAATAATAAATGAAAGTTATAAAACGGTTAAAATTGATCAGAGACATATTATGCTAATTCTAAAAATCAGATTTTAAGGTTGCAAGTTTGGTGGATTTTCTGAAGACATTGTATTAGTTGGAAGAAATATTCCTGCCCTAAACGAGATGTTTAATTTCCTTGAAGTTGAAGGAAAACATATTAGGTTGAAAGAGAATGAAACAAAATACATGAAAATCTGCAACCAGGAAACACACCAAATATATTAATTGATAATTGCAATCTTGAAAATGTTATAAATGCCTCGGCTTCATTATAGACAATAAAAACAAAATTGGAAAGGAAAAAAAAAACATGAATCATAATTGGCATTAGAATTTAATTCCCATTTATTCTTCTTTTTAAGTAAAATTGTCTAAAATAACATAAATATGATAATTCACTATATAAAATTCTCATTCGTCCAGTGGTTATGTAGGGTGCAGAAATATGGAAAATAAAAGCAGCAGACGAAAATCATCATCGTGTCTTTGAAAGTAAATTTGCAATTAGGATATAATATTATCGGTGAGTGGAAAATAAGATGAAATAAGGAAACTGATAAGTTACTAGAAGGAAACAATATTGTGAGTTTTATCAAGTTGGTAAGACTGCCGAGGTTCGTCATGTAGTAGGAATGAAAGATAAAATATTACAAAATTAATATTAGATTCAAGATTGGAAGATGGAGAGGACGACCATGGAAATGATAGACGAACGGCGTCGAGAAGGATATTACAAGTTTGGGATTATAGAACTGAAAGATAAAAGCTAAGGTTGCAGGATAATGGAAGGCTGGTGTTAGGGAAGCCAAGATTTACTTTCAATCATGAGCTAAGAATAAGAAGCAGTTTATAATTCAGTTTTAAAATGTTCTAGAAATAATAATTAAACACAATGGAAAAATAACTGATATTATTAAAATCTAGAGACAAAACAACTAAATTTGGTTTTAATTTATATGGAAATGAATAAAATCAATACTTTTAAACTTTTGAAATACACGATAAAATCCGTTGAGGTATCAGTTAAATATGTTTTAAGAATATAAAATTATGACAATTAATACTATTTCGGACCCCTCTTTCTCAGTTTCATCCCTTTATGGAAGCCGTTGCTTCATAATTTGTAAATACATAAGTAAATCTGCTAAGTAAAGAAAGAAATAAAACTTTGCACACATCATAATGTGATATATAAACTTCAATAACAGTGGGATTAAGGGACGAATTTCTATTACCTAAAAACATAAGAAAATATTCATACATTTATGACTTAAGAAGTGTTTAAATATGACTCAAAAAGACAAGAAAAATATTATCTTGTAAATTAATGAATATATTAAACAGTATGTACTAATTCTTCATTCATATACATTTTCCAATGTTTCTCCAAACGGGATTTTGTAACGGTGTGGTCTTTCAAGGAATTTCAAAGAATAAAAAACGATCTTCGAAACAATTACCGTGAAACTTGCGACTTACATACATTAGATTAGATTAGATTTATTTAGATTTAGATTAGATTTATTTAGCCTGGTGGTTGCTTACATTTGCAAGCCTAAAACCAGCAACAGAGTAAATAAAAAAACATACATACCACCGCCACCCCCGCAGACAGCAAATGCACTAGAAGGCTGTTCAACTATCAAGGGAACTGTCAACCATTGCATGAAATTTCTCCCAGAGAAGCGTTGTGACGTACCAAAGCCGTGTCCAAAAACGTATCTGCTATTTTAAAGTGCGAGACATGGAAATCGAAGTCAGAATCAAGCAATGGCAGCCAACTGAACGGAACACATATGCATCCCTGCATGAGTTAAGAACACTGTGGAGTGATGAGGAACGTGGTGTAGACGGCGGGTAGTGAAGGTTTTCCAATATGCCAATACAGAGTTTTATTACTTCCCTAGAGTTTAAATGAGAGATTTAGCGCTTATTTTAGTGGCTTGCAGTAAGAAAAGGCAGATAATTTTTGGGCACGGCCTTTGTACATCACAAGGCTTCTCTGTAAGAAATTTCAAGGCATGATTCGGCATGAAGTGGTTGGCAGTTCCCTTGTAAATCTACTTGTTATACAATTGAAGATTGGAAACAAACACCATATTGAAGTTCTTATTATTGATGAAACTTATTTTCTCATTTATCTTAAATTTTGCTGTCCCCCAATTTTCTTACTGTGTCCAAATATTTGCATGTTTTCACTTCACTCTCGACCCATCCTAAAATATCCCAACATGCCACTCTCCCACGATCCGACCTGAGAAACCTCTCCGGCAGCAGCTGTAATCTAAGTTGTTCCGCTTTTCTACAAGATGCTATAATATCATGCTAGTTTTCCCGGTCCTTGCACAGAGGACATAGTTTAATACCTTTTTCGCTTCTTAATCAGGTTAATAGTTAATGGATCTGGACTGTAGGCAGTGTATCCGAGGTAACCCAGGGGGTCGGCGGTAAAACAAAAGGTAAAATTATCCTACTACAGGCCATAGGAGATTCTTCGGGTAGTAGGAGGTGAAGTTTCCCGCTTTTTTAGGCAATCATCAAGAGATGTCAGTAGAGTTGTCTGACCTGCGTGACGGTCAAAATTATCCCCAGAACGTACTGTACGTGCAGTACAAATTAGCATAGAAATTGAGTCAATTCCAAGGCCATGATGCCGTCAGATTCCCCATCGGGAATTCCACCCACGATCTTCTGACTTTTAGCGATTTGTCTTAACGAACTGCGATGCGACGTGAGGGCTCTTTTAAAAAGTTCGATTTCCATGATACACTGATTCACCATTTTTACATTGCCTAAATAATGCACTCTAAGATCTGAAATTTACTCCAAGATATTTTGGTGTACATCTAGCTCTTTGTTATTAGGGAGTATTTAAAAGAAATGTTGACTTTGTTGCAGAACGGAGTATTGGAGGATCAGGACTTGAAGGACATGGGGATAGACAGCGAGAAGGACCGGGAAACACTGATGGAGGCTGCTCGGAACCTGCCTTGCAAAGTACAAGACAATGTGAACCTGAACAATAACAACAACGATCCAGGATTGGACAAAGGAGAGGAAACGGAGGACGACACACCTGGTGCGGATCAAGAAGGGCAAAATGAAGAAGAATCTGCTGTGGATCGGTGGCTTCGTAGTATTCGATTAGAACTGTATAAAGAAACATTCCGTAAACATTTATACACTGATATGGACAGAGTGCGCAGGATATGGGAGGTAGAACTAACTGCAGTGCTAGAAATACACCGTGTAGGACACAGGAAGAGGATTCTTGCTTCGGTCAGTGGCCACCAACCCCACGGCAGTCACGGGCCAAATCTGGAGGATATCAACGCTGACCTCAATCTTTTGGTGAGTTTCTAATATTCATTATTTTATTGTTCTAAACTCTCAATTTCCCATGTTATTTTCTATTCTACTTTTTAAACTGGTGTGCGGGCAAACTGCACTAGCACTGCGACCTGAAAATCTATTGCGTTTTACCGTCTAAGGTACGAATGGAATTGAAATCTTCTACGGCGTTTTGTAGTTGTTATGGTGTTTCTGGTTTCGACACACATAATGTATTCACGCATGACTCATGCCAAAATTTTATTAGTGCTTGGCCCAGGGCCTCGAGGAAGAGTTACAACCTCCTTTTGGCCCTATTCTGTCCTAAGTTGATACACAGGCTCGGAAGTATGGGGATGTACAAGAGTGTGTCCCCAAAATATCATCAAAACCATCTTAAACACCTCTGATTTGCTAGACCAGACTATTTTACCTAAGATGAATTGAGTCGAAGGGTGATATGAAATGAATGAGTTAAGGTGAAATTACTTGATGGGGAAGGGGAGAGGAGTGAAGAGTGTTTGTGGGATGATATTCGAAAAATGGGATATACCCGAAAAAATGCGGGTGTGGTCCAGCACTCCATGACATGTACTAAATGTCAGTTATATAATTTGAGAGAGGAATATAAAAACACTCCCGCAACTTCTGAGTAAAGTATGAATCGAGTCTTCAAATAGTAGATTTGCTATTTCAACGATTAAAATTAAACAGTGTTTAATGTTTACTCCTATTAAAGTAGTGGTAGCTTCTCGCACATTACTGTAGTTGCCATTGGCGTCTCATGACCAAAGATTTTAGCACAGGTTGCTGTTCTACTAAACTAACCCGGTTGCTCAATCTGTGAATTGTTATAATAATAATAATGCTGCCAAGCAACTAAGCCCAAACAGAAAGTTATTATGAACTGAAATACTAGAACATTCGTCGTCGGAGTGTAGTCGGTAGAGTCCCTTTCTCTTAGAGGAGTTTTGTCCCCTGCGGAGTAGATGATTTTAAATATCCACCTTGGCTCTTAGGGCGTGTCCTATACTTGTGTGAGGTAGAGAAAGAAGGTACAAACAAAATGCAAAACCAATAAAACAAAAGTAAAAAATAATTATCATTGAGTTTGTAAAAAAAAAAAGATTTGGGGAGGTGTTATAGGTTATTCATAAAAAATGGTTTATTTGGAACAAGCCGACAATAATATCAGTAATATAGTGTAATAGATATAAGCTTTAAGGCCACAGTAATTATGTTGATGAGTCAATTTTATTTTGTGGATAAGTCCCATAAACCTCAAACTACGAGAAGCCACTGCCAATTGAAATCACAAACAACATTACATGGGATTGCAACGGGTAGTTAAGCAATCTACAAACTTTCCTATCCAAATCTCATCTTCAATTTCTCGTGGTGTATCTTATTTAACTGGGGCCGAGAATTGCAGGTATAACCATTAACGTCTTGATATAGAGGAAATGTGGAAATGCTGCACTAGTGGAAATCCCATAACCCAACCCTTTGGTCGTTTTTAGTATTTGCTTTCAAATCTCATAAAAAATCTCGGACAAACCGAACTGTCCAATCTATCGTGGAATGCAGGCTTTCACGGCCGGTAATCATGGTAGTAAAAGATTCCGGGCTATGTGTTCGTGGTCTATAACTGGCGTTTCTTCCAGACGTTTCTCCCTCAACTGCGGAGGGCATCTTCAGTGGCGAGCGCTAGAAGCTGTTGTTTCCCTGTCGCAGACACGACTGCGAATGAACAGCAGACTCAGGAGTAGGATTGAAAGCGCAGAAAATAAATCTGTCACTTTCAGACTGTTTTAGGGTCTTACATATGCCCTCTTCAGCCCAGTATTTGAAAGTCGTAGGAATTGTCTTTATTCGGTCGGGAATATAAGTGCATTTAAGTTTCAGATAGATTATCCAACCGCCCCGGTGACTGTTCGTAGAGGTGGGAGAATCTAAGTTTGGGCTTCTTTGCGTTTCTCTGGCTCCTCTGCTGCTGGTTGCTGATGGTGATGATGTTGGCATGCCAAGAGGAAGAACCGCGGCAAGCCGCGGATGTCGATCGCGATCAGCGAGGCAAGGGCCACCCGACCACGCCCCCGGAGTCCCCGCCCTCCAATCAGAAACGACCATTTTCGGGCTAAGCTGATCATTGGTTAGCGTTAATTTAGAATTTGGAAAATGAATTTAATCATGAAATAAATTGTAAATTAATTAGTATATTTAATTTAGATGAATTTATAAATGCTGTGGAGTTATATTTATATTTACTGGTGGAAGCTAGGGATCCATTCCGGCATTTGCCTTGGCGCTAAGGGAAACCACCAAAAACCTTAGCAGAATGGTTTGAATTTATGAAAAATATATAAGTTAATTTAGAAAATAAATTTTGAAATTAATAATTGCTTTAAGTGGATGATCGAAATTATCAGCTTCTTCGGTTCTTTGGTGTATAGCCGGCGAAATCACCTTTGGTTTGACTTGATTTATTATAATAATAAATCTTCAATTTCCTCTTCATCTAGAACGGTGCGGATATTGTGAAATGGTTCTTCAAAATCTATTCCGATTTTGAAACCTATTGATTTTCGTGGTCTTGCCATCTCGCTTTGTATGTACTCAATTATCTTATTGAGGGCATATATTTCTTGTGTTTGGGTTCTTTTATCCCATTTTAGAACTGCAGCAGTCTGCGTGCTGGCATGAACTTCGTTTTTCGCTGGTGCTGCAGTCTGAGTGCAAGCGTCGGCGTATTGAGTTTCGTGCTGGGGTTTGAACCCGCACAGGTCCTCGGATTGCGTGGCCTTTTCTTTCCGTGTCTTACGTGGCGCGGATTTTTTCTTGTGATTTGTCCTTTTAGAGGTGTTTGTTTCAGGCAGAGGTGCCATTGATGGCTCAACTCCGGCTGTATTATTAGTCGCAATCTGGTTTGAAGTATCTACGCTCGTATCGGCAGGAGCGGGCTCAACTGGAACCGATGGAGGTAGTTTACGCGTTGCGCGTCTGTATCTTTCCACTTTAACTTTGTAGTGGCATTGTCGATTTGTTCTTAGGATTTCGTCGGCGTTGGGGCCTTCCGCCAGGACTGCAATGAAAATTGGCAGCGGCTTCTTGGTTTTCCCGGAGGTCATATTGACTACCTTGAATGAACAGCAGAAATCTGGACGCTCTTATTTATACTAGTGCTGACGTCACGTGAGTCGCAGCTGTTTGGATCATACTGGCTTCTGATTGGTTCGGAACTCTCTCCTTGTTATTGGTAGGTTTTGACTTTCTATTGTCTAATATGTGATACCAGGCTTTGGCTAGTTTTATTCCTTCATCTTTTCTATTGAAATTGTCCTTGTGTTTATAAATTTCTATGGCCTCTCTGTATAACCTTGGGAAATAATATGGTGTTGTGGCTAAAACTTG
The DNA here is from genome assembly GCA_030220185.1 of Diploptera punctata. Taxonomy (NCBI): domain Eukaryota; kingdom Metazoa; phylum Arthropoda; class Insecta; order Blattodea; family Blaberidae; genus Diploptera; species Diploptera punctata. The sequence goes on from JASPKZ010005696.1 coordinate 753,701, forward strand.
TGTTTCATCATCGTAGTGAATCTGATGTCCCTTTTCAGTAAAAACGTGTTCTGCTACGGCCGATTTTTCTATTTGCCCTAGTCTGCAGTTTCTTCTATGTTCAGTCAAACGGGTGGCTATGCTTCTTTTTGTGGTTCCTATGTAAGATCTTCCACAAGAACACGGAAGCCGGTATACACCGCAAGTGGAGAGTGGTGGTCGAGGATCCTTTGATGAGCGAAGGAAGTTTTCTATTTTTCTTGTAGGTCTATAAATTGTTCTAATATTGTGTTGTTTTAGTACTTTGCCGATCCGATCTGTGACCCGTTGTATATATGGTAAGAAAGCTGTGCTGACTGTTGATGTATTATCCGTTTTGCGTTGTTGTTTACGTGGATTTATTGATTGTTTTATTTCTTTGGCTGTATATCCATTCTTCTTGAAACAGTCGAAAAGATGGTGCTGCTCCTGGTTAAGATATTGTGGCTGGCATATCTTCTGCGCTCTGTCAAACAGTGTCTTTATGACGCCTCGTTTTTGTCCAGGGTGGTGATTGGAATTCTTGTGTAGATACCGGTCCGTGTGTGTGGGTTTTCTGTAGACTGTATGTTGAATTTCTCCGTTGTCTTTTCTTATTATCTGAATATCCAGGAACGGGAGTTTCCCGTTATTTTCTTTTTCTATGGTGAACTGTATTTTGCTGTTTTGGCCATTGAGATGTTGTAGGAATCGCTCTAATTCCTCGTTACCATGTCTCCAAACTACAAACGTGTCATCCACATAACGAAACCAATATTCAGGGGACTTTGGAGCTGTTTTTAATGCTTTCTCTTCGAATTTCTCCATGAAAAAATTCGCTATTACCGGAATCTTTTACTACCATGTCCAATCAATCTATCATTTACAATATTCCATATATATTTTAGATATTACTAGGAAAAAAATATAACATGGAAGTAAATACAAAGAAAACAAAGTTTATGGCCTTATATACAAATACCCTCTTCCAGTAAAATAGGTTTGGGATCCAGAATTTTAGAGAGAGTGAATGGTTTCACATATCTCGGCTATAAGTTAACGTTATTTGATGATAATGTGGGTATAGGAAGCAAAATTGTGAAATACTCCAAAAACTATGGGGAAAAAATTAACAAAGTATTAGAACCTTCCATTGTATAGAAAAACACAAGAATACTCTTATTAAAGGCGGTCAAACTCTTGCTCCCACTTACTCTCGTAAGCGAGAACTGCTGAAAAAGAGTGCGGCCACGATGTCTCGTGTACCGGTAACAAGAGCTTGAGAATGGTAAGTCCCGAGATTCTCGCAGTGAGTACAAAGGATGAAGACATGCAGTGTTCGTGCTACATAAAACATCTTTACTGCAGGTACAAAACCGTATGTGTCTTAATAGCTAAAGGAATTCCTTATTTTACGAAAAACTTATTATTATTATTATTATTATTATTATTATTATTATTATTATTATTATTACTGTAATATAAATCATTTAAGGGTCGTTACTTATGAAATTGTAGAAAAATGTACATAAAACCTGAACTCGCATCTAAAAATGTTTACAATTTTTTATAGCAAAACATTATGGGGCACTGAACAGTAAGCTGAATTTCAGGTCTCAGTTTGAGATACCATATTAAAGAATAATATAAATGCCAATTTATCGCATTTTTTAAAAAAGAAAACCTTATATTTGATATAAATATTTCAAACTGTAACTACATCCTGAACATGCAAAAATAGTCACTGCACTATCGCTTGAAAATTAGTACGCTGATATTTACAATTTTTTTCATACGGCGTAAATTCAATTAACGTACAATTAACCATTATAACTATTTTGTAAAAATAAAAAGTATGTTATTTCGTACTGGCCAACTATTGTCTGATATTTTTATTAATTGGTAGATGAAAGGAAATAAATAATTGATGTAAAATCTGTCCTGTCAGAGTTCATTTTATTTACAGTTTAAAGTACATATTTAGTTTTTTTTTCAAACGTAATATACAGGCTTATATTGAAAGCGTAGGGCCTGTAGAATGAAGGTTCCATGAAATAATTTATTTAAAACATTCTCTTTAGCTTTCGCAGTCATTTATAGGCCTACATTATTTTGCTTATGAAGACTGTTCACTGCTGACGGGAAATCTGATCCAACGCGACTCCCGGCCGCTCTCGATTTACAGATGGGAGCATAAGAGGAATGAGAGGTTTTGTAAGATTTATAATTCGAACTACTATTACAGCATTTAGAAACACAGAGAGGTATTTGGAATAAACATGTAAAAGTAATGAGCAGAGAAGAATTCCAAAAGCTTTCCATCAATACTGGTCACAAGGAAGAAAGTCAATGGTATGTTTAAATGAAAGATAGTTTCTGTTTGCAACAGTTCACGTGGCCTAACACGTGACTGCAAGATGATGATAATTAACATAAATTAAACTGTAATTTTTATCAAAGCTTTTTAATAGTCCGTCACGAAGGAGCTGCGTAAACTAAGCGAATTCCTTAGCAAGTTGATTTTTATGGTCCAAATTCGTTGGTTTACAGAATCATGATCATCATCAGCATCATCTGAACTACAGCTACATTCGAGCCTCGGCTTCCCTCAGAACCCTCTTCCAGACATATTTGTCTCAAGCAACCAGCCACCATCCCCCGATTCACAGCTTCCTCAGATCCTTCACAATTCTATCCATCCAGCGTAGTCTCGGTCGTCCCATATTTCTTATTCCTTCAAATTTACATTCCACTGTTATCTTGGGTATCTCGTGTTCAGTCATTATTTGTACTTACCCCGCCCATCGTAATCTTGAAACTTTAATTGATGTAACCACATCACGAGTCTTATACAACTGATAGAGCTCAGAGGTAAGTTATTTCTTATACTCCATTCTTCCTTGTCACATATTGGGCCATAAATGTTCCTTAATATCTTCTTTTCAAATTAACTTAGTCGGTTTTGGACAAGGTTCGTGTTTCACTGCCATATATTAATATGGTTACATAATCTGGTTTTTAAATTTTTTAGCGCTTAAATTGGCAAAGCACTAATTACTCGTGCCAGTTATTTTAATGTGTCGAACCGCAGTAATAATAAAGAGATGTTTCTTAATTTCCAGTTTCAGGTAAACTTCTACTTCTAATAGTCGAACGTAGCTGATTTTTTGATAATACCTTTGATAATAATAACAACAATAACAGGCTTATTAATTAAGTTTAGATGGGAAAACTAAAAAATTACCGCCGCTACACCGATTTTTAATTATTCGTTTTATGTGAACTACTACTAATGATACGATTTTATTGGTTAATGAACTCGACCTTACTTTTTTAATTTATCCCCTACATACCGAGTTTGCATCCGAAAAAAAAATCGCTTGCTGCCCCTAGAGCTTTAACAGGCATATGTGTACTCATGGTAATTTTCGGTGAATACTAAGTAGGATCGATTAAGATTTGTAAATTTTTTTTCAAAAATATTTTCTTGAGAATGACCTTAATAGCTTAGTTGCCTCAGAATACGCTAGCAGTAATTAAAATATTAACAATACGTAATATATTTAAAATATAGCTTTATCATAAGTAATGCCACGAGTGATTTCAAAATTATCGATAAATTCACGACTCACAAGTGAGGAGTGAATTTATCTAGAGAATTTGGAAATCAAGAGTGGCATTTGTTAGGACTATTTAACGAATAAAATTAAGCTGTTTACTCACAAATCATTATTTAACTGTAATTATTTTAAAATATTTATATATTTAATGTAAACGGCGATGTTTAAAAACAAATGAGAAACGATTGGTAACGCTTCATTTCTTTCCTTTGTTCATCACTGCAACCAGATCATAATATTATTTATTGCCAAAGGATCGCAATGTTGTAAGAATGCACCCTAGTGGAGAAATTTATAACCAACGTTAGGAGTATTAATTAATTTGATGTCCTATGATGTAAATATGTCAATTATATTTTTCTGCAACATCATTTCCTGGAAAATAATTCGTTTAAGAAAGTGCAAACAGTGTTTTTTTTTTGTTGTAATATAATCAATTGTTACAAATATTTTTACATTATATATCGCATGCGCTTTCTGCTGACATTCATACACTATATATACAATCTAATAGCCGTATTTCTTAGAGGGTCAGTCACTGCAAAATAATGCTATGACCTATTCAAAATGTTAAAAAGGAGGTGCTTTCTTTATTATGATATACTTTAGTTGGTAAATTTTAGGCGAAACACGACTGTGATTGGTTGTAAATAAAAAATCATTGAAATGTGATTTTATATTACTGTTTAAGAATATTTTCTTCAGTGTATTTTATAATTATGTTGATCTCACTCGTAGATTTTTCAATTAGCTTACAAAATTTTATTGCTTGGAGATGAAAACACATTTGTTCGTCGACTTTCTCTCGTGATTTATTCGCACTGACTGGCTATTAAGAACCTTTTGGGTGTCAGTCTAGAACTCTTTCGAATAGAAAATCCGTTCGTCCGATTCTTCTAGAATAGAGGTGTAGATGGATGTGTAAATTTCTCAGCTGATCCCACCGACTCGTGAGTCGCCAGCTCACGAATCTCCTTCTGCAATATAATGCGAGATCCGACTCTCACTGCCGCCCAAGAATGCATCAAAGTAATTTATTTTCATTATCATGCTCTTCAATTATCAATAATTTAAACGTTGTATCCTTTATAATATGGAGTACGCCATACCGTAGTTGGTTAAGATGGTACACTATAAACTCAGAAGGTCGCAGGATTCTACTTCCGATAGGGTCATGATTTTAAACTGGCCTAAACTTTATGGCGGAACCATGTTTATGGGATCGCCTAAGTTTCTCACAAAAATGAGCATGTGCCAGATTATGTACTGGGGGGTGGGAAGGTGACTGTCACTCTCGGATGACAACCGAGCTCCGATATTATCGTTCCGATTAAAAAAAAAGTTGTAGCTTTGACCCCATAAAACACCAAGAAAACCCTAAAACCTGTTAAATAAGCTTATTATAAATTAATATTAATTTACTGAGAGTTTTGTTTGCATAAAAGACAATTAATTGAAATTCTGAAACAGTTGATCGAGCTTTCATATACATTTTATTGCAATACCCAAACAATAACGTATTAATCCTAATCCGTCCCATCCATTTAAAATTCTAATCACCTTTAAGTCCAAGTTTTACCCCTAGCACTTCTAGAGAACTGACAATCGGGTAACATTTAATCAAATACTCGAAGAGAACTGATATTATTACCGAATCCATAGTTTTCGTGATCGCTGAAATTAATAGTGACACTGCCGATACCGGTTAATACCAAGTTTAATCTCACCCCCCCCCTTAGCAAGATTCAGTATGAGACAGGGTGAACACAAAATGTCAAAACGACCGATATTAATGTAGGGTGGAATCCATTAGTTTTTAAGTCGTTAAGTTGATTGGTGACATTCCCTACGACATGTAAAGTAATTTTCATTCCTAGCAACCAGAAAGGATTGAGAGGGTGTGACATGTAAAATAAATAAATAAATATATCTTAATATATAAAAATTACGTGTCACGTTGTTTGTCCGCGATGGAATCCTAAACTACTGAACCGATTTTAATAAAATTTTGCACACTGTGTGCTGTTTGATCCAACTTGAGACCTACGGTTGTTTGTAACTAAATTTACAGTCGCATTATTTTTTATTGCAAATTATTATTTGTTTATTATTTAACAAAGAGTTATAATTATCTGTGAGTTCCATACGATTCTAACAGATGACGGTGTAAGGTAATTGGTTTATTATTTAACAAAGAGAGATCCAGATGGCTGTGCTTTTTGTTGCAACCGCGAATTTAAAATGAATTACAAATATTGATTATTTCATAATTTAAGTGTGTTCAGTGTTTATTTCATTTTCAATATATTGATAATAATATTAATATTAATTTCGTGTGTAAGTATTAGTTTTAAGTAATCTGGCTGAAAGACAGCAACTTAATTTAAATTTAACTGGACCGAGAAGGGACATTGAACAATATGGCGAATCAGTTCTAGAGACCACGAATGATAAGATATCAAGTGAATTTCCGCAAATTGGTATAGGTCTATGTGACACAAATCTTACATTTAAGAAGAATGTCAATTTAAAAACATATGAAGGTCCTAAGGAACGGAATAACAACTGTAAGTAAGTCTGTTAGTTATAATAATATGTCTAATATTACAGAAACAATCTCCATGCCTCAATTAAATGTAAAACAAGATGACTATAATGTATCACAAGATGATATTACTATACGGGACATTCCATACGAAATCGGCAAAAAAATTGTGAAAATTGAACTCACATCTTTAAATGTTTACCATTTTTTTACAGTGAAACTTAATGATATACTGAATATCTGAACCGAATTTCAAGTCTTCGCTTGGTGTAATTAAAGAGTAATAGAGCTGTCAATTTATCGTATTGTTTTAAATAGTCTCTTTTATAAAATACATTTCTCGAAGTATGGCTATTCCCTCAACTTGAAAAGATAGCCACATTATAGATTATTTTATGCTCTTTCGCTTGAAAATTAGTATGTTAATATTTACGTTTTTCTGAAGGGCGTAAATGCAATTAATATGCAATTGACCTTCCTCACCAAAAATTTTATAAAATCAAAAAAATGCCACATTATTACCTGAACAACCAGTTAATTTTTTGTAATTAGTATTAAAGTGGAGTCTTGAAAGGAAACTACCAAAAATAATTATTTTTCCTAAAATCCCCTATGTGTAGACTGCCCGCCAATACTTTTCGCGTGAGTGGAGATCGCTCGCTCGTACAAACAATGACGGAGCTACTTGGTAATAGTCCTTTGCGCACTTACAAATATTTTATTGTTATTATCATCATTACATTATTTTTATTATCATTATTACAATTATTACATTATCATCATCATCATCGTGGACTATTGGTTACTCTGCACGCCTCCGATTCCGAGGTTCGCGGGTTCAAACTCGATAGGAATCAATGGCATTTTAAAGACGTCAACAATTCTTATGTTGTTTCTCCAGAAGGAAGGAATCCGTGAGTCCCGTATCGTAAATTTATGGTACGTAGAAAACCTCACGCTTGAAATAAATTGCTACATATAAACGTCATAAATTTAACAATCTTTATTGATATATTCAGTAGGGCGGTTAATTTTGTGCTGATTTTGGCTAATGTATAGTTTAATTTAAATTACTAAGCACCTACGAATTCAAGCTGGTAGGCCTATTAAAAATATTTTCTAGAGAGTAGTTTTGTAATGTGTTGTAATATTTTGTACTTGTACCCTACATCAATGTCTGATGTTGAATATTGCAAGTAATGTTAAGCTATCGGTAATAATTTATAACAATTTTCATGCTGTTACAAGTAATATTTAAGAGGTATAATTATACAGTATTTTATTGGCTTGGTATCACTTGATCTTGCATCCCCTACTCATGACATATCTAAGATGATATTAAAATGCACGATAATATTAGCTTCTTGCCACAGTTATAAGCTAAATTATTATAGTATTTAATGTCTAAACTTCCCATTATTCTCCTTTTATAACACAAAATGTATAACTCTACGATTATTCTCTCATTCCAGAAACATTTAAGAAATTGTAAAATTATATATTAACACATAATATTGTTAATAACTATTGTATACTAATATATGCATAATCAAAATTATATATAACTTCTAACTCACCATTCAGTCTTTGTAGATCTGCAAACTTGTTAGTTAAAAACAATAAGATATTATTTTTAATTTGACGGTGACACTTAAAATGACGAGATGCATTAAACAAACACACTGATGTAAATCAACTGTCTGAACTTGAGAATTGTTGATGTAAAACAGATGTTTAAGGAAGACTTGCTGACATTGCATTATTATCGTTTGGTAGGAAGTGGTAAGAGTATAAAACATTCGGTTTTATTTGGAAGTGATATCTTATAACAATAATATTTCGTCAAAGTTATCAGGGTACAATACAAATACTGAATAAAAAGTTATTTTAAGACTGAAATTAGTAATTATAATATAATAAAAATGTATACCAGTTTATTCAATTAATGACGAAATAGTTTTATTATATAATATTACATTTAAACTGTAATGACAAATTTGTAACAAAATAAATAATGTGTTTTAAAAAAGGACAGAAGATTACGAGTATTTGAGAATAAAGTTTTTAGGAAAATTTTTGGATAAAAAAGAAATGAACAGACAGGTGAATGGAGAAAACTACATAATAGCTACATGATATGTATAGGAAGCCAGATATAATAAAAACAGTTAAGTCTCGTAGGCTGCGGTGGGCAGGAAATGTGGCACGTATGGAGGATGAAAGAGGTGCTTGGAAATTTCTGGTAGGAAAACCGGAGGGAAAACGCCCAGTTGAAAGACTAAGAATGAGGTGGGAGAATAACATTATACATGATTTGAGGGAAGTAGATTATACAGGAGATAATTGGAAAACGTTAGCTCGAGATGGGATGTATGGAGAGCTTATGTCCTCGCTGCAATGAACCTACAGGTTCCACAGAGCCAGTGAGTGAGTTAGTTATAAATAATTGTTTAATAATTCACAGTAAACGTAAGTAACAGAGCTCTTTACTTCTCACTTCACCAATAAAATTTGATAAATAAATATCTACTGGGTACGAATTAAAATATCGCCACTTTTATAAATTTACGGTACTGTTCCATTAAGCAGAACATATAATAATCTATTCGATTTAATGGCAGTTGAAAAAGTCACTGATGAAGCTCTTTCAATAAAGTACGCGCGCGACCTTGGTCGTGAAATGAATTTGCTGCGCCGTGGACCCGCGAGTTTTTTTACGAAAATAGAATAAAAAACATCTATATTGTCTGAACTATTCAACTCTCCAAAAAGGTAATTGATGGAAATTAATCCTTATTACGTGAGTAGTGTCCTGTATTTTTTCCGTTTTCATTTTTTGATATGTACTGCAGTAAACCGCCATAAAACAGAAAATTGACACCGAAAATAAAAATATCCTAATTATAAAAATAACACCCTTGAACTACATGATATCACCTATATAAATATGTTTGAAACAATTTTTTGCTGTTTACTGTTTCAGAAATATCAGTTAGTAAACGTTTTAGTTTATCATATTTACGATAATTTTAGATCATCATAACTACGAACCTATAAATGATAAAAATTAAATTTCTGTATTAATACGTTTATAAATGTATTCACTATATTTAGGGATACATAAAATTAAAAAAATAAATTGCAAGATTTTTTGCTCTCCGATTTGATATGGATTGTACCATACAGAGACTTCTTGATGATGATGAGAATCCAAACTGGCAACAAGTTCGTAGAAAACAACGAAAGTATAATGAAATCAGCAAGCCTGCTCAAAATATTCCATCAATAAATGTATATAATCCTTATGATACACTTATGGATGATACTGAGAATGCAGACAACATTAATTCATCTCAATCGACAAAACCATACGGAAAAATTAACGTAAAAATAGCTAAAGGCGATACGAAGTTTGCCTGGCCATCTAGTATATATATATATATATATATATTAGTCTCGAATTGTTAGTTTTCGGATCGTCGAGATGAATACTGACATTCCTAACGCCGATGCCGTTTAATTCCATAATCAGCTCTCGTCACCGAGATTTGGTGAGATGGGGTGAAAAGAAATCTAAAATTGCCGAGATTAGTGCCACATCTATAATACTTTTGGATTTCTAAGCTGATTGGTGATAAGTGATTGATTCATTGATTGATTGATCCCCGTTCGTCTCACTCAGGATATGGGTGTACTCCTAGTGGAAATTTTCTTAACCAGACTAATTTAGTTAGGCTTATTTCCCCTATAGATAAGCGAGGTACATGTGGATAGTATGTCGTCTCGAGGCGACATCTAGTTGAAAACGAATGTATTACTTAAATGGAAGAAGGTTGGTTACATTTTGATCAGAGTTATTTTTATTCAGACTTGAGATTTTTTTACGAGCCCGAAAGCCTTCAGACTCCGGATCCACGATTTAAATTTCCTCCCAGAGGACATGTCTCTTAGATTTTCCCATCCTAAAAATGCATTGATCCCGAGGATGACGAATGGATTAGGATAAATAAATACCCGGGAAACGGCGGATAATCAGCTAATTAAATAATATATATATATATATATATATATATATATATATATATATATTGAAGGGTTCTCTTCTTTAAAAACATTTTTTTGAGTTTGATTGTATTTATTATTCCAAAGGAATCAGTGAATTCATGAAAGTGAGAGAGAGTAGAAATCCCAGCGAAGAGACACAGGGGATGGCTATGATTATTTTTGTGTTGGTCAGCCTGCAGAAGCAGCTAATTAACCTGTGTGTTGCGACGAGGAGGTACACTGCTAAAGGGCTAGCTGGATACATATGTTACCCCAGAGATAATTATTCCATTCGCAACAGTTGTAATTGATTGGGAGAGAGAGGTACTGTACTTGCACACGGCGTATGGATGAAATTACACTGTTTTGACGTACTGAGTGGGATGTGCTCCAATAGTGTGTGTTTACATTGCGGTCCGCTTCATATCGCATCCACAGCAATTTATTACTATTATTATTATTATTATTATTATTATTATGTTATTATCACCATTATTATTGCTATTATTTTACTGTTAGCATTATTATTATTATTATTATTATTATTATTATTATTATTATTATTATTATTATTATTACAAGTTGTACTCGTATTTTTGTCATTATTGTGACTATTATCAGGAATGACGTGCAGAAGAAATTAAACATAGGCTCTATTCTGGAAACCCATATTATTATACATTACAGGGATTCTTTTCGTCCATCTTCTATGAAAAATGTTAAACTATATAAAATGATAAACTATATAGGCTATATATATATATATATATATATATATATATATATATATATATATATATATATATATATATATCGGATATTCTTCTGTTTGGATGTAAAACTTTAGGGGAGTAGAAAATATTAGCTGTCTTTGAGTATAAAGCTTTTACGAAAATGTTTGAAACAAAGAGAGATGGTGACAGGTGAACGAAAAAAAAATATATAACTCTGATGTACATGATCTTTGAGGGAAACCATATGTAATAAAAATAGTTAAGTCCCGTAAACTGCTTTGGGCAGAGCATGTAGCACGAATGGAGAATGAAAGAGGGGTGTGGAAACAGAATTATAGAAAAATCAGAGGGTAACCATCCAGTAGCTAAGCATAGGATGATATGGGAGAATAAATTAACCATGATTTGAGAGAGGTAAATTTTGCAGAGAATCGTATAAAACATTAGCTCGACATTGGGAGATATGTCCGCGGAACCATGAACCACCAGTTCCTTAGTGCCAATAGGTTATTTAATAATAATAATAATAATAATAATAATAATAATAATACTAATAATAATTATTATTATTATTGTTATTATAATAATAATAATTATTGTTATTATTATAATTATTATTATTATTATTATTATTATTATTATTATTATTATTATTATTATTATTATTATAATTGTTATTATTATTATTGTTATTATTATTGTTATTATTATAATTAATATTATTGTTATTATTATAATTATTATTATTGTTATTATAATTATTGTTATTATTATTATTAAATTATTATTATTAAATTATTATTGTTAAATTATTATTATTATTATTATTATTAAATTATTATTATTATTATTATATTATTATTAATATTGCTGTTGTTACAATTGCCAGTATACCTACAGACATTCATCACTAAAGAAATGAACGATTCCACACATACAGATCTATGAATACTATAATTGGATCAGAAGATGGTATATGTGAAAGTCCGTCGTAATCAATACATTTCCCTTTTTTTTTTTTGCTATCCCTCTGTTAGGACATGCTTAATTAGGATGAAGAGTACCCTGTTTCATGTTCCCGGCTTTATATTAAAACACTCTGCTAAATTACATCAAAATCTGTTCTGCAGTTTAGCCGCGAAAAAGTAACATATGAACTGTAAGGAAGAAGGTACAAGGAATGTCGGTAGGCGCAAGAAGAAATGGACCCATTTTTCAATTGAAATTTTATGATACCTTAACGAGTAGAGGAGACAAAGTGCAAATTATAATTTTTTGTCTAATGCCACCAGGTTGTCTTTTATGACATTTCTGGCTTTCTTCCCTGGCATTGGCAGAATTGTAATCCATTTCTTAGGTTGGGGCACCTGGAAGGCTGAGTTACGTTACCCTGATGATATGATTGGTGATAAATGATAATGAAGCGCCAAGACAGTTCTTGAACCTAAACTTAACCTAAATTCCAGACCATGGGCAACCGCAGGAATAATTCTCTTTAAGAAAAAAATCCTATGGTCTGACCGGGAATCCAACTCGGGAGCTCATGAACAGTGGTCAGTAACGCTGACCATTAGCCCATGAGACCGGTTATTGTGCAAATTATAAAAAAAATACAACTACTCATGACATGCAATAGGATACAATTCATTGCTCGACACAGGGAAATCAGTTATCGTTTCCTCTTTATAATAGGCCTATTACATTTCATTCCATAACTCAGTTTAACATTTCAACATGTAGGTACTTTTTACATGTCGCACGCCAACCGGACCTTACAGTGGCACGACTTGTCGGGAGAGGAACTTTAAACTGTGAATCACACATAAAGCGAATATGCAGTATCTTACCTAGTCTTCTCTTAATATACATTGACGACATTCTTAGGGAATGGAATAATAACACTAGTGGAGGTAAAGAAATTGACGCAAAAGACGATGTTGTTTGCAGGTGATCAAGTTTATACTTTTTAAGTTCATAATTGTTTTTTATACCGTTGAGGTTATAACAATGTTAAATTATATATTTTTTACCTTGTTTACTACCGTCGTCCTCAACTATAATTATAGTATACAAGGTAAACAAATATATAATTTAACAAGGTGATCAAGTGTCAATAAGTAAAAAGAGCTACAGAAATCAATTTATGAAATTAAATGAGAAATATAATTTTAAAATTTCAGAACAAAAAAAGAATTAATGGATTTTTCGAGGAAATATAGTGTTGGTACAAAAATAATACTACGTAATACTCCTTCAAAAAAGGTCTCAAGTTTCAAATATTTGGATGCGAGGTATCTTAGAATTATATTAGTGAATGTAAAAATAAAGTCTCTTTTCCGACAGATATGCGGTACAGTAAACATAACTTTGAAGGGAAAAACGAGAAAGAAAACTCAAGTTCTATACGTTGACAGCAATACCAGTTCTACTATATGGTTCAGAAACTTATACAATGATACCAAATGACATTAACAAATTGCAGGGCACAGAAATTAGTTTTTTTTAAGATCAGTTAAAGGTTGTACTAGGTTACATAAATTTAAAAATGAGGATATAAGAAAATTATTAAATGTAATATCATTAAAGGAAAGGATTCATCATCATAGGGATCAGTGGATTCAACACCTAGTAATAATTAGCTCAGTCGAATTGCTAGAAGAATTTTTTATTATAAACCTGAAGGAAGGAGAGATTTGGGAAGACCACGGAAACATTTGAAGAATATGTGAAGCCGGAACAGGCCTACGAGTATAACCCCTGATTGAAGAAGAAGTAGAATCACACATAGGCTATATATATATATATACTTTTTTTTTACCACGCAAGTATATGGAGAGCTTTGCCGAATTAATGATGAGCTCAATGTTAGGGCCTCCTCCGAAACAATACAACATCAAAATGAAACACACCATTCACACACTCACACACACACTCACACACACACACATTCATACTAAACATGGCGAATATGATAATGATGGGTAGATGATGTTCGAGGGTCGTTTGGGCCTTAAAGTTTCCTGGCATTTGTCTTACAGTTGAGGATGAACCCGAAAAAAAAATCACCCAATAAACTAGTCCCGGCCGGGTCCGCAGCGCACGAGGCAACGTTTTTTACACGCGTTATATTGGTTATTTAAACTTGCCGACTTATGAAAATTCCCGAAATATGACTAAAATATTACTTTGTTACAGTAATTAATAAAAATAAGACAAAAAAGTTGAGAATTATGACTCAGGACACAATAAAAATCACTAAAGTTTTAATCCGAAGACCTAAATAAAACTCAAAGGTTTAAAAAAAATATGACGTCATAGGAATGCCCTCTTAGAAATAATAGGAAATAATACTTTAATCATAATTAAAATTACAATTTTTTATTTAGGAATATTCCACAATACAGTGTTTCTTCAACCCAAAGTGATTTGCCGCCAGAGGTTCCTGTCTAAAGCATCTTCTTCCCTCAATTCTCTAGCTTCCATACTTCTCTTCACTCCAGTCATCCATCGTTCTCTAGGCCTGCCTCTTCCACTTCTTCCAAATAATAATGGTAATTATGATAATAGTAATAATAGTAAATTAATTAAAATAAAATTTAATACATATTAATATCGCTTATAGTAAAATTAGGCCTAATGGTGTTAACACAATTATGGCGATAATAGTAATAATGGTTAATAATATTATTATTACGTTACCCCGATGATATAATGGGTAATAAATGATAACGAAGCGCCAGGGAGTTGTTTACCTAAACTTAACCTAAATTCCAGACTATGGGCAATCACAGGAATAGTTCCCATCAAGGAAAAATTCCTATCGTTTGACCGGGAATCGAACCCGGGACCTCATAAACGCTGACCACTAGACCATGAGGCTGGACATATTATTAAATATATAATACCGATTATAGTAATCGGCTTTAATGCCAAACTGCGGAACCTCTTATGATTAGATTTGTCAGAAAGTTAACTTGAATCCCGGAGAAGGACATTGGGTACTTTTCATCTCGTTTGAATTATTTTCCGAGGGATATTAAAAACAAATATGGCGGCTCTTTTCTTGTTTAAACTCATCGTCCGATTATATGATTAGGCTACTTTTGTATGGAAAGTCACTTTTTTCGAGCTATGTTGCACGGGGAAAGTTATTTATTTTTATGAGTGTATTACATCCCTCACAATGTAAATCATGCCAGGTCCAGTACGCTACAACTATACTACAGCCACTGTGTCTCCGGCTCTGAAGTTTAGAAACTCGCCCTCTACTGCCAATAAGGAAATGGTTGAGGTAGGAGTGCACGTCAGCCACAACCAATCACTGCTCTTGACGCTGCTATAGCGCGCTAGTAAGGTTTGAAATTGCTGAGATGTCAGCTGTATTTCTGCTAACCGCATACATAAAGCGCCCCTCCCACTGAATATCCATATCGGCAACACTGTCATGAAAACTTCAGAATTATTTTCCGAGGGATATTAAAAACAAATATGGCGGCTCTTTTCTTGTTTAAACTCATCGTCCGATTATATGATTAGGCTACTTTTGTATGGAAAGTCACTTTTTTCGAGCTATGTTGCACGGGGAAAGTTATTTATTTTTATGAGTGTATTACATCCCTCACAATGTAAATCATGCCAGGTCCAGTACGCTACAACTATACTACAGCCACTGTGTCTCCGGCTCTGAAGTTTAGAAACTCGCCCTCTACTGCCAATAAGGAAATGGTTGAGGTAGGAGTGCACGTCAGCCACAACCAATCACTGCTCTTGACGCTGCTATAGCGCGCTAGTAAGGTTTGAAATTGCTGAGATGTCAGCTGTATTTCTGCTAACCGCATACATAAAGCGCCCCTCCCACTGAATATCCATATCGGCAACACTGTCATGAAAACTTCAGAGTCGGAGAATCAGTGGCTGGGGTGTAACTACTATCGCTGTAATGGTTATTATGAACAGTCAAAACTTTCAATCAGTTAACACTTATTCTTGTTCGCATACACAAAGCGTTAATAGGTGAGGCATCTTAAAATGTTTCCTTGATATCCTATTAAAATTCCACGCTAATTATGTCGCGTATAATAACTAATTAATTAAATTTCAATAGGCCTATTCAATCTGCATTGATGTTCCCTTCAATTATATTTCTATATTGTATCCATCAGTTTAAAATCACTTATTTCATTTCTGATTTTCGTCTAGTAGCCTGCAATTTGCTACATTCCTTCATTTTAGGTTGTTTATTTGGGTTTCTCTTCTCTTCGTTAGAGAACAAAATTCATAACCATACTGCAGTATACTGTATAACTTTAATTTAGTTTCTCTTTTTGTGTATTTTAAAGATCGCTTAGAACTTTAAAGCAAGTGTCATTATATGCAATTTTTTACATATTTTATTAAATCAGTTGCATATCCATACCATTCTAATATTTCCCATAATTTTTCCCTATCAGTTTTATCAAAGCTCTTCTCCAAATCTGTAAATGTCATATATGTAGACAGGCTACATTCTCTTCTTTTCTCTATCAGAATCTTAATATTAAATATATGATCAGCACACGATCAACCTATCTCCCCAGTCCAGGTCTTACGATCCATTTCATTCATAGTTTTCTTTATGTCCTGCCTATCTCTACCTCTCTTTCCCACTGGTATCTCTCACAAACTCTTTCTTGGTAGCTTCTCATCGTACATTCGTTTTACATGTCCATACCACTGCAATTTTCTGTAATT
This sequence comes from Diploptera punctata, assembly GCA_030220185.1. Lineage (NCBI taxonomy): Eukaryota > Metazoa > Arthropoda > Insecta > Blattodea > Blaberidae > Diploptera > Diploptera punctata. The sequence goes on from JASPKZ010005696.1 coordinate 770,371, forward strand.
TACAAAGTCTGAAATTTATTTTACTACGAGTATATTCCTAGACTGCCTAATCACTTTTTTTATTCTGCATAGTTTATAATATCTGAACTTCGTAAGAAAACCATTTCTAGTGCTAAACATTTTAACCATAAATTATTATTTTGTTTCCAGGTTTTCACTTAATATGTAGCCAGACTTCTGACTATAGACACATGCGTGAGCGCGCGCGCGCGCACACACACACACACACACACACACACACACACGCACGCGCACACAAATACATATGTATATACTTACTTATTTATTGTTATTCCATACTATTCCATATAAAATTTTAACATATATGTTGTTGATCTTCATTTGTTTATTGTGTGTTTAATATCACCTTGCTTTAATTTATATTAATTTGACACCAAATTGTTCAAATTCTTTGCACCCTTTAATAGTCCCTTTCCATCTTATTACCCTTATTATTATTATTATTATTATTATTATTATTATTTCATCATATTTCACTTTTCATAATTTCTTTTTGAAAAATATAGTTGTGATGAAATGGATCCTTGCAATTAAATTTCAACCCAGCATTTGCCCTGGCGATTGAGGAAAACTTAGAAAATCATAAGCAAATTAGTTGGCACCGAGATTTGAATTCGAGTCCTTCCGAATACGTGTCTCAAACGCTATCACCTAAGATAACTCGGTTGTTTGTACTAAAGTTACATTACTAGAAGATATTAATATATAATCTCAAAACATGTTTATTTTTATTTCATTCTAACTAGTAAATACCGAAAATAACCATAACCAAAATAAAGTTGTATATCTGTGTGTGTGTCCGTTAACGTTCTAGCGGGCACAATTTTTATTTAATTGAAACCAAACTTGCAAATAGCAATTAACTAAAAAAAGTAATCCCGAGTTCGTCAACCATTAACCAGCAAAATCGGACCATTAAGTGTAACAGTTCACCTCAAACGAAAATTTAAAAATTGCTCTAGTTGTCGCAATTTTCAATGTTGGACAACGAAACTCAGTATATGGTATTGAAATAAACCTAGGAAGATTTGTCCAAAAATTAACGAAATTTGACCGTTAGAAGCGGGGGTTTACCTGAAACGCGAAATAAAAAATGTACTCTACCCACCGCACCGCCGTGATTGGTTCGTCGCAGTGTAGTATAATTAACCCTTAAAGTGTGAATGTATCCTATAAGATACATTACATTAATTCATTTAGAAAGCTATTTTAATAAAGAAATGGAAAATTGAACTAGTACATATTATTTAAATTATTGTAAAATTATTCAACAAAATGAAAGTAGGTAATAATTTATGGTTATGGATGATTTGTTTTCTCTGCGGCCCGACACTTTTAAATAATTTGGCATCTGAAATTGAGTTTCTCTAATTTAACAAAATAAATATATATTCCGCAAAACTAGCAGAATAGGAACATAAACTCGATTTGCTGGAGAATTCGCTGAGTGTAGATTTTTTTTTTTTAATCTTCCATAGGTTGGATCTGGTTCCGAAGCATTGACTTTTTTGTGGAGTAATTGATTCGTGTGATTGAGGAAAGCATAGAGTAATCAAATATAACTTGTTCTTAACACCTCGTGAACACAGAGACGATCTTCCTCTTCAGCATTGCGGCCATTTGAATCTAACCTCAGCTTCTACAATGAAAGTGGCTCATTCTTTCCGATTTAGAGCCTTCTACCTCCAATTTTTTCCTCCCAGATGTCGTGGGTATTTTTCAATATCCATGTAAATCTGGGCCTCCCTCTCCTTCTACCACTTATTTTTCTCCCATAAGAAAAGGTCAAGAGCCTTCTAGACCTGCCACGCCATGGGTTAGTAATCCTCTTGAACATTCTTTGATCATTCAATCGTTGTTCATGTCCTAATTGATGTTTGTCTCCAAACAGAGATCGTCATGAAGGCTTTTGTTTCAGATATACCGTGGCACACCTGTCATCGTTAGCCTTAGATAGCGGTTGTGTGTAACCTAAATTCAACTGATTTGTGACAATAGTTTTTAATCGAGCATTTTTAAATTTTCTACGAGTATTCTGAATTATAAATGTTTATATAATACCGACCGATACCTGAAATGTTAATGATTATAAGAACATTATAACGTTAACTAACTGATAGACTAAGTTATTGGTACTATCGAACCCGGGAATTGATGTCCTTACGGACATAAACTCTTCATGGATTCCTAGTTTCAGATAATATTTTCCAATATTATACCCTGTATAATTTATCTCCCTGAAAACATAATATTATTCTCGCACCTTATTCTTGGCATAACTATTGGTCGCTTTTCTTGTGGCTTTCCTGCAAGAAATTTCAATGCATTTCTTCCATTTCCCATTCGTGACACATGGTCTGCCTATTTCAGTCTATGATACTTAACTGTTCTTATTATGCCTGATTTGCCATAAATATCATGTAGCTCCTTGTTATGTAGTTTTCTCCATTCACCTGCCTGATCTTAAATTAGTCATAGAGTGGTTATTAAAAGTTAAAAAACCATGTATGTTACAACAAATGGAGTATGAAAGAATGCCAAATAGTTTTACACTGGTTTCATCGGGAAAGAAAAGAAGAAGTAGATCTCAGTACAAATGGTTGTAGAAAGTGAAGAAAACAACAGGGGGAGGGTTGGGAAAATCTACGAGAGGGGAACGGGAAGGTAGTTGGAGGAAAACAAATTAACTTAAAACGTTTGTTACAGAATAAAGTTTAAGTATTCATAAACTTACTTAATGATAGGTATATAAATAATAATAATAATAATAATAATAATAATAATAATAATAATAATAATAATAATAATAATAATAGGTATATAAATAATAATAATAATAATAATAATAATAATAATAATAATAATAATAATAATATAATAATAATAATAATAATAAGGAAACTCTTTGGTAATATGTCAGCAAAGGCAGAAATAGGAACAACGATGATCTAACGCAATGTTGTGTTGTTTTCAATGTGATACGCGTTACATCAACGCCACCTCTAGTTCCTATTCCAGCTTGGTTGACTAATACAGCCGATAATGCACAGAAGACATGTGACATCACAAGTTGATCTTTGAAAATTGATTCACCAAAGAGTAAAATGAGATTTAAAATTGCACCAGGGAAGGGGGTAGCATAGAGCAAAATAAAATGCATTTTTGCGCGATAGTGCGTTTTGTTGTACTTACACTAATGGCGACCATGATTGAAAGTTCAACTTCCTACATCTCGGGGTTGCCAACCTAAATAACTATACTGTAATATTACATTTACACCCACGTGCGGGAAGTAAAACCACTGCCCTCCATGTATACTGCGTACAATGTATATACAGAAAATATCCAAAAGGTAGTGTATATTAACACTACCCTTTGGAGTGTTAATATACATTATACGAAACAAATCACTGCATTTTAAATGAACTGAACTTTATTTGAAACAATATAAAACAATAAATACGTACTTGCGGCCATGTTATCAATAATTGCTCTCAAGGCCTCCTGTTGTTTCAACTAATAAACATTACCCACACTGTTAACGCCAGTCAGTTGTTTATAATGAACTCAAATATTTCTAACAAAGATGTTATTATTTTACTATTATTTATTATTTTGAAAACACCATCGCGCAAATAATAATGTACAACGCACGTTAGTGAAGTGTTTTATAGAATCTCGGAAAATAAAAACCTTTTTCCTCGATTCTGTAAAATTCACTTTCCAACCTCGCTTCGTAATATACTATAAGAATGCGCCCAAAAACTAGAGTGGAAGCATAACTAACATAACCGTGGACCAAAGTAGGAACAATTTAAATCAGATTACTTATCATTTTCAAAATTTTGATTTAAACAAAAACAATTTTTTTTTTCAACTTTTAAATATGATTCCGCCGCGTTTGCTCAGGTTACAGCGAGTCCGGATACGATTTCGTGGCACTGTTGAAATGTTAAATTCTACGACTTTAATATCGGGGCAAGTAGGAGTGGTGGTGTATAATTTTTAATCGCTAGATTATGGGAATATATGGGAATAATCCTAAAAAGTTGTTGAATATAATGATTGAAAATAATTAAATAAAAATAAATGTTCTTCCTTTACTCCACTAGGTACCTGGATTTTATTCCAAACTCCTTCGCAATAAGCGTACATAATATTTTGAGAAGTCATGTGATATTACTGATAGCGAATTGTCCTTCGGATATAGACGTTCAGCATTGGCGGCTTCCTTGGTGCTTTTCGAGATGAGTTAGTTACTTGTCTACACCGGGTTTCAACTTCTCTTTTTTTTTTTTCACCATCATCCTCACACAATACGCACTACACACAAACAAAGCGAATCCTTGACATAAGTTTTTAGACATTCGACCTCCACTTTTGGGCCCCGACTTCCCAACTCGGTCACTCGATGTGCAGTTCGTGGTGGAATAATGGGAGCCAGGACAGGTTTTTCTGGTAAACGTGATCCCACTACAGGCCAAATGAGACCCTTTGGGTAGTAGGAGGTTAGAATAAGCTTCTGGTACTCATTTCCATTAGAGGCTAAGTTGACCCCAGGACCATTGTGCCACCAGAAGGTTTGGGTCAGTTTAAATATACTGATCCCATTGAGACTACAACCATAGACCTTCCGGTTTGTAAGCGTATTGCCTTTACCAGCTACGTCACAGCGTACCCGGGTTATTTTTGCAGATTCTCCCATTTCCCTATCCAATAACTTCATTCCACCACTTTCTCATATCATTCATTTCCTTTGATTACATTTTCTCCTGTGTTGGTGCATCAGACCTGTCAATCAGCATCCTTGTATATTACATATATTAAATTATAAAGGCGTCATCTCATCCCTCTATCTGGCATTAGGCTTACGCTGCACTCGAATAGAGAATTTATTCAACATGGAAAACGAACAAAAAGTAATATAAATAAAACAAAGGGGAAAAGAAGAGACTTTGAACAATAAAATATTGACTTTTTACTTCCACATTAGAACCGCTGCGGTAATGACATGAATTCTTAAAAAACGTCGTTAAATATAGTACTGGTATGTGGAAATGTCACTCTAGATGTAGAATCACTCAGTATACTATATGTGAGTGACAGAATGCACGCAAGTTGCACTGCTAAAGCAACACAGCAGCAGGTAGTTTCATGGCATAGTTGGCGTGTGCTATACATGTATTGTAATTAATGATGTGATCTGGAGATGTCACTCTGTATCTAAAATCACTCTGTGTACTGTATGTGAGTGACAGGATGCACTCAAGTTGCAGTGCTAGAGGAACCCAGCAGCAGGTAGTGGCGTGACATAGCAGGTGTGTGCTAGAGCGGATACAGGATCCGGCCAGCCGTGAAATACACCACCCCACACCCCAGGGCGCTCTGTCCATCCTGTGTAATGATAACAATTACACTCCACATGTTGGCGATCTGTGGCTCCCACCCTCACTCGCAATTACTATTAATTCTCTGATTATTATTATTATTATTATTATTATTATTATTATTATTATTATTATTATTATTATTATTATTATTATTATTATTATTTGTATCATTGTTTTTCTTATCAAATTTTATCAAGGATTTGGCCTTCTAGCCTGTTCACCCTCAGATGAGATAGTCTCTCCTTTCCTCCTTTTGCCTTCACGTTAGGTATGTATACAAACAATGTTGAGGTAGTCTGTCACTGGGCATCCGTATCAGTTATCGGTAACATTTTATGATTTCAGTAATGGACGTGAATTTTAATTATTCTGGGATGTCAATATTCCATTATGATAAATAAAATGTAGACCGGTAGGGGATTTGGCAGTTTCATCTCAGCCGCTTCTAGCGTCCAGAATACATTTAATGTAAATTCCAATGTTTCTGATCCATATAACAAAATTGGGACTACCATTGTTTTATGGAATTTCAGAATTGAGTCATTTAAAAAACTATCTAGTCCACCTTGAACCAAAACTGACATTTTATGTTTATGCTCTATTTTAGATTATTCCAAGTGTGAATGTTACCTTTTGACTTCAGAACTTCCTTTAAATCATTGCAAATTTGTATTAAAAGCGTATATTGTAGCTAAACCGATTCTTGTGTACAACAAAATAACGACTTATTACTTCTCACAAATTCATCAAAATGAGCAAGACACATTTTGAAAATAGTTCCTCAATGTTCTCTGGCCTGACTTTATTATAATTATTATTATCATTATTGTTGCCGTCGTAATCGTCATTATTATTGCTATTATTATTCTATTATTATACCTATTGTCATCGTTGTTGTTATTAAAATACTATTTTGTTATTATTATTATTATTATTATTATTATTATTATTATGATTATTATTATTATTATTATGATTAATATTGTTATTATTATAGTGAAGTCCATGAATGTGGTCGCTCGGTACGTCGTTGCCTCGAGAGCAGCGGTTTGATCTTCGATGTGACAAGTTTCCTGGTCTCTAGTTTTCCTAACTTATAAAACTATTGTTGGAACGTTAAACGCCAAAATAGTCCCCGAACACCATCTGACCCAACATCCATATTAAAACCATTTTTTTTTTAGTAACAATCTATGAGTGAATATGTATATTATGCTAATAGATGGCATTTGTCCGGAGATTCTCCCAGAATTGAGCTCATCGCTCATCTGAGAAGACCTTCAGTGCCCTTGAATCCACGGAAAAGTGTGTACAGAATCATTTTTCTAACACGAGGAAATGGCGGGTGGCCAACTGCTAGCACGTTTCCCGGAGAGAGCATAACCATTTATTTTGCACTTCTACAATATACCATCGTATTTTAATAGTGTCTCTGTATGTTTATATACATTTGAAAGTTCTATCCAGATAGATCGTGACCTTATAACGTCCGGTAAGCCTGGAGAATATAATTACACCCAAAATGGGAGTTTTTGAACCAAGTAAAATATTATCGCCATTATCTCGAAACACTCCGAGCGGTCTAAAGCATCCTACCTTCGTACAGAGTCTCCATAGGGGAATTTTAACAAGTGTATAGGATTGGATCCACCAAGTTTCGTGAATAATTTGGATAACTACGTTAAGTAACTTCACCATGTTAAAGAAATCAGCTATAACTGAAACGCTGGCCACATGTCTTCCACATGTGTGTATGATACGTGTGGATCTTGATACAGCAGCTTAATGATACGTCAAAGGTCTTCTAGGCTTATCTTGGCATGGAGTAGTGTCACGATTATCATCTTCGTCTAATTTCTGTTTACTACAATATAGATGTCATCCTTGGAAATAAAACCAGTATGGGTAAATGTTTACATTTTTTATAGAGTGAGTGAAAAAGTGATCGTGCAGTTCGTAATCTGTTCAATTACCTTATTTATTTATTTAGTTTTTTAATCAGTTCGATGTATGCATGAAAATACTTTTGTGTGTTTTTATTCAGTTGCTAATGGGATACGGCTGCTGGCCTCACGTCCACATGCGTTAATCACAGAGGTAGACGATCATAAGCCAGTGTAGGGGTGACATGGAATTGCAGTGTTACACAATGGTCAGATTGTCCAACAATTACAATATAAACTAGATGACAGATGTTCCACCAATCAGGCGGAACAATTCGCAATTATGAAGGCGTTAGAAAGAATACTAGAAGCAACACAGCCCAAATTCTCCAGAAACTCTAGCTATATATACCGACAGAAAAATTACAATAGACTCGCTAAAAAATACCAGAAACCACAATCAATTAATAGAAAACACCAGACAGGCACTACGTTATCTGATAAGCACCATTGGACAGTAGCAGTATCCTGAGTCAAGGCTCACGTAGGGATATATGGCAATGAAGTTGCAGACAAACTCGCCAAAGAAGCAGCCAGAAGCGACGAGCCAGTATCCTATGAGAAGATCCCGCTCAGTGCTAAATTAAACGAACTACAAAATATCAGCATACAAAAGTGGGAAAACGAGTGGAACAGAACAACAAACGGAGCGGTGACTAAGTTGTTATTCCTCCCTAGTATCAAAGATAGGCTAAATATTCCAGTATCGGGAAATATAACATTTTTAACCGGACACGGAAAGCTAAACACATGTTTCAATAGATTTAAAATCAAGGACTCCCCCATGTGTACGTGTGGAGTAGCAGAGCAGACAGTCTTCCATATATTATTTGAATGCTCTAAAGTACAAAGTGAAAGAAACAATTTTAAAAGGAAAATGTTAAGTAAATATGGAAAGTGGACCTATAATGAACAAAAATTAGTAAGCGAATACACAAGTAAATTTATAGTGTATATGAAATCAATTAATTTATATAGCCTCTAGACACTAAACAGACTCTATCAAGACAGTATTAACAAAAGACAAAAAATAACCAATAAACAAGAGTATATAAGATTAAACAATAACTAATGTTAGATATATTAACTATGTATAGGCCTATAATATGTTATGATATAAGGCATGTAGTATTGCATCCATTGTAATGGAACATGCCGTAATAAATCAACAAATAAATGAGAAAAAAAATGTGGTGAGCATGTCGGGTCGCCTAGCCTTTATAGCTGGTCTTCTCAACCTGGAGTCGCTACTTATTGCCTCACGATGTTGAGTGGGCACCGGTCCCATACTGGCCGAAATTCCATGAGAAAATGTCTTCCCCCATGGGGATTCGAATCAGCGCAAGTCCCGTAGCTCTGCGCCAAGACATATAATCAACCAGTATGCACACATTATACTCTGATACCAACGAACGTATTCCTTTGATGTTATAATTACATTTTTACATTTAGCAACGAAGGACAAATATGACATGAAAACAAAAATAAACGCCTGAACCGGTATTTGAACCCGAGACCTCTAACTTTATACCTAAGTGGCATAACCACTAGTACACTCAGACCCTCGGCAGAAACATTTATTTTTCGTTCCTTAAATGTTTGTGCTAGGAGTCTGAATGGACTTGTGGTTACGTCACTAAAGTATGAAATTAGAGGTCTCGGGTTTAAACTCCAATTCAGGAGTTCATTTTTGTTTTAATGCTATATATGTCATCATCATCATCATCCGATATCACGGCTGCTGCCGCGGTCTTCTTAAAACCAAACGCCATTCCTCTCTGTCCATCCATTGATCTTCCTCCAATTCTCTGATATTCATAGCCGCTTGTACCCCTTCTATCCAACCAAGTTTTCTTCGGTCTTCCTCTCTTCCTCTTTTCCATTGGGACCCATTCCATAACAATTTTAGACAATCTTTGCTCTGGCATTCTTTTGACATGCCCATACCACTGTAATCTTTTCTTTTCTATATTGTCTACGATGTCCGGCTCCTCTTGTACCCCATAATTTCTCTTATTTCTTGATCTCGTATTCTAACCATTCTGGATTTTTCAGCTGATCTTCTTAAAACATCCATTTCTGTACTTAAAATTATTTTCATTTCCCTGGTAGGAATTTGCCAGACTTCAGCACCATATGTTAAAATGCTCTGATTTATGGTTTAGTATATTTGTAATTTTATATTTTTTGTAATATTTTTACTCCACCAAACAGAGTTTAAAGCATTTATTGCTTGTTTTGTTTGTGCGATTATATTTTTAATTCCCACTGTGTTATCGCCTGAATGGTCTAATTTTGTTCCTAAATAAGTGCATTCAATACTAGGTTTTAGTTCTTCTCGATTGTTGAAATTTATATTCTCCATTTCTTCTCCTACACAGATATTTAGTTTTCTCAATGTTTATAATAAAGTCCCCATTTTTCATATTCTTCTTTTAGTTTTTTAGCCATATATTCTATGTCATTCTATATATATATATATATATATATATATATATATATATATATATATATATGTGTGTGTGTGTGTGTGTGTGTGTGTGTGTGTTTGTGTATCTGTTAACGCTCCCTCCGAACTTTTCGGCATGTAGCAATCAATTAACAAATGTAAGGTCGAGTTCGTTAACCAGAAAAACCGGACCATTAGGAGTGGGGGCTAAACTGAAGCAAACATTTTAATTCGGTCTAGCGCAGCAATTTTTAATTTTTCACAATAAAGCTCGGTATATTCCATTGAAAAAGATGAGAAAGGCATTTTCTGAAAATGAGTGAAATCATATCATTAGGAGTAAGAGTTTAACTGAAAGTCGACATTTAAAAATTACTCTGGTGGGTGTCATATTTGTTTTCTGGCAACTGAACTATATGCATATAGGATTGATGATCGGGGCAAGAGGTACTATACCAGGATTCCTAGCCAAATTTTGGAATTCCTTAGATTTGGACAGGGTGTATCTTTCTAAAATTGCCATCGCTGCCATTAGAGGATCAATTTCAATTTTAGGAAACCATTTTTACAAAATTTCTACTTTGTAGTGTGTATAATTCAATTAGGCCTACAATTGGATTTTTTAAATGTATTTACAAAATGCATTTCATAAATTAAAAAAAATAATTGTCTGTATCACTTTGTCCTTGAGGCAATCCTCTAATGAGGAAAGTTGTATATATTATATATATATATATATATATATATATATATATACGAGGGTGAATCAAATATAAACCGGAATTATTGTTTACAATTTTATTGAATTAACAAAAAAATACAAAACCACCACCTCATTTTTCTACATAGTCTCCTGCATTTCCAACATACTTTTGCCATCGAGTTGGCAACTTTTTGATGCCGTCCTTGAAGAATGAGGGATGACGTGTAGTCAGCCAGTTGCGCACGAACTCCTCTACTGCTGCATTGTCACCAAATCGCCTTCATCCTAGGTCTTCTTTCTGTGGCCCAAACAAATGGCAGTCACAGGGTGACAAATCTGGACTGTAAGGAGGATGTTCCAGAGGTGTCCAATGCATTTTCGTCAGTTTTTCGTCAATTTTTTTGTTCCTAGCTGAGGAGCCGAGGAACCCACCTGGCAGACAATTTTCGGAATTTGAGTTCATCACTGATGATGGCTTGAACACTTCCGAAGCTTATTCCAACATGTGAAGCAATTTCAGAAATTGTTACGCGCCGATCCTCCTCAATTAGGTCCCGTACAGCACGAATATTGTCTGCAGTGATGCTTGTTCGTTGCCGTCTTTGGTGGGGCTCTTTTCCACTGAACCCCGGCCCGCTATTTTTTTTTTTGCGTCAATCATACACCTGCGTCTTCGAAAGGGTTGCTTCCCCGAACTGCGCATGGAGCCTTCTCAAAATTTCAGAAGGTTTTGTGCCTTCTTTCGCCAGAAATTTAATAATAATGCGTTGCGCAACAGACGTGTGTACCTCTTCCTCCCTCATGGCGTACTGAAGCAAGCGGCCGCTCTTCGGAGTACGACACATCAAGATCCCTACTCCAGACACCCCCACCAACTTCCCCTCCAAACCGCAACCTTTGCAGTTCGCTGCCAGATCCTCCAGATACAAATTCCGGTTTATATTTGATCCACCCTCGTATATATAATTTAATTTACAAAATAAATATGTGTTCCGTAAAAAAAAAGATAATAAATTTAACTTGTTCAGGAAATCGGTTAATTTTCACAATTCATACAGTTGTATTTTTATTATTTGTTATTTCATTTGTACGCCTTTAATCTGTTGCATCCAAATATATTATTACATTTCTGACTCTGTATATTTTCAGAAGTCGAACATTCAGCAGCTGAAGGAAGAGATTCGAGAGAAACTTCCGGTCGTGCCTAACACGGGCACTCTTAGGCATAGTCATAAGAAAACTCGGCCAGCACCACCTCCTCCGATGTCCACAAATGGCTCAGGCGGTAACAGCGATCTGGAGATCAGGGCGCCCTCTGAACTGCTTGTGGGAGTTCCAGCTACACTAACCACTCAGTGGAGACATCGGCCGCACGTTCTCGTAGCAGGATCCGTCAACTATGTCGCCAATGTAAGTATTGTCCACATAGAACCTACTAGAATCAGGATTATTTATTATTATTATTATTATTATTATTAGTAGTAGTAGTAGTAGTAGTATTAATATTAATATTAGTATTATCATCACGGTTGTTCTATGCAAAATGCCTTTCTATAAATCTTCCAACGGAGAACAGGAGACTATTGATATTAACGATACCGAATGGACATCCTAACAATTCATGCTAGCGACATGTTTGTCAACATGTTTATTCAGGTTTATACTATAGCTGTTTACAACTAATTTATTCAGATGAGGCAAGGTAGTTTAGATTAGGTAGGTTCGGTTAGATTAGATTAGTTAGGTACTCGGCGATGTTCGTTTATTTGTTAGCGTGTTTCTCATAAGGTCGGTATTAGCAATGAAAGATACTTAATATTCCACCGTTATTATGGCGTATTTTCAAAATGTCTCTTGTCCACTTCGCACCAAATCTGACTTCTTGTGTTTCAGCACTCTTCTTAGATTCATCTTTGTGCAAATGTCATCATTTGGCTTCAGAACGTTCTTTAAAGGACTAACAACTTGTGTAAAATGTGGCTATTGGAATCAAACTGACTCTTTTCCACAGCAAAATGGCGACCATAGATTAGTTGCAGGTTTGAAAACAAAATGTCTCGTGTCCTTATTTAATAGCATATGCATCTTGACTCTTTGGTTTTAAAATGTCCCACGTGCATCTAGTAAAGTAAAGTAAAGTGATCCCACAACAGACCCGGAGGCCCTTGGGGTAGTAGGAGGTTAGGGCTCCCACTTTTTCTAGACAATCGGCACTTTATGTCAGCCGGGTTGTCAGCCCTGCGTGACGGCCGCCTTTACCCCAGAACAAGCGTCTGGTACTCATTTCAGTTAGAGGCTGAGTCGACCCCAGGGCCATAGTGCCGTCAGAGGGTTTACTGAGTATTTTTACAATCACATAAAAAAACACGTTTTCTGTTATACTTCGCGTTAGTTCTCTTTGTTTGAAGAGAAATTTCAAGAGTGACAGCACTGGTAGCCATTTATAAAAGCGTTTGTTTACATTTCAACGGAACTTCTTCTCCGAATATGGTGCTCATCAGTGAAAATATCAAGTGGTATAGGTGTATTCTATAGCTATTTTATTTATTTACGGACATGAAGATTTCTCTTAGAAGACGGTGGGAATTGTATTATTACCAAATTACAGTCTAAACTCTTATAACAATTAACAATTTCATTTGACTGACAAAATAATCAAGTCCTCCCTGACCTGACCTGGCAGCGTACTGTAGTAGACAGGTGTACATATATAATTTGACCATTTGTGAAGGTACATCTATTGATAAGCAGCTAAAAGATAAAGTATTCATATATACATGGACGGAGGTAGATGGAGCCAAGGGCTGATTACAGATTGCATCTGCTGTATATCACAGACTAAAGAACACAAATTTTGTGAAATTCTCCATAGTTCGGTTGTTTGCAGGTGGCTGCGGGAGACAGAATAAAAACTGTTCAATTATATGCATACTCATGTATTGGCTACAAACATGTGCTCTGCCTCATGTGAAAGAATTTCATATATTTTTTCCCTGTGCCAGGGCATTCCTACAAACCGCCAAATATGGTCTTTGGGACAATGATACAATGATACGATTATCAAGCCTAAAACATACTGGGACATTTACCGTAATCATGGCACACTTTTGAAAATGGGAACTGACTGGCATGTGTATGATTGGAAGCTCGTGTCACAACACATCTTAAAGCAACCTGGACAGTGGCATTTCAAATTTGCAACAACGAAGAGATAAATCATCAGTCGAGGAATGACTCCGTTTGCATGCATTCTTACAAGAGCTGAATCATGGTATCAGATGAACGTAGGAATGTCGAAAAATGGACTTTTTAGTTATATCTCATATTAGTTCCAGTTGGGTTCCAATAAAAATAAACAAAATTGGTGATGTGAAAAGGCTTTTGAGACTTCGCTTTGGTGATCGATGGGAGAGAAATTCTGACTTGCAGTTCTACCATGAAGTAATTAACAGAGATGTAATTGACAAATACGTTTCAGAACAATCTGAAAGAAGGTAAGATGGAAGATGCTGATGAATTGAGTAGATAGATTCGTGCCTCTTTCTGTTATCCAGTAATTTTTCTTTGGTGCACTTCTGGATGCACAATGTAAAAAAAAGTTTTGTCGTTGTTTGCTTACAATATATTTTTATTCATTAAATAGTATAGATCTTTCGGAATTTTTCTATCATTTACTTAAATGTTTACAATTTTGGAAACAAAGTAACTTATGTCCATTACTTTTGTTTTCAAAACGTCTGTTGTCCACTCTTTAGTTTCAAAATGTCTCTTGTCCAGATTATTTGTACCAATTATACCAAAACTACTAATTTGTGAATAGAAATCATGGTAATATAGTATGGCCTATAGTACTCTGAATGCCTAGAGGAGATTTCTAAAGAGAATTGTGCGTATTATCAGACCTTAAAAAGATTTTTCTTAATTCCCCCACAAATTATTGAAAAAGGACAACAGACCGTTTTGAAAATAAGCTCCTCATTTTTGGTATTTTCTATCTGGAATTGCTTCTTCAATTTTCAGGTTTTGTTTCCGATTAAAAACACAACACAATAACACACACACACACCCCACAGCACACAGCACACACGAGTGGGCAGGAGTCAATCATCAATTGCAAACGAGAGGAGGTAGACTGGAGAAGGGTATAGAGTGCAGAAGTAAGATATATATATATATATAATCAACAAACTATTATAACAACTTTTTACTTACGGGTGCTACTTTGCGTACGGAAATTATTATTGGTTTGAACGGTCATAAATCAAATTGATATCATGGATAAAGTTTCCAATAACTGTCGCTAAAAAAATTTCTAATTCCAAGGCACACACCATGCGCCAGCAAATGGAAAGTGGATACAAATTTTAATCACGCAATGCTGCCAACATACACAACGATGTTTGTATAATTTAATGTAAAGTATTTTTACCTAAAAAAAACCTAAAAGCTAACCATACGCAATTTAAGTACTGTAACCTGTAAAAGTATGAAATAGAATGGCATGTAATGAAAGCCCAAAAATACGTAGTGTAAATAGTAAGTTCTGAAGTTTTTAAATTCTGAAGTATCTCTATGTTGGCTGCATTTTAACAAAGAAATAAAATGGCTGAAAAAAGCAATATGGCTGCTACATGAAACGGTAAGTACAGTTAAATGTGCCATTAAAATATGAAGGAAAAATATTTAGAAAATTTTAAAAATAAATATGTTTTAAGTGATAGTTATTATTTAAAAAATGATTCTGTGAAAGTAAAATGAGATTAGAGTGTGTGTAAGGTATTTTAAAATGTGCGATACTTGTTGGAAACTTGAGGCGATATCATTAGCATACATGAATATATTCTATTTTTAGTTATAATAAAACTACAATGTGCATTATTTAATATTAATTTAATGTTCTTTAAATCTAAACTAAATGATTTAACTATCTATTTGCCTGCAAGCTTGCTATTTCTGCTTCACCACAAATTTCCCGGATATTTACATTTACTGCTTCTTATATCAAAATATGTCTATACATTCTTTTCATTTTTATCCACGCATTTTTCTTTCAACCATTTGCTGCATATACCATAAACCAACACGTATCTTGTCTAGACTTCTTCGGTACTAATTCGCCGCACCCATTCATTCAAGTCTCTTGGATTTCAATTTCACTAGACATATAACCTGAAATTTCCAAAATTATACCTGTTAATATCTGCTTTAACTGGTGCTGTCCTCGAACAGAAAATATTTTAACTTCTGCCCCTCATTAACTTTGACGTGTTCAAGACCAGTTTCTTTTATTCTGTGCGAAGAACGGTTTATTTGTGATATTTATGAAAATGCCATTTTAAAAGTTATTAAGCTAAGAATTAATTCTTAATTTCTGCCTTTGATTCCCCGCAAATTCATTCGACACTATATTGTGTAGTCTTTTAAAACTGTCCACAACCAACCTGAAGATGCCTTGAAATCGTTATTCCCTAGGGATATAGCAACAGCTAGAGCTTGACTTTGGAGCATCGGTCCGGAAATTTGGAGATTTTTTGATCGTGGACATGTAAAACACTCCCACACCTCGCTGATTTCTTAATTTTTTTCTTTGCTCTTCATTTCACCATTTTCTAGTGTGCACTCATTCATTGTTTTTTCTTTGTGTTTTAAAATCTCATAAACTTGGGTTTTTTTTTCCACATTTCTATTTAGTCATTATTTCGCGACTGAGAGTTTGTTTTTCTTTATCTTCAATCACTTTCATTTTTTCATTTAATGACAATGATACATACGATGTAGCCATCTTTATTCCGTAAATTCAGAACGCTATCTGTGAACGATACATACACAATCGTTCTCAGAACTTAAGAACTAATTTAAGATTTTACAGTGCACTGATTATTTGTAAGACAGATGTCACATTCCAAATATTTGTCAAACGAACCTGTATTTCGCAAAACGGGTGCCCAGTGAGGCCAAAATAAAATTCCAGATACAGGTAGAAACTCTACTTCACCCGGCGGCAGGAATCATCATTCTCCTAACGGGAATTTAATGAGGTGGAAACTAATTGATTTCTCTCTCTATCTTTCCGCCTTATAAACATTTTCTTTCATGAATTGCGTAGAAATATCCTTTCGTTTCCGCATTGGACAGATTTCGTTTTATACAAAATAAATACACGTAAAATTACTATTATTTTGTCGGGGCCAATAAATTTGTTCACATTGGACAGATTTCCGCATTATTCACGTTCCGGATTAAAGAAGGTTTACTGTATATAAAAATATTACGCCTGAACCGGGATTTGAACGCAGGATATCCAGCTTTGCGCACTAGCTCTCTACCTTTGAACTATCCGCACATCCGTGGACAGACACGAAGGTAGAGTATCAGCGCACAAACTTGGAGATCTTGGGTTCCAAACCCAGCTTATTTAAAACATTGTCTGTTTAGTTGCATTAACTATTACATGCGAACAACAAGCCTGAGTACGTTCATTTCAATATTAGGCCTACATTTTCAATTAGCTGATACGGCACGGATTAAATCCCTCGTTAATGTGTTCTTAGTGGAAGCAGGTCTTAGTGTAATAATGTGAAATAGTGTTCACTACAAAGGGGTCATGGGGTTTTAAAATGAATAAAATGTGTCTGTCCATGGTTGCCTGAGTAGTTCAAAGGTAGAGTGTCAGCGTATAAAGTTGCAGATCCTCGCTTCAAATCCCGGTTCATGTATAAATATATATCTATAGTTGTATTAGTTCAATATGATTGTATATCGCTGATATAGAGAAAGAACTAGAAATGGAAACGAGAGAGAGAGAGAGAGAGAGAGAGTTAAGAAAAATATTTAGTGGAAATAAATAAATAAGTGGAGGAAGTTCCGGTAATGTAGACCCTGTTAATATCTGATTTAATTGGTGGTGTCCTCAAACAGAAAATATTGTAACTTCTTCCCGTCATTAACTTTGACTTGTTCAAGGCCAGTTAATTTTATTCTGTGCGAAGAACGGTTTATTTGTGATATTTATGAAAATACCATTTTAAAAGTTTTTAAGCTAAGAATTAATTCTTAATTTTTGCTACTAAGTATTATAAAGGGGGGCTGAGGCTAATTGGGATTTCCAGATCCTTGATCATGTCAAAACCCCTGATGGAACTGATATTTAACCTCTGGGGTGAATTTCGGTGAAGTCTGGAGGGTCTAACTTTGCCAAATCCACTCTCCTCACCTCCAAGTTGGGGCCCTCGGGACCTTCTTAATACCTTTTAAGATTTTAAGATGCAAAAGAGAGAGTGGGGTGTAGAAAGAAACGGGAAGCTACCACATCTATATATCCCTAGTAAAGCTGCAAACATGACATGATGAGTCTTTCCACGGTAAAAGGCTCCGGACGTAAACTATCCCCCAATTCGGATGTCCGGGAGGCGGATACTGCGGAAGGAAACGTCATGCAGTCAAAACAACAGAAGAAAAAAAGACTAAGGGTTTGAGCCTGGAATGTGAGAACTCTTCTGCAAGCCGGGAAACTGGAAAATTTGAAGGAAGAAATGAGAAGGAACAAAGTGGATGTGATGCGAATATCAGAAGTGAGGTGGGAACAAAGTGGTGAATTAGTGAGCGATTAATTTAGAATGTTTTATTCCAGTGATGGTTCTAAAGGAAATAATGGTGTCGGTGTAGTATTAGGACCATGTGTGAAAGAAAAAGTGATACCAGTACGTTATGTGGATAATCGGATGATAATGGTGAGGTTACAAGGGGGAAAAAAGTGGACTTGGTGATAGTGCAAATTTACATGCCGCATAGTGGGTTAGCAGATGAAGAAGTGGAGGAAAGATATGACAAGATAGAACAGATTGTTGAGAGAGAGAGAGAGAGAGAGAGAGAGAGAGAGAGAGAGAGAGAGAGAGAGAGAGAGAGAGAAGAAGGGGCATGTGTTATCCTAATGGGTGACTGGAATGCTGTAGTTGGAGGACAGGATGGAAGTACAGTTGGAAGAAATGGTTTAGGAAAAAGAAATGAGAGAGGTGAAGCAATGGTGAGTTTCTGTAAAAGGAATTCAATGATAATTGGAAATACAATGTTTCAACAGCATAAAAGAAGAAGATACATATGGATAAACCCTATGGACAACAAACGATACCAGATCGACTACATACTGATACAGTAAAGATTCCGAAATTGCTTGAAAAATGCGAAGACCCTACCAGGAGCAGATATCAATTTAGACCATGTCTTACTAATAGGCGAAGTACATATTTGCCTGAAGAAGATAAGAGGAAGATAGGCAACAAAGAAGTTTGACTTGGAGAAACTCAAAACGGAAGAGGAAAGGAGAAAATTCCAACAAAATTTTCAGGAGAAAGCCTGTACCATGGAAATCTCATATGACAATTCCAAGGAACACTAGAGATTTTTGAAAAGATCTATACAGATAGCTACAGAGGAAACAATAGGATACAAAGAGAGCAAGAATATTAAGAAACCTTGGATCGCAGAAAAAATGTTAGAGAAGATGGAAGAAAGAAGAAAATGGAAAATCGAATTACAAAAGAAGCCAAAAGAAACTACAGGAAACTAAACAACGAACTTAGAAGAGAAAGTGACAAGGCAAGGGAATAGTGGATGAAGCAGAAATGTGAAGAACTAGAGAATCTGGAGAGGAAAGGAAAATAATGATTTAATGTTCCAGGAAGTTAAAGGCTTGGACTATGGAAAGAAGAGCAGGAAAGCTATGTGGCTGATTGAGGACGCAAATAATGAAGAAATAACAGACAAACGGGAATTATGAATACATGGGAAAAAATATGTAGAAGAGCTATATGAGACAAGATATCGTCCGGCTAACTTGGATATAGAAAATGAAGAAGACGTATCAGAAGATGAAAAAGGATTTTCAATTCTGAAGGAAGAATTTGAACTAGCAATTAAGGAAATGAAAAATGGGAAAGCAACAGGGGTAGATGGAATCCCCATTGATTTGCTTGGGTGAAGGAAAGAAGAAAATTCTGCGTTTATGCAACAAGATACATAAAGAAGATGAATGACCGAAGAATTGACTGAGACAGTGTTAATGGCAATACCGAAGAAAAACAATGCAAAGAAATGTAAGGAGTTCAGGACTATCAGCTTGATATCACACTCTGCAAATATTCTCCTGCGAACACTGAATCGACGTTTACGTTCTACGATGGAAAGCGAACTGTAAGAAGAACAGTTTGGTTACAGGAAAGGAAAGGGTACAAGAGATGCAATTGGATTGATACGAACAATAGGAGAAAGATATATAGAAAAAGATAAAGATGTTTATTCAGTATTTGTTGACCTGGAAAAGGCCTTTGACAGAGTAAATTAGAATAAACTCCTTAAGATCTTGAAGAAACTTGGCGCGAACTGGAAGGAGATGAGGCTCATAAGTTGTCTTTATATGAAACAGGGAATAAAAGTGAAGATAGGAAGGCATGTCAGAGGGAAGAGAAATTGGAAGGGGGTAAGGCAAGGATGTTCTCTATCACCTACTCTTTTCAACATCTACCTGGAAGACCTAATGAAAAACTGCTCCAGCAATAGGGGGGGCGTAAACATGGGAGGAAGAAGAATAAAGTGCATAAGATTTGCTGATGATATGGCTTTGCTAGCAGAAGATGTAATGACACTGAGGAACATGCTGATGGAGCTAAATGATAAGTGCGAGTATTGTGGGATGAAGATAAATATAGATAAGACGAAGGCCATGATTATAGGAAAAATCAAGAAAGATAAACATGAGGATTAAAGATGAGGCCATTGAGCAAAGTGGAGAGCTTCAAATACTTGGGTTGTACTATCAGTAGTAACATGAACTGCGGTCAAGAAGTAAAGCAGAGGATAGCAATGGCAAAAGAAGCTTTCAACAAGAAGAGAAGCATTTTGTGCGGACCTTTGGCAAAATAATTACGGAAGAGGCTAGTGAAGTGCTTTGGGTGGGTTGTAGCATTGTATGGTGCAGAGACTTGGGCATTACGACGGAATGAGGAAAAGCGACTGGAAACTTTTTAGATGGGGATATGGAGAAGAATGGAAAGTATAAAATGGACAGACAAAGTAAGAAATAAAGATATGCTAGACAGAGTGGATGAAAGAAGAACAATGCTGAAACTCATAAAGAAGAGGTAAAGAAATTGGATTGGCCACTGTCTAAGAAGAAACTGCCTGCTGAAGGATGTCCTGGAAGGAAAGGTCAACGGAAAGAAAGTCAGAGGCGGAAAAATACATCAGATGATAGATAATATTAAAATAAATGGTTTGTTTGCAGATACAAAAGGAAAGCTGAGTTAAGGAAAGAGTGGAGAATGCTGAGTTTGCAGTGAAAGACCTGCTCTTGAGCAGAACACTGTGAATGGGTGAAATCCATTATAGGGTTGATATATGGACACATAACGAGTCCTCTTCAGCCCTTATAGCTGATTTTTGCAATATTGTGACGCTATTTATTGTAGCTACCCACATTCCTAACGATGTTGGGTGGGCATCGTCCATATACCGGTCTAAATTCCATGAGAAAATTTCTTCCTCCGTAGGGACTTGTAACCATCCCAAGTACCGTACCGTATCTGTGCATCAAGACTCTTATAATAAACCGCTGGGCTACTGCTTTCTGCACTATATACCAGGTGACCATAATTAAAGAGGGTTTGTTTTTGAGGTCATAAATGAACAACGGAGGTCAAATAAATTTATATTTGGTATGCGTACGTTTCAGACAATAGGAATTCCATTCTGAAAAAAAAAAAAAGTTCCAAACATTGCCACACCGAGGACGAAATGGCGCTGTAAGGGAGTGGTGCTTGACTCATCGGCAATGACAATAGGTATCGTGGCTCTTTGGATAGTCATTAGGATACACTTGTGTAAGCAGTGCTCTGCTTACTTGATCGTGCTCTGTTCGTAAATCTACTCGTAGGGCCTATATTGTTAAACGAAGAGTAGGTGTCTCCAATGCAATCATGTAGGGGTAAATTTTCAGCACTTTGCGCAAACATTTGCAAACATTTCATATTCTGGTGCAATTTTTTAAAACTATTTTTTTCCCTCGCATAATGGAATTCCAATTATCTGAAACGTATATAGGCCTACACCAAATTTCAATTTATTTGGCCTCACCGTTGTTTACGTGTGGCTCTTCAAACACCTCTTTAATTATAGCCACCTGCTGTATATATATATGTGTAAAGTGATCCCATTATAGGCCATAGTAGACCCTTGGGATAGTAGGAGGTTAAGGCTCCCACTTTTCCTAGACAGTCAGCGCTTTATGTCAGCCGGGTTGTCAATCCTGCTTGACGGCGGTCCTTATCTACAAAACAAGCGTCTGGTACTCATTTCTGTTAGAAGATGAATTGACCCCAGGGCTAAAGGTGTCATCTGAAAGTTTGGATCAGTTTAAAAATCCTGAACTCACCGGGACTCAAAATCTTGACCATACGATTTGTAGCGCATTGCCCCTTAAGAAACTACACTACGGCGGTATAACTTTGTGTATATATACTTTTTATTTAATTTTTGATACGAGTCTATGTATTATTCGCCTAAGACTTCGGAACTAATATTTTTCATACAATTTTACATTCTCCTTTCCCTGTATTTATTATTATTATTATTATTATTATTATTATTATTATTATTATTATTATTATTATTATTATTATTATTTTCCCAGCCTGTTAAAAATGTAAAATGCAATATATTCTTATAAGTATATTTTGAATTTACAGTATCTTGGTTCGACTGTAGTGAAGGAACTACGTGGCACGGAATCAACCAAGAAATCCATCCAGAAGCTGAAGAAATCTTCTACTACCAAAGATGCTAAGTCAACCCCCGACATCATTCTAGCTATATCATATCGTGGAGTTAAGTTTCTCAATACGATCACCAAGGTAAGTCATTTTGAGTGGGTCTATTCCTATACTATAATCCAGTGATGGAAATCATATTTCCTTAATGTCGGGCCTCATGTACTTAAAATTACCATTTAATTCCGGGGTTCAATTTTTTCCCGAGCGTCTATTGATTTTATGGGCTTTAAAATTCGTCTTTGTTTATACTCCACAGAATATCAGGGCACCTAGGCTACCTAGAGTTTTTAATATACCTTTTTACTAAAAACAGCTTTGATCTTTGTAGCTCTTATTTAACGTAATTAATTAGACCACTTTTTTATCATTAAACTTAAAAAGTGTCAGATTTTTTTAATTTTCTTCACTCAATAATATTGTCAATCCACAATTATTTTAATCAGTCGATATTGACTTCATTTTCAATTCTGTCGTCGTGCTGTCTCCAGACATTCCCGTAATTTCGGTTTATTTTTAAACTGTATATCCCAAGTTCAGATAATAATTCGATATTTGATTTGTGGGTCTGACATATGTTTCCTGCTGACCATCTCATAAATTTAATTTCTGCTGCAGTAATGTGGAATTCGCCTTCTTTCTTTTTTTTTTCTTTTTTTCCATTCCCATAGCTTACATCCGTAAAGGAACACTTGTATTACTAGAATCTAAAACGCATAGGAAGCACCACATTATTGTGCCTGTGAGTGAGATGAGTCTCACTTGAAAGACTATCTCGTGGTTCTTGAGAGGACTATGATGCTCTGGTTGTATTGGTGTAAACTAGATGACTCTACTAGCTTTAATTAATTTTATATTAATTTAATTGAGAATTGTTAAAATTATGAAACATGTGTTTTTCAGACACAAATTAGTCCGAATTTCCAGGCGTTGCCTTCTACTTTTGTTGTCTTTATTCAGACTGGGAGCACCGCGACCTGAAAGATCTATTGCGCTAACCCAGTACTAAAGAGATGAGTGAAATGAATGTCTACTCTAAGGTATTATGTGAGTTGTAGGTCGTTTTCCAGGACCGACACACCAGGTTCTACTCCTATGACCCATATCGCCAATTTTTTTTTTTTCGCTTGGCCCCATGGCCGCGAGAAGGGATTACAACCCTCCCGTTGACCCCATATGTCCTTATTTATTGCTCAGGCACAGAATTACGGTGCAGCGCCCTTGTGGGCCCCAATTAGATCCGCACACCACATATTTACAGCTCCTCTAGATTGCCAACCAAACTATTTTACCTAACATGGGATGCGATGAAGAATGGCATGAAGGGGAGAGAAGGGAAAATGGAGAATATTGATGGGATGCAATTCGGGAAACGAGAGATCTCCGAGAAACACTCTAAAAATGCTGGTATGGCACGCAAGTAATATTCCTCTGAACTGCCAGGATTCGAACCTGGGATCCCAATCGGGTCAGCCGCCCGCACTAATCACGTCTACCGAGATGGCCTGCCATACCTTACTATTGAGAAAAACTATGAGAATCCTCAATCAGGGAAATCAATTAGACCGAGAATGGAATCCTGCTCGTTGTATGAGAGGCAGCGATGTTACTTATTTTCGATTCAATGCAGTGCCACCTGTTATTACACTCAAAGCTTGTAGCTGTCGTGCACTGAATGAAAATTCATTATTATCCTCCGTGTTCATTTAAGTGTTCAGGTGTCATATCCCAACTGTTCAATTTTTCTTCTTTTGTAAAACCGGTAAATATCTTAGAACACGGCGGTTTTTAAAACTCTTGTTTAATATAACCAGGTAAATTGCATTTTTTTAAAACTGAGCTCAAAACTATTAAATTTTATAACTCATTATCAAATAATCAACGTTTCAGGCCTACTTTATAGTCCATTCGGAATTTTCTTAATCGAGCGATGTTGACTTCGTTTTCTTATTCGAAGATATTACAAAATTAAGTTCGGCACCTTCTCTTTAGATATTCTGTCGACATGTTTATTTAATTATTCCTATAGTGGTGTCCTTCTAGTATTACCCCTTTAAGGAGTAAGCGCAGTTGTTGACGGAGGGCACTGCAGTCGTGTTTATGCAGGAATAGAACACGTGACATTGCTATCTACGAATGCAAAGGGGAATGGGACGTGGGACGCTGACAGTGTACACTGCCTTATATGACGTCACGTGTACCAACAAACAGAGCCTTCTGATTCTTCCGCCTGCAGAGATATTTTGAATGAGTAATACTGGTTCGACTTAAGTTGAAATAATATGTGTTTGTTTTCGGTCTTGCCATATGTATCATGCTGCCCGTCTCATACTATAATTTCTGTTGCAGTAATGAAGGGGGGGGGTCCGTCTATTTTTTCACATCGATATTGCTAAAATATTGTAAATCTGCAATCATGTATGCTCTTGGACTTGGGAGGGTTTTAACAATTAATATATTAGTCCATTTATTTAAAGGTAGTTCACGGTCCAAACAGAGATTCTTCTTCATTCTCATGAGATATTGCGCATCCTAGATAATTAAAAGTATTATATTTTAAAAGTGCGTCGTGCTGGCTAACGTGGAAGCACGCCAGTTCTCTGACTAACGGGCCCGGATTCGATACTGACGGGGTGAATATTGTAAGCAAAATTTTCGATATCGGTGCAGGAAGGGTAGGGTGTAATTTTTTTTATTATATTGTGCATCAGATTCCTGCATTTAATTGTAAACCCCATCTACGGTACATATATTGAGAAGGCATGTGGTGCTGGTCCCGCGCCGTAGCCGAGCGGTTAAGGTAGGAAGCCTTGGCGCAGAGCTACGGGACTTGCGCTGGTTCGAGTCTCCATGGGGGAACAAATTTTCTCATGGTATTTCGGCCAGTATGGGACCGGTGCCCACCCAGCATCGTAGCTACAATAAGTAGCGGCTCCAGGTTGAGGAACCAGCTATAACGAGTGGGGGACTCGACATGCTAACCACATGTCACCCCTACACTGGCTGTTGATCATCTACCTCTGTGATTGACACATGTGGATGTGAAGGGCCAGCAGCCGGCTGGTAAAAGGGCAACCGCTGAAAAGTGGAAAGACCCTCAATCGGATCGGATGTGGTGCTGTTGATAGTGATTAGTCCGTCAGATGGGGACGTTAGGCCTGGAGGCCCATCTGGTGCTTTTCGATGGGAGTAGGCTATGTGCTGGCACCGGATGTCACCTCCTCCCTTCTCTTCCTCATCATCCCTCTTACAATACACTTTACATTACACAAACACATAAACCTACACTCATCCTAGACTTCTGCACACAATACAAGAATACATCTATGTAAAATGATGCGTAATTTGAAAATAGACCACATGAATGTCATCTATCCGTCCAGCATGGAACCCGAAGCACGTAAAGTGTATTAGGTTACATTAAAACATACTCACTTACTGTCGTTATTGTTTGAATAGAGAAATAGTTATGGTTAGGATTTGATTAGATTTGTGCCCCAATGTTGGGTGACATTTGATTAGGGTTTTAATTAGGGGGTAGGTAAAAGGGTGATGGATTTATCACAAGAGGTGGGATTTATTACAAGGAATTCCCGTAATGTGGGAATTTTATGCTCGCGGTCTAGTCAGGTTGGGTTCGATGAGCGATGAAGATAACTTATCACAGGGATAAGGAAGGAACTTCGTACTGGCAGCTAAAGTTTTATCAATAATTGAAGTTCACAATTCACTTGATTTATTTAAAATAGTATTCGCTATACATCTATTCAATACAATGAAAAACACTTGATGATACGATGTGTATAGCGATCTGATTTCTCAACTGAATAATGAAGTATTATTACTATTAATATAGTAATATAAAAATTACCGACGAACTGCAGGTTATAGCCTTCTAGACCACCAAAGAAATTCAACAATAACCAGAGAGTTAAACATCGTACCTATATCTGAATACCTCCAAGAATATAGAAACAATTGGCTAGCCCATATTCAGCGCATGGGTCGTCACAGAATACCAAAACAAATTCTTCACTACATTCCTCGAGGCAGAAGATCTGTGGGTCGACCTTTTCGGAGATGGCGGGAGACCGTAACAGGCCACTGGGCCTAATACTTGAAAGGCAGATGATGATGACTGATCAGTATCCTTATTATACTTAATCGATGTTCTCGCTACGGTATCTAGGAGGCTTCTCACAATTAAAATGAAACTTACTGATGTTCTCCCTTGGCTAGTTGGGAGGCTTCTCTCTGTGCGCGTCTCAATTTGATTTCTTCAAAACTTCAGTATTCCTTCGATCGTTCAGATCGCTACAGGAGAAGGGTTTACACTTTGTTCCTATTGGTTTAAACATGTGGACATATATTACATATATATATATATATAAAGGGGTGTGACTTTCCTTTGTTTCCGTTAGGGGTGTAACTAATAATAGGTGTGTCTATCTCGTGCTATTTATTGAAAATGTTGCCAAGTTGTTTATAGTTAGGCTTTTGGGTTTTTATTATTAAGGACCTTACAGCTTATTTAAAAACCGTTAGTTTCAACTAATTTTAATATGTAGTTCGTAGTTATCTTTTAACTGATATGTGTCCAAATTTTAATTTGAAACTTCATAGTGACATTACCCTTGTAAACGTTTTGTCATACTTGTCATTCATAAATATTATTTTGACTGACAAATAGACGTTCTGACATATTTCTATTAACAAAGGGTTTGGTATCCATAGGTTTCTATTGTATTCAGGTACCTGGGTCTACCTTTGTTATATCATACGTCTTTTAACTTTCTGGCTCCATCTATATTGGAATAACCCAAATTTAACAAAAGTTGTTGTCTTAGTCATTTATAAAAAAGGAAATCAACTTTTATATAATTAATAAAATTGATTCATTAATATGATCATTGGATTGCAAATACATTTCTGAGTAGTTCAAGTCCAAACTCGATATGTTTATATAACTTATATTACTTCTATATCTCAAATTATGGTCCTACATTTAAATACTTCAGATATAATGAAATATTTAGTTAATACTAGCGTACCCAGCAGACGTTGTCCTGCCCGAACGTTCAATTCTCATGTCATGGGCGGACGATAAAAATATGCTACTTTTTTAACCATAAAATTCAGCAATTAGGACATAATTAGATATTATTAAATAAGTTCGCAAGAAAGCCTCTTACAGCCTTCTGTTGTGGCTCAAGAAGTGTGAATGATGACGTCACACAGTCATGAACATTA
This sequence comes from Diploptera punctata, assembly GCA_030220185.1. Classification (NCBI taxonomy): domain Eukaryota; kingdom Metazoa; phylum Arthropoda; class Insecta; order Blattodea; family Blaberidae; genus Diploptera; species Diploptera punctata. Next base: position 797,946 of record JASPKZ010005696.1, read on the forward strand.
GAATTGTACCCTCCTTTGCAAATGAGTTAAGAACCGTCATATAACAATTATATTAGAGTGAAAAAATAAGATAATTTTTTTCCCCCCAGCTAGATTTCATTTCTGACCCACTGTGCACCGGTCTCATACTGGCCAACATTCCATGAAAAAAAGTTCTTCGAACCAGCGTAAGTCCCGTAGTTCTGCGCCAAGACTTCTTGCCTTAACCACTCGGCTACGGCGCGAGACTCTTGGTGTCAATGAAAGACAAAAATGGTTATTGTGAGTTATCCGTAAGAGATAAGGGACTATTGGTATCAATGAAAGACAAAAATGGTTATTGTGAGTTATCCCTAAGAGATATACATATGCTGTCGCGGACTTTTTTGTAGAGCTTTTTGAGATATTCAATTCTGTGTACATTAATTTTGTGTATTTCTTATGGTTTAGGCAGCTTAAGCCATTTAATCGTCCACGGAGCTACTTTTTTCACGTTTTCCACTACAAAGGGCGATTTTTAAGGGTGTAGGAGTTGAGTATCACAACTCTCTTATAGCCTATGTTCATCCCGGGAATCTCCTGAACATTTTGCAAAAAAAACCCATCACAATCGGATCAACGGTATGACCGCGCATAAAGTACGAACAAACAAACAAACAAACATTAATTTTTATATACAAGATTTGAAACTAAAACAATCTGGAGGGAAATTCGTGTTACATGTTATAGTATATGCTGTATACTTATAATAAGCAGTTTTGAAGTATATAAAATATATATCAAAGAAACAACATTTTTTTACATATCCAGGCATATTTTCCAAACAGTTAAAGATTTGGTCTATTAATGTTAAATCATATTAGTTAACAACCCTCTTTAACATCCCAATAAATGTCTGGGCAAAAAATGGACGGAACATTTAGCTCAAGGATCTATCATTTCAGGCAGACACATTGTCGAAAAGTTAAAAGTTTGGACTATTAGTATATTATATACTCACCTACTCTAACATCTCAAGTCAAGTCTGAGTGTGAAAGGACCCACAAATTTTGATCAAAGTTCTTTTATTTTCAGTCATGGGTTTATTATTTTAGCGGTTAACTTATTTTGACTGTTGTGTTTTGGCAGGACTTGGTGTGCGAACATGAGATTCGGAACATTCACTGCGCATGTCAGGATGCTGATGATCTCACACATTTTGCATATATCACCAAGGACCATGCCAGCAAAAGTCATTACTGCCATGTCTTCTGTGTCCAGACAATGGTAAGTGTCACCAATCACTAAACTCAATGTTCTTAAAAAATGTTAACTAGAAAATATACAGACACTCACACCCTACAGAAATTCCTAAATGACCGCAATCGGAGTGCTGCTGCTTTTGCGTACCTAACTTTTTTGTACATAAATATCATACATTGTTAATTAAAGTTAATTGATAAGATAGAACATAATATTTATATTTTTAAGTGCTTCCACAGCCGAACGGGTAATAATAATAATAATAATCCATTCACGAATTTAGGCCATTATTGACCTGTTTCGGCCTCAAGAGAAACACCATCCAGAAATCTTTTGAGTGGTCGTCCTGGCCTTCTTCTTCCTGCAGGTTGATGAATAATGATAATAATAATAATAATTATTATTATTATTATTAATCGTGGAATTGGTATTATTATATTTTTATTTATTTCTTATTTATAGACGCTATCACATGTAAGGTCACACTTTTTAAAAATACTAAATACGATCTAACCGTTAAATTAATAATGTATCCTATAAGATATATTGGTATAATTTAATATTTTTAATCAGGTAATGTAAAAGTTAATAAGTATAAATTATTTATATTTGTGTTAAATTTTGCAGTAATATGGAATAATAACTTACGGTTATTCATGATTTGTTTTCACTGCAGCTGACACATACACATAAGGCATATATTCGCAACTTTATGGGTTCATGGTTCATGGTAATGAAATCCAGAATTTCCTTATCGACGGAGGAAAACCAGAATAAACCAGAATAATACCTTAGGTTGAACCTGGGATTTCACGGATATGAGCCTCAAATGTCATCTCATTAACCATCTCGCTCGTTAGTTACGTCTTGTTTACAGTTAATTTGTGTATTCTATGACGAGTAACAACATACATTCACAACTACAGGAATTTTAAAGTCTAGTTTCAAATTATGAGATACCCAACATTTTAAAAGACATATTATCTCACTTTGCAAAGACAAATAACCACTTTGGTTACCGCGCTGCCGGTATCTTTTGGGGGAGGGTGAGCGCGAAAAGAAAACAAGTAAATTCTTGCGCACTGCACTGTGAGAAAATTGAGAGAGGGCAAAATTGGGGCTGAATGAAAAAAATTGTAGATTTAATAATGAGAACCTCAATATTAATATAAAATTATAGAATATTCACCTGAAAGGTCCGTCTCCTCAACTTAATTATCATTTAACTGTAGCGCTTTAAATGATAATTAAGTTGAGGAGACGGACCTTTCAGGTGAATATTCTATAATTTTATATTAATTTTGAATAAACCTCAACGGAACACATCATGAATCTTATAAAAGTTAACCTCAATATGGTAATTGTTTCCAATTGTGCTCTAGTTCCCCTAGTGGAATAGTCTTAATGTGTATATGGTGGGGTAGGCCTATATGTTTTTAAGATAGTTTTTCTTGTAGGCTAAGATTTTACTGTATGAAGGACAAAGTCACCCTCGATGAGATTCATATAGATAGGTGCATGGATGACAGAAAACGTTTTATACTGTTATTTTTATGTGTGAGTGCAGATGTGTTTGTGTGTGTATGTGTGTTAATTCTGTAGACATGTATGTATTTATTTATTTATTCAGATATTGTTATTTAATCGCAGTATAAGAATATGCACGTACGGCCAAATACGCCCGTGTGCAATGTCTTTGTGAATCTGTGTATATAGTTAAGGACGGCTGAGATCTCAGGTACCAATTGTATGTCTTTAGCTTCTAATATTACTGTATTATATTAGTTAGAACAATTTCCTTCTGTTTCAAATCCTTCATTAAAAATGTTCTCATATTTCTGCACTGCCACTGTGCAAGATGCATTAACATTTAGCTTTGATTGCTACATCGATCTAACAACATACATTATTTATTATTGTTTTAATATATTACAATACTGAATATTAAAGATAACTTCTTATAAGTAATGTCGTTTTTAAACAACTTTTTAAAATTTGTTTCTGACAAAAAACGAAACTGTTCTACAAAGTAGATAACATAGATTTTATGATTTTGAGTAATCTTTCAGCTAAGTTCATTATCCCGCCACGGTACCAGTCTCTGGCTTTTGATGCGAAGAATTCATTGAGACACGCTTCCACAAATTCAGTATTTTCGAAATTTCACGCTAGATGGGTCTTCTAGACGAGGTGAGGTAGCTGGGCGAGGTAGCAAGTCGAATCCTCCCAATTCTTGAATTTTTGTCTTGATTGTTCTTGCTGTATTGGGGTCTTTCGGGGTTTCAACCCGTGACTCTCAAAATTTTATGAACTCGTTCCAGTTGTTGAGAATTAGAATCCATATCGACTACACCCCAGTTTGAAACAAACTCCCAGTGAATCACATTTTCAAAATGCCACCAGGAAACACATTACATTAAAAACCGACAACTCCGTATTTTAAAATAATCCTTAAATACAAGGTGTTAGTAATTAATAATATATAATATAATAAATAAATGCTAATATTAACAATAATAACCATAATAAATAGCAATAATAATAACAATAAAATAATAGCAATAGAGCTAATAGCACTAATAATAATAATAGCAATAATAATATCAATAATAATAATAATAACAACAATAATAATAGTAATAATAATAATAATAACAATAATCATAAAAATAGCAATAATAGCAATAATAATCTTTATTTAAATTAGTTTAACCTCCCACTTTTAGATATGTTTACGTGTCTCACGTCACACGACACGAACTGTCAGGTATGTATCTTCAACTCTATATCACGCACATACTTTTGACCTTACAAGGATATACAGATTTCCGTCGATAAGTGATGAACTCGATGCCAAAGAAAACTCCGAGACCAGACAAATATTTAAGACAAGACACCGCCATTCACTAATTCATGCATGCTAAACAAGACGAATACGATATCGGTGATTGTGATGACCAGAGTTTTTCCGATGACTATTTGAGCCTTAGAGTTTCTCGACATTTGTCTTACAGGTGAGAAAGACTCCGGAAAATATTTACACAGAAAATTTATCCCGACTAGGGATCGAACACGAGCTCGCTGCTTACGAAATAACGACGTTATCCCTGCACTACAGCGATGGACAGTAATAATAATAATAATAATAATAATAATAATAATAATAATAATAATAATAATAATATATTTTGTCCGTTATGAATTACAATCTTAAGATTATCTGATACCTAGCTGTCATATCCGCAGCTATGCTTTGTGTAGGTTAGGAGGGTAGGTTTCTAAGGAAACACTTTCGAATTAGAATTTCGCCTGAATTTGTATGTCTTTACATCTCATATCCACACACACACACACACACACACACACACACAAACACACACACACACACACAGAATTTCTGTACGTATATCTAAAAAAAAATTATGATCCTATTTGTAGGCGTTCGAGGAATACTGTCCTATTAATCTAGATGTAAACGTTTCCAGAATACTCTGAAGAGAGAAGTAGCACTCATATTGCTGCAACACTTAAATATATATGATTTAAAAACCAATTACACCGTCTGTAGTACCACATTAAATTAGATGACAATGTTTTCATTGGTCTTTTTACGAATCTACACAAACTGTTCTGACAAATACACCACTAGTTGTAAAACTATTGCGTCCGAAAAGTTTGCGCGAGTAAATTAATTTCAAAATTACGTTTGTACTCTGATGATATGGAATTGAATAAATCGCATTGTAACGTCTTGCAAGTAGGAGCAACCCTGATGTAAATGAATATTAGTTCACTAAGGGTATAGGAGTATTTCAAATAGAGAGAAATGTGTGTCTGCTCCTGGATTACATGAATAACACAATAGTTTGCCAGCGTGTTAAAGCTGGAGATCTTGGGTCCATATCCTAGTTCAACTAGACATTTTTCTCTTTACTTATATTAACTACATTTAAATGGTCACGATACCTTGTATCACTCCTGAACCCCTGTAAAGCGCAACCAACATTACTGGCAAGATATGCGTGTTTGCGAGGTATAACTTCAAGAAGTGGACGGCGATTCGGGCATATGTAAAACTTTACTTATTTAGTGTGTTCATAACTATCACACCATGAATGGAGGACGTTGCGAAATGCTGGTAAGTTCTGCGGGGAAATTTCACATTATTCGAAAAAAAATCAAGAAACAAAGCCGAACAGAGTCTGTCAAGGGGATCCTGAGACTTAGGAAGAGGTTCAGAAAAACCTACACCTAATCTATCTCTCTGAAATTCCTTGCGCAGACGCACTTTGTCTAACATACGCAGATTCTCTACCAGTCTACTGTCAACATCGGTTTTGCGAGTAGAGTGGAGGCTTACTTCATACAACATGAGTGGTATCGGTCAAAACACTGGAACAAGTGAACCCGACTCGGCCAGGCTAACAGAGAACAGCAGTGCAGTTTAAGGCAGCTTTATCAGCTGAGAAATTACATTCTGCCTATACAGTGACTTACGTACGCGCATGCGCTCTAACGACGATTATTTATTAATTTCGAGAGTTATATTATGTTCATGATGCGGTTGATGATGTTCGTTAATCGTGGAACGAAAGAAGACACTTTTGGCGAGACAACCCCGCGCGCACCGTTATAAATCTATTTATTTTTCTTCGAAAAATGACAATAGATTTCACTATTACTGTCACTCTCCCATCGCACCCTTGATCTAACCGCTGGACGCTTACCTCTGGGTTTCCTACTACAAAAATTTTCAATCTCCCTAAACTTATTTTATGACTACGTCATAACATGTAATGACATTTATTTATATCGTCTGACATCGTGACGATAACCTGGGGGTTAAATTCGGATTGCATTGTATAACAAGTAAAACAAGGAATCATAATTGGGCGACAAACAATGAAGAAAACACGGGTGAATATTTGGAACTACATAACTGTGAGGTACATGATCTTTATATGAAACTAGTCGGGAGCAAAGTAAAAACATGCACATTTTGGGCACAGCACAGTGAGTAAATTTAAGGGGTAACAAAATTAGAGATCAATGAAGAATGTGTTAATAATGAGAATTTCAATATGACATTTCTTCCGATCTTCTGTTGTATTATATACTAAGTTGAATAACCCTCTAGTGGATTTGTGTTGTGTGCTGGGTTGAGTACTATAGGTGCGCGTGTGTGAGTGTGTGTATGTGGGTGAGGATGTGTGGGTGGGAAGGTTGGTAGGTAGGTTCTTTTTAAATCCATTTTGTAGCTAGGTGTTTTATTATTGTACAAAGTGAGAACATTTTTATTATATATATATACAGAGTGTCCCAAATTGATGTATACATTCTTTGAAACGTTGTTTCTCAGCAACGAAATGAGACAGAAACATAATTTTGTTGTGTGTGATCCACAAGGCACTGGGAAAGCATAGCAACATGTCCATATTTATAAACAACAATGGCGGCGGGATTATCATTCGATGGACGTAAGTGGATACTGAAGTGTTATTGGAAAGTAGAGAATGTTGTTGAAGTGCAACGACGTTGGATGGTTTAATTTGGGACACCGCCACCAACAAGGGTAACAAAAACAAGAATCCGAGACAAGTTTGAAGATGATGGAACGGTGCAAGATGTGTTGAAAGGTCGGTGCGGAAGAAAGAGACGTTCGACTGTTAACGAGAGTACTGTTGCAGTCATGTATCGTCTTCAAACTAGTCTCGGATTCTTGTTTTTGTTACCCTTGTTGGTGGTGGTGTCCCAAATTAAACCATCCAACGTCGTTGCACTTCAACAACATTCTCCACTTTCCAATAACACTTCAGTATCCACTTACGTTCATCGAATGATAATCTCGCCGCCATTGTTGTTTATAAAGACGTGAAGATCGATGAACGTGTTGCTGTACTTTTGCAGTGCCTTGTGGACATACACAACAAAAATTGTTTTTCTGTCTCATTTCGTTGCTGAGAAATAACGTTTCAAAGAGTGTATACATCAATTTGGGACACTCTGTGTGTGTGTGTGTGTGTGTGTGTCTGTGTCTGTGTGTGTGTGTGTGTGTGTGTGTGTGTGTGTGTGTGTGTGTGTGTGTCACCGCTGTGGTCTCGAGGTAACATGCTGCCTTGTCACGCAGCGGGCCCGGGTTCGATTCCTGTCGTGACAGGTTCCTGGATGAGGTTTTTTTTCGGTTTTTTTTTCTCACCTGTAAGACAAATGTCAGGACGTTTAGTGCCCAACGGTTCCCGAAAATCATCCAGCCATTATTATCATCCTTCACCGGTGTGGAAAGCAACGGGAACCTACCACACATATATTCCCTAGTAAAGTTGCAAACCATAGCATGAAAATGCTATGATTGCAGTGAAAGACCTGCCTTTGGGCAAACTTACTATGGATGGATATACTCGTAGATAGATAGATAGATAGATCATAGGTTGATTAATGTCTTCGACATCGTCCGATTCCTAATAGCCAATTTTGTCGGTCCATCCAATCTCCTGGTTGTACATGTTTCTCCTTCATGTATAAGTACATTCCATGACTCCAGGAAGTTTTAGGTCTTCCACTGCCGCGTCTTCCCTCAGGTTTCCATTCCAAAACACAATTTGGTAGCCGATCCTCTTCCATTCGCTGGACATGTCCGTACTATCTTAATTGCGGAGTTTTAATATAATCTAAAATAGTGTCTTCAATCTTAATTTTCTCCCTTATAACTGAGTGCCTAATGTTTTCCCTTCTTGAAACTGGATGGATATATATACGAGTATATGACCACCGCTGTGGTCTCGAGGTAGCGTGCTGCCTTGTCACGCAGCGGGTCCGGGTTCGATCCCCGGTCGGGGCAGTTTTTCTGGGTGAGGTTTTTATCGGGGTTTTTCCTCACCTGTAAGACAAATGTCAGGAAAACTTTAAGGCCCAAACGGCCCCGAAATCATATGGCCATCATCTTCATCATCATCATCCTTGTCATTATCATCATCACCATCATCCTTCACCGGTGTGGAAAGCAACGGGAAGCTACCACACCTACACAATTCCCTAGTAAAGCTGCAAGCATAGCATGAAAATGCTATGATTGCAGTGAAGGACCTGCCTTCTGGCAGAATTACTATGGATACAATTCTGAAAATGCATGTTATTATGTATTACAGAGACTCTTGATTTCCCAACTCTTTTCAAAAAACAATAAACTGAAAATATATAAAACTATTATTCTACCAGTTATATTATATGGATGCGAAACATGGACTCTTACTTTAAGGGATGAAAGGAGATTACGAGCATTTGAGAATAAAGTTCTTAGGAAAATTTTTGGAACAAAAAAAGGGATGAACAGACAGGTGAATGGAGAAGACTGCATAACAGTGAATTACATTGTCTTTATAGGAAGCCAGATATAATGAGAATAGTTAAGTCTCGTAGACTGCGACATGTGGCACGAATAGGTCATGAAAGACGTGCATGGAAGCTTGTTGTAGGAAAACCAGAGGGAAAACGCCCAGTTGGTAGACCAAGAATGAGGTGGGAGAATAACATTAAAAATGATTTGAGGGAAGTAGAATATACAGGGGATGATTGGAAAACATTGGCTCAAGATAGGGATATATGGAGAGCTTATGTCCGCGCGGCCATGAACCTACGGGTTCGATAGTGCCAATTAGTTAGTTTATATATATAGGCCTATATATAGGCTATATACGTACACACACACACACACACACACACACACACACACACTATACTTAATGTGTTATACCTTTTTATGTATGATTGTAGATCTGTAAATACTGTAGCCATGTATGTTTTTGACCACGTATTAATATATATATATATATATATATATATATAGGCCCTATATATATTTAATTCGTGAAACAAGGATATGTACTCACAGTCAAAAATGTCCGTGCGCAATGCCATTAAAAATTTATGTATTTCCTTTCTTTCGAAAAACTTTAATAAATTTCCACTACTAGTACTAAGTTATTTATAGAAAATATAAATGTGATGTGAACAGTTAGGTCCCATACACTGCGACGGACAGGTCATATGACACGAATGTGGAATAAAATAAGGGCACACGAATTTATTGTAGAAAAACTAGAGAGTAAGCGCCCAGCAGGTACGCCAAAAATGGGGTGGGTGAATAAAAGTAAGCATGGTTTGTGGGAAGTGAAGTAAACAGGGTAGATTGGAAAGTAGTAGGCCTACCTAAGAATCGTAGCAAATGTATGGAGATTTAAGTTCACGTTACTATGGAACTCCGGGTGCTAGTGAGTTAGTTCCAACTACAAAATGTAAATGATAGACAGAAATTACTTAAATATACCGGTATTCGTACATTAATGAATGTATTTTAAAATCTAACAAAATTCATGCTAAGGAGTAAAATTAGTTCCGTCACCGCTGTGGTCTCGTACCCAGCTGACCCGTGTTCGATCACTGGTCGGAATAATTTCCTGCATGATATTTGTCAGGACTTTTCCTCTTCTTTAAGGCAAATCCATCCATAGTAATTCTGTCCGAGGGCATGTCTTTCACTGCAATCGTAGCATTTTCATACTATGCTTCGCAGCTTTACTAGGGAATTACAGGTGTGATAGCTTCCCGTTGCTTTCCACACTGGTGAATAATGGTGATGATAAGGATGATGATGGCCGGATGATTTTCGAGGACCGTTGGGCCCTAAGCTCCCTGGCATTTGTCTTACAGGTGTGAAAAAAAACAGAAAAACCTCACCCAGGAGCCTGTCCCGATCGGGAATCGAACCCGGGCCCGCTGCGTGACAAGGCAGCACGCTACGTCGAGACCACAGCGGTGGACAATTTTAAGGCAAATGTGAGAAAAATATATGGTGTAAACGGTACCCGAATATCATCTGGCCATCCTAATAATCATCCGTTTCATGTTTATCGTGTTTACTATGAATGATCGAGCGAATGGTGCGTCTTGTCTCAAATGCTCGTGTTGTCAAGGAGGTAGCTCTGGCATTGAGCTGATCATTAATCCAGGGCCGCCCTTCATATTTTTGTGTGGTCAAGGAAGTAAACGTATGACCAAAGTTACAAGAACGATTCCATGAAAATATCATACCGATGTGAAAATTTTTTAATTGATGCAGGAATATTTTTTTTTGCGATATATATATATATATATATATTTAAGAATCAAATTTTCTGATTCTATAAGATAATGTTCCAAAAGTATGTTATTTTAATCTAATATTAGTGGTAGAACTTGTAATATTCCAAACCTGTAAAAACACGCAACATTTTACCAATTTGTTGTTTAATGATTTGGTCGTATTAATTCGTTTTATTTTACAAACTCTTTTGTTAAACCATACTTTGGCTCTCCCTAGTCGAAACTGTAATAATATTAATTGCCTTCTAATGTTATATATACCTTAAATGTGTCCTATAATTGTTAACTGCAAGCTATGGTCAGTCAGTCACGGAAAACGTATAAAAATTACTGTACACAACATAATAATTGATAGAATAAAATTTCCTCTTGGATTGTACGTTATCGGTACACAACTAACAAAATATTGAAGAAATTTTCTTGTAAAGTCATTATTTTTCCCTCTAGTGCCCCGTGACTGACTAACATTTTGTCCTATCATATAATTATATGCTAATATGCTTGGTGCAGTCAGTTGCTTTGCTGCATTCCGCTGAGGTTTAACATAAACGTAGTTCAGGAAATTTGGTAGACTGTTTGGCTCAGATGTTCCATAAAATAATTACTGACCCTTTTTTGTGTGTCAGTCCACCGCTGTGGTCTCGAGGTAGCGTGCTGCCTTGTCGCACAGCGGGCCCGGGTTCGATTCCCGGTCGGGACACGCTTCTGGGTGAGGTATTTTTCGGGTTTCTTCCTCACCTGTAAGACAAATGTCAGGTAGCTTAGGGCCCAACGGTCCCCGAAAATCATCCGGCCACCATCATCATCATTATCCTTATCCTTATCATTATCATCATCATCATCATCATCCTTCACCGGTGTGGAAAGCAAGAGAAGCTACCACACCTATAATTCCCTAGTAAAACTGCAAAACATAGCATGGAAATGCTATGGTTGCAGTGAAAGACCTGCCCTCGGGTAGAATTACTATGGATGGATTTCTGTGTCAATTTGAGCTAAAAGATAGCGGAAGCATTTAAATATATTCAGGAAAAAAGGTTGCAGTAAACGAAGCAGCCATACTTGTTGGTTTCTCAGAAAATTATACTTACAAAGAACAAAATGAGATCCAGGCAATTCATTGAAAAAATTAGCATATCTCAATATTATAATTACAAAAGAAATAAACGTTATCTCAGTCAAAGCATAAATTTATTAAGTCAACGTTTCAATCTCCTTATGTGATATAACTTTCAAGACATGGTGTTTATACATTTATTATACATAGTTACCATCACAAGACAATTTCAGTTTTATATATATATATATATATATATATATATATATTTAAATGAATACATTTAAAATTTCAATTTATAATTAAAAATATTTTAGCAAGTAATCATATGTTCCACACCGTTAATTTAAATCTTTTTGTTTATTTAATGCTTTATTTTTTTCTTGTTTATATAGGTCATTTCTGCTATTAATCTTTTTTTTTGTAATTATTTTCTTTGTGTAAAATTGTTATGTAATTCAATTTCATTTTATGATTTTGATTAATTATATGTTCACTGATTACTGAAAGTTCTGCATAAGACTTTTCACAATCACCAGATTGTATTTTGTATATAACATCTGTCAATTTACAAGTATCGATTTTGTCTTTGCCAGTTTTTATTAAATTTCCTTTAAGTTTATTAGGAACACTATGAGCAAAAACAGATTTGAATGGTTTCAGTATCTTTTCCAATCCTTCATTTAAACCTTTTACATAAGGTAATTTCAAGCGAAAGCTTTGTTGTTCAACATCTAGATTTATTTGATCTAATTCCATAGATGTTTTTCTGTCTTCCAATATTTTCAATCTTCTCTTAATTTGTTGAAATTATCTGATGTAAAAGGTTTAAATGAAGGATTGGAAAAGAAACTGAAACCATTCAAATTTGTTTTTGCTCATAGTGTTCCTAATAAACTTGAAGGAAATTTAATAAAAACTGGCAAAGACAAAATCGACACTTGTAAATTGACAGATGTTGTATACAAAATCCAAATGTGGTGATTGTGAAAAGTCTTATGTAGGGTAAACAAAAATATTTATAAGAAAAATAATCGACGAACATAAAATCAATGTCAGTACACCAGGTGCAGAACTTTCAGTAATCAGTGAACACATTATTAATCAAAGTCATAAAATGAAATTGAATGACATAACAATTTTACACAAAGAAAATAATTACAAAAAAATATTAATAGCAGAAATGACCTATATAAAAAATAACAAAGCATGAAATAAAAAGATTTAAATGAATGGTGTGGAACATATGATTACTTGCTAAAATATTTTTAATTATAAATTGAAATTTTAAATGTATTCATTTAATAAATATATATATAAATATAAATATATATATAAATATAAATATATATATATATATATAAATATAAATATAAATATATATATATATATATATATCCATCCATAGTAATTCTGCCCGAAGGCAGGTCCTTCACTGCAATCATAGCATTTTCATGCTATGCTTGCAGCTTTACTAGGGAATTTTAGGTGTGGTAGCTTCCCGTTGCTTTCCACACCGGTGAAGGATGATGATGATGATAATGATAAGGATGATGAAGATGATGATGGCCATATGATTTCGGGGACCGTTTTGGCCTTAAAGTTTTCCCGACATTTGTCTTACAGGTGAGGAAAAACCCCGATAAAAACCTCACCCAGAAAAACTGCACCGACCGGGGATCGAACCCGCGCCCGCTGCGTGACAAGGCAGCACGCTACCTCGAGACCACAGCGGTGGACATGTATATAAACTTAAATTGTCATGTGATGGTAACTATGTATAATAAATGTATAAACAACCATGTCTTGAAAATGATCTCACATTAGGAGATTGAAACGTCGACTTAATTAATGTATGCTTTGACTGAGATAACGTTTATTTCTTTGAAATTATGAATATTAATTACTCTCACTGAAAAATAATTTTAAAAAGTATAATATACTATATCTCAATAATAACTGCTGTTGCCTAGTTTAGATGGAAGGTGACAGAGAAGTTCAGAAGAAATACTTTTTTCTAGTGTCAGGTTATGTGACACATAGCAAGTGTGCTATAGATGTTTGCTATAGAACAGTGTTTTTTTTAACTATGGTGATTTCTTCCAAAACTTGAGGTGATAAAAATTTTTAGTTGGAGCAGAAGGTAATAGAAATAGGCCCTCGTATATTTAGCAATGTGACACTACTTACTTGCATATTTGGATTTTGACATAAAATGGAATTTCTTTGAACTGAATGGCGTGAGAAGCCTAGAAAGCCCTTGGCTGCTAATCTCACATCCAAGTATATCAATCACAAAGGTGGACAATCATCTAACCAACATATAGGGTGCATGTGGTCAGCATGTCGGATACTCCAGCCGTTATGGCTGGTTTTCTCGACCTCAACTACTAAATATTGTAGCTGCCCAAATTCTTCATGATTCTGGGTAGGCACCAATCCCATTGTGACCAAAATTCCATGAGAACATTTCATTTCTCATGGGGACTCGAATCAGTGCTCTCTATTGAGACATCTTTATTCAAATCTTTCAGTTACAGCGTGGGTCCTCATGCGTGACAGGGAACATTATTTTTATTAATGCTGCTCTTTGTAAGGTTGCGCAACTTCCCCTCTTCCTAGAAGTCCTCAAATACTCGAAGCAAGTTTGCGTCATGGTCATCTTCATTGTCGTCTTGGTCAGTTCTGGTACAGCTCGAGTGGAGCAGAGCTACTTTGTTTTGGTAGGTCCTGTAAGCCAGGGTAGGGCATCCGGGGTGTGGACCATTTTGTTCACAGAAACTATATTTTGCTTTTCCCAACTGATACTAAATAGTCTGGGAAATTCCTTCAAAAATTTAGATAATTCGTCATTTTCCGTAAGGCCACTCAGAGACATAATACAACGTTGTCTCAAAGGATTCCTAGTAAGTGCACACAGGGCTGCACATTAAACGACAGAGAAACTTCTCGAGCAAACTTGAGACTACACACTTTATTTTGGAAATCAATTTTCATGTCGGATCTCGACATAAAATCAAAGCCAAGAATAATAGGGACGGGTAAATCCGTCGCTACGTAAAATAGCTGATTCCATGAAAATTTATTTATTTTCAAATGCATATATGTTAAATAAACAGCATAGGAAAGATGGATCAATATTTGCCTCTTATGGGCCCGGGCAAAAGATTGTAAATAGCATTTATCTTTATGAATAACTTAAGTATTATAGTAATAAAAGAGAAGATCCACTGCCACCACTGCTAAGGATGCGTGCACCTGATATAATTGTATGTATATTAGTAACAGATTACAATTTACGTGATGCAAGATTTAATATTTTTGATTTATAGATTGAACAATTGAAATAAGAAAAATACTAATATGCAGTTCACTTATGTCTTCCAGAATTAAAGTATAAAATTATAAAATAGTACCTAAATAGTCCGTCTCCTCAACTTAAACATTATTAATTATCTGTAGCGCTTCATATAACACTTCTGCTGATGATAGGACTAGTCCCGAAAGCACTACAGATCATTAATTTTTAAGTTGAGGAGACGAAACTTTTGTGTGACTAATACCTCAATGGAATTTTGCCATGAATTTTATTCATGTTGACATTCCAGAATGTATACACATCCTTAATAAATTAGCTATTTATTAGTGTGCATGTACTTTCAAAAATAAATTTTAAATCGCATGAGTAAGCTCTGTCCAATTGCTGATGTAGTGAATTCTATTTTTAAACAACCGCAAAAACAAACTTTAATTAGCCCGACACCACAATCTTCTGGTGACTCACTTCATAACATCGATTATCATATTAGCTTGTGCAGTTATTTCACTCCCTAGTTTTCGCCGCTAACTTGACTTGACCCATTAATAAAAATAATGTTTTCTGTCACGCATGAAGGCCCATTCTGTAACTGAATGGTTTGAGTCAAGATGCCTCAATAGAAAGCACTGATTCGAGACCCCATGAGAGAATAAATTTTCTGATGGAATTAAGACCACAGAGGGACTGGTTCCCGCCCAAAATCATGAAGAATTTAGGCAGCTACAATATTTAGCTGTTGATGTCGAGAAAACCAGCCATAACTGCTGGAGTATCTGATATGCTGACCACATGCCACCCTATATATTGGTTAGATGATTGTCCATCTCTGTGATTGATATAATTGGATGTGAGATCAGTAGCCAATGGTTATCTAGGCCTGTCGGGCCATTAATTTTTTTAAACTCACGAACTTATGAATTTGTTGCGCAGATTCTATCAACCGATCGGGGAACTTCGTGAGCACTCGCAGAAGCCTTATTCACATTAACACGTTTTCAGTAATTGTACTGTGTTGTTTGCTAGTTAACGCAGTGCATACTCAAGTAACATAAAAGAGAGAGAGAGCTTGCCTTTGTGTGTTTCCGTGGTCAAGAGGTTTAACACACAACATGTGCGTTCGTAACCTCATGGGTTCGATTCCCGTTCTACTTTTTTTTTTTTTTACTGAATGTTAGGATAGCATTTCGCCTGTAATATAGTTTCATATTTAATTTTATATTGCAGTTTTATGGTTTTAATGCACACACCAAACACATAAATGAAAACCTTCTAATAATTAAATGAAGAAAGAAAATAGTATCTTCTAAAATGAAAACTTTAACAAAATTAATATCGGGTGTATGAACCTTCAGCATATATTACCGCCCTCAATCCTCGGGACATTGTTGCAATCAAATTTCTACAGGCATGTGGACAATCGACTAGAGCATCCCAGGCGTCTTGAATTTGTGCCATAAGCGATCTTTCGTATTTCGTGCATCTGCAGGCCAATTAGAGTTCATCTCTATTTTAATCTTAGCTCACACATTTTCTATTGGATTCAAATCAGGTGAACAGAGACATTTTTTTTGCCTTCTCCTTTAACAATCAAATCAAATTTAGCTAAACACATTTCAGAAAGCGGCCACAGTTTCAACAATATCGATAATACAATGTCAATTATACACAGGAAAAACAACAGATACAAAATTAACATTTTAGAAGAAATCGAAATTATCAAGAAGGCCAAAAATACAAACATTCCCAACGAAAATATGTCTAATGAGCAAAACCCTCTATTAGACATACAGTTAATTCAATACTACTACAACAACTCCAGAAGATGAAGCATGCATCGAAAGGCCTAAAGTGATATCAACGAAAATTTTAAATAGTTGAGGAAGACAGTAGTATACAAGGTAAAAATAAATAATAGTTTAAAAAACTAAAACAACACGCTTTATTAGAAAACCGAACTAAAAATGAAAAATAGTTTTAATTTCCAACACGCTTGGGATAAAATTAAAGTTGTCAACAAAAAATCATCTCCAACATATCTAGAATAAAACTAGAGTTATCTACAAAAAAAATAATTTTACCTTCAAAAGCGTGGGGTGCCCTATATCAACTAATATATTTGATAATAAACAGATATTGGTAAAATTGAAGTCTCTAAGAAGAAAACGTAAAAACCATAAAAGCACCCCACGCTTTTGATGATAAAATTATTTTTTTTTGTAGATAACTCTAGTTTTATTCTAGATGTGTTGGAGATGATTTTTTTGTTGACCACTTTAATTGTATCCCAAGCGTATTGGAGATTAAAATTATTTTTCATTTTTTAGTTCGGTTTTCCAATAAAGCGTGTTGTTTCAGTTTTTTAACTATTATTTATTTTTAATTTTTTAGTATGGTTTTCTAATAAAGCGTTTGTTTCAGTTTTTTAAACTATTTTTTTTTTATTTTTAGTTTAATTGATTGTCATAAACTGGAATCCCATGAAAATTTAATTGCTTAATACTCTTCTAAAAATATCCTCCGGCCTGGATTTGAACCAGCGCCTATGGATTACTGAAATTATATACCACTACAGTCCACCGCTCTACCAACTGAGCTCTTACAACGATTGACTAAAAAGTCGATAAGTCCGCAACCTATTACACCGGTTTTTTTATTTTTTTTTTATTTTCTGATGATTCTGGTCAGGATTTTAGAAACAAAAATGAAATTATTGTATTGTCATGGGTCCTTTACAAGTATACAAAGTTTCAAGTCGATCTTATGTTTTTAAGTGGGTGGAAGTCGTGTTCAAAGATTCTGTTACATAGATACAGGTCCGTTAATATAAAGCGTATAAAATATATAATTTAACATCGTTATAACCTCAACGGTATAAACAACAATTATGAACTTAAAAAGTATTTAATTCATAAAACGTTTTAATACAAATATCACGAAAAAAATTGCGTAATTGGAGACGCGAACCTGCAATCTTCACTAACAGAAACAGTGACCGCAACGCTTTACCGCTGACCTATCAGGACACGTAGGAGAGTCTTCAGTTTATGCCACATAACACAGTAGCTCAGGGACTGTACAATTGTGACTAGTTTCCTAGTTTGAACCCAGCGCTTTGTGCCGAGTATGACTTAGAAGAAATGTCCGTTCAAGAGATGACTCATTTTTTGTCGAAGGGTGTACATACTCTATAGCATACGGGCCCAACGCTTTCACGTTGTGTGCGCAATGAGTCCGTGATAGCTGCAAGATATTCAAATCGTTTTTCTAAAAATTTATTTCCTTCTTCTTGTGACTCCTCCTGAACAGTTATTTGGTTGGTTTTACAGCTCACATTACATAATTCTGCACCATTTTGAATCTTCTTTCCCGATTTTTCAAACATCCGTGCTATCCTTTTTTACTTGGCCGCATCTATAGCCCCCTTTCCATGGTACGATTCGAAGAAGTTCCATTTTATGTCAAAATCCAAATATGCATGTAAGCAGTGTCACATTGCTAAATGTATAGGCCTATTATTATTACCTGCTGCTCCAACTGAAAATTTTATTACCTCAAGTTTTGGAAGAAATCAAGTAATCCCTATAGTTAAAAAAAAAACTTGTATAGCAAACATCTGTAGCACATTTGCTATGTGTCACATAACCTGACACTAGAGCATAGTATTTCTTCTGAATTTCTCTCACTTTCCATCTAAACTAGGCAATATCAGTTAATATTGAGATATGCTAATTTTTCCAATGAATTGCCTGGATCTCGTTTTGATCTTTGTAGGTACAATTTTCTGAGAAATCAACAGTATGGCTGCTTCGTTTACTGCAACCTTTTCCTGAATATATTTAAATGCTTCCACTGACTGCCTCTTAGCTCAAATGGGCACAGAAAAAGGGTCGATAATTATTTCATGGAACAGTTGAGTCGAACAGTCTATCAGATTTCCTAAACCATGTTTATGTTATTCCTCAGCGGAGTGCAGCAACAAGTGAATGCGCCATGCGTATTAGCATTATAAATGAGAGGACAAAAAGTCAGTCAGTCACGAAACTCTAGCTTACTTACTTACTCACTGGCACTATCGAACCCGTAGGTTCATGGCCGCGCGGACATAGCTCTACATACATCCCTATCCTGAGCCAATACTTTCCAATCATTCCCTGTATATTCTACTTCCCTCAAATCATAGTTAATGTTGTTCTCCCACCTCATTCTTGGTCTACCAACTGGGCGTTTTCCTTCTGGCTTTCCTACAAGAAGTTTCCATGCACGTCTTTCATTCCCCATACGTGCCCATCGCAGTCTATGAGACTTAATTGTTCTTATTATATCTGGCTTCCTATAAAGACCATGTAGTTCATTATTAAGTAGTCTTCTCCATTCACCTGTCTGTTCATCTCTCTTTGGTCCAAAAATTTTCCTAAGAACTTTATTCTCAAAATACTCGTAATCTCCTTTCCTCCCTTAAAGTAAGAGTCCATGTTTCGCACCCATATAATATAATTGCTAGAATAATAGTTTTATATATTTTCAGCTTAACGTTTTTTGAAAGGAGTTGGGACATCAAGAGTCTCTGCAATGCATAATAGCACGCATTTCCGGAATTGAGCCTATGTTTAATTTCTTTGTGCATCTCATTCCTATTTGTGATTATTGTTCCTAGGTATTTGAATTCAGCCACTTCCTCAAAATTTCCCTCATTTGTCATTAGCTGTCCATTTCCATTATATACTGAATTTCTACGTGTGACCATATATTTAGTTTTACTGATATTTACTTCCAGTCCTAATTTCTTAGTGTTACTCAATAGTGTGCGCGTGTTGGCCTTCAGTATCTCCTCGCTATCGGCCAGTAGTACTACATCATCAGCATAAACTAACAGCTTATTAATACCATTCAGTTGTAAGCCTTCCTCATTCTCTAAAGATTTAATGGCATGCTCTAGTACAAAATTAAATAGTAGAGGAGATAGTGCATCTCCTTGCTTCAACCCATTCTGGATTTCAAAAGTGTCTGAAAACTGTTTGCCTACACGCACCCTATTCTTTGTGCCATTTAGACACATTCGTATAAGTCTAACTAACTTTTTAGGAATTCCGAACTCCAGCAGGATACTATATAACTTCTCCCTCTTAATTGAATCATATGCTTTTTTGAAGTCTACATATAGTTGATGTACAGTACCATTATATTCCCATTTCTTTTCTAAAATCTGTCTTATACTAAAAATCTGATCTGTTGTAGACCTGTTTCTTCTAAATGCACATTGATGATCTCCTAGAATGTCATCAATATAGGGAGTAAGTCTGCTGACTAATATATTTGTTAGAATTTTGTACGAAGTTGAAAGTAATGAGATGCCCCTGTAGTTGTTGCAATCAGTTTTATCTCCTTTCTTATAAATTGGTACGATAATTGATTCCTTCCATTCATCTGGAAGAGCTTCTTTTTCCCAAATCATACTAAGCAACCAGCGTATCTTGTCCATCAATTTTTCTCCCCCTGATTTTATCAGTTCTGCTGGGATCTCATCTGAACCTGATGCTTTATACATCTTCAATTTTTCAATCGCCATTTCAACCTCTAATGCACTTGGCTCTGCGACTAGCATTTCTGCTGTCTGTAACTTATCCTCCTCAATGTCCTGTTCTGTATGTACATTTAATAGCTGATTAAAATAACATTTCCATCTATTTAATATACTCCTAGAATCTGCAATCATATCCCCATTTTCATTCCGAATTATATTTGTTCTAGCCTGAAACCCTTTCTTCTCTATACTAATAACTCTAGCGGGACAAATAATGACTTTACAAGAAAATGTTATCAATACGTTTTTGTTAGGTGTGTACCGGTAACGAAGAATCCAAGAGGAAATTTTAATCCATCACTTATTATGTTGTGTACAGTAATTTTTATGCGTTTTCCGTGACTGACTGACCATAGCTTACAGTTGACAATATTATAGGACACATTTAAGGTATATAGAACATTGGAATGCAATTAATATTATTACATTTACGACTAGGGAGGACCAAAATATGGTTTAACAAAAAGAGTTTGTGAAGTAAAACGAATTAATACGACCAAATCATTATGAAACAACAAATTGTTAAATTTTAGCATATTTTTAATATGACAAGTTCCACCACTAATATTAGATTAAAGTAATATACATTTGAAACATTATCTTATAGAATCAGAAATTTGATCCTTAAAGATATAGGCTATATACGTCAACAAAATCATTCCTGCGTCAATTTGAAAATGTTCCCCTCGGTATGACATTTTCGTGGAATCGCTCTATACTATTAAAATATATCGAAGGAGGTATTTTCAAAATAATTAGCGAAATCCGACAAATAGACGTTTACCTGAAATTCGAAATAAAAAATTGTCGCCGTAATATATATCATATACTTGAATTAGCCTTTAAATATGCAATGTATCATATATAATAATAATAATAATAGTTATTATTATTGTTATTATTATTATTATTATTATTATTATTATTATTATTATTAGTATTATTATCCGAAATTTATAAACAATATTTCACCTAAGAAAAAAATGGTGGCGCAACTCTTGATGATGGAAAGTTACAGTTTTGAAGAGCGATTCACACCAGTATGTTGTTTACATGTTCTGACTCGTTTGAATATAAAGCGGACAGCTTAAGTCTCTCTTTATGAAGCATTCGTATCGTTCGCTTCAGTGGAGCAGTCGGTAAGATGCTCTTTTTCCGACGACGCTGACCCACGTTCGATTTTGATTAGGTATTTTTTTATTTATTATTATTTAATAACGTCGTTAATTTTCATAATGCCTACATGTTACCAGGCTTCGTAATATAAATAAATTTGTACATGAAAATATTCCCGGCCGAGACAGGCTCCTGGGTGAGATTTTTTCGGGGTTTTTCCTCGCCTGTAAGATAAATATTAGGAAGCTTAGGGCCCAACGGTGCCCGAAAATTATCCGGCCATCATCAACATCCGTATCATTATCATCATTCTTCACCGGTGTGGAAAGAAACGGGAAGTTACCACACCTACAGTTCCCTAGTAAAGCTGCAAAGCATAGCGTGAAAATGCTATGATTGCATTGAAGGACCTGCCCTCGGACAGAATTACTATAGAATGGAATATATGAAAATAAATAAATTAAAGAAAACAGCTTATTATATATATATATATATATATATATATATATATATATATATATATATAATGATTAACGATTGTAACGTCTCATTACTTTGTTTACAAAATACATGGCATAAAAAAATTATTTATTTCCATCACTAGCACAAAATGCGTCTGATTAATTTATATTATGTTAATATCTAATTTCAGTATACAAGTAAGTTCTGAAGTTCTGCATCGCTTGATACAGACAATTTCTAGGAGAGATGGTTGCGGTCTAGTGGAGGGAGCTTCTGTTTGCCATGCATGAGGTCGCGTGTTCGACCCTGCTGACATGTCTCTCTCTCTCTCTCTCTCTCTCTCTCTCTCTCTCTCTCTCTCTCTCTTTCTCTCTTTCTCTCTCTCTCTCTCTCTCTCTCTCTCTCTCTCGTCCTTATTTCAATTAATTTCCTTTCTCTTTTTTTTCATTTCTTTCCCCTTGTTTTATTTTCAGTATTTACCGCACCACTTATTTACACGAAATTGTTTTCCATTGCACGACACACAACGAAATAGAACGGATATAGTTTCTCAAATAGTTGTATACTTGTGAACCAAATAGCTGATCTCTGATCATGCGCAGTGGCTTCGTTCTGAGACTTGAAAATTATCTGTGCGCCATCAATTATTTCAAAGGCTGTACATTAGGATTATAGTTTATTACAATGTTGTAAGTCATTATATAATTTTAGCTAAAGTTAAAGTTTTTTATTAACTTTATTTATAAAAACATTAAAAATTATGTAATTCCTTTCTGCCATAATCACTTCTGTAATAGGTGGATCACTTAAACAGGCGGTGTTATTTAATATACTTGAAAATTCGAATCTTTCGTTCCAGATCAAAGGACACTCAAATATATTATGTTCAAGGCTTTGGTTGCTAATGCCATAATTACAATTTTCATTTTTCTCTGATGTTAAATCTATGGAGGTATTGACCAAAATGTATCATATAAGGAACATTAGTTTAATTTCATATTTTTCTTGTAAACCCTTGTTTCTCTTAGGCGTTCGCTCCCTACAGGGGAGAAATTGAACCATACTAATTTAGTTACATTTGTTTTCGGATAGATGTCATTTAGTGAACCTTGATCAGCGTTCCGCCTCATAGTGACATATAGGAAACCAAGGTAGTACTAGAATGGGAAAATCTGGTAAATTTTGCTTAGATGCCTTTTTATTCAGGCCTAAGGAGTTTTAACGAGCCTGAAAATCTTCAGACTCTGTATCCACGGCTTGAAGTCCCTCCCGGAGGACTTGCTCCTTGGATTTTTCCATCGTAAAAATGCATCGACTCCGGCCGTGTTTGAATCCGCGACCCTGGGGACCAGAGGCAAGGAGCATAACACTATTTCATTGCGGCCAATATTAGTTTAATACTTTTAATACATTAATGAAAATATTAATCGGTTGATATTATTTAAATTGGTGTCAAATTAAACAATAGTTTGTAAATTGATAATAATTTAATAGCTTACATGATAATAACATGCTATGTATAATAACTTACCTGATAAACATGCTATGTATAATAACTTACCTGATAATAACATGCTATGTATAATAGCTTACCTGATAATAACATGATATATATAATAACTTACACGATAAGAGCACGATATGTATAATAACTTACCTGATATCATGCTATGTATAATAACTTACCTGATAATAACAGGATATTTATACTAACTTATCTGATAATAACATGCTATGTATAATAACTTACCTGATAATAACATGCTATGTATAACTTACCTGATAATAACATGCTATGTTTAATAACTTACCTGACAATAACATGCTATGTAATAACTTACCTGATAATAGCATGCTATGTATAGTAACTTACCTGATAATAACAGGATATTTATAATAACTTACATGATAAGAGCATGATATGTATAACTTACATGATAATAACATGCTATGTATAATAACTTACCTGATAATAACATGCTATGTATAATAGCTTACCTGATAATAACATGATATATATAATAACTTACACGATAAGAGCACGATATGTATAATAACTACCTGATAATAACATGCTATGTATAATAACTTACCTGATATCATGCTATGTATAATAACTTACCTGATAATAACAGGATATTTATACTAACTTATCTGATAATAACATGCTATGTATAATAATTTACCTGATAATAACATGCTATGTATAACTTACCTGATAATAACATGCTATGTTTAATAACTTACCTGACAATAACATGCTATGTAATAACTTACCTGATAATAGCATGCTATGTGTAGTAACTTACCTGATAATAACAGGATATTTATAATAACTTACATGATAAGAGCATGATATGTATAACTTACATGATAATAACATGCTATGTATAATAACTTACCTGATAATAACATGCTATGTATAATAGCTTACCTGATAATAACATGATATATATAATAACTTACACGATAAGAGCACGATATGTATAATAACTTACCTGATAATAACATGCTATGTATAATAACTTACCTGATATCATGCTATGTATAATAACTTACCTGATAATAACAGGATATTTATACTAACTTATCTGATAATAACATGCTATGTATAATAATTTACCTGATAATAACATGCTATGTATAACTTACCTGATAATAACATGCTGTGTTTAATAACTTACCTGACAATAACATGCTATGTAATAACTTACCTGATAATAGCATGCTATGTATAGTAACTTACCTGATAATAACAGGATATTTATAATAACTTACATGATAAGAGCATGATATGTATAACTTACATGATAATAACATGCTATGTATAATAACTTACATGATAATATCATATATATATATATAGGCCTATAACAAGTTACATGATAATAACATGATATGTGTAAGAACTTACATGACAATAACGTGATATGTATAATAAATGATAATAAGATTATATGTATAATAACTTACATAGTAATAACTAATAACATGATATGTTTTCACTGCAAGTTTGACACTTTTTAATAAGGTGGCATCAATTTACAAAATGAATATTATATATTCTATAAAGGAGGACCGATTAAGGGTCAGTTTCACCAAGAGAGATAACTCTATTACGCCAGTTTTCCCCATGTATAAAGCATAGCTTAAACTGGCGTAATACAGTTGCCTCTGTTGGTGAAACCGACCCTAAGTTGAATAATTGATTAGAGATTCGTTTAGTTTACGCAGTTCCTGCGTGACTGACTTTTTATTACGAATTGCTTTTAGCGTCCTCTTCACAGCTGACTCAAATTAAATGTTGCAGATGTTTGACGTATTAACAGGACTTTACCTTCTTTGTTTTTGCAGGATCAAGCGACAGAAGTAATTCTTACGTTAGGACAAGCTTTTGAAGTGGCATACCAGATGGCGCTGAGAGACCAGTTTAGTGGAAGTCGTGGTAGTGGCGTAGGCCACATGAGGTCTCAGTCTGCTACGCACATCATGGCACCCCCGAGCGTTTCTCTCTCAGGGACCAATTCTTCAGGGCAACAAATCAACCATTCCAGATCGCTGTCTGTCAACGAGATCAAAGTGAATGGACAAGGTCAAATCAAGAGCAACAAGGAAATAGAGGTCGATGATGATATTCCAGCTTCAGGTGTAGAAGGTAACGAAACTGGGAATTCAATGGGAGACCAAGCCTGTCAGGCGCCTTTAGTTGTTACTGAAGAAATATAAACAAAAATAGTACCCGGGATAGTTGCATTCATCTCATGATGACTTTTTAAAATTTAATAGTGATTTGTTTTATCTTAGTTGACGAAGAACAGTTATATCCTGGACCGCTGAATGGCTTTACGTGTGCGCACCATCAGTTCCCGCACATTGTCATAATTTACATATCACTTTAAAGCAGTCACCGGCAGGGCTGCCCGATCGAGCTCTGCTCTGTCCATCGTTGGCTCAGAGTCTCAACGCGGCTCTTCAGATGTGTCAGTGGCGTCCATTACTAAAACACAGCAGGTCAAATTATTTAACGTGAAAGTCTAATAATAGTGAATCAGTGTTCTACATTACAAAATAAATGTTTGGAATTACAGACATTTGTTATAATTGTTTCAGATAATTTATTACACCCATTTCTATATTAAATTTAGGGTATATACTTTTCTCTATTTTTATCCATTTTATTAATATAATTGTTTTATATATAATTTACAGAACGTAATGAGAAGGAATAAAACATACGGTTGTTCCACATTTAACTGAACAACACTTATTGAAAGGGGGGGGATAGGAATATTATGCTATGTATCTGCGTACATAAAAAACACACAAAAAAAGTATTGTTGCAGTAGTCCATGCAATATTTATTTCAGCGATGTAATATTTTTTAAAGAAAAATCCAGAAATTGCCTGAAAATTAAATGAAAAGTTGACTAAAATTAATTAATGCGTCATACTACTATTAGAAAGAGTTCTATTATCATTGTTAAAACAGAATAACAAACTTATGAAAAACACGTTAACAAAAAAAAATTAGTAGTGCCGAGGCCTACCTGCCTATTATAACGTAACTTACATAATTTAAGATAACCTATCTAACCAACTTAAATAAACATTTTGGGAAATTGGGTAAGAACAGATACATTGAATGAATATGTTGGCAACCTATCGGTAGCACGTTAAATATTGATATAGGTATTGACTAATGTTCCATTGCAAGATTCGCAGACTGGTGCCTGGCATAGAATAGCCGTATATATCAGAATATAAAATCGAAGACGGAAACAGAACAATCTTCTTCTCTTCTTCTACTACAAGGTTTAGGCTATGCAGCCTGTTCCGGCGAAGTTAAAAGTGGAGTCCATCTTCTACGTGGTCGGCCAACATCTCTTGTTCCTCTGGGAACAATATAAGGTGCAATTGATCAGAGATTATTTATGATTAGCTTATTAAAATCATACGGCAATATATAGTGACACGCAGTTTGAATATTACATTATTTATTTTTATACGTTACGGTTGGAGTGATTGATCAGCGATTATAAACAGCTTTAGTCATTATGTATAACATCTACAGAATTTATTGTGATAATTATATATAATGACTAGTGATTATACATAATCGCTGATACATGATTGTTGATAAATCACTCTAGTCTTATGATAACATATATAGGCCCTGTATTATATGTGTACACCCTCCACTACATAAACAAGCTGAGACTTGCTCTGCTGAGAGCATTGCTCACTGCTCTAATGTAGTAAGTGTCTGCTTTGAACTAGGCTTCGGGACATGAATAACAACTAAATATAACATTTTGTAGCCTTCCACGATCCCTGTATTCATTCGAATGTTTATTTTCCGGATGTTGCCGCGTTAAAGAGTTTTTAACTAATGTTTCCGTCATTGTCATGGTCTTCTTCAGACACCCGGTTAACTAAAACTATAATGGATACTTATTCAATTATAATTGACGATGTTCTTACGAGATTGTCTGAAACTACTTAAGAAATCTACTTACGAAATTATGGATGCGCTTTGGGAAATGCAGCGGAAATTTTATTTTAACTTTCTAGAAGGTGCTAATTTTAAAATTCACAAATAGGTTTTCCTTTAGTTCTATAATTGACAATGTATCCTATAAGATACATTAATTTAATTTACTTAGGCCTAATACTTTTAATAAAAGTGCAGAAAAACGAATGTTCGGGTCAGAGTTGCAAAGCTAACAAAATTAACTTGAAATATTGCACCTAATGAAATTACTGTTATCGCATTTGGTTTGCTTACGAGATATAATCAAAGATTATAAAAGCAATAGCAATAGAGCTTGTTTTATAGACTTGCTTTCCAATTTTGCCAAGTTATATACAGTGTAAAATATCAGGCCTCATTTTGGGTTCAAAAGTAGGCGAAATACCATATTTGAAAACTGAACTTTCCTGTTTTTCTCTTTGAATTTTTCATATGGTCAAAAATTAATTATGTCATCCATTTCAAATGCTGCCTCCACACGGTCCAGTATCTAACTGTTCTCATAGCAGATTGTAACGCAATAAAAAATCAACTTTGGTTTTCAAAATATGCTTCCTAATAGTTTAATGACTAAATATTTATTTGAATGAACAGAAAGATACTCTCACTCAGCGCTAAGGTACAAATTTTACTTTTTTCATTACTGTCTAATGAATTGGAGAGCCAGTGAAAATCTCCGAGGTCACGTAGATTCTCTATTCTTTTCGGCCTTGGTGGTCTAGGCTTAGGAACTTAGATCCTTGCCTCTGTTCCGAGCTCGCGGGTTCAAACCCGGGCGGGATTGATGGGGTTTTCAAGGCGTAAAAATCGGACATAGTTTAATGTAGGGATGGAAGTCAGTACTCGTCGTATGTGTACAGTATAATACTTAAAAAATTTCACGCTTGTGAATATATTCTAATAGACATTTAAAACACGCATACACACACATAAACATACATAAATACACACGCGCGCGCGCTAACCTATAGGTAAAATATCTGTGGTCACAGGGAAAAAGATAAAAAAATTGTCAAAATATGTTAAAAGAAAACTCCTCTAAAAAGTCTATTGTATTGAAATTTTGACAGCATGATTTTATGTTAAAATCCAACAAGTCCTAAAGTTTGAAGTTCCTGACTTTATTTTTTTTTATATTCTAATTTGTTTCTATTTTTTTAGTAATATTATTAAAACCAAGTTTTTTTTATTTAGGACCTTAATTTTGAAACTTTGATATTTATGTGCATTCATTATATGTAGGGTAATAGTTTTATACAGTCATCATCATCATCAAAGATTAGACCTTAAGGTCTGTTCCGATCTCATGCTAGAATTGGTCTGTCCACCTTTTACTGGGTCTTCCAACATTTCTTCGTCCTTGTGGTTTGTAATGAAGAATCTGTTTCGGAATTCAATTGTTATCCATTCTATTGATGTGGTCCATCCATTCATCTCTGTATTGTGTAATTCTATCTAATAGTTTGAATATATTCAGTTCTCTTCGTATATCTTCATTTCTTTTTCGATCTGTTATTGTAGAGCTCCTCAGGAACATCATTTCTGACGTTTCTATTCTTCGTTCCTGTTTTTTTGTTTAAGACCCGTGTTCCCATTTATGCAGTAATTTAGTAAATTAATTTCTTCCTTTTTTATTTTGAAATTAAAAATTATTCTATAAATCATTATTATAATGTAAATAAAATAAATAATAAGGAAACTTTATACTGCAAATGCATAGAAACATTCACTTGGTAACAAGTAGTTACCGGTACCATTCTTATGAGCTGGCGAGAAACAAATATCTTTATTAGTAGGAAAATATTAGAGTCATGGGATATCTACATCTTTACAGTGTGCAATAGAGAGAAATCACAGTATACTTAAAGGGGACACACTACTCAAAAACTTGAAATAAAAAAAAATAGTTGTTATATTTAACTTATTATTTGTGACCACAGATGTGATGTTCATTACAATGGAATGGCCTACATCATAATGTTGTAATTGTGTTTCTCTGCATATTTCCGTTTTAAACAAGAAAAGTTTCATTTTCTCTACTTCATGTGAAATTCCTATGTGTATGACACATTAACAAAACTTTGCACTGTGTTGAAACACAAATGCTTTCTCTAGCAGGATTGGATCTAATGACTACAGAAGTTTCGTTATGTTTGGTAATATTTTAAAGCAAACACGTTATTTTAAAACTCATGTCTTTTTGGCGTTTCAATTCGAATCAGGGGGTGAAAGCGCCGACATTTTAGCAAGTTTTGAAGGACTGAAACCACGGATGTTTTTCCGATGCTTTTTTTTTGCAATTTCTTATCGACCTTTCTTGGTAAATACCAAAATTTATACCTATGTTAACATTTCAGTGTCACAGTTTTTTAGAACCAAACTCTACATATAGCAATTAATTAAAAATAAAGTAGAATTTGTTAATCAGCATGTTGAACCATGAGGTAGTGGGGGGGGGTTCTTCTGAAGCGAAAATTTAAAAGGCTCCAGCGGATAGAATTGTATTTTTTCTCAATGAAACTAGATATGTGTCATTGAAATAAAACGATAAATGTATTCTCTAAAAACCTACGAAATTCGATCATTAGGAGTGGTGGTTTATACAAAGCTTGTACTTTAAACCTCACTCTAATAGCAGCAATTTTGTTTTTTTTTTCAACAAAACTCGGTATATGTAATTAAAATAAAACAAGAAAGGTATTCTCAAACGATCAGCGAAAGCAGACTATTGGCAGTGTTTACCCAAAAGTCGTAATGTAAAAACATCTCTAACGGCCGCCATGTTTGTTTTATCGTAACGTACTGGATAATGTATTTAATTTACGCAATTGCTGCCTGACCTTTTTTACTCGGAGGCTTCTTAATTGACGTTTGAGGTTCTTTTACGTGTCGTAAATATATGAGAGGGGACGCGACGTATACGCCTGTCGTCATATTGTAAATCTGATTTCAGCTTGAACAAGTGTTAAGTTAGAGGTATAATTTAATAAAATGGCTGCAAAAAAGGAAGTTAGCAAAAACCATTTTTGAAAATTAAATAGAATCTGATGAATTTCGAAAATATTCATGAGTTCTGGAATTAACAGACTGTAAGCGTTAGCATAGACCCTATAACTATCCGAGAAGAAGATTCATTGTTTTGCTAGCGTGTTTTTCATAGGTTGACTATTCTGTTCGAACAATGACTAATGTAGATATTCCACATTTTAGATATTGTTAATATGGCGTATTTTAGGCTATTTATACCTCAACTTCGTATTCAATTAACATTTTTGTTTCCATTATTTTTGTGAAACAAACACACGCATGTACACACATAGAGGAGGCGGGGGAATTAGTCAGCTTTTTTTTATATAGGAATAATTCTTGCATTTTTGGTAAAAATGCCTATATTTTCTGTATATATATATATATATATATATATATATATATATATATTGTCACAAAGGATGTCTGAATTTTCCTTTGCGATATTATGGCGTAAATAATCACGCATAATTTGTTTAAAATTTCACTCAACTCTTTATTTCTTATAACAATTATCAATAAACTTTTGTTCAAAATTACAATTCACAATTAATCTGCTTTTAAATTTTATCGCAATCACAATTATTTTCATAGTCACTGCTGAATAAATTCACCACAATTTCTAGTTCACTTAACTCTGTCCACCGCGAGACTGGCTGCTGTCTCGCCTCCGGTCCCCTTTTATAGGCGCGAGGAAACTTCTAGAATAACTTCGAGATATTTCGAAGCCTAGAATCCTCTAGCCAAGGATCTTTCCCGAAAGGGGAGGGAGACACCGGCAGAATCGTCTGTAAAGACACTCCAGACAATTCGGCCGATTTGTGCAAGCCCTCTAACTCCCGATTCTCGCCCTACTACAAAAACGTTTTTTTTTTATTTGAATTTATGTAGAGTGATATGTCGTATAGAATCCCTTGTAATGTGTTTCACAAATAATAACTTATATGTATATATATATATATATATATATATATATTATTGAAACAATTAAAATAATCAGTAAACACTTGTCACAGTGTTTCACTAACATATACGTTAAAATTGTGGAAAAATGAGGACAAATTTATCGATACTCGTGCCAACATCGTAATGATAGACTCCAATCAATCTCCTAGTTCTTTAGTTCTTAAACTTTGAAATATGGATATACGATGAACAGTAGATGCAATATTATATATGCATAGAATTTTTAGGTGCAATTTTTATGATAAAAAAATCGGAGTGTGGCTGTGTGTGGACACGGCCGTGTGTTTTACGTGCATACGCGTACGTAACGGGCAATATTTTGTTTAACGTATTATATACTTACTCACTTACTTACTCACTGGCACTATCGAACCCGAAGGTTCATGGCCGCGCGGACATAAGCTCTCCATACATCCCTATCCTGAGCTAATGCTTTCCAATCATTCCCTGTATAATCTACTTCCCTCAAATCATAGTTAATGTTGTTCTCCCACCTCATTCTTGGTCTACCAACTGGGCGCTTTCCCTCTGGCTTTCCTACAAGAAGCTTCCATGCACGTCTTTCATTCCCCATACGTGCAACATGTCCTGCCCATCGCAGTCTACGAGACTTAACTGTTCTTATTATATCTGGCTTCCTATAAAGACCATGTAGTTCATTGTTATGTAGTCTTCTCCATTCATCTGTCTGTTCATCTCTCTTTGGTCCAAAAATTTTCCTAAGAACTTTATTCTCAAATACTCGTAATCTCCTTTCCTCCCTTAAAGTAAGAGTCCATGTTTCGCACCCATATAATATAACTGGTAGAATAATAGTTTTATATATTTTCAGCTTTACGTTTTTTGAAAGGAGTTGGGACATCAAAAGTCTCTGCAATGCATAATAGCAAGCATTTCCAGAATTGAGCCTATGTTTAATTTCTTTGTGCATCTCATTCCTATTTGTGATTATTGTTCCTAGGTATTTGAATTCAGCAGCCACTTCCTCAAAATTTCCCTCATTTGTCATTAGCTGTCCATTTCCATTATATACTGAATTTCTACGTGTGACCATATATTTAGTTTTACTGATATTTACTTCCAGTCCTAATTTCTTAGTGTTACTCAATAGTGTGTGCGTGTTGGCCTTTAGTATCTCCTCGCTATCGGCCAGTAGTACTACATCATCAGCATAAACTAACAGCTTATTAATACCATTGAGTTGTAAGCCTTCCTCATTCTCTAAAGATTTAATGGCATGCTCTAGTACAAAATTAAATAGTAGAGGAGATAGTGCATCTCCTTGCTTCAACCCATTCTGGATTTCAAAAGTGTCTGAAAACTGTTTGCCTACACGCACCCTACTCTTTGAGCCATTTAGACACATTCGTATAAGTCTAACCAACTTTTTAGGAATTCCGAACTCCAGGAGGATACTATATAACTTCTCCCTCTTAATTGAATCATATGCTTTTTTGAAGTCTACATATAGTTGATGTACAGTACCATTATATTCCCATTTCTTCTCTAAAATCTGTCTTATACTGAAAATCTGATCTGTTGTAGACCTGTTTCTTCTAAATGCACATTGATGATCTCCTAGAATGTCATCAATATAGGGAGTAAGTCTGCTTACTAATATATTTGTTAGAATTTTGTACGAAGTTGAAAGTAATGAGATGCCCCTGTAGTTGTTGCAATCAGTTTTATCTCCTTTCTTATAAATTGGTAAGATAATTGATTCCTTCCATTCATCTGGAAGAGCTTCTTTTTCCCAAATCATACTAAGCAACCAGCGTATCTTGTCCATCAATTTTTCTCCCCCTGATTTTATCAGTTCTGCTGGGATCTCATCTGAACCTGATGCTTTATACATCTTCAATTTTTCAATCGCCATTTCAACCTCTAATGCACTTGGCTCTGCGACTAGCATTTCTGCTGTCTGTAACTTATCCTCCTCAATGTCCTGTTCTGTATGTACATTTAATAGCTGATTAAAGTAACCTTTCCATCTATTTAATATACTCCTAGAATCTGCAATCATATCCCCATTTTCATTCCGAATTATGTTTGTTCTAGCCTGAAACCCCTTCTTCTCTATCCTAATTCCCTGATATAATTCTCTAATGTTACTATTTTTTGCATTCATTTCAAGATCATTAATCTTCTCTCTCAAATATTCCCTCTTTTTACTCTTTAGTAACTTGGTGGTTTCCCTTCTAACACTACCCAATTATTATATGTATGTGATAATCATTTTGAACACTATTAAGTCCTTCGGATTTTCATGTTTCATTTGTGATGGCAACATCTTCATTTCGTCGGGTTCAGGAAAGAAATCAAGTAAACAAATAATTACTGTGTTATAACTTTATTAATGATAGGTCTGTGATACAAAAAGTATATACCAAATTTATACTAAATTTGATATATTTGTACAAAATGTTTATATAGAAGCAATTACATCATCCACTTGCATAGGCTCGGACGCCCAAGCTGCAGATATTCTGAGCCGTTGTTTATTCACTCGGACGCCTTCGTTCTTTTACGTTCCCGACAACGCTTCACTCTGTCATGTGGTGTTTTATGTGTACCATTGGATTGCTCTTCAGAAGCCCTTTCCAACCGTATACGGTCTCTATATTTTGATTTGACTTTTTGACTAGTATAGGCCGACATTGCATTATTATTATTTTTTTTACTTTACCACCATATATATTCACTATAACTATTTCACACTAATTTTTATAGAAGCAATCGATAGATCTTGACGAGAGCTGACGATTGAAATTCAAACGAACGTCGTATCTAAATTTATACATAAACTAAAATTATGTGACGCAGCGAAACGACCTCAAAATGTGGGCGCTTCCTCCTCCGCCGCGCGCGATGCGTCACAGCCCACACTCAGCGGAACGAATGCTTTAATCCCTTATCTATCGAGTGGTGTAATTAAATTTTAGATATAGATGATAGATATGTAACTACAACATCAAACTCTATCCCCGATTTTGTTATCATCAGTATTCTGAATTGCCTTCCACTATGGACGCAAATTTAAAGATCTATTCAAGTCAAAAAGGAAGGGAAAAAGGCTAAAATAAACAAAAAAGTTCAAAATGGCTATAACTGTTCTGTATTAAAGAATTTAAAGTGTACAAAAATAAAATGCTATTTGTAAAGAAAAAGAGTTTTTTTTATTCAGCTGTTGTGATCAAGTGGTAACATCATTGCTATGACGCAACGGGTCCGGGTTCGATCCTGGTCGCGACAAGTTTTCTGATCATTTTTTCAGAGTTATTTCGCGTATAAGAAAAATGTCAGGAAACGTTAAGGCCCATATAATCTCCGAAAACCATCTGGCCATCACAATCATCCATATCGCCATCTTTAATATGAACGTATGAGTAAAGAGACATCTTGTCTTAATTGTTTATATTGTCTTAAAGATTGCCCTAGCACTGAGCTGATCACTCCTCCAAGGATGACCTCCATGCCCTTGTATGGTTAAAAAATATATATGTGTGTGTGATCAGTATTCTAAAATCTTCTTCTGACAGGTAGAGTCCATGTAACGCCTGCGTGGCGTGGGGCATGTATAAGTACCTAACAAGGAAGATGTTACACTAGTAAAGGCATTCTATAAAAATTATTTTTTAGAAGGCGATTCATATTGGTGCTTCAATATATAAATTCTGACAGTCTCAGTTTTGTTTTTCTCGTTCACTGTGATCCCTGAATAACCGGATAGAAAATACTGCATTATACTGTATAATTAGTTCCATCCCTTTGATTGCATCCTGCTTGGACTTCAGAGACAGTGCCAATTTTGGCTTGGCGAACTTGTTACGCAATCAAATAATCTAGATTCAGAAACAGCAAAAGAAACGAACGAGATATAAAATAAGTTCATTTTTCTTCCTTTTATTTTTGAACTTTTATATTGAAGAAATATCTGTCCTGATTGTGTCAAAAATTACGAGTGATTCAGAAGTTAATTTTAATTTGATCAATAATAATTTAATATAATAGCCCTATGTACCATGTAAGTAAAGAACATCAATCGCTAAATAAAAATATTAGCAACAGTATCACACAATAATCACAAACAATCGGGGTAAGGAGCTTATGGCTAGACCCGGAGAACCGGGCTGAAGGTCCCCAAAAAGGGAGGGGGAAGCGAAGTGGGAGGAAGTGATAAAAATTGCTCCCATTCTAAATTTCTGACGTCTCACTCATTGGTTTATTTTAAAGAGCTCTGATTTGTCATACAAAAAACTGCACCCTTAAAAATCCTAAGCTTAGCCATATAAATTTGTCTTCATAATTTAAAAAAATTTAAACTCCGTTAAATTGTTTCCTTTTGTAACGAAATAGACACGAAATGTACGAAAAACAAGTAAAACGAAATTCAACAATACTGATACCATTCTATGAATGGTTTGAATAAACAAATGCAACAATTAGTTACTAACTTTTGATAATAAAAACAACTGAAATCTGTTCATTTCATTAATGTACCACTTTTTAAATTAGAACATCTTGAGCAAGTTACAGGTATTCTGATGCATCTGACCAAGGGTAGATCCGCTGGCCAAAAATGGCTAAAATGATTGCCCAAATATATTTGAACGTCATATGTATATATTGGAGGCATGTTTGGAAGGCCAAGTTGATGTGTAAAAATGTCGGAGACATGTTGATCTCATAACTTCCACTGTATTTTGTGACAGAAATAGTGCAGCTAGTTGCAGTGGAAACCATTTATAACATGTTAATACACGAGCATAGTTTGAATTTCAGCATAAATAACAGTTTTTATATAAATACCACCAGCATCTCCATATTTTCAAACATTTCAATAACCCCCCCCCCATACACACATACAATTCACACGTATTTCATAAATAAAAACTGAGGAACACGACAGCAGTCAATAATGATTTCAGTAATCGGTAATACACTAAAATTTCATTTAAATTAGTGTACTCCCAACCAATTACGGCATTAGTTGGCGCATTTATTATTAATCACTCATTTACTAGTAATTTAAGACAACAGTTTCGACTTCACTATAGTGAATGAAGAGAGAGACAAGCGAATGGAGAAAACTACACAATTCTAAGCTACAACATCTTTATGGGAAATATGATGTAGTAAGAACCAGAACAGTTTACGTAGTCTCGTAGACGATGGACATAAATAAAAATATATAATGTGAATAAAAGAGAGACATGAACAAATTAGTAGGAAAACCTGGAAATCTACCAGAAGATATACCAAGAATACGATGGAAGAACAACTTGTGGGAGGTGAATATAATAACTAGGGTTGAAAATAATACTGGTTTAAGTCTAGGCTGCATCGTACGTAGACCGCTATGTTTACAAACTGCACGTTAACATGCGCTACTCGGGACAGACTTCTAGTACAGTCCGCTTTGTGTAGGAAAGGACTCATCTTTGCACAATTTTTGTTTCAGCATTCAGGTACAACCACACGTCACGTGAACAGGTCTATTACTGAGGAGAGTCGAACATACACACTCTCCGCTCCGAGCAGGCAGTGCAGATGCTCGACAGAGACATGCATTTTGTAAACAATGTGTATAGAAATTAGTTACTATCTCGATGTCCGTCGCTGTGGCGTAGTCGGTAGAGTTCCTACCTTCCATTCCGGCGATCCGGGTTCAATTCCTGGCAGGGTCGGGATTTTAAATCTCCACCTTGGGTCTGGGTCTGTGTGTCCTATCCTTGTGTCTATGTGAGAATTAAAGAAAGTTAAGAAACAGGTGAAACAAAAAAAAACGTAAAACAAGAAGGAGAACCAGTATAAACGAGAAAAAATCCTGATACCGCTACTTTTTTCAGCCCTAATTATAACTGAAAAATACTAGCCCACGATGTAGATGTATGGAACTGACAGTTGGGCAAAAATTGTTTGTCAAAACAAAAATAAGTTTATGAATATCGATAATACAGAAACAACAAAAATACATAAAAACCATCGCCATAGAGTGGTGAATGCATCGCAATACCAATGTGATAAAGATCTCCCCTAAACATGTTCTAAGGTAAATAGCAGTCTATTAGAGTTTTAGTGCATTCGCGACTCCTTAAAACGTTTTATTAATAGGCTCTACCTCGCTGCTCTAGGGGTTAAATTTGTCACCTGTGGTCCCGAGGATCGGGGATTCAAACCCACATGGGATCGTTGGATTTCTAGAATGAAAAAATCAAGGGGATAAGTCCTCTGAAAGGACTTTAAATCGGGTGCGAATCAAAGATTTTCGGGTTCATAAGAGAACCTCAATCCTAATTAGACTTTTGTCATTCGCTGACATATGTTGGGAGATAAGTGTAAAATAAATTAGCTTGGTTAAGTCGGCCGCGGTGGACTAGTGGTTATGCTCCTTGCCTCTGGTCCCGAGGATCGCGGGTTCAAACCCGGCCGGTCCTCCGGGAGGGACTTTAAGCCATGGGTCCCGAGTCTGAAGATTCTCAGGCTCGTAAAAAATCTTTACGCCTGAATGAAAAAGCCTCTTAGCAAAATTTACTGAATTTTCCCGTCCTAGTACTACCTTGGTTTCCTAGATGTCAGTATGAGGCGGAACGCTGACCACGGTCCACTCAAAAATGACATCTATACGAAAACAAGTGTAACTAAATTAGTATGGTTCAAATTCTTCCCTGTAGGGGGAGAGCGCCCTAATCTCTGTAAAGGGAAAATATAGGCTTACAATACAATAAGTAACTCTCGCAAGGGAGCACTTGTCCCACGAGGTATGTATGGATTTAGATAAACATACTCTGTTGTTGTTCCTTAGATTTTATTGATAATGATGTGTACTTTTTCTACGCACTTCTTAATTTATGATCTCATATTTGTAGTTATGGGCTTGAAGAATACATAAGAATATAAAATACAGAGCGATCTATGACATTCTTTATGGCACTCGGCGGCAAGCAGTCCTGGTATGAGCGCTTATCTTCCCAGGTGAACGGGATCCACTGCAATCGCATACTACGATCGGTCGATTTTTTCCCACTTTTCCTGCCTTCAATAATATGAATTCTTGTAATTTTAATATCTAACTCTGGCGCATCCTGTTCACCGGAACGACAAGCATTAGGAGTTCTCTTGCCGTCGAGTGACGTAGACCGCTCTGTATTTAACGTATGTAACTTATTGATAAAAACAGAAATATTCTAGACGAGTTTGACCATTAATGCAAAGTGAGTAATAAAAAGAATGTAAAGAGGAAAAACTGAAAGAAATTGATCATCATTTTCTAATAATGAAGCATTTGCGGACTAATATTGACATAATACTTTTTATTCTTTTCTTCTGTGCATATGAGGCTACATTTTACAGTTAAATTATAAATTAATCGAAATTGTTTGAAACTGTGGAGATATCTCACATAATAATATTATTTAGCATTAAGACGTAATTTTTTGCTTAATATGAGTACTGTGCATTCAAGCGATGAGGCAGGACGTTGCATGTTTTGTTTTGACGCTGGTATGCACATAATGTTCTGTATACGGTGACGTAGGAACTCGTAGTTCATCAACTCCCCACTCCGCCTCATCGCTCTGGACGCACAGTAACAACAAGTTGATTATTTACTATGATAACAATTTGTAAGCATGGTTTTTATAAACAGAACATTTTAAGTAATATAAGCGATGCATTTAAACAATTTAATTACATTAAAAACGTAAAGAAAATGGCAACTTTTAATACTGTACTGTGTTCCAATATTATTATTGTATTTCTTAGTCTGATGTTGCTGTGATTGTAATGTGATGTATGAAAGTGCCATTTATTTTAGGCTTTACTGAAGATGCTTTTTTAAGAGTTACAGTTTAATATTATTGTTAGTGTGAGTGCGTGTGTGCATTACGTTTATTTTAACTCTCCCTAAACAACTGCAATAATGGATTCATCTCCAAACCATTCTTAGTGTATAGAGTGATACTTTTTTTCGCATAAACGATAAAAAGACAAAAAATATTTTTTAAAGCGAGCTGAAAGTGTTTTGACAAATTTTGTGATTGTGGTTAGGGTAATGTGGAAACGCATACGGAAATTTCTCTGGGGGCTTACTGATTCATGAATGTCCCCAAATCATGCAAGGTCAGACCTGACTCTCAGATTTTCGAAATTCACAAGCCAACCCAATAACGCGTCACAATATTGCCACGAACAAGTCGAATTTCTTTAATCTAATTGCACACTAGTTTTCACAATAATTACAAATGGTCTTTGTTTCATATACAATTAATTATTCACTTTACAACCACACATGATTTTTGTGCTCTGAGTCTTATGTAAATACAATTTATAATACAGTTCCTTCTTTACACTCGCAGACGCATTCACTTTCTTCTCCAATGGAATCTTCGCAAGGAGGATCCTTCTAGAAATAGATGTATAAACGTATCTCGAAACCTGTCACTGGAGTCGCCAGCTCACGAATTCCCTTCTACCATATAAGGCGAGACTTGTTTCCCGCCACCTCCCACAAATTTCAAAAATAGGCTCAACAATGCTTCATAGTTCATAGCGAGAAAAATGTACGAACAATAGGAGAAAATAATTAGAATTTGACATAAATGTAACCTAAAACTTTCGATATAAACAATATGGATCCTGCAAAGATAGATATTAATTATGGGAAATT
This sequence comes from Diploptera punctata, assembly GCA_030220185.1. NCBI lineage: Eukaryota > Metazoa > Arthropoda > Insecta > Blattodea > Blaberidae > Diploptera > Diploptera punctata. Next base: position 838,031 of record JASPKZ010005696.1, read on the forward strand.
GTCAACTTATCAGAATACACCGGTTACGTTGTCTCGCTCGGAATCACTATTTTCAATGCCCAGCAGCATCCGGATAAATTTCATAACCTATTCAAATCTTAATCTAACTTGCCCAGATATATCGATACGTAAGGCAAAAAAATTGATGATATAGGACATAGTAATGAACGATGCATTTAGATGTCCCAATACAAGAAAAAAAAAACATGTTGCTCCTCGAAAGTAGTCAGTGATGTAATCAATAAGATGAGATGTAGTTTACATCCTGTGGCTGTATAGTTCGTAATCTGTGGCCCGTTATAACATGAATAGTACATAAATTCCTAATAATAGCCCCCTAAAATTTTCCACTACCATACATGCCAGAATGTTCTATACGGTTTTTAGCATCTGGAAAATAATATTGGTTTTATGAGGCGATTCTTTCATGTTATCTTACCCCCATTTGACAAGTAAGCCTATATTTTTTTCTCCGTGCTGAATGAAAATTACATAATATTTCTTTCTCTAATATTTTAATAACATTAAATGATATATAACACATTATAAAGTAATAAATAGATTTTTCTTATCTTTAATATAGTTTAACCTCTCCCTTTATAGGCAGTTTTTTACATATCCACGTCATCCGGGCCTTACACGACTTGTCGGGAGGAGATTTTTGTATCGTGTATGATATATATATATATATATATATATATATATATATATATATATATATATTTATGACTACATACAGGTTCTTCCTGGATGAGTGATCAACGCAATGCCTCGGCCATCTCCGAGACAACAAGAACATTTAAGTCAAGATATATCATTCACTCATTCATTCTTTCATTCATAGCAAACAAGCCAAAAACATATGGATGATTGTGATGGCCAGTTATGTCTTCTTCTTCATCACTTCACGGGCTAGGCAAATTGCCTGTTCCGCCTCACAGTTGTTCTGTTCATCTTTTCACTGGCTTTCCTATATTCCTTGAACCTCATGGCTTGAAGTTAAATGCTGATTTTGGTAACATTATTACATTCATTCTTTCTATATGTCTAAATCATTTATCTCTATATTCTTTGATAAAATGGATATATATTTAACTCTGTTCTTATATATTCATTCTTTATCCGATCTTTGCAGTCTTTTGTTCTTCTAAGGAAGTTCATTTCTACGCTTTGTATTCTACATTGTAATTTTTTTGGTCATTACCTAAGTTTTACTCCCATAAAGTAATGCAGGAACTGCCAATGTTTTAGAAAACTTCAATCTTCAATCCAGAGTATGTTTGGGAACTATTTGGGCATTAAAGTTTCCTGACATTTGTCTTACAAGAGAGGAAAATTCTCGAAAAAAATACTGAAGAAACTTGTCCCGGTCGATGCGTCTGAGGAAACGACTTCAACTCCTAGACTCATAGTGGTGGACAATAATAATAATAATAATAATAATAATAATAATAATAATAATAATAATAATAATAATATCTTATGGGAAATTAGACACAATATTGTGATGGGCGGTATATGAGCACGAAGTGGGAACAGAAGAAAGGCATACTAGACAGAAAACACCCAGTTCCTAGACTACGAATGCGGTTGGAAGAATAATATAAATGAGGAAGGTAAATTATAATGGAATGATTGAAAAACGTTGGGTTATGATATGTATGTATGTATGTTCGCGCGGGTATGAACCTCCTGGTCCGATAGTTCCAGTGAGAATTAATAATAATGATAATAATAATAATAATAATAATAATAATAACAATAATAATAATAATAGGCCTTTTAGAATTGCCTGATTTTATATAAGAAGGGGAGATAGCCCATCGCTACAACCCTCAACCTGGAAAACCAGGTTGTTTTCGAAGTTTTATTCCCCTAGCCTTTGACGAGCCAACGTCTACGTACATGGCAGCAATGTCTTCCTTAAACATGGGCCCTTATTGGGTACTATCATCCGTGCGAGCCGATTCTAGGTTTTTTAACGAGATTATTGCTCCTCACTCTCACCCTTTTCAACCTTGCTTGGGATAAGCTTCGGAGGATAGAAATCTGTGGCGGAGCAGAATAGTTTTGAGCTGATGGATAACTACTGCAATGTTCAGAAAATCCTTAATAATAATAATAATAATAATAATAATAAGTAAAGTGATCCCACAACAGACCTGGAGGCCCTTGGGGTAGTAGGAGGTTAGGGCTCCCACTTTTTCTAGACAATCGGCACTTTATGTCAGCCGGGTTGTCAGCCCTGCGTGACGGCCGCCTTTACCCCCAGAACAAGCGTCTGGTACTCATTTCCGTTAGAGGCTGAGTCGACCCCAGGGCCGTAGTGCCGCCAGAGGGTTTGGGTTAGTTTAAAAATCCTGACCCCAACGGGACTTGAACCCTCGACCCTCCGGCTTGTAGCTCAATAATAATAATAATAATAATAATAATAATAATAATAATAATAATAATAACAATAATAATAATAACAATAATAATAATAATAATAATAATAATAGGCCATAATCTGTATAATGATACTAATAAAAGAATGTGCCGTAGCTTTATTAAGTAGCTTTATACCTATTTTGTGTTAAAAAGAAAATCCGTGTTTCTCGCTCGATATCTGTCCGCATTTTGAATCTTGAAAAATCTGTGAGATTTTTTTTTTCGGTAGAATTATGTTCCACCCTGTGTATTCTTTATATGTGGACTTGTGATGAAAACCCATTATTGCATTTGGTTTACAATTGTTTGGTAAAGGGGCAACATAGAAGGGAATATCCTGTACGTAGTTCTTAAGTGAAGGGATACTTTGTTCCAACCACCACACATAATATTTGCTTTTCAAAGTAAGAGTGTTTACAGGTTTTGCACGTTGGTAAGCGTGTGCAAATATAATATTATGTTTGTAATGGAGAAAAACTTGAATTTCTTGCGTAACTTTATTTGCTTTTCATTGTTTTAATTATGTAAAATGTTTTGTGGACGGTTTTCGTACAAATAAAGTTGTGTTAATTTAGTGCAGAGTGCTAACTGGAATTCGAATTTCAAAAGTAGTTGAAATTTATTATGAAATTTATTTTTTCTACAGCAAAACACTCTCAGAAATCAGATGAAACATTACTAGTGGAAGTGCTTTTAATATAAATTAATTTCGTATAAAAATAAACTGACATCAATTGACTTTTAAGCGGAAGAAAACTGAGATGGCTGTAAAGAGAAGGTAAAAAGTAGCTCAATCAAAAAATAATATATATATATATATAATTGCCTGATATTATTACAGTCTATTTCAATTAACGATATATTTAACTCTCTCTCTCTCTCTCTCTCTCTCTCTCTCTCTCTCTCTCTCTATATATATATATATATATATATATATAGGCCTACCAACAGGCTGCTAGCCTAACATCCACATGCGTTAATCACAAAGGTAGATGATCATATATCCAGTGCAGGGGTGACATGTGGTCAGCATGTCGAGTCCCCCAGGCGTTATAGCTGGTCTTCTCAACCCGGAATCGCTACTTATTGTAGCTACCCCAATATCTCACGATGCTGGGTGGGCACCGGTCCATAATGGCCGAAATTCCATGAGAAAACATTTTCCCGCAAGGGGACTCGAACCAGCGCAAGTCCTGTAGCTCTGCGCCAAAGCTTCTTGACTTAACCTCTCGGATAATATATATATATATTTCTGTGCCTAAAGTTTTATTCTCCTTCTCCTCTCGTCCCTATCCATCTACTCAATATCCACCAGCCCTCTTTTTTTCTCATTACAGTTTTTATTTCTTGCATCCATGGGTTTCAAGATCTTCCTTTCTTCTTCCAGGTGGACACCATTCCAATGGTTTTATGGGTAACCTGTTTTCTTGAATTCGTTTTACATACGCATACCAATTTAACCGCTTAACCCATATCTTATATAGCTTAATCTACTATTGAATATTTAATATTAATTTTTTTCTCGAACGACTTTATTCCTTTTTTTTTTTTTTTTTTTTTTTTTTTTTTTTTTTCTTTAACACCTTGCTGCTGCTGTCCCCAAGGAATTAATTTCTATTGACATAAGTTTTTGATTATATTTTTATTTATTTATTTTATTTTTGAGTTGACATTCTGCAGCTCCAATGTGACAGTACTTCTCAAAGATTTATATATAACACGATAAGGCTTCAGGTCCCATTCTTTAACACATTGACTCCAGCTTGTATTGTGTTTTCCAACATTTCTTCTAACCCTTTGAGTTTGATTTCATTAATTTTTATGTGCGATTGCACTGTCCACATATCGCCCCTGTAAGGTATATGCTATGCTTTGCAGCGTTACTAGGGAATTGTAGGTGTGGTAGCTTCACGTTGCTTTCCACACCGGTGAAGGATGATGATGATGGCCATATGATTTCGGGGACCGTTTGGACCTTAAAGTTTTCCTGACATCTGTCTTACAGGTGAGGAAAAACCCCGATAAAAACCTCACCCAGAAAAACTGCCCCGACCGGAGATCGAACCCGGGCCCGCTGCGTGACAAGGCAGCACGCTACCTCGAGACCACAGCGGTGGACAGATCACTTTAGGCGTATCGAATATAAAAACGGTTAGAATATCGAACGTAATGTTATAATTAACATATTGTATAGCTAACATTTTACCATTAACAACGTAATAGAATAATAAATTTGCACTTATAATGAGTTAGATGTTTCTGTTTTTGAACAAAGTGTTCCAAATATCGACCAGTATACATAAACACCAATGTAAAATTTGCAAGCATAATTGAAATACGCAAATAATGTATTCATTTTCCGCAACAATTTACGCAAAGGTAGGGTTTCTGATTTTTATTCGTTTTGTTACATTTCCCATATATTCACAACAGTTTTTACAATTCGGAACCTTATTTGTCATTTGAAAACAAGCCATTACAAATGGGATATTCAGTAATATTAGAAAACATAGTCTACTGTCTAATATAACTTCTTCCGTACTCAGTACAAATGAAATTAAAAATTAAATTTTAAATGGGAATAATTTCGATATTTGTATTACTTGCTGCAATTTATTTCACAACATAATCATTATGTACACTTTTCATATTTTAACTCAAAAGTAACTTATTTTAACTCAAAAGTATCTTATTGAACGTAGATATTCTTCCGGTGTGTTTCACATGTCACAAACCACTAGTAACGGAATACGGTTATACGAGTATAAGTTACATAACTGCACATTTATACCAATTACAGTGATAGGCGATATTGGGAATAAGGGCCATATATGGGTCGTAGACGTTTCGTCTACAGCATCAATAGACGAAAAGTCGAACAAAATCAGCTCCGGACCGCGGTCATTCAGCCAGGAAGACAATTTATAGAATATATACGCTGGCCTTTTTCTTCCTTCTTTATATATACAGTCCACCGCTGTGGTCTCGAGGTAGCGTGCTGCCTTGTCACGCAGAGGGCCCGGGTTCGATCCCCGGTCGGGGCAGTTTTTCTGATGAGGTTATTATCGGGGTTTTTGCTCACCTGTAAGACAAATGTCAGGAAAAATTTAGGGCCCGAACGGTCCCCGAAATTATATGGCCATTATCATCATCCTTATCATTATCATCATCATCATCATCCTTCACCGGTGTAGAAATCAACGGGAAGCTACCACACCTACAATTCCCTAGTAAAGCTGCAAGCATAGCATGAAAATGCTATGATTGCAGTGAAGGACCTGCCTTTGGGCAGAATTACTATGGATGGATATATATATATATATATATATATATATATATATATATGCTAAGCATTCATTTGATTTTATTTTGTAATTTTAATTTTGCCATCAAGTACCTATATCGATGTACAGTTTTCTCATCTTCTATAGTATATAATAAAGTAAAATGTTAACTAGAATTAGTGGTCTCGAGGTAGCGTAGTGCCTCGTCACGCAGCGGGCCCGGGTTCGATCCCGGTCGGGGCAGTTTTTCTGGGTGAGGTTTTTCCTCACCTGTAAGACATATGTCAGGAAAACTTTTAAGGCCCAAACGGTCTCCGAAATCATATGGCCATCATCATCATTATCCTTATCCTTCACCGGTGTGGAAAGCAACGGGAAGCTACCACACCTACAATTCCCTAGTAAAGCTGCAAGCATAGCATCAAAATGCTTTGATTGCAGTGAAGGACCTGCCTTCGGGCAGAATTACTACGGATGGATATATAATTGTTGTCCACCGCTGTGGTCTCGAGGTAGCGTGCTGCCTTGTCACGCAGCGGGCCCGGATTCGATCCCCGGTCGGGGCAGTTTTTCTGGGTGAGGTTTTTCCTCACCTGTAAGACAAATGTCAGGAAAACTTTAAGGCCCAAACGGTCCCCGAAATCATATGGCCATCATCATCATCATCCTTCACTGGTGTGGAAAGCAACGGGAAGCTACAACTCCCTAGTAAAAGTGCAAGCATAGCATGAAAATGCTTCGGGCAGAATTAATATGGATGGATATAATTGTTCTAGCACATTTATTGTTGTACCTGTATTATTTTGAACACAGGATATGATTGAATTTTACTTCGAAAAAAGTGTGTATATATATATAATGGTGATTTGGAAAGAAGTTCCGGTTTCATTCTTAATGCGTACGAGTGGCGGTAGCATTGTGATCTTTGCTCCACTGTGTAGCTGTGGTCCCGGCAGTATAATATGTAGTTACATTCAGCCTTTTCTCTCATTAAGATCCCGGCAAGTGTGAGGTACGTGGAATAATATGGTTTCTGTGGGCAAACATGTTGAAAGCAGCAATTCATCGTGAGATAATTGCAGTGAACAGGGAAATTATAATCGGGGGTGTTATTTGTGTTGGGGTCGTGAATTTCGAGACAGACGCACTGACGTCCATGATGAAGAACGAAGTGGCCGATCGTATGTTATGAATGATGAACTTGTTTCAATAGTGGATGAAGTGGTCAAACAAAATACCGTTTCGTAACTTCAAACGCATGAGGAGTTCAAGGCAGGCGTCAGTAGGTGACTATAGTCTTTGTCGGCAGAAGGTATTTCGAAGCTTGTGAAGCGTTATGTCAAATATTTGAATATAAACGGAAATTATGTTGAAAAATTATTTAAATGTGCGTTTTTCACCGCCATATGAAGAAACGTTCATCAGCATATAAGAGAGTTTTCTGAGAAAAAAATGCCGGAACCTACTTACCGTATCACCCTTGTATTTTCATATAAACTATTGGTGAATTTTTTAAGGAGTATTTGAACTATTTTACTGAATCTGTTACAGGAGCTTCATCTTATAATGATTAATGTGTCCTTTAATCCCATAGTCCTACATCAAGGAGTGGGCTACCTTACAAAATGTATAAGCCTACAATTAGGGAGATTTTTTAGGAATTGTTTAAAAATATTTAAGACTGAATTGTTTAGGATATTTAATATATGTAAAGTTAAATATATTCTTAATTAACACAACAAATTAATTAATTAATTTCAGGATTGTTTTGTTATATACACAGGCATCCTCAACCAAAATATACATTTTTTTTTTCTTCCACATTTCCCGGTCTTGCGTGACTGCTTCTGTCATATTTCTGTTCTTCGTGTTGTCTTGAATTATCTTTATCACGTTGGCTTTGGCCTACTACGTTTCCCTTTTCCAGGAGGTATCCATTTCAATACTTCTTTTTTTGTTTCTGTATCCCTTCTTCTCATTATATATCCATACCATCTTAGTTGGATTTCTTCAATCTCTTGTTCAATTTCCTGTTCTACAAAAAATTAATAATTGTCTGTAATTAGATAAATTATTGGATTAAGAGCTAGTTTTTAAGACCTCTTCACTACCATTTCCTTTAAACAATGTGTAGTAATTGAAAATTAATACTTCCAGTCAAGCCGTCTGTTGGCTATTGTTAATTAAACAGAGTCAAAATTTTGCACCAGTACTGTAACTCAAAATATCCATTGTGTTAACCTAAAAACCTTGGATTCAAATTCTGGATCTCTTTTTTCTAGTTATGTTATTGTACAATACATTTTGAATGTAAATGCAGAACAATAATTTAAATAAAACGGTAATTTAAAAACATAGAAAATCCTTAATAATTTGGATGCTGAAGCGCACATTTCCATTGAATTGGAGCGATAGAGTAATATTATTGGCAGAACATTCTTAATTTCTGAGTTTGTATAATGCGTTTGTGGTTTTGTAAGAATAACAAATAACATTATAAAAATATTTAATACCCAAACTTATTTTTATCAGCTCATACTTATCCAACATAGTTTTATTTTCGCGACACAGTTTAACAGTTTCGCGGAACAACGGAGATTCGCGGTATACTCTTCGCGAAATATTACTATAGATAGAGAGAGAGTTACTGTTTTCATGATCCCACTGATTATCTCATGTAACTACATTTAATGTAACTTATTATTATTATTATTATTATTATTATTATTATTATTATTATTATTATTATTATTAAAGACACACTTCTTAAAAACGGTGTCATGTTTAGGAATCTCAGATACGTTGTTTGGAAAGGGATGAATGGCGAAATCCATGCTTCAGTGTTCCCATAACGGGTTAGAATATTTATGACGTGACATATGTTTTTTTGGTAAGACTTCATTCATCATCATGAACAAATTCGTTTTAGGCCATGTGGCCTGTACGGTAAACCTAGCGAAGATGGTCTTGATCTTTCCACCGATGTTTTGGTCTTCCTTGGTCCCTATGTCCAGTTGGGGTATATTGGAATGCCAATTTTGGAAGTGTTCCAGTCTTTGCTTAAGTTTCTTCGAGTAGTAGGAAGTCCCCTGGGTTGGTTACCAACCATCCGCAGAGCAAGACTAGTGGTAGGGCTGCTACCTTATAGCCTCTAGTCAGGCGTTCAAAATATGGAATTTCCTCCATATTCGATGGAACGGTTATACCGCCGTGACTCGGTCCCCATTACCTCGTTAGTTAAAAGCAGGGTGTACCACGTGCAGGTGAGGTTGAGAATTAGGTAGGAGAGGTTATAGAATGCACATCACTACCTCTTACACCCCTGGTAAGACTTATGTCCCTTAAAACATGTAAATGTCTTGTTAAAAAGTAATTGAATTAAAGTGCTTTGTGAGATCATAATTATGCATATTCATCTATTTCTATATGATAGCGCACATTTTAGAAAGTTAACGGTAACAGTCATATTCGGCATATTTTCAATTTTTGAAGAAGTAAAAAACTTTCCGTATACAGTTTCTTTCTTCCATGTTCATTTGAGTTGTAAATTTGTCAGAATTATACACCGCATTTTGTTTTCTGGAAAATTATAAAATATACGTTCTTCTCGAGCAAATATTCGTATATTGTTTCTCGACAATCAGGCGTTTTTTAATATTACTGAAGTCAAAAGTGTATGTGGTATAATTAAGAGAAAAATTCTGAAGTGAAAAAGTTTTGAAGTAAAATTAAAAAGTAAAAAAGTGAAAAACATTTCGATTAATTGGAAAATACTGTCATTTGCCGAGCGGATATACAATATAAAAATTCCATAAAATTATGGCTGGTTATCGTATGCGTTTAATTCTTAGATAGTTCAGTAATAAACTGATTTAATATTTTAATTTCACTACTTTGGTTATTACCTAATATTGTTAGATCATATTTTTTTATGTTTAAGTAAATATTTTTATAAATTTTAGTATATAAGTTAATGTTTTTGTTTCCGTATTTTGGTGATTTTTAGGTATACAAATCTTAGTATTGCCCATAACCAATGAGAATAGTTCCTCGACTATCAGGTATGTATTATTAGGTTCTGTGAGTACGCTATTCAATCCTTTTCAGGCAACCTATCTGCGACCCGCAAACACGATATGGTTCTATGAATTGTGTAAAAAATTATACACTACTTTAAACAGAAAAGCACTATATATAGTCTCAGTTTTAGATATTTTAAGTACCAGAATGAATTGTATAATGTTCTATAATTTACATGTTTTCATGATATGCGAATTTAATTTCACAACTTCAGGTTACAATGATTCGATGTGAGCAACATTTTTGACACTAACATCGATGTGGTATTCTAACTTCTGATGAAAATTGGACAATTTAAGAAAATAGTCAAATATAGTGTCTGTTTTTAAAACGTGAAAATTTGTATCCAAAATAACAATTACATTAGTCCACATGTAATAATTGTCACTCAATGTTCTTCATTGTACATATTTTGTCTTTTTCACGTGTATTCCTCTTTTTTATAAAACTACGTGCAGCTTAAGATATAAAATGTGGCCGCTCTGTTGTACCCAGGAAATTATCGAAATCGATGTTCGGAATATTTCGATTAATGCTCGTTTAATACATGAACGTACAGTTAACTCAGAATAAACTGTCGTATTGAATTTCATTCGCGTATGAACCGGGCGTTATTGATGTAACCGATCATGAATAATCGTGATAATTTCCTGTGTATAGATTGCGTGCCTTAAGTTATATATTTTGGCTAGTATTCTATTATTCCTATTATTAGGCCTATTATTATTTTAATTTGATTTTAAATTGAAATGGGTACACATTGTAACATTAACGATAAAGACCGGAATTGGTTATACGAGACGGCACTTTTCAAATGGCATTATGTCCATTGTGCAAAATGTTTAGGAGAGGAGAAAAGCTGTTTATGTCTAATGCCAATAAGTAAATAAACATTTAAAATCTCTAATAATTTTGTTTACAGATTCAGGATCTACTATCATTGAAATTATTTTCGTAACGGGGTGAGTAATAACCATAGAAACAAAATAGACATAATACAGTTTGATATGAAATTTAAAAAAATATACATTTTTAATGCTGATTATGTTTGATTTATTTTAATCTCTTTTGAAAATAGACCATAATGCATAACCCAATCCTTATTTCGAATTTTATAACATATTAATCCTAAAAAATACTTTAAACATATAGGTTACACATTGACATTTATTGGTAGGTTATTGGATGACCGAATTCTGGATTCTTTCAGATATTGTGGAATGCATTTCATTGTATTCTAGTGTACTAATTATATAATCTAACAAGGAAAAAATACGTTTTGAAGTGGTCGGAAAGGTAGATATAGGCCTAGTATGATTTTAAATTAACGGTTTAATCAAAATCTGATTTGCACGGGATCTAATACGATTAGATGTAAACTGACTTCAGCATTGGATAGACTTTGTACAGAATATCACGAAACAATGTAAAATTCAATCTAGTAAAAAATGGATTTAATACTATATTAAAAGTACTTCCTCGTACACTTAATCATTGAAGGAAGAATAAGAAGTAGTTCAGATTTTTACAGAGTTACGCTGGGGAAGACTGATTTTTAAATCTACTAATAAATCATGGATCCTTTCGTAATTGTATAGCAAAACTGGGAAAGAACAGTTCAAGTAAAATTTCGTTCTAAAAGAACACATTGTTATCACATTTGTTTAGTGTGACAGTGATGTTCTATTAGTCACAATATCACGTATAGGGTTCAAAAGAAATCAAGTAGAAAATTGCATTTTTATGTATTTTTATATAAGAAAAAAAATGAAGGAATAAACATTTTTGGATGTTAGAATACCACAAGAAGCAGGTTCTGAATATAAATGAAAAATGCGTTTGGTTGTTTTTTATAATAATTCAATGAGTATAAGATGTAATATAATTTGTAAACATTTTATTATGACGTAATGTGTGTATGTAAGTAACAATTACATACTTTTAATTGATTAAGGCATGTCATACAGGGTGGAACAACAATCAACCGTCAAACGTTCATATAGTGTTCCCAGATATTGGCTCAGTGTTCTGATATAAGAAACATATGATCTCCGGTGACATTTGTACAGTCCGGATTTTTATGCTCTAAAAACTTTAAAAATGTTTATTTTCTATGTACTAAAAATGCGGAAAAATAGGTATGTGCAGAAATCTAAAAAATATAAGTAAACATTATAACGAAAACATAAGAAAATACGAAATTTAATAGGAAAATTACTATTGTGACTCATCAGATTTAGGTAAACATTAGATTTTATAGACAGCTCTAATGTTCTAATTCTAACTAATAATTCAGTTCTATTTTTTTAAATCTACTAGTTGCATTTTTCCTATTATAATATATTTTTATTGGGAATGAAATATGTATTAAAAGTTTTTTGTAGATAATTTTTTGTGTTATGTTTAAAATTGAGAAATTTATTTAAATAGTTTTATTTACATAATGTATGAAAAATTGCAAAATATGTAGGCCTACTTATGTGAAAATATTTATTCACATATCTGTTTGAAAATACATGTGTTTTATGATAATAAAGTTCGAATCTACACTTGTCGGACCTCAATCGGGTTATTAAATTTTGTTTAGGTATGTAGGATAGTTAATGTTATTCTCCCTCCTCATTCTTGGTCTACCAACTGGGCGTTTTCCCTCTGATTTACCTACAAGAAGCTTTTAGTATGTGAATGGAGAAGACTATTTAACAGTGAACTACATCGTCTTTATAGGAAACCGGATATAATAAGACCAGTTAAGTCTCTTAGACTGCGACGGGTAGGACATGTGACACGAATGGGGAATGAAAGACGTGCATGGAAGCTTCTTGCAGAAGAATCAGAAGGAAAATGCCCAGTTGGTAGACCAAGAATGAGGTGGGAGAATAACATTAATCATGATTTGAGGGAAATAGATTATACAGGAAATGATTGGAAAGCATTAGCTCAGGATAGGGATGTATGGAGAGCTTATGTGCGCGCGGCCATGAACCTACCGGTTCGATAGTGCCAGTAAATAAGGGTCTACATATAACTTATATAAATAAAAGAAAACATTTATTTACATACAAATTCGGGCCGTAACTTTTGAGAGAGTAATGTGTGGTTAACATGGGTCCTTTGGACCGTGATAACATGGGTTCTGATACAGCGCAAACAAACATTAAAAATGAATCAATCATCAGCTGAAGTAAGTAGTCTGCATTAAAAATCATAGCGTGTGAACTCTTCATAATCTTGAATAAAAATAATACAGGAAAACATGCTACGTATTCTGTTCCACCCTGTACATTGCTAAATATTGAAATATTACTTTAAAAAATGAATTATTTTCCAAAAGTATTCATAGTAGAAATATGAAATGATTACTATTTATTCTTGAAAGTTTCGACTGCATTTAAAACAAGGAATTCTGATATTAGGTGGTTTCTTTAAGTAACATGAAGAGTACAGGGACAGAACCAGAGAGTCACTTTTTCTTTGAAAACTAGAAAACGTAATTTTAGTTGTACAACATCCATACTGCCTTATCTTTATGCAAAATCTTCGGAGGTAAATAAATCCATTTTACTGTTTCACACTTTTAAATGACAATATTTTCCATGGACACCTCAAACTTCATTTCGGCAAAAAAAAAAAAAAAATGACATCTGTACCCTTCATATGTTTTTTCTAACAGGATACACTCTTTCTGCATTATTCAACTAATCCTAACGTAAATTTAATCCCTGTGTTAAATTATGCACAAGGATTTGATAAATGTCCACTGACATTTTGAAGCAAATATATTCAGTAGATTATTAAAAGAAACATTCATAGTATTCTAACAATGGCGATATAGTGCATTCTGTATATTTTATTTAAAATTGGTTATTAATTTAAGTATGTTAAAATTTTACTTTGTTGAATATAATTTTTTAACTCTAAAATTATTCTATAATGTTTTAATTAGTATGGAATTAATAATAATAGTTACAAGACAGAACTATTTGCTGTTATTTTATATTTATTTTCTAATCACTTTATTGTATTTTTTTTCAATACTGTGTAGAAAATGCATGGTGTTCACATGGTTTACGTATGTAATGTTATACAGGTAACCGATTAGATTCTTAGAAGTGAAGTATTTTATATACATAATAGTATGAAGACTGATTTTTATTGTTGACATTATTTTTAGTAAATTTTAACATGTTTCTTCGTAATTCTGAAGTTTAGTCTTTAAATATGAGATCACTAAAATGGAATTCAGGAGTTGTGACAATTATTAATGTTCTGTTTGTTAACAACCATTAATTAGATTGATTAGAAGATGTAATGTTATTGATTACTGATAAATGCAAAAAAAAACTCGCACAAGAAAGTTTGAATTTGTATGTCTTAATCAAGTAATAAAACTTAGAAAACTTGATACAAACATGGATTATATCCCAAACATTTATAATTCTTGCATAAACCAATATCTGAGCATTCAAGTCGTTCCACAGAGGTACCTTCCTATTAACAAGCTGAATGTTTTACCCTTTGGTTATCTGATAATATTTAAATAAATGAACAAACAAACATTTATGGGCCTATATACATGTATATAAGCTCTACTTTAAATAAATTTACAACATTACTGATTGAGTAACACAAATTATTTCGAGAAAAAGAATAAGAGTGTTCTTAGTGAAATAAATATATTTCAATTTTGATATGACCCATGAATTTATAGATACTAGTATCTGCGAATAATTTAATATTTACAACGAGTAAATGGAAGATGTGTTAGTTTTTTCAATCAAAATAAAAACAAGAGTAGATTTTTGTCACGCGACTTGTTAGTAATGCCAAAGATTAATGCTTGAATCACGCAGTTACTTGCTTGTTCCCTCCGTATCACCGTGCTGTGATTTCACAGAGGATTGTGTACGCACAATTATCTTCTTTTTAAACCAATGTCTAACTTTGCACAGAAACTCAAAACAGCGAGTATATGTTTATAGGCAATTTTCTTCTGGCCGCTTGTATCGGTCTCGCAATCTTCGTTCTATTTTCTCCTTGATCTTCTCCCTGTTGGTTTGTATAAAAAACAATGATCGAACATACGTACATGTTGATCCGTTCTTTCTGTATACCAACCTTATTCATAAAACGTTTTTGTACGCGGTTATTTAACGAGTGAATTTAATTAACAAATTAATCCAGTGAAATACCACTAACATCAAATTTGCCCTATTTCCACTCATACATTTAAGTTAATTTATTATGAAAACTGGATACCTCTACTGTTTTCTTATAAAGTTGTCTTAATATTGTTATTTATGTTAATTTAATATATAAAATATACCTGTTAACTATTTACAAACATATTTTAATGGAAGTATGAAAGGTAACCTTAAATTAACCTAATTTATGTTTAATTTGTGTAAAACATTGGTTTAACTAGGAGGTATAGATTTGTGCCCGTCTTATACGTAAAGAAGGCACTATTATTGGAAATACCAGTATTTCTGATCTCCAGACATATTTTGGATCTTTATTAAATAAATTGAATTTCAGTTGGGATAATTGTACAACTTCTTCATTATAGTATTTACTGCAAGTATTTTGTAATTAGTATAAAATCATATATGTTAGGCCTATAATGTATAGTAATGCAACAGTAATTACTAGATTTGTAAGTAATCATTATATTCAGGGTTTCTATCCTTGAGACAGTATAGGTTCTTCATGCATTTATATGTTTCGGAACATTTTTTTTATAACACGGATTTACTTATGACTTATTTCTTAATATTATTAAGTTTAAATGTAGGCCTACTTCAAACTTCCTAAAACATGTTACTGTACTTTCTTCATGTTCAGTTCATTATTTAGGCTACTTATTTTTCCACGAAGATTTTCATCTCTTTCTGTTGCGAGTGTCATATTTGAGAAAAATCTGTAGTCGACTATCCAAAACATTTGAATAAAGTTATGAAAATCCAGAATTTAATAAACATTTTTATATGAATTGTTATTTTTTGGGTTTAGGGAACATATGGCTATTATATTTTCATACTTATGTAGCCTGTGTATTTATTGATCTATTGTTAAGCCGTGGGCTGGTGGTAGCTGTACTTTATACCTAATGGCAGTAACAATATTTGCAATTTTGGCCTTTATTTATCTCACAGACCACAGGGTAAACGAAGAATTTGAAGACCAGGGAAGCGGTGGACAGAACAGCTATAAATTCTCGAGACGGAATGCATCAAGTGGTCCAATCCTTGAAGCTCGTGATGATGATGATAATTTATCTCACAGTTTAATTCAGTTATTGTAAAGATTGCAATTTTTTATTATATATTTGTCATTCTTGCAGTTGATGTTTTGCAAGTCACAGAAGAAACTAGTAGCATAAGAATTTCAGAAATTCTGGTATTTTCAATGTTTGTAAGATTTGCTCAATGAATGCTCACGACTTTTAGAAGAAAGCAAACCTCTAGTCCATGCACTGATAGTTTGAGAGGCCTATGTGAAGCCCAAACACCATGTGTCCTTGTTACTTGTTGAGAATTTTGAATTGCTTGTCCATGCTCTTGTAAAATGCTTAAGCTTTGGATTGCTTTTTGATCACGATAGCCTTTAGAAATCTTGAAGTAGAGCTGATATTTTTGCGACATATCGATTTAAACTTTGATCATGTATATTCCCAATGTCCAGTATTTTATCAGATAAGAAATGAATGTGGATGGGAGTGGAAAGTGTATTTTCTTCCATATAACTGTCTCTTGTGAGTGAACAATCCCAGGGTATTGCAACAAACTTCACCTAGATGTACTCTTGTTCTACTTCAGTTTCTCCCTTCGATATAATTTCCCAAAGCAACTTAAGAAACTGAACAAAATTATACACAAATTATGAGTTCATTATTTTAATATATCGTTTTTCCTTAAATGTTAATTTAAAATTCGTAAGATTTTGTTTTTATAATATATACTGTATATGGTAAATCTGGTCGTTATTCATATTTTGAGTGGAAAGAGAAGATATACCTTTGTTTTGATGCTTGTTCAAGTTATAAAGAGAAAATATCTCATTTTCTGATACCCCTATATTACACACATAACAACATGTAGATAAAAGTAATTACTCCCCCAGATTATCTCACATTATAAAATAAATAAAACATGACTTGAACAAATAATTCAAAACTTTTCTATTGTTAGTTGTTTGGGTTTCTTAGAAAAAATTATAGATTTTTTATAACATTATCGATAGAGGGGCCTATGATGACTATATACACGCACAAGAATAGTAAAAACTGCGATTAATGTTCATTGTCTGAGATGAATATTTTCAACTGACTAAGTTACTCTGATATAATAGTACGTTTCTGGTTTAGGGTGAGTAAACTTCGTCAAGACATTGCAATACTGTAAGGTGGATACAGAACTTATATGCTTTAGTATCGTTGATTTCGAATCATCTTGTAAGATGGATCATTAGTTAATACAAAATATATTATGTATTGATCTCAGATCAACTTTTAAGTAGTATGTATTGTACGTAATTTGCACAGAACACTCCATTTTAAATGGTTTTATAATAATGAAGCCAATTTAATCGTACAACATACCTGATTGCTTATACTTTATATGCTGTACTTTCACGTTTATCTTCTTGCGGTAGCTAAATCAATCTCGTTGAAATTATTAATCACTTTATAAATTTATTCTGGATTACGAGATGAATAAAGAAAATATATTTCGATATGTTTATGGTGGGTCTCGAGGTAGCGTTCTGCCTTGTCACGCAGTGGACCGGGTTCGATTCCCGGTCGGGTCAGGCTCCTGGGTGAAGTTTTTTCGGGTTTTTTCCTCACCTGTAAGACAAATGTCGGGAAGCTTAGGGCCCAACGTTCCCCGAAAACCATCCGGCCATCACCACCATCCTTATCATTATCATCATCATCCTTCACCGATGTGGAAAGTAACGGGAAGCTACCACATCTATAATTCCCTAGTAAAGCTGCAAAGCATAGTATGAAAATGCTATGATTGCAGTGAAAGACCTGCCCTCGGGCAGAATTACTATAAATGCATGGATGGATATATATTTCTTTCCCCTATAGTGTTTTGCCCGAGGACAGATCTTTCACTACAATCATAGCATTTTTATGCTATGCTTTGAAGCTTTTCTAGGGAATTATAAGTGTGGTAGCTTGGTAGTTTCTCATTGCTTTCCACACAGGTGAAGGATGGTGATGATGATGATGGCCGGATGATTTTCCGGGACCGTTAGGCCCCAAAGCTTATACAGGTGAGGAAAAACCCCGAAAAAACCTCACCCAGGAATATATATATATATATATATATATATTACTGCTATGCAACATTAACTGATACTATACACATAGGATATACATATTGAACATTGCACACAATTCCATGTATAATTTGAGACATTCATTTGCATCATCCCATTGATTTTTATGTAAAATGGTAAGAATTATTTGTTCCACGCTCAGTCAATGCCATTGGAGTTCTTGGTTTTAATTTTTCAGTCTAGTGAAAACTGTCAGCCATTCAACCTTAACTTACGTAAAATATGTAGGACCGGTATCGCTTTTTTTAAATATTCTAACTCTTCTTCTTCATTACAGTTTAATCTCTCACCTTGTAGGCACATTTACGTACCCACGCCACCCGGCCCTTGCAGTGTCATGACCTGTCGGGACGGGGATTTTAAACTTTGGATCATACACATACTTTTTTGACCTCACAAAAATATGGAAGGCCTCCCCGAATGAGTGATCAGCTCATTCCAGGGCCTCCTTCCAGACAACACGAATATTTGATACAAAACAGCCATTCACTCACACATGCATACTAAACATGCAGATTATGATGGCCAGATGTTCGGGGGCCATTTAGGCCTTAAAATTTCCTAGAATTTGTCATACAGGTGAGGGTAAACAATAATTCTATTGTCCAAAATATGATAAACAATAATTGTACTGTTCAAAATATGGGTTCTACACTTTGAAAATATCAATGAAAGGACAACAAATAAACATATGCTATTATGTGTACGGTTAAATGTGATGCATTTTGGAAAAAGCTATGTAGGGTTTTCTAACTTAATAGTTCTTTAATCCTTACTCTGAGTTTTGAAAATCTATAAATCTCGAATTCCCTCAGAACTGCACTTTCGTTTCACAAAATTTGAAAATGACTAATGTTGCCATTCTATATGATACATTCACGCTTATGTAAAAAAAGCAGTTAGGAAATTTAATTTCATAATATGTGTTCGACATATAAATTATATTTTCCGTTATTTCGTAAAATAATTTCACATTTAAAAAAATATATCCATCGTAATTTCATTCTGAATTCCAGTAATTGACTAATAAATTCGGGAATAAAAATATTTTTTGTGTAATTCTATTGTCCAAAATTTATGTCCTACGTTTATCAAAATATCAACCGAGGCTCAAAAAATGTATGTTTGTGATTAAATGTAAAATGTTAGAACAAAGCAATTTAAGAATAAAACAATAGACATAATAGAGGATTGGCTGGGTTAGTTATTTTACTTTCGATCTGGATTTTGAAAATCTTTCCGTCCCAATTGGGTCGGAACTACACTTTCCTTTCGAAAAATTGGAAAGTGACTAGTGTTACCATTATATGTCACGTATTTTCATTTAAGTAATTAGTATTTGGTAAATTTAATATCTAAATGTGTGAGGACCACAGGAAAAACCAGGAATGTTGCAAAAAACAATAAAACATAGAAAACTTCATTTTAACGTTAGCAATCCTTGTTTTCCCCAGCAAAACAAAATTTAATCCGTTGATTTCACTGGGACGTTTCGTGCTTTTTTAAATGTTTATCACTCTCAATATAAAGGTTAAAAAAATTGCACCAGATGTCAAGAATATCTCTATTTTCATTACTTTGGGACTTGCATTTTTTACCTATGATTTTCATAGTATATTTTGTAAATTAGATGTTCTATTATTTCATATAAAAGCATTTCAGGTATAAACAATAAGTAAGCATTTTAATCACATTTTTAATTTACTTGGTAGTAATACATAATTTTGAGTGATTACATTTGTTCAGTTTGCTTGATGAAATACATTCGAAGGGGGAAGTTGTTTCTGTTAATCTCAGGTTGAGTGTGAACACCCTAACACTACACCAAATACCTTATTGAATATAATGTACAAATGTATTCCTTGTGTGGCTGCATTTTATTGAAACTATAGCCTTTATTGTGCATTGTATAATGAAGAAATAAGTGCCGATGTGGGTGATGTTTTGTCCATTATTTCGGCTGAGTAGTTTACTAAGAAACCTACTTTTGTTCTAATATTGTAATTAAGTAATAGTGTAATAGTATACTTAGCATTACCATTTTGCTGCTGATGATAATGGTGATTAGTGTGATACGAGGTCCGTCATGTAAATAGCTATTGTATAGTAAGAATGGAGGATGGGTAAGATTAGCTGCTTAGAATTGTAAAGATTTATGTAAACTTGTAAGTAATGTTAGGGAGATAGTAACAAGAAAGGACCTAATTCTACTACTTTAATTTTGTGTTTAAGTAATCGTATATTAAAAGAGACTCGATAAAAAATGAAATTATTTTATCGCTAATCTAATTAAAAAAAACTGTTGTAATTGCTACGTGGCTGAATATAACTTCTTGTTTCTATCAAACACAATGTACCTTACTGTCCTTGATACCTATTGTTGTAAATTTATACCTTCAGAACGTGACAAATTTTGTGAATTGTATCACAAATTAGATTGTTAGTCCCATAAATAATATACAACTTTATAATTTTCTATACTTTAGTTTCACAAGTCAAATAGGAAAGCTATGATCTCTTAGCACTGTGTGTGCCCTTATACAGTACTGATCTGTGTAAACAAGGTTTAATATGAAACTTTAATAGAATCATATTCCAGAGTTTAAATCGACTCAGAAAGAAAATATTTTGATTCTTTGATTATTATGTATTTCTCTTCCCTGCTCTGTGGATATCAAACCAAATTTAAAATTTTCGTAATTGAAGAGCCGCCCAGAACAAGATTTACTCCTCCTTTCCCCCTTCAAAGTTGATTTTTACATTCGAAAAAAAATCCACATGCAGTTAATAACCTATTTTCATGCAAAACTCAATTTTGAAGAAAACAATAGGGTTACAACATTATTATGGATGACTATTCAATTATGTTTATTGAAGCATTTTTAAGACTTCTTCAAGTAAAACACATTTATACTAAAGTTATTTATTATTATTATTATTATTATTATTATTATTATTATTATTTATTATTATTATTATTATTATTATTATTATTATTATTATTATTATTATTATTATTATTATTATTATTATTATTATTATTATTATTATTATTGTATCAAAGTAAGGATTTTAATTACGCTTTGAAAAAAAATCGTCTACTATTTTTTTAAGTTAAAACTTCAGAGACCTTTCGGATTGTATTCCATTTTCAGATTTCTGTCAAAAAATTATTAGTGGAGTACATCTGTATATTCCAGGAATTGAACATCCAGATCTCGTACAAAAAAATGTGAGTTTGTAATATACGCAAATGAACACTGGAATCGACCAGCATGTCACTATGGTATTGAGTATGTTCACGATCATCCAACCAGGTAGGATGACGTGTAATCGGCATATCGACTCCCACAGCTGTTACAGTTGATTATCTCAACCTTGATCCGCCATTTATTGTAGCTAATAAAAATCCTTTAGATGCTGGCTGGGCATTAATCCAATATTGGCCGAAATTACATGAGAAAATTTAATCTGACATGGAACTCGTACCTGGGCATCCTCTAGATCTGCGTCAAGGCAGCAAAACTTGGTGTGCTTGTCTATGCTGCAGAAAATTACAGAATTTAAAATGATTGACGTATATACTGCTTTTAGTATAAATAAATGGTTACCGATTATGTCTCAAATTATACTTATCTTTGAATTGTGTTCAGATTGGACAAATTAAATATTAAAAATTATAAATAAAAAATTACAAATATATCAAACCATAATTCAGAAAATTTTAACATTTGGTGCTGAAGTTTGGCAAATTCCTACCAGGGAAATTAAAATAATTTTAATTACAGAAATGGATGTTTTAAGAAGGATCAGCTGGAAAATCTAGAATTGGTAGAATGCGAAATAATTTTTATAAGAGAAATTATGGGTGTACAAGAGAAGCCGGACATCACAGACATTATAGAAAAGAAAATATTACAGTGGTATGGCCATGTCAAAAGAATACCAGAGCAAAGATTGCCTAAAATTGTTATGGAATGGATCCCAATGGAAATGAGAAAGATAGGAAGACCGAAAAAAAAACTTGGATAGAAGGGGTACAAGCGGCCATGAATATCAGAAAATTGGAGAAAGATCAGTGGATGGACTGAGAGCAATTGGTGTTTGGTTTCCGGAAGACGGCGGCAGCTGCCATGATACCGGATGATGAGTTTATTTTCAAAACGTCTTTTATTCGTGGGAAGTGATCTAAGGTCGATATTTTGCTGTGAACAGGGGTCAGTTTGATTATAATGGCCTGTTTTAACGATAGTTTGTTCTGAAGCCAAATAATATTTGTATATAAAGCAAGCCAAGGAGAATGCAAAGGCCCATAGTGGACAAAAGACGTTTTGGAAATGAGGTGCTGAAATACACAATACTATTGGGCAATTAAAATTTATGGAACTGCCAAGAATATATATTCACAGGTCATAAATCTAAAATTTAATTGGCAGAGAAATGAAATTTTCAAAATTAGGTTTATTTTCAACAAAAAGAGTAGCTAATGAAACATTATGTTTTCTTAAGTGAACGGCGAAAAACTGATTTATTTAAAGGAATGGCTTCTATTGAGCATACGGATTAATCCAATATTCCATTGTATATGCATGGTGTAACAGGACTCTAGTGACAATTTTAAGTAGATTATTCGGGGGAGTTTGAGTGTTTTGTTATAAGGAACCCATTGTATCCGATGACGTATTACAGAGTAATATATTGTTGTATTCTGATAGTTTACAAAAAATTAATGATTAGTCAGCAAATCATCACCTCGAGTTGGTAATGTAAAAATCATAAAAATGAATTACATAATACAAATAAATTAATAACCAATGCAAATGTGAGGAGGTTCTTTTCAAAATGTCTCTTACCCATTTTCGTAAATTTGTGGAAAAGAATCTAATGTCGCATATTTTGCTGCAGACAAGAGTCAGTTTGATCACAAGAGACACTTTCAACGTAACTTTGAGGACTTGAAGGATTTCCTAAAGCCAAATGTGCATTAATTGTACGTGGGTAAGCTAAGAAGAGACACAAATATAATTTTTATTAGAAGGTGAGACTTTTGAAAATGAGCTTCTCAGTTGCAGTTTGTTTTTACATTACAAACTTGAGGTGATGTTAAGTTTATTTATTTATGTTATCAGAGTCCTAAGAACATGCTACATGCCAAAATATAAAAAAAGCACCGCCAAAGACCATGGGTTTCTTATATCAAAACACTTGAAAATCACTGAATATTCTGTAGAAGTTTGTGGGTATAATTCTGTTCCACTCTGTACAACTACATCCATGAATTTTAGACGGATATGGAAGTGATCCCCCTATAGACCTTAGGAAGTCCTTGTGGTATAAGAGATTTCGAGACAATCGGCACGTCATATCAGCCAGGTTGTCAACCTTGCATGAGGACCACCTTTACCGCCAGAATATATGTCTGGTTCTCATTTCCATTAGAGGCTGGGTTAACCCCGGACAATATTTCACACAGAAGGTATGGGAAAATATAAAAATCTTCACCCCACCGGGGCTTGATCCCACATTCTTCCGGTTTTTTTTTCGTATTGCCATAACCAACTAGGTTATGGCGATGGCCTAAGATATACCTCCCCCTGCAGGGGGAGGAGACCCTATTTTATACCAACATTTATTTTGATTCTTTGGTCACCCAGACGTTTACATTTTAATTCTACTTGGGTTTGGGATAATTTCACATATTATATTCATATCCTTTTTTAGGGTAAAATCCCTAAAATATTTTATAAGTGGTATTTCAGGTCAGAATCAATCAATTTCAAATCCATCCATTAGAATTATGTTCATGCATTTCGAAACATAATTATATATATATATATATATATATACATATATAAAGTTAGAACCAGAGAGTTAATTAGTTATTTCTATAACTAACATTCATGGCTTTTCCTTAGCGTTTATAATCTCTGAGTACTGTGCAGGTCAGCCATTACTATACACATCTTATTCTGTACTTAGTTCGAATTTTAAATCATTCTCAAGAAAAATTGAAAATAAGTCAGAACCCTAAAGATTAACTTCACAATACGTGAAAATTGAATCTGTGCTATGTTTCAGGACTCACATTGCCTAAATTAACTCTGGAAAATGATTCTCATAATTAAAATATATATAATTTTTGAAATGTAAATTTGCAAGAGGTGTGTTGTAACCTTGCCACCATGGTGTAACTTCTGTCAGTGTCTCATACTTAGTGTGCGATGGGCTTTACTCTTATCAATACTCACTACCCCATGTGAAGGCTGAACAAAATGTGGGATTGGTTGTGAAATAAGCAAGTTTTACTCCTATTTATCTTTGATAATATTTTAAACAAAATATGATTAGTGGTATTTTGAAACAGAAGAAAAGTCCTATGACGTGGCTGTTCCTTGATTTAGCGCTGTATATGTTACTGTATGAATAGCTAGTGATCAAGTGTATAAACATTAATTTGCTGTGTTTGTATATTTTTTTGTCAAATTATGTTAACATAAACTATGCAATATCTGAATGTTGTTCATGTTTCATTGAGATTTTTTTAGAGTTCTTTAAGGTCAATAAATAATAAATTCAATGCTAAACTAAGCACACTTTTCCCTGATCACTATTTATAACATTTCCTAAAATCCTATGTTAAATTCAGTGGTGTTAGAAACAAGATTAGCACAAGAAGGAAGATAGATTCCTGTGGTAAACATTGGTAATATGCATTTTTGTAGTTCTTTAAGGTCAATAGATAATAAATTCAATGCTAAACTAAGCACACTTTTCCCTGATCACTACTTATAACATTTCCTAAAATCCTATGTTAAATTTAGTGGTGTTACAAAGAAGATTAGCACAAGAAGGAAGATAGATTCCTGTGGTAAACATTGGTAATATGCATTTTTGTAGTTCTTTAAGGTCAATAGATAATAAATTCAATGCTAAACTAAGCACACTTTTCCCTGATCACTACTTATAACATTTCCTAAAATCCTATGTTAAATTTAGTGGTGTTACAAAGAAGATTAGCACAAGAAGGAAGATAGATTCCTGTGGTAAACATTGGTAATATGCATTTTTGTAGTTCTTTAAGGTCAATAGATAATAATGTCAATGCTAATTTTAAGCACACTTACTCCTACAGAATTTCCTTAAGTCCTATGTGAAATACAGGATGTTACAAGAAATGTGCAATATTAGTATGTACTACAAGAAGGAAGAAGAATTCTTATAGGAAACAAAAGTTATAAACTATGCAGACTGCGGGGAAATATTATGTTTACACGCATAAGAGTACTTCCGACTTAATGTAGACTCAAACAGAGGGAGTATCGCAATTGCTTCATGACCATAGTACCTACAGGTAACATAGCCAACGTAACTATTCGTTTCAGTGCTGAACAACAGGTGAATTAATACACTAAATCCGTTTGTTCGTAAATTCAGATCTCGGTACTATTTCCCCGCAGTTATACATTTTAAAATTTCTTTAAGGTCAGTAAATAATAATTTCAATGCTAACTAAATACACTGACTTGTTTATTAAAACATTTCCTGAATCCTCTGGAAATGCAGTAAGTCTTATGTTACAAAGAAGTGTCCAGTATTTAGCATAATTACAAGGAGACAGATGAAGCTCTATAGTAAACAGGGATTATATATAAATTAAATTAACTTTTAAATAATTTAAGTTTGACCATCGTGTACCTGTATAATTCAACTTTCTCATCTTCTTCCTTTCCAGGATTAGGTCAATGCGACCTGTTCTGGTCTCAAGTCCATCGTTTCCTTGGCCGTCCCAAAGATCTTTTTCCATGTGGTTTGTAGGCGTTGATCTTTTTGGGTAATCTTGTATTGTCCATTCTATCTAAATGTTCTTTCCATTGGTATTTGTGCTCGTCTGATTTATCGAGTATTGAAAATATCTCCAGTTCGCTTCTTATTGATTCATTGTGTAATCTATCCATGCGTGTACATAATTTTACGGATCTTAAAATTTTCATTTCAGTGGCTTGAATGTGTGAGATACCTTTTTTGTAAGTACCCAAGATTCAGATCCATATAAAAGAACAGGAACAAATAAGGAAGTGAAATATTTAACTTTGGGTAGTAATTATATATTATAATTTTCACTAGCGGTCCCATTGTTATAGACCTACCTATAATATTTTGAATGAAGTATATAATTGAGTTTTAAGTTCTAAAAATTATATTATTATAAAAATTTAGTTTTTAGTTATCCTGAACATTTTGTAGCCATGCCTGCATCAGTTCCTGAGGAAAATGTATTGTGATACATTGTTGGACTGACTTTTGATTTCGTGGCGGCGCGACGGTGAAAATCGATGACTGGCCTCGTATGGTAAAGAGGGATTCGTGAGCTGATTACTCATGAATCGGAAAGCCTGCGGAGAATGTCCCACATGGTCGATCCCCCTTTCCAGAAAAGTCGATTCTCGAGTATTCGACCCGAGAAGAGTGTGGACTGGTTTCCAGATACATCTGACCGTCGTACAGTGGGGTATTTGACCGATTTAGGCGGCCAAAAGTAGATTTTCTGAAATTTATTCTAAACAGAAAAAAAAATAGCACATAGCAGAGCTGAATAATCAGGCGATAATACGGTACCCAATTTTCATCAGTCAGTGTTATCTCGAGTCTGCACGATCAATCGAAAATTGACTGTCTCATATTGCAAATATTTTTTCTCGGCGCTCTTTGTACAAGCTTATGTTCCACATAGATTATTGCTAATTAGGGATTATATATTTAAGCGAATAGTTATGGATTGTGATCAACCTGTAAGAATTAACAAATTTGAATTGTTTTTATCCTCTTGATACCTATTTTGATTCACATAAAGCCTCTTCAAACAGGGTATGTTTTTCGTTATTTTCTGAAGCCAATTTTAACAAACTTCAGTATTTTATTTATACTTCCGGGTATTTCCCGGCACTTTCCTTTAGTGTCATAGAAAGGTTGAAGTATTGGCGTAGCGATTTTTTGAAAATTGGTCGCTGATTCGCGCGGTTTTCCATGATAAGTAGGTTTATTAAGGTATTAGTAAACATATTTTTTTTTACTAAATTATTATTTTTCTATTTTACATTTCTCGATTTTTGTATTAGGGTCATCAGACGTCAATATAATGACTCGAAGAAAGCTGTTTAACATTATGCAACAGCAAAATTTGCTGGATATTAATGAAAAATTAGACTTATTGGAAAATCACCTTTTACAGTATGACAGTTACTTAGACGAACAAATAAGGGAAATAAAACGCAATTTTTTACATTTTAAGTCTGAATTGAAAAGAAAATGGACAGCAGCACATAAGAAAGAGGATATATATATATATATATATATATATATATATATATATATATTTCTTAAGAAAAATAGTGATTGGCTTGAAGGAATATTCACAATTTCTAAGATAGTGAGTCGAACAGGACGGCCAACGAAGACGTTTCAAGATTTCAGCGAGGAAGCAAAAGAAGGAAAATAGAGGATTTACGTAGCAGTACAGACACGGGTGTCCTGACTTATGCTGCACAAGTGAAATTAGGAACATTGGGAAGAAAAGTTGCTTCTAAAGTACTCGAAGAAATAACCAGTTCTCCAAAGCGTGCAGGAAAATATAAGAAAGCATACTCTCTTAGTCTTCAGGAAGACAAAGCACAATTAGCGGCATTAAGAGTATTGGCCATGTTTGTCGAAGCTGTTGAGTTGTATGTCCAGTAATATCCATGGTATCCGATGACACCTACGATGCACACGATACTAATTCACGGTCCCATTCTAATAGAGAACGTCCCCCTACCTGTAGGTCAGCTGTGCGAAGAGGCAGAGGAATCAAGAAATAAATATTTTCGTCTGTACCGTCAAAACTACGCAAGGAAATGTTCTAGGGTATCGTGCAACCTATAGACGTACTTAACTGCTACTGCTATGTTCAGATCCAGTTCTCACTGGTATGAGGCCACAACCTAGAAAAAACACAAAACTTACAAATCTGGAACCAGATACAGCTGAATCATCAGATGAATTGGAAGTATCTTCTGATGAACTGTGACTCTAATAATCACAATCATCATCATCAAAGTAATAACGTGTATAAACATTTACCGCCAGCAAATGGGGAAAGTAGAAATTTCAAGGATACCTTACGGAAGAACAAATCATGCACATAATACTGCAGATTCTGAACATAGACTTAAAGTTCAATGCTTGTAGTAGTGCCTAACGGTGCTCTTTTTAAGGTGCGGTTTCTTATGTCTGTTCATAGTACTTAATAATTGGATTATATAGTTTAAAAACGTAACATTTTTTTCTCTCTAAAATGTACTACATTTCTCTTAAAATAAAGTTAATTTAGTAAGAGGGCACATTTATATTCAACTGAATTGAAACAATAATTTTGGCCGCCTAAATCGGCAAAATACCCCACTGTGCGTCGCACATATACGAGGATGCGAGGACGGACCTGCAATTAATAAGTTGTGTCCTATGTGTGATCGAAAGTGCAAGTGACCTAGTTACGGGAAGAAACTGTGTTAAGTGAAACCATCAGCGAGTATAATGGACTTAGTTATTAATAATTGTGATAAAATATAATAAATTCACTAAATGAAGTTTTTTAAACAGAAATTCATTTTTATTCAGGACGACTGATAGATGAGGTATTTATTTTAACATTTACTACACAACCTCGACGGTGATTTACAATGAATTTCATAAATATTGATAATCATTCTGATGTAAAACATTTTATGTCAGCAAATTATTTGTGCAGCATCAGTGAAGAGTTGTGAAGCAAATAAAGTGAGCTTGGAAATTTTCTGTGAATATCTGTTGTGTTTATTCAAATAAATTACATCTTAATCTGATTCACCGAAAGAAGTGACAGTGTCAATAAATTGGACATGTGATGTTTTTGATTATTTTAAAATAGAATTAAGACTTAATTGTTTAAGAAATAAAAAAAACCGATACTTTTTAAAGCTAAATTTACTCGCAATTAACTTTTTTTTTAATTTTCACTAAATATAATAAAAAATATAATTTTTTATCAAAGCTATTTTTATTGTTTTCAGCCAACTCCCCTTCAGAAAAATAATAGATTGAATCCTAATGAAGCACACTTTCTCCTGTTCACTACATTTCCTAAAATTATATGTCGGGTTTGAACCTCGGAATCAGAGGCGAGCATGGTAACCAAAAATCCACAAGAAACCACATTTTATTCTTGTAATGTAAGTTTCACTTCAATGCAATAGCGTACGGTATGCTAAGAAGTAGATAATTCTGAAGAACTCTTGAATTAGCGTAATCAATTTCACGCTACCAAAATTATCTTCGAAGCGAGGAGCATCAAATTAAAAATGTTCTTTTATAAGCAGAAGTGGGATTTATGTGTGCAGGAGACGTGTCCCTCCCCACATGTCGGGCCCAGGAAGTCCGGGATTCTTACTATCAAAGAGTGCAATGAACCGGTAAGACTGCAGTAAACTGCGATCATCGCCAGACGTTATCTAGATGCAATTAGATGGTTAATTATATGAGGTCCCCTCATCTGTCTCCCCTTCACCAACTGTAGCTATGTGTCATCAGAGCGTTAGCCATTTTTGTGCACAATTCCACACATTCACGATGACAGACACTTTTTCACTAATAAAAAACGATATATTTATACATATCTATTTGTTTGAATAAACACTAAATAAATAATTTTCAAATTTATGTTAAGGCTACTTCTTTATGGATCAGAAACTTGACTCTCTAATAAAATTGCAAACTTTTATCAATATATTCCCGCGCAGAATTTTAAATATTTATTAGTCAGTTATAATAAACTATAACAATATAGAGACTGGCAGATGAGTCAATTGAAATACATATTAAAAGGCACACGTGGAGGTGGTTAGGACATTCTCTGGGAAAACATGGGAGGTGTTGAGAGATAGGCTTTAGAGTGAAATCCCAAGGGGAGTTCGGACAGTGGAATGTACAAGAGGAACAGGAGGAACATAGGCTGAGGTTGGAAGAACGTAGACCGAAGTCAGGGGTATTCTTTCCTGCCAATCGTGTCTCTCATTCACGCCGTATGGTGCAACAGAAAGTGAAAAAACTTACTACTGCTATTTATTTCAATGACAGATTCCCAAGTTATGTAATATTATGGATGCTACCTGGTAATAGAAAAAGTCCGTACGTATGAACTGCGTAAACTAAACGAATTCCTTAGCAAATCGAAAGTATGGTCCGATTTAGTAGGTTTACGTAATATACATTTTTGTTGTTAAATTGGAGAAACTCGTTCAAAACAAGAATATTTTGAGTGATGTTGAGAGCATTCGATATATTTGAGACTTATTAACTCAGTTTGTTATGTACACGTGTTAGGCTGCAGAGAAAATAAACCTATCATAACTTATTATTTTTTTAATATTGTATAATTTGACACAAAATTAAATAATATCTGCGAATTAATTTTTCTATTACTTTGTTGAAAATATTAAACAAATTAACTCATGTATCTTATGGGATACATTGCCAAAACATAACGGTTTTGTTACTATGTGCAAAAATAATATCACAGATCCTTAGCAGGCCTCTCTACAATGCTCGTTCCCCTGATCGAAGAGTAGTTCCTGATTTGTGGCTCGTTGTGTTCAAGGTAGCAGAATTGTAACGCAAACGATCCTTTCTTTGTCGTTCATTCATCAAGCTCTTTCCCTGTCATGCATTCTTTGGATCAACAATAATTGCGCAGAACTTAGTTTTAGTTCTCATACTTTACAAATACCTGAGGTGGACTTTGAATGTATTAAACTAAACTCCATGGCTCTACAGACCTGAAAATCATTTGACCTTCCAGGCAATTGATAGCCCAAATGGTATATTATGATTATTCTCCGTGAAGTTACATTTAAGTTTAATTCAGATATAGGTTATTCTGGTCTTGATGATCACCCATGAATCTTGAAACGGATTACTAGTTACAAGCCATGTCTATAATTATCTCTTGTTGCCAACATGTTTATTTACGTTTCGTATAGCAAAATATTTGGGAGGCACGTCGTAGCGTAGTGGTTAAGGCAGTGCGCTACAAACCGGAAGGTCGAGGGTTCAAGTCCCGGTGGAGTCAGGGTTTTTAAACTGACCCAAACCTTCTGGTGGCACCATGGCCCTGGGGTCGACTCAGCCTCTAACTGAAATGAGTACCAGATGCTTGTACTGGGGTAAAGGCGGCCGTCACGCAGGGATGACTACCCGGCTGACATCAAGTGCCGATTGTCTAGAAAAAGTGGGAGCCTTAACATCCTACTACCCCAAGGGCTCCCCGAGGTCTGTAGTGGGATCACTTTACTTGTAGCAAAATATTTACTCAGGTTCCTGCTACAGTTAATGTTCACAGGACATCTCTACTGGATGAGAAGGCATAGGCCTATTGTATTTCCTTATGTTTCAGTACATTTGTGTAAGTTTCATTCGATTTAGATAGGTTACCTTACCTACACTTACTTTACGAATATTATCTCAAGTTTTACAAATATGTTGTTCTTCTTCATTAGATACGTAGTTTAGTGAAATTTCAGACAACAGCCTTTGAGCTATCGTACCCTTCATGTTTTGTAATAATTATAATAATTGGAAGCACGGATGTGCATTATATCATTACATTTTTGTGTTAGCATGTTTTTCATAAGTTGGCTATTATATTTCATCAATGGTAATACACATGTTCCAAACGTGATATGGCTATTTTAGGTTGGACTTATATCAACTTCTCCTTATCAAATTTAATATATTTTTTTAGGATTCTTTTTTTGAATAGACCCTATAGGCTATATATGATTAAGATATGTTTCTTGGGTTTCCGCGTTTCCTTGATTTAATCATACTTATATCCGCGAAAAGTCCCGCGCCGTAGCCGAGCGGTTAATGTAGGAAGCCTTGGCGCAGAGCTACGGGACTTGCGCTGATTCGAGTCTCCATGGGGAAGAAATTTTCTCATGGTATTTCGGCCAGTATGGGACCGGTGCCCACCCAGCATCGTGAGGCAATTGGGTAGCTACAATAAGTAGCGGCTCCAGGTTGAGGAACCAGCTATAACGGCTGGGGGACTCGACATGCTAACCACATGTCACCCCTACACTGGCTGTTGATCATCTACCTCTGTGATTGACACATGTGGATGTGAAGGGCCAGCAGCCGGCTGGTAAAAGGGCAACCGCTGAAAAGTGGAAAGATCCTCAATCGGAATCGGATATGCGCGAAAATCTACTAAATAAATAAATAAATATATATATAATTAGATTAAGGTAATTATAAACAATCTTATAACGAAATTTGTGTGATTTCGGGTTTTTGTTGAAAATAATCCAAGTGATCATCATTAAAAAAACAGTCATTTTATAGCGTATTCCCGTAAAGTTGGTTCTCCTGTAGTACGATTATTTATAGGCATCTTCGAATGTTATGTATTGTTAATAGGGATTTTTTTTTAGAATGTATCTATCTCAAGTTCTCATTAGTTTATCGGATACCTCCGAAAAAAAAAAGAAAACAACACGTTCATTGGGTCAATATTCACATACTGCTACAATAATTAATACTTATTTTTATTTTTCTTCTAATTTATTGGTGTAAACTGCAATTTGCAGTAGAATCCACTAAAATCTGTTACTTTAAAACTTCTAATATTAAAACATCATCATCATTTCCGGCGCTACATCCATTCAGAACCAGGGCCGTGTCGACTACTTGTTTCCGCCATTCAAGCTCGATGCTGCCAACCTCCTCTTATTCTGAATTCCCCAGTCTACGCAGATCCTGCTGCATCATGTCTTCTAATATTAAAACATAACCTAAATATGATCAAACAAATTCTAGATAAAAAGGTAGATATAAGATTAGGATGAGCTATTTTTGTTAGCTTTTAACGAATTCCCAAGGAATTAAGCATTATATATATATATATATATCCATCCATAGTAATTCTGACCGAGGGCAGGTCCTTCACTGTGATCATAGCATTTTCATGCTATGCTTGCAGCTTTTCTAGGGAGTTGTAGGTGTGGTAGCTTCCCGTTGCTTTCCACACCGGTGAAGGATGAGGATGATGATGATAATGATAAGGATGATGATGGCCATATGATTTCGAGGACCGTTTGGGCCTTAAAGTTTTCCTGACATTTGTCTTACAGATGAGGAAAAACCCCGATAAAAACCTCACCCAGAAAAACTGCCCCGACCGGGGATAGAACCCGGGCCCGCTGCGTGACAAGGCAGCACGCTACCTCGAGACTACAGCGGTGGACACACACACACACACACACACACATATATATATATATATATATATATGTGTGTGTGTGTGTGTGTGTGTGTTTTTAATGATTTAACGGCCGCAATTTTTATTTTTTCGGAAGAAAACTCGGCATATAGCAATAAATTAAAAATGTAAGGTCGAATTGGTTAACGAGTAAAGTTGGGTCATTATGAGTGGGTCTAGGAATTAAACTGAAAATAAAATTTAAAATCGCTCTAACGGTCACAAATTTTCACTTTTCTTCGACGAAACTCGGTAGATGCTATTGAAATTAAACGAGAAATATATTTTGCAAAAAATCAGCGAAATCCTACCATAGGAATTAGGGGTTTACCGGAAACCCAAAGTAAAAAAATCACTCTAGCTGTCGCCATGTTTGCTTCTTCGCAATGTATCTGTATACCATATAATTTAATTAAGCCTTAAGATACATTGATTTAATTGATTAACTCTTTTTAAATAAAGCAATAGAAAAAATGAATCAGTATAAATAATTTAAATCTGTGTTAAATTATACAGTAATATGCAAAATGTAATAAATTATGTTATACGTGGTTTATTTTCACTGCAATCTGACACATTTAATAAGCTGAGTTTATCCAGTTTAAGGCCTTAGAAAGGAAAGGTATATTCAGAAAACCAGCAAAATTGAACCATAAAATGGACTTTCTGAGGAATTAACTTAGTTCATGCAGTTCCTATGCAACAGTTTTTGAGCTTGAGATTAATGTCTGTAAATCGTTATATCGTTGCAATTAGATTGTTAAAAGTTGCAACTGTTATAAGAAGTTAAGAAACATATATCAAAGTGGAGAGTAAAGGAGACAAAATAACTATTAACGGATTCTAAGAAATTACGTTACTTGTTTATTGATATATATATATATATATATATATATATATATATATATATATGGTATGATATGAAAAATAAATGCCTGGACGGAATTCGAACCCGGAACTCTGAGTCTGTACCTCAGCGTGATATCCATTACACCACCAGGCGAGTCCAATTCAAACACTTATTTTTCTTATATATGTATTATATTCTACATTATTACTAGATGTCGCGAGAACTCGGTCTTCACTGCCATCTAGTAGCTGACTATAACAAGTAAGCAAATTAAAGAGAACATTTTTACTTTATAGCAGTGACGCTTTATCGATGTTATAATTAAATGTTTAACATTGAGCAATGCAAGCTTAATATGGCATGATATGATGAGAAAAATAAATGCCTGGACGGGATTCGAACCCGGAACTCTGAGTCTGTAACTCAGCGTGATATCCATTACACCACCACGCGAATCCAATTCAAACACTTATATATATCACTGGTTTTGAAAGTCGTCCATTTCTGTGTTAAAACACGTGCATGTAAGGCCAGTAGCCGGATGGTAGGTCAAAAACCTTCTAAAATTGTCGCGCAATGAGGTTGGTTTTAGTTATTTGGCCTATACATGATATTAGTTAAATTATTTTTGCTTTAATAACGCATTTTTATTTTTTATTTAACTCTTTGAGGACCCGTGTGGAGTTGCCAGTCTCCCATCGGGCGCCTCCCCAGGTGGCGGATAGGGGAATGCTCACCAGGTATGGCGGGTACTGGGGAAATAAAATACCCAGGGCGGACCAAAACTAGCGCTGCTGTCTTGCAGTAAGATACTGGACTATCAAAGACTAGAGGAAGAAAACCTTGAACAAAAATTACCCGTCCTCCCCAGGTTGGGGGTTGATGCATTGTGCCAGCTCCTCGTTCATCATAAAAAAAATGCTAGGAAACCAAACGTCATGCCAGAGCTAAGATTGCCTAAAATTGTTATGGAATGGATCCCAATGGAAAGGAGGAAGCGAGGTAGGCCAAAGAAAACTTGGATAGAAGGGGTACAAGCGGCTATGAATATCAGAGTATTGGAGGAAGATCAATGGATGGACAGAGAGGAATGCCGTTTGGTTTCCGGAAGACGGCAGCAGCTGTCATTATACCGGATGATGATGTCTTTGAGGAAGTTTTTAACCCTTAAGTTGGTGAAACATTAATTTCTCATGCAGTTATTTTAATGTGTCAGACAGCAGTAAAAAAAATTATAACTCTATGTTAATAATGTAATTCAACACATACTTAAGTAATAGGCCCTGTATCCTTATTTGTTTTTCAGCAGTTTTGTTCAGAAAATGTAAGAAATTAAACCAATATATCTTACAGGATATTTTTCTGACATACGGGTTAATTAGTTCCTTATGATTGTTGTTGGCAGCACTGTTTATTCAGTATCCCGCACAGGATGGCGATCGCCGAGAAGCGGTATTCGTGTCAGTGAAAGTAATTCCGTTTTTCGCCAAAATTAAACCGTGCTCCTTTGTTTCATATTTGCTAGTTGCTTCGTAAATATATAAATTTTGTGTTGGTACGATATTTAACATGAACCATGCCGTAATTATAGTGATGTTTATGTGTTATAGTGGACCGGCAGATAGATCATGGGGTAAGTTAAAATTTATACACATGTAAGCTCTATTATCGCTAGTTTGGTACTCAGATGTTTACAATCGAATACATAATTAAAATTCTCTCACTTATTATATAAAATTCAGTGGTAAACGTTTTCTTTAACTTACCTGAAATATTTTCAAAGTCCTACAGAACAAAAGTGCGCATGCGCCAGAGTTTATAGAACCATAGATAACCCACCATCGAACGACATATGGATTATTATTGTTGTTTCGATTTTGTCGTTTTTTGTGTGTTTAGACACATTTAAAATGTAATGAACCTAACTAACTCATACTTAACCTAATTCAATTTCTCTAACCTAGGGTGGATCCCATGAAACGCCATTTTTTTTCACTCCTTGACCCACTGATTCCAACTATGTAATATACTCTCTGGAGAAAATAACAAGTCACCATCACAATGATGCGTATTTGAATAAATACTTAAAACATTCTAAAATAATGTTATAAAAATTGTTTGAAATATTTTAAAATACTTAAAAATGTGGCTCAACTGCACTTTTACTGCTTTTTGATTTTTCAGTTTATTGTTGTAAACTATAGATCTTCTTCTGTATTTAGTAACATTTTTTAATATTTTAAACTTTTTCAAACAATTTTATAACATTGTTAGACAATTTTCAAGTATTGGAAAAACTGCACTTAAACTAGCGTGAAATATTTTCAAAGTCCTATAGAACAGCAGTGCGAATGCGCCACAGTTTATAGAGCCAGCAATAACCCACAATCGAACCACATATCGATTATCATCCTTGATTACTATCCGTCGCTATGAAATTTAAATGACCAATATTTGCAATAAATCCCCAAATCTATGTTAAAAATATATATTAATAATATTATAATTACCAAACGTTTTTTTAAAAAATGGGTGTACACTTACTTATCACTCCCTAATGCTGATCCAACCAGCGATAACCCAAAACAGCGATAGAAAAATCATAGACTAAGTAATATACTATGTGGAGAAAATAGCAGTTAGCATCACAATATTGTCTATCAGTGTCATAATATTGTGATTTGCATATTTAAATAAATACTTCGAAATTGTCTAATAATGTTATAAAAATTGTTTGAAAAAGTTTAAAATGTTAAATAATGTTAGTAAATACAGAAGAAGAGCTATAGTTATACAACAATAGAACTAAAGAAATCAAGCGCTAGTAGAAGTGCAGTTGAGCCAAAAAAAGCGTTGGAGTGAAGTGTCATCTAGGAAAATTGAGGACTAGAATAGCGCAAGACAGACAAAAGTGGAAGCAATGCATTAAAAAGTGAAAGTGCTAGTCCCAAGAGGTTGGCTAACTTGGTGATGTAACCTAAGTAACCCTGCAGTCACTGGAGGCCCTTGCCCAAAATGGGATGATTATGGTCTATTTCTTAATTTAATTGCGGAGCTGAGGTATACACACACATTACTAATACATAGGTCATGGTGAGAAAAAAACATGAAAAATATGAACGAAATTAAGGCTCAACTGCACTTCTACTAGCGCTTGATTTTTCAGTTATATTGTTGTAAACTATAGTTCTTCTGTATTTACCAACATTATTTAATATTTTAAACTTTTTCAAACAATTTTTATAACAATATTAGACAATTTCGAAGTATTTATTTAAATATGCAAATCACAATATTATGACACTGATAGACAATATTGTGATGCTAACTGCTATTTTCTCCACAGAGTATATTACTTAGTCTATGATTTTTCTATCGCTGTTTTGGGTTATCGCTGGTTGGATCAGCGTTAGGGAGTGATAAGTAAGTGTACACCCATTTTTAATAAACGTTTGGTAATTTTAATATTATTGATATATTTTTCATCTCCAGCAAATTATATGTAGGCCCGTACATATAAAGTCGGTAACTAAATTCTACTAAGGAATTTATGCATTTTTTGGTGTTTTTTTACTTTAATATAACCCATCTAAATGTACTGAAACGCAGAGAAATATAATTAGTTATCATCATCATCAACAACAATATGGATTAAGCCCAATGGCCTGTTCCGATCTCATTATAGGTCGAATTGGGCCTTCCATCTCTTCAATAGTCTTCCCAACAATCTTTCTTTTGGTTTATAATTATACATTCTTCTTGGTATGCGCTGTTCATTCATTCGTCTGAAAGTAAGCATTTTGATAGTAGTTTATTCTTTCACAGAGATTAAATATGTTAAGTTCTGTTCTTATATTTTCGTTTCTCTTTTTATCGGTCCTTTGGTATCCTGCTATTGCTCTCAACATCTTCATTTTTGCAGCTTCTATTTGTTTACTATCTGTCTTTGTTAATGTCCAGGTTTCACATCCATAGATAAGAGATAGAACTGCCAATACATTGTGAAATTTTAAAATAGTTTCTTTTCTAGTTTTATTCAATAAAATACATTTAATTGTGCCACATAGATAATTGAATCGTTGTATTTTAGTGTGTTTATCTAAATTTCTGTCATTACCTAAATGACATCCCAAATAATTAAAATTCTGAACTTTGTCTATAATTACATTGTTTATCACTATTTTTGTTCTTATTGCACATTTTCCTTTCAGAGCTAATATTTTTGTTTTAGATGTAGATATTCTTAAATTGTATTTTAGAGAGATATTATTTAAAGTGTAAAGGAATTGTTGTAAAGCGTATATAACTAGTCATAACTTAAAAAACTTACCTCTACACACTTCTCGAAAACGAGAACATCTTAATCTCGTAGGCCACAACGAGGTACTTTCACCTTTGCACAATTCTACTGCAGTTTACTCGTTAAGATATCTAATTTATATTGTTATATATCCCGTAAGACACTATTTTGGATTATATTAAATCTCAGCAATTAAGGTGGTACGTACATGTCCAGCGAATGGAAGAGGATAGGCTACAAAAATGTGTTTTGGAATGGAAACCTGAGGGAAGATAAGACAGAGGAAGACCTAAAACTTCCTGGAGTCAGGGATTATATTTATACATAAAGGAGAAACATCTACAACCACGAGTTTGTATGGACCGACACAATTGGCTATTAGGAATTGGACGATGTCGAAGACATCAACCGATGATTTTTCTATAGGCCTATATCCCGTAATATGGAAAAAAGTAATGGTATGTTATACCTCGTGTTTAACGTAAAATGGAAACATAATAATATATCTATAGGTTTAATAAGAAGTAAGGATATACACCGATAGATGTCGCCATAAAAAACATTTACTAACACAAACGTACGTACGTCATCTAATCGACTGCATTCGAGATATTTATAACCAGAACATAGGCCTAATTACTTCTAAAAGTGGTTAGAAAATAACAATAAGAACGGAATTTGGCATTAAAATATGTATTTTAATTAGCAAGGCAGGAAGTTGGTGTTTATAACACTCACTGTTAGGCCTCTCCGATTTTATTGTTATCCACCCTATCCTTCCCCCCCACATTGTTTCTGATGGTTTGGATACTACTGTCTAAGTATCGATACAGTTATCTTCTGTATCGGGCAAAATGCCTAATCAAACATGCCATAACATTAATATATATGCAGATTACTCTATTCATATTATATTGAAATATGTCTGAAACACTTAAAACACAAATAGTCATAAGTAATGCCACGAGTGATTTCCAAATTATCGATAAATTCACGACTCACGAAGTCTTCTTCTTCTTCACTTCCTGGTTTAGGCAAGGTTGCCTGTGCCATCTTCACTAATAGATCTAAGACCATCTCTTCCGAGGACGTCCGACTCACGAAGTGAGGAGTGAATTTATCTAGAGAATTTGGAAATCAAGAGTGGCATTTGTTAGGACTATTTAACGAATAAAATTAAGCTGTTTACTCACAAATAATTATTTAACTATAGTTATTTTAAAATATTTATATATTTAATGTAAACGGCGATGTTTGAAAACAAATGAGAAACGATTGGTGCGCTTCGTTTGCTTCTTTTATCACTGCAACCAGATCATAATATTATTTATTGCCAAAAGATCGCAATGTTGTAAGAATGCACCCTAGTGGAGAAATTTATAACCAACGTT
Source organism: Diploptera punctata (assembly GCA_030220185.1). Taxonomy (NCBI): domain Eukaryota; kingdom Metazoa; phylum Arthropoda; class Insecta; order Blattodea; family Blaberidae; genus Diploptera; species Diploptera punctata. Next base: position 878,043 of record JASPKZ010005696.1, read on the forward strand.
ATAGGTATTAGTTAATTTTATGTCCTATGATGTAAATATGTGAATTATCTTTTTTTGCAACGTCATTCCCTGGAAAATAATTCGTTTAAGAAAATACAAACAGTGGTTTTTTTGTGATATAATCAATTGTTACAAATGTTTTTATATTATCTATTACATGCGCTTTCTAGAGCACCTCGTCGAAAGAAGCACTACGCAGAAATGCAAGACCGGGATGGATTCGTCCACCCGCCAGCACGTCGCACTGCTAGAAAAAACCAACACCACTATAAACAACGAACACCAATAGAAACAAGAAATCTGTTTGAACATCTATACGAAGAAAAGGCAGAAACTCCATCTCCCTTAGTGGTATATTCCAAAGACATCACGCCACTAAAATTGGAAAGCATCACTGCAGGAAACAAAAATGAAGTACACATGAAGTACAACCAGGGCGTTCTCACCATTAGGACCTCAACAAAAGCGGCCTATCGGCGAGCTTACAAAGAGCTCAAGAAATCTGAGACTCAGTTTTATACCCATGGCTACGGCAGGCCTCCTATCATCAAACTAGTTGTGAAGGGACTTCCTAAGTCCATCACAACACATGAAGTATATGATGAAATCATGAGTAGGAACCTGCCCGTCAAAGAATTAAGAAGCATTGAAAAACAAGTCTTCATAGAAGGAGTAAAGAAGAAGATAGAGCTTCCTATTTACATCCTAACACTCCACAAAACACCAGACATCAAGGAAAAAATCGAAGAAAATCTAAAAGAGCTATTCAACATCCGAATCAGATTGGAACCTTACCGGAAACCCACAGGAGGCACCCAGTGCTTCAAATGTCAAGGCTTTGGACATATTGCAGAATTCTGCTTTCGAGACACAAAATGCGTCAGGTGTTCCGGCAACCACAGAGTCTCCGACTGCACCCAGACGGAAGTCAAGTGTACCAACTGCAACGCAGATCATGCAGCAAGTCATCGAAAATGTCCATCATTCCAGAAGTATCTGAAAATGAGACAAACGCAAGGAACAAGCAAACCATCTACCACGAGAAAGCCTGAAATCACTTCAAAAAACCACTCCAAGAACACCTCAAAAGACCGAAGAAAAATTTCCCTCCCTTACCTTCTCAGAACCCACCGGAGAATATACTCCAATCCCTCCTTATTCTCCTCACCACCATCCTTCAAAACCCTCAAGTCCTTCAATCCACACTATCCTTCGTGAATACTCAAGTCTCATCTAGAACTTAGACTGCAAGATCCAGACACTACAAGAAAAAGCCGTTTTCAAGACCGACAAGCTCACCTGAAGAAGACAACTGTTTAGAGGAGTACTCTACACAGCATAACACACAACTACGCCACCACCTTCCTACAAGCACATGAAGATATCGGGTCAAGACCTTCGTAAGGTCGGTACCAAATCCACACCTTAAATAATTGCTCTAGGATGCTGACATTCATGCACTATAAATACAATCTGGTAGTCGTATTTCTTCGAGGGTCAGTCACTGTAAAATAATGCTATGACCTATTCAGGATGTTATAAAGGAGGTGCTTTCTTTATAATGATGAACTTTAGTTAGTAAATTCTAGGCGAAACACGACTGTGATTGGTTGAAATAAAAAATCATTGAAATGTGATTGGTCATCGACTCCCATTTGCGGCATGAGTTAAATAGTCTCCGAAAACAGTATCATAACCATCACCCATATTCCTTTCAAAAACAAGTTACAAATACACAATAGAAACACGCAGATTAACGGCAATACAAGAGTAAAAATAATTACTCTATGTAGCTGAAGCCAGTACACTAAAACAAAAAGAATAAAAATAATTTGATAAAATTGTAAATTATTCATCACGAGACTAGGGATTATAAAAACAAAGTATAACGATTTTCAATTTGAGTTTTAAGAATTATTGGCGCATCGTGAACTATTGTATCTCATGTTTATTAGATCATTCTTCAAGAATTTCTTAATGTAATATAGTATTAAAGTCCACTGCTGCGCCTTTTACGCTGCGGGCCCAGGTTCGATCCCCGGTCGGGACAAGTTTCCTGGGTTATATATTTTTCAGAGTTTTCCCTCACCTGTAAGTCAAATGTTAGGAAATTTTAAGGCCCAAAAAGTCCCCGAAACAATCATCTGGCCACCATAATCATCATTATCATATTCGCCATAGTTAGTATGAATGTGTATGTGAATGGTGTGTTTCGTATTAATGTTTGTTATCTCTCGAAGGAGGCCTTCTATGCCCTTGTGTGCTCCAAACAGTACGCATTGATCCACAGTTAAAATCCCTCTCCCGACAGGCCGTGTCGTTGTAAGGTCCGGGTGGCGTGTGGCACATAAAAGTACCTATAAGGTCAGATGGTCCACCGCTGTGGTCTCGAGGTAGCCTGCTGCCTTGTCACGCAGCGGTCCGGGGTTCGATCCCCGGTCGGGACAGTTTTTATGGAAGTTTTTCCTCACCTGTATGACTAATGTCAGGAAAACTTTAAGGCCCAAACGGTCCCCGAAATCATATGGCCATCATCATCATCCTTATCATCATCATCCTTCACCGGTGTGGAAAGCAACGGGAAGCTACCATACCTACAATTCCCTAGTAAAGCTGCAAAGCATAGCATGAAAATGCTATGATTGCAGTGAAAGACCTGCCCTCGGGCAGAATTACTATGCATGGATGGAGGTCAGATGTTAAACTGCGGTAGTGGAATGTAATATTGGTATGAAAAGTAACTTAACTAATAAAGTAATCATAACGAATCATATTCCATATGTAGTTTGACAACGTTTACAATTCCCATGATTCACTTCATCATAACTAAATGACGAAACCGAAATACTAGTGATCAATGTATGCAAGCATTGGTAATAGGTATTTTATATGCGATACTGGGACTCACTGCGGATATAAATAAAGGTAGTATTATTTCGTTGTGATTGAAAATAAAATATAGTAATACATAGTATCATTGGTAGAGGTGATATTGGAACAGGTAGAATTTATTTAATAACTTCACACCGGTATTAATCAATATTCTTTATTTTATTAGTAACTAGCTAATACCCGGCGTGCGCTGCTACACCTAAATAAATTATACTGTGTGTGTTTGCATTTAGTTGAATAAGTAATAGGAAAAATAAATATAAATTTATATCATTATTTTTAGATACCCCGTGCTGATTAACCGGCGTTGCCCGGGAATCTACGTATCCCGATGTACTTGCCATAAATGAGCTGAAAGACAAAATTCGTTATTTTGAGTTATCCATAAAAGAATACCCGCTGCTATGCTTGCCCGGAATCTACTTATCCCGATCTTCTTGGCAACAATGAAAGACAAAAATGGTTATTGTGAGTTATCCTTAAAAGATAAACATATTCTCTCGCGGACTTCTCTGTAGAGGTTTTTGAGATATTCAATTCTGTGTACAATAATGTTGTGTTTGTTATGGTTTAGGCAGCGTAAGCCATTTATGCTTACAATAAGCTACATTTTTTCACTACAGAAGGTGATATTTGAGGATGAAGAGCTTGAGCATTAAAACTCTCTTACAACCTATAACCTTCCAAGGAAAAATCCTGAACATTTTGCAAAAAGCCCCATCACAATCGGATGAATCGTAGCTTGCGCGGAAACTACTTATCCCGATCTCCTTGGCATCAATGAAAGACAAAAATGGCTATCGAGTGTTACCTGTAAAAGATAGACATATGCTGTCACGGACTTTTTTGTAGAATTTTTTTTTTCGAGATATTCAATTCTGTGTACATTAATTTTGTGTATTTGTTATGGTTTAGGCAGCGTAATTCATTCAAGGGGAAACAAAAAAGGGGACTTTTTCACGGTTTTCACTAAAAAGGGTATATTTAAGGGTGTAGGATTTGAGTATCTCAACTCTCTTATAGTCTATGTTCATCCCGGGAATCTCCTGAACATTTTGCAAAAAACACCATCACAATCGGATCAACGGTATGGCCGCACATAAAGTACGAACAAACATACAAACTTTCATTTTTTATATCCTATTTGGTAATTCACAGACTTATGATGATAATCCTTCTCTAAGTCCTTGGATTCTCACAAATCACTAAAGTTAATTTCTTTCATATCGTAGTTGCACTAAGTTTTTCTTCAACACATCTAACCACACTCAAACTTACAATTCACTTTGCTCGAATAACTTCCAGACCGTTAATGACTGTTGGCCGACTCGCATCTCTCTCTCTCTCTCTCTCTCTCTCTCTCTCTCTCTCTCTCTATATATATATATATATATATATATATATATATATATATATATGCCACGGAATTCCAGCCTTGATCTTTTTCGAATCGAAACTTCGAGATGTTGATCCTTCTAGAAAGCGATGCATATACGCATCTGGAAGCCCCAGCGGGCATTCCCAACTCACGAGTCGCAACTTATGAATCCCTTATAGCCTACTTGATAAGGCGAGTCTCGTTGCCACTCTTGAAATCCAAAAGCCGGCCCACTAACCATCGCAAGGTTGCATTTAATTCCGAACCGATTGTAGCTACGAAAATGACGTCACGTGCCTTAGCTCCATAGTGCTTCAACCTTATTCCAGCTGTAAGGTACCCCGATTGCGCCATCTAATCAGCATTATGACAGCAGGCGCTTACATTATATATGTATGTCAAATACGAAGTTTTTTGTGTTAAATTATATTATGGCACTTGTGTTTTCAAAAAATACTTCTCATGTTGTTATATTATTGTTAAGTCAAGTAGATTGAGATATTCGTCATACAATTTGAATCGATGAGTAGAAATTCTTTTAAGATTTTTGTTAATAAACCCTTGGAAAGGAGATCATTAGGAATTACCAGAAATAGGTGGGTGAATAATATTCGGAACGAAATATTAGAGATATGAACAATATTCAGTTTCTGAGAATAGGGATAATTGTAAGGCTGTAATGAACATGGAAGTGAACCTATAGGTCCCACAATTCATAGAGTTGGTTATTTATTCTAATGTAATATTTAAAAATCTCAGCAAAATGTTATTTTTAAGCCTATATACAGGTCTCTGTGTCTTATAGACCTACCACACTTTGCCCGCCTCATTGCCTTTCTACTCGCTTCCATTCGCTATCTTTCCATCATAACCAAAATTCATGATCGAAAGGCAACTTAATATTTTCTTCGAGAATATAATACGTAACATATACCGTAAGTCCGCCGCTGTGGTCTCGATGTAGCACACTGCCTGGTCATAGCGGGCCCGGGTTCGATTCCCGGTCGGGACAGGCTCCTGGGTGAGTTTTTTTCGGGGTTTTTCCTCACCAGTAAGACAAATATCGGGGCACGCCGTAGCGTAGTGGTTAAGGCACTGAACTACAAGCCGGAGGGTCGAGGTTGAAGTCCCGTTGGGGTCAGGATTTTTAAACTGACCCAAACCCTCTGGCGGCACTATGGCCCTGGGGTCGACTCAGCCTCTAACGGAAATGAGTACCAGACGCTTGTTCTGGGGGTAAAGGCGGCCGTCACGCAGGGCTGACAACCCGGCTGACATAAAGTGCCGATTGTCTAGAAAAAGTGGGAGCCTTAACCTCCTACTACCCGAAGGGCCTCCGGGCCTGTTGTGGGATCAAAAAAAAAAGACAAATATCAGGAAGCTTAGGGCCGAACGGTCCTCGGGTCATCATTATCATCCTTCACCGGTGTGGAAAGAAACGGGAAGCTACCACACCTATAATTCCCTACTAAAGCTGCAAAGCATAGCATGGAAATGCTATGATTGCAGTGAAAGGCCTGCCCTCGGGCAGAATTACTATGGTTGGATGGATATACTGAAATTATCTGTAATATTCTTTTATGTTTTACAGTTCCATTTTCAAGCCAATAATTTAATTATGGTATACGTTATTATTATTATTATTATTATTATTATTATTATTATTAGTCGTAGTAGCAGTAGCAGTAGCAGTAGCAGCAGCAGTAGCAGTAGCAGCAGCAGTAGTAGTAGCAGTATCAGCAGCAGTAGGAGTAGCAGCAGCAGCAGCAGTAGCAGCAGCAGTAGAAAGAATATTTTAGCACTTTTATACTTTCATTCAATTAATTTCATTTACACAATCCAATATTCACTATTTTTGTAGATATGACCAATGTCAAGTAAAAAAAAATGAATAATCACTTTGTCACTGTAAGAATAATATGGAGCTAGTGAACCAGAACCTGATTCTCAGGTGCAATGTGTGTAACGAGCTTTATTGTCACCACATCGAACCGCTGTTCCAGTGGAAAACAGTGGAGTACAGTACAGATGCTTGGTTAGTATGCGTACAAACAATTATTCTTACAGTGATTAAATGAAGTTTATTTATTTTTATTTTGAAATTGGACATTGTCACGAAATCAGTGAATGTTGGGCTGTGTAAATGTAATTAATTGAGTTATAAAACATTAAATTACGGTTGATTTATCTCCGGAAGTCCTGGGAGATTTAAATGCTTAATACGAACTTGTACCAACAGCACAAAAACGTACATTTCTGTACGAAAATTCCTATTCAAAACGCTATCTACACTGTACCCTCTACAAGCCCTAGAAGTTTGTAATGGGAATTTCAAAACACTATGTGTATGGAATAAAAACATCCATTACATAACAAATAAATTTATTTATAAGGACATTACAGAATGTATTATAGCTACCAGAGACATGGACAATTAAATGGTACCAAGCTAACGTTTTTAGCAACAGAGATGGATTACTGGAGAAGTTCAATGCGTTAGTCCACATTAAAAAGAAGTTAGAAACATTGAAATTAATCAAATTATGAAAGTTGAAAAAATTATTACAGACAATTAAAGATAGACAAATAAGTTGGTACGGACTTTTCAAGAGGATGGCATCTGATAGAATCGCTAAAAAGATATTGGAATGGAAAATATATGGGGAAAGAAGAAAGGAAATACCTAAAGAAAGTTGGATGGACGGTGTTGAAGAATTTGAGTGATCAGAGACTTACAGGATTGCTACAACTGGAGATGGCGAATTTCTTGATAGTGATGGAAAACCATTGTAATGTGGATAAATTCCGAAAAACTGTTATTATTATTATTATTATTATTATTATTATTATTATTAAATGACATTTATTGGTAAATATGGAATTAGATAAAAAATTGTACTGGATAACAAAATAATAGAACAAATATCACATTTCCAATATTTAGGATGTGATATAACTTATAGAGAAAATAAAAGATATAGAAAATAAAGTAAATACATTTCAGGCTATTTGTGGAACCATAAAAATAACCTTAGGTCGGAAAACAAGGAAAGATACGAAACTTAAATTATATAAAACAATGGCTGTTCCTTTGTTGTTGTATGGAAGTGAAAATTGGATAATGAAATCAAGGGATAAAAACAGGATACAGACTGCGGAAATGCTATTTTTACGTAATGTGAAAGGATGCACAAGAGCGGATAGAATAAGGAATGAAACTATACGAGAAGAATTAAATGTACATAAAATTGAAGATAAAATCAGCGAAAATAATAAGAAATGGACAGAACACTTAATGAGAATAAACAACGAAAGAATACCAAAAAGAACCTTCCTGTATAATCCCAGAGGAACAAGAGATGTTGGCCGACCACGTAGAAGATGGACTCCACTTTTAACTTCGCCGGAACAGGCTGCATAGCCTAAACCTTGTAGTAGAAGAAGAAGAAGAAGAAGAAGAAGAATATTATTATTATTGTTATTATTATTATTATTATTATTAGTAGTAGTAGTAGTAGTAGTAGTAGTAGTAGTAGTAGTAGTAGTAGTAGTATAGTAGTAGTAGTAGTAGTAGTAGTAATAGTAGTAGTAGTAATAGTAGTAGTAGTAGTAGTAGTAATAGTAGTAGTAGTAGTAGTAGTAGTAATAGTAGTAGTAGTAATAGTAGTAGTAGTAGTAGTAGTAATAGTAGTAGTAGTAGTAGTAGAAATATTTTAATACATTTTATACTTTCCTTATTATTTGTATGTCGTATACGCCTATTATGAATGTTATTAATTCATCAGTAGATATTTCATAATACCTGTAGATATATAATTAATTCTAATGAAGAGGAAAAGAAGACCTTATGGTCTTAACTCCATTAGGTAAATAAGTCATTATTATTATTATTATTATTATTATTATTATTATTATTATTATTATTATTATTATTATTGCATAATGTAAGGTTGTGCTTTTTTGTTGATGTTAGAAAATAAATGAGCCATGGAGTATGCGATCTCCTTTTTAATTGTGATTAACGAATTGTGTTGGGTGTGTGTTGGTAGGGGAAACATGAGTAATAAAGAAGAGGGAATGTTACACATTAGCTATACACTTGACTGGCTGAGGACTCCATCACACTTGTTTCCTTTTGTTAGGGTGGGAACAGGCACACGTGTTGCAAAACATCAGCACAATGAAAATAATAACTGCTGCAACTTCTTCACTTGTCCACAGATACAGTACATCTTTACGGAAATTGACCTACTTCCTCGTCCCCAGTTTGCAGTAGACTTACATATCCATGGAATGGGATGGTGCTCAGTACAACTACATGTAAAAAGTGATAGATCAGTAGGTAATTTTAATTATGTATTTATTATTTTTAATTGACAAAGTAGCCTACTTCCTTCAGGCCAGTCTTCTTGGTAATCACTTTCTGTTAGGAACCTGCGAACTGTGGGATCACTTTCAACATTTTTCATAAATAATGTCACGAGTGATTTCCAAATTACACGACTCACGAAGTGAGGAGTGAATTTATCTAGAGAATTTGGAAATCAAGAGTGGCATTTGTTAGGACTATTTAACGAATAGAATTAAGCTCTTTACTCACTAATCATTGTTTAACTATAGTTATTTTAAAATATTTATATATTTAATATAAACGGCGATGTTTGAAAACAAATCAGAAATGTGAGGTTATGTTCATTCACTGCTGCTTGATCATATTATTTATTGCCAAATAAGATCGCAATATTGTAAGAGTGCACCCAAGTGGAGAAATAATGAACACATCAAACTATATACCATAATCAACATTACGGGTTATTCATTAATTTTTTTTAGTAAACAACTCAGTAAAATCAAGGAATCTTTTCATTATTTGTTATATTCAATGTATTTGTTGGAGAAAAATAATGCTTTGACCTGTTCAGAACATTAAAAAGGAGGAGCTTTCTTTATCATAAAAGCAGGAGCTGATAAAGAGAAATCGATAAAGAGCGAGGTGAAACACGACTGTCATTGGGTTGTAAAACAACATTCATTGAAACGTGATTGGTCATTGACTACCATTTGTGGCATGAGTTAAATAGTCATACTGATTTGTTCCTTCATTATACAACCGAACAATACTTTTAGGTTCGGCCGGGTGGGAGATGGAGATGACCAGTACCTAATTGCATGAAATATCAATAAAACATTATATTATATGTATTTACCTGCAGGAAGTAATTATCATTTCTTTATTTTACTCGTAAGTATGAAAATAAAGTGGAAATATTTCCTGTCATGACCATAAAGGTTACAACAGTTATTCAAAATGGCCGTCATAACTAGCGATAAACCACCGATTACCACACTTCTAACCAGCGATATATCACCGAATACCACACTTGTAACCAGCGATAATGCACATTTGTGCGCAATTCTACTTATTATTAACCAGCGATAAACCACCGATTACCACACTTAGACCATATCTGTGTTTTCAATAAATTATGTCCGAATTTAACTTTTACTTATTTAACCGCGTAAAATAATAAAAAGGGCGTTCCATGGGTTTCACCTAGGTTAGAGTAATTGATTTAGGTTAGGTTAACTTTTAGGTTCCTTGCATTTTAAATGTGATTTAATACGTAAAATAAATTACCTCTTCATCACAGTTATTCTATGAAAATGCAACATGTCTGCCGGTTACAACGTAAAATCATATTTCCACTAGTACATTTCATAACGTTAACATAATTTGACGATGGTAATTACCCGCAGATAAATGGTATAATTAACAATTTGTAATACTTTAAATTGCATCAAAAATGGCATGAGTCGCGTAAGTAAAAAGCTGGTCTTGTACAACCCCACCTCAGGTTCTTCTTATGTTATTTATTTTCTCTTCGAAACCAGTGTTTTTTTTTATTCTACACAACTGTAATGAATATTTTAGGTTCTCCTTCTGCTGTTTACTTTCGGAGCCATTTAAATGTTTTGCACATTCTGCACAGCTGTACTAAATATTTTAGTTTTTTTTTCTGGAGCCATTGAACTGTTGTGTGCATTCTGCACAACTGTACTGGGTTGGTACTGTGTACCTAGAGAAGTCTTTATAAGGAAAGTGGCATAGTACATTTATTTCTTACTCGTAAAATAAATAATATACTTTTTTATTTGCTTATTTTCATGACTCATACTATCCGACACAGCAAAACATAGATATGCTTAGTTTGTGGATAGTTTGCGAACAAATGCTGTGTCATCCCGTGTACCCTCGCTTCACGTCACTCTAAGCGTCGAGGAGTGTAGCTATTGCCCTAAGTAAGCTGGATAACTGCTTCATTTGCTATTTATTCCTGACTATACATGGTTAGTATCTACGTCCGTACGAAGCAGCGACAGAGCTGCTCTGACTGGAGATAAACGTTCAAGTGTGTCGTATAATATAGCACGACAATATAGGCCTAACTGTTTTTTTGTACATTAATGTTAAATGAGAAGTGAAGTCAAATGACTTGCTGCGTCGCAGAACGCATACAGTCAAGACACACCTCCATTAGATCACATGTTCCTACTCAGACTTTCTATCTCTCTCTTTCTTCTCCTCCTCCCCCCGACAGCGCCAATCATCTAGAGTTACATTTGCTCGCGTCACCACCTAAGGTACTCGTACTTCCGTACTCTGTCCCCCTCCTGTCAGTTGATCTAAAACGCCATTAAACCAAGCGTGATTACGCATCTCGCGGACAAATTATTTGGCTTTATCACTACCATGAAACATATAAAAAATATATTTTATTCTAAGTATGGTTATTGTTTCGTAGTATAAATTATAATAAAAATTATATGGTCACTTTTTTACACTCACTGTAGGTACTTATCATATCACAATCATTTGCATTAACAGTCAGTCCTTCAGTTCATACGCCATACAGTATTTTGTAATGTGTGACTGAAAAAAAAGTTCTAATATATTTTAAAATATTGTATTTAAAAACCATATAGGTATAGAGACACGAAAATAATCCTTGTGTTGTATGAATAAAAAAAGAAGCATTAAAATAATTTACAGTAAGATCTATTGAAGTACCATTCTTCCTTTTTCTTAGATTAAACTCTCCCTTTGTAGATTATGTTACGTGCTCTATCCTTTCCGGGCCTTACTGGGACACGAACCTATCAAATGAAGACTTTAAGTTCAAGATCATACATGTTTGTGACCACACGAGAACGTGGAGACTTTCCTCGGATTGTTGATCAGCTCAATGCAGGGTTACATCCGAAAAAACATGTAGTACATTTAAGACGCCAGATCTTCTGAATAATTGTGACATGTTGAATTTAATGTGAGTATACTAGCGTAGTGGTTAAGGCACTGCGCTACAAGCCGGAAGGTCGAGGGTTCAAGTCCCGGTGGGGTCAGGATTTTTAAACTGACCCAAACCTTCTGGCGGCACTATGGCCCTGGGGTCGACTCAGCCTCTAACGGAAATGAGTACCAGACGCTTGTTCTGGGGTAAAGGCGGCCGTCACGCAGGGCTGACAACGCGGCTGACATCAAGTGCCGATTGTCTAGAAATAGTGGGAGCCTTAACCTCCCACTACCCCAAGGGCCTCCTGAGGCCTGTAGTGGGAATACTTTACTTTTTTATACCAGGGCAATCGGTCTCGGTAGTGACTTGCCTCTGGTCCCGAGGATCCCCGGTTCAAAAACTCTGTCGGGGTTTATTCATATTAAACAAGGGGTAGAACCTGGACTCGTTGAATCAATCAAGCTAATTTGGTTTAGCATATTTCTCTACAGATGTCAGCGAGTGACAGATGAATAGCTCAGCGCCTCGAATAGACATTTAGTAGGCAACTAAATTATTACTTGGATGAGTAAGGCCGTTTAAATTTTGCTCAGAGGCTTTAATTTAGGCCTGAGGTTTTTTTTTTTACAAAACCGAATATTTCCGGACTTCGGACCCACAGTTTGGTGTAGGCCTACCTCCCGACAGATTTCTACATGGAATTATCCACCCTAAAAAATCTATCTAGGCACCCACTTCGGCTGAGTTTGAATCTGCGTTACTCGAGACCAGAGGAAGGAACCTAACCATTAGATTACCGTTGCCGATTGCCCTAGTATAGGCGCACTCACATCAAATTCAAACATATCGCCAATAATTATTCAAAGATGTCATTTTTCTGAATACTGTTTCTAGGGTTACAGATATGTTTTATTTTTATACATGTTATGTCTTAATAACAAATATTTTTCTTAGAATTATTAGCATATTGAGATATCTCATCGTTATTATTTTGTTAGTATAGAATTTTATATTGTCATAGTAGCCTAATAAAACTGTCCACCGCTGTGGTTTCGTGATAACGTTCTTGCCCCGTATGCAGTGAGTCGGGTTTGATCCACATTCGGGACAAGTTTCTGAGTGAAAGTTTATTTGGGGGGGGTTCTTCCCTAACTGTAAGACAAATGTTAGAAAACTTTAAGTCCCAAACGGTTCCCGAACATTGTCTGACAATCATAATCATCAATGTGTTCGCATTATTTGGTACGAATGTGTGAATGGATGTCTCAGAGATGGATTTGGTTCATCCAGGGAGGCACTCCATGCTTTTGTGTCATAAAATAAAATGTTTCAAATCCTCTCTCGACAAGTTGTGCCATGATTAAGGCCCGTGAGGCTTTGGGTAAGTAAATGTATCTATAGAGGTGAAAGTTAATCTAAAGAGGTAAAGAGAGTGAATATTAAAACTATTAAATAGAATAACGCTAATGCGCTAACTCTAATGCAACCATTTATCATAAGTAACGTCACGAGTGATTTCAAAATTTATCTAGAGGATATGGAGATCAAGAGTGGCATTTGTTAGGACTATTTAACGAGTAAAATTAAGTTTTTTGCTTAAAAGTCATTATTTAAATATGCCTATAGTTACAGGTATTTTAATTTTTTTTTCAAATGCCCCAGGTTTGTCTTTCGACATTCCTGATTTCTCTCCAGGCATGGCGTACTTGTAACCCACTTCTGAGGTTGGGGCGCCCTGGAAGGCGGTGTTACGTTGCCCCGATGATATGATGGGTGATGATAATGGTGCGCCAGGAGAGTCCCTAATCCTAAACTTAACCTAAGATTAATATGAATGATGATGATTGTGATGGCCATATGATTTCGGAGACCGTTTGGGCCTTAAAGTTTTCCTGACATTTGTCTTACAGGTGAGGAAAAATCCCGATAAAAAACCTCACCCAGAAAAACTGTCCCGTCCGGGGATCGAACCCGGGCTCGCTGCTTGACAAGGCAACACGCTACCTCGAGACCACAGCGGTGGACGTATTTTAAAATAATTATATATTTAATGCAAATAGCGATTTTTAAAATCAATTCAGAAATGTGAGGTTCACAGGGAATGATTGGAAAATATTAGCTCAGGATAGGGATGTATGGAGAGCTTATGTCCGCACGGCCATGAACCTACGGGTTCGATAGTGCCAGTGAGTTAGTTAGTTAGTTAGAGGTTATGTGTATTCACTTCAACTTAATCATATTATATTTATTGCAAAATAGGATCGCAATAAAGTAAGCATGGTAGCTTCTTGTAGGAAAACCAGAGGGAAAATGCCCAGTTGGTAGACCAAGGATGAGGTGGGAGAATAGCATTAACTATGATTTGAGGGAAGTAGATTATACAGAGAATGATTGGAAAGCATTAGCTCAGGATAGGGACGTATGGAGAGCTTATGTCCGCGTGACCATGAACCTACGGGTTCGATAGTGCCAGTGAGTAAGTAAATAAGTAAGTAAGTATAATGTTAGAAGTAATGAAACATATCAAATTGTATATATAATCGACATTGTAGGTCATTAATTAATTTTTTTAGTAAAGAACTCAGTAAAAACAAGAAATCTGTTCATAATTTGCTCTAGCCTATTCAATGTATTTGTTTATATTCAATGCTCTGAGCTGTTAATATTAAAAGGATGAGCTTTCTATATCACAAAAGCATGAGCTGATAAAGAGAAATCGATAAAGATCGAGGTGAAACACGGCTATCATTGATTGTAAAACAAAATTCATTGAAACGTGATTGGCCATTGACTACTATTTGGCGCATGAGTTAAGCAGTTTTATTATAATAAATAAGTCTTAAGATTGCATCGCGCCGACTAGGTATACGCCCCCCCGACTGTGATCCCAGGTTCAAATCCTGGCGGTTCCAGAAGAGTATTGGTGGTGGGGGCTTACCTGAATGTTTCGGGTTTTACTCGGGGTCTCCCATTTTCAGAATTTCTTCACTCTTCCCTCCTTTCCATGCCATTTAATTTCTCATTAATTCATTTCATATCGCCTTTCACGTTGTATTTATGTTAGCTAAAAAAATAGTAGTCCCGCGCCGTAGCCGAGCGGTTAAGGTAGGAAGCCTTGGCGCAGAGCTACGGGACTTGCGCTGGTTCGAGTCTCCATGGGGGAAGAAATTTTCTCATGGTATTTCGGCCAGTATGGGACCGGTGCCCACCCAGCATCGTGAGGCAATTGGGTAGCTACAATAAGTAGCGGCTCCAGGTTGAGGAACCAGCTATAACGGCTGGGGGACTCGACATGCTACCCACATGTCACCCCTACACTGGCTGTTGATCATCTACCTCTGTGATTGACACATGTGGATGTGAAAGGCCAGCAGCCGGCTGGTAAAAAGGGCAACCGCTGGAAAGTGGAAAGACCCTAAATCGGAAAAAAATAGTTTGGTTGGTAATACACAAATGCTGAAAATATGTGGTTATGTGGATCAAGGAAGGCACACCATGATGCTGCCTCATGACTCCGAGCCCGAGCAATAGAAAAGGGCAGAGGAGGCCAATGGGAGAGTTGTAGTCCCTCCTCGCGGCCACGGACCCAATGGCGGTATGTGTCAAGGGGAATAGAACCTGGTGTGTCGGATCTGGAAGACAACCTACAACTTACATAACACCGTAAAGTAGACTTTCACTCCAATCATGTCCAAAATGCTGGGATAGCGCAATAAATCCTTTAGGTTTCGGTGTATAGGGTAGTTTGCTGTCCCAGACTAAATAAAGAACTACAGGACTAGAGATTGCAGCGCTCTATTTACGTAGATCAAATACGGAGTTTCCTATGTCGAATTATATCGGTAATAGCTGTTAGGGCTATTTATAACATTTTATAAAATTTATAAAATAAATTAACATCTTGTAGAAAGTAAAAAAGTTTAGTAATCGGAAACCGAGTTGCACTAGCAAATTTCAAAATAAATATTGTGATAGGCACATTGACAAAAGTGTCGTAACATGCAGGCAGGTCATTTAATTTAGCATGCACATCATTTTGTTGAAGATTGATGACGTGAGGAGGCCACGTGTTTGTCGTCACGAGTCATTCCGCGTGTTGAACACTTCACTTGATGCGAATAAACACAATAATAATAATTTGCGCCGCAATCTCAAGTTAACTGCGACATCGATCACTGTGCAAACATCTGCTGCAGAAATGTCACTTCCAATTAGCTGTACAAATTTCCAAAATAATTCTCAGATGTTATATGAATGCTTTATTACAACTTTATTTTTAATTTATTGCTTTTTTTTCCTCCTCCTCCTCCTCCTCGCCCCTTTGACACAACACAAGAAACTCATCGAGACTCAAGATGGAGATTAAAAATCTGCCGCCGGAGTTGACGTCAAGGATTTACTGACAATGCTATACGACGACGGATCCTACAAGCCGTCAATATTCAGAAATATTGATAAAATTAATTTTCATACCTCTTCCAACGAATTCTGATGAAGTGAAACTATTGTCGTTGCTATCATGAAATTTGAAAAAAAAATTGATAGATATTCACCAATCCTATCATTTAGACACAGAAAATAGCCATGATATATATATATATATATATATATATATATATATATATATATATATTTCTTGGGTATTCCGCGTCATGGATTCAAGGATGGTCACTGATTTATATATTTCTTGGGTTTTCCGCGTCATGGATTCAAGGATGGTCACTGATTTCGACGTTTTGACAAGATCCCACATGCCATTATCAAGGAATGATGGGTTCGAGTCACTAGTTTAGGTCTTATATAGTTAAACAATATAGGACCAGGCTATTCCCTGACTGGATGCAGGAGGGGATTAGATCGGAGTCTGTCCCTTCCCTGGCTGTTTTAAGGCCTTATCATGCTCTCTTCAGCTCTGGGTTTCAGAGTGAATATCTCAGCATGATGTCAGTTCATATATATATATATATAGGGACTCGAACCTATCATTCTTTGATAATGGCATATGGGATCTTGCCGAAACATCGGAATCAGTGGTTAGATGCCAACC
Organism: Diploptera punctata; assembly: GCA_030220185.1. Taxonomy (NCBI): domain Eukaryota; kingdom Metazoa; phylum Arthropoda; class Insecta; order Blattodea; family Blaberidae; genus Diploptera; species Diploptera punctata. The sequence continues at coordinate 894,652 of JASPKZ010005696.1, forward strand.
TTGAATTCATGACGCTTTAAACCCAAGAAAACTTTTTTAATAATACTTGTAGCCGCGGAAATCTATAATATAACAGACATACACATATATTATTTATTATACAGGATTGCTTCTGTTATTTACACAGGTATTCTCAACCAAACTGTACAATGTTTTTCTTCCACACTTCCCGATCTTGTGTGCCTGCTTCTGTCATATTTCTCTTCTTCATGTTGTCTTGAATTCTCTTTATCCACGTTGGCTTTGGTCTACCACGTTTCCCTTTTCCAGGATGTATCCATTTTAATACTTCTTTGTTTACACACACACACACACACATAACACACACACATATATATATATATATATATATATATATATATATAACACTCTAGTAGTCGAAATATTTTGATTATTGAAACCAAATTGGCCTACAGCAATTAATTAAAAAAGTAAGATCGTGTTCATTAACCAGCAAAATCGGACCACTAGTTATAGGAGTTACCTGAAACGAAAATTTAAATATCGCTCTAGCGGTCGTTATTTTCTTTCTTAACGAAACTCAATCTGTGCTATTAAGGTAAACAGAGGAAGTTGTTCTCCAATTGTCACCGAAATCTGACCACTGTAAGTGAGGTTTTAACTCTATCAGAAATTCGAAATTGATTCCAGTAACCTTCATATTTGGTTCGTCGCAATGTACATTTAAATTAATCCTTAAATGGCAACATCTTATAAGATAGGAGACTACTCTAGTTTAATAGAGTGTCGGTACTGAAAAAATTAATTATAGGCCTATGTTATTTAAATTGGTGTCAAATTATACAACAATGTGGAAATAGATAATAACTCACAGTTATGCACGATTTGTATTCACTGCAGTCGGATATCTTTAAATAAGGTGGCATCAGAAATTGAGTTTTTCCAATTTAACAATAGAATACATATTATGTTGATGTGTTATTGGGCTATAGAGAGGAGATATTAAGGACCAACATGAACACTCTTTTGAGTAACATCTAGGCCCTGCCGTCCACCCCTTGGGATACCTCGGTCGTCATGACCATACTCCCAAGTCCTAGTTCTAGTCCTCCCTATCCTAACTTCGCGTCCACGTTCAAGTTCTCGGTCCTTACACCAACACTCCAGGGAGAGAGTGTTGGAGTTTGCACTTCTGGGCAATTGATGAGCTACATAGTACATCAGGTCACTCAATCCTGATGACCCCACAGTTGGTCCACGGGCTCCATGAGCCTAGCCGGGAGGACTGCTGTCGCAGATCCACCGACCATTCCCCTGTTCTGCCTCCAGGGACGTGTCCTGCAGCCGTTGTGAGACCGGCTAGGGCTACAAGCCCAACAGTGTGAGACTTTTAGTACGTCCAGGTGCTCATCTCCTGGCGACCCCACAGTTTGTCGACGGGCCCGTAGGCCAAGCCAGGAACCAGTACAGTAGCTCCCCGCTGGACTGGTCCGAGCCGAGCCCTGGTGTGCCCCCAGGGACGCCTTCTGCAGTTGTTGTGGTCCAGCACGGAGCTCGCAAGCTCCAACAGATGAGCAATTAGTACGACAAGGCGCTCAACTCTTGCCTGCCCCACTAATGGTTCACGAGTCCCTTGGACTTAACCGGGAGGACTGTCTAGCAGATCCACCGATCTTTCCCCCAGTGCACCAGCTGGGGACGTGTTTGGTTGCTGAAGTGGGTCCAGCCTGAGCTTTTAGTACGTCAGGTCGCTCAACTCCTGACGACCTCACAGATTGTCCTTGGGTCACTCGGTTCCAGATTCAGCGCTAAGTCCGAGACCCTGGAGACCGCGCTTCCTCCTTTCCCGAGCTTATCGACCTGGTGGTAATTCCCAGCATTACGCCCGGTATTGTCCCATCCAGCCCGTTCGCAAGACTAGGCCTAGTCGTGTAGCTGCTGTGAGGCAGCCCACTGAGCAATGTAGGCATCCAGGGTGCTCATCTCCCATGGTGCCCCCACAGGTGGTCTCAGGTTCAATGAACCAGGAGATAGGGCCACGAACCCCTAGTCTCCCACCACCCCACCAACGGTGGCACAGGCCCCCGCTGTGGGCCGGGGTCGTTCAGGCTTGGCAGCAGGCTCCTATAACCAATAAAATTTCTCCTGCTGACCCCACTCATGGTCCGCGAGTCCATCGGACTTGGAAGGGAGGACTGACTAGCAGATCCACCGACCTTTTCCCCACTACGCCACCGAGGGGACGCGTTTTGCTGCTGGAGTGGGCGCAGCACGAGCTAAATAGTACGTCAGGTCGCTCGAGTCCTGACGACCCCACAAATGGCCCGCGGGTCCGGTCCGGACCTAGCCGGGAGGAATGCAAGCAAACCACCGACCGTTCCTGAGTAACACAAAGAACTTGGGACTGGAAGTAAACATTAATAAAACAAAATATATGTTCATACATAGAAATACATTATATAATGGAAATGGACAGCCAATGGAAAATGAGGGATATTTTAAAAGAAATGGCTGAATTGAAATACCTAGGAACAATAATTACATGTGGAATAAGATGTAGGCCTAGAGAGAAATTAAACTTAGGCTCAATTCTATAAATACGTGCGATTATGCATTACAACGACTCTTGTCGTCCCAACTCCTTTCAAAAGACGTTAAACTCAAAATATTTGAAACTGTTATCCTCTCACTTACATGGTTGAGAAACATGGACTCTTACTTTAAGGAAGGGAAGAAAATTACGAGTATTTGAGAATAAAGTTCTTAGGAAAGTTTTTTTTGGACCAAAGAGACATAAACTCATAGGTGAATTGAGAAAACTACAAAAAGTGAGCTACATGACCTTTATAGGAAGTCAGATATAATAAGAACAGTTATGTCACATAGACTGCGATGGGCAGGACATGTGGCACGAATGGGGAATGAAAGAGGTACATGGAAGATTATTTAGGAAAACAAAAGGGAAACGCTCAATTGGTAGACCAAGAATGAGGTGGGAGAATAACATTAATCATGATTTTAGGTAAGTAGATTATGCAGGGGATGATTGGAAGACATTTACTCAGGATAGGGATGTATAGAGAGCTTACGTCCGCGCGGCCATGAACATAAATATACTTCATTTGTTAAATTGGAGAAACTCAATTTCTGATCTAAGATGTATCCCATAAACTAGCAAAATGATCGATTGCTGAATAATTCCCTTAGTTCACACGGTTCCTGCGTGACAGACTTTTTTGGTCAAATGCGTAATGATATATTTCTTATTACTAAACCTAAATATGTGAGAGAGAATTATTTTTTGCCCGGATAAACATACAATTTAGAAGTAGGTCGAGTAGAATTATTTCTCCCACACTCAGTATTGAAACTCTTCAATGTATTAAGGGGAGTCAGCTCTGAAGAGGAATGAAAAGTAATTCGTTGTCAAAAAATTATATTTCTGATTCTAATTACTTGATGTCAACTTTGTTGTGTTTATTAAGAGTACATTCATCTTCAAACTACACCTGTACTTTCTAGATATCTTAGTTAGTTCTAGTATCTTCTGTTGGGAAAGGCCTCAAAAATTCCATTGTAATATTCTTAATGATGATGCATCCTGAGAAGGGCGTTTTAAAGTGCATCCAGTCGTCATTTTTATCTGCGTTGTTATTAACTACTTAGGCGTTAGATAACGTTACCAGGGTGGGTACACCACGAGGAGATGAATTTACCATGTACCCCAATGGGTACAAGATACTGGAAAGTCAGGGAAAAGATGATAAACGTACAGGTAAGCAATGGAAAGATGATGAACATTTTATAATCTTTATTGTTATTGTTTGTTTTTCCTTGTCATGGTTGACTATTGAAAAATTTCAAAAGCCACTGCATTCAAATAAATAAATAACTTGTTTAGATATCTTAAAACTAGATTTTTTTTGTCATTGCAAACCTACATTGAGGTTCAATTTTCTCATTTTCTATAATAAATGTAGAGTAAAATGTTAACTGCAAGTAATCATTAATATAAAATTTTACCTTTGCAGTTTTACAGTTGTATATCGTAATATTATGAATGTAAAATGAATTCAAGATTGAATTAATATTGAAATTAAGTAATCGGGCTTGCCATCCGCATGCAATAGTTAATAAAATTAAAGAGAAAAATTATGCCTGAACCAGGAATAGAACTCAGGATCTCCAGTTTTACGCGATGGCACATTTCTTTTGAGTTCCCCAGGTGTCTATGTACAGACAGAATTTTTTCTCATTTTTGAAACCCAACGTCGTGTGCGCTTTGTATTCACATTACAGTAAGAGCTGCTTCCATCAAGAAGACATTATGATCCCCTCCCCACTACTGTATCAGCTATTTAAGAATATAATATTGAAAGTAATATACTCAGGCTCTCTGCAGTTGTTCTGTACGTTTAACTACAAATGTAATTGACTATAAGTTATTTGTCCACCGCTGTGGTCTCGAGGTAGCATGTTGTCTTGTCACGCAGCGGGCCCGGGTTCGATCCCTGGTCGGGATAAGTTTCCTGGGTGATTTATTTCGGGGTTTTTCCTCACCTATAAAACAAATGTCAGGAAACGTTAAGGCCCAAACGGTCCTCGAAAATCATCTGGCCATCATTACCATCATAAACATATTCATTAAATTTAGGATTAAGGACTCTCCTGGCGCATCATTACCATCATCACCTATCATATATCATCGGGGCAGCGTAACTCCGCCTTCCAGGCGCCCCAACCTCAGAAGTGGGTAACAAATTTCCATGTCAGGAGAGAATGCCAGAATGACGCGTTGCGGATATTAAAGGCGAACTCGACTTGCTTACTCGTATTTAAACCATAGTGGTTCTCCGAGATAATTCGCCTCTAATATCCGCAACGCCTCAAATGACAACAAAGTGGCATTGAATAAAAAATGTGTATTTATTTCATCTCTATATATTTGTTACTTTTGTGATCTAGTAATTCATAACATGATAGAAATCTTATTTCTGATAATTCGATTTGTCTTAGCTGATCCGATAATCATCTAGGAAGCTACTTACTTTATTTTATATAATTTCAATTTTATTATATTCTATGTTTATGTTAGTATTAGCTAGTATTAGACCAGATCATCATTGTATTTTGTTTAGTTTGTATTTTAATAATATCTTAAAATTGTAATATGTAAGTAATTTGTGTATACGAGTAATTCTACTATTCGCTGGTTGAGTGGAAGAGAAGGCCTTATGGCCTTAACTCTGCCAGCCAAAATAAAGCATTGTTATTATTATTATTATTATTATTATTATTACTATTATTATTATTACTATTATTATTATTATTATTACTATTATTATTATTATTAGTTTTAGTATTATTATTATTAGTATTATTATTTATTATTATTATTATTATTATTATTATTATTATTATTATAAAATGCTGGAGAAGATGGAAGAAAGAAGAAAATGGAAAAATAGCAATACAGAAGAAGCCAAAAGAAACTACAGGAAACTAAACAACGAACTTAGAAGAGAAACTGAAAAGGCAAGGGAAGAATGGATGAAGCAGAAATGTGAAGAACTAGAGAATCTGGAGAGGAAAGGAAAATATGATTTAATGTACCAGGAAGTTAAAGGCTTGGACTATGGAAAGAAGAGCAGGAAAACTATGTGGCTGATTAAGGACGAAAATAATGAAGAAATAACAGACAAACAGGGAATTATGAATACATGGGAAAAATATGTAGAAGAGCTATATGAGACAAGATATCGTCCGGCTAACTTGGATATAGAAAATGAAGAAGACGTATCAGAAGATGAAAAAAGATTTTCAATTCTGAAGGAAGAAGTTGAACTAGCAATTAAGGAAATGAAAAATGGTAAAGCAATAGGGGTAGATGGAATCCCCATTGAATTAGTTAAATGCTTGGGCGAAGGAAAGAAGGAAATTTTGCGTTTATGCAACAAGATATATAAAGAAGGTGAATGGCCCGAAGAATTGACTGAGACAGTGTTAATACCAATACCGAAGAAAAACAATGCAAAGAAATGTAAGGAGTTCAGAACTATCAGCTTGATATCACACTCTGTAAAGATTCTCCTGCGAACACTAAATCGACGTTTACGTTCTAGGATGGAAAGCGAATTGGAAGAAGAACAGTTTGGCTTTAGGAAGGGAAAGGGTACAAGAGATGCAATTGGATTGATACGAACAATAGGAGAAAGATATATAGAAAAAGATAAAGACGTTTATGCAGTATTTGTTGACCTGGAAAAGGCCTTTGACGGAGTAAATTGGAATAAACTCCTGAAGATTTCTGAAGAAAATTGGCGTGAACTGGAAGGAGAGGAGGCTCATAAGTAGTCTTTATATGAAACAGCTAATAAAAGTGAAAATAGGAGAATAAATGTCAGAGGGAAGAGAAATTGGAAGAGGGGCGAGGCAAGGATGTCCTCTATCACCTACCCTTTTCAACATCTACCTGGAAGACCTAATGGAGAACTGCTTCAGTAATACGGGAGGCGTAAACATGGGAGGAAGAAGAATAAAGTGCATAAGATTTGCTGATGATATGGCTTTGTTAGCAGAAGATGAAATGACACTGAGGAACATGCTGATGGAGCTAAATGATAAGTGCGAGTATTGTGGGATGAAGATAAATATAAATAAGACAAAGGCCATGATTATAGGAAAGAAACAAAGGAAGATACACATGAAGATTAAAGATGAGGCCATTGAGCAAGTGGAGAGCTTCAAAATACTTGGGTTGTACTATCAGTAGTAACATGAACTGCAGTCAAGAAGTAAAGCAGAGGATAGCAATGGCAAAAGAAGCTTTCAACAAGAAGAGAAGCATTTTCTGCGGACCTATGGCAAGAAAAATAAGAAAGAGGCTAGTGAAGTGCTTTATGTGGAGTGTAGCATTATATGGTGCAGAGACGTGGACATTACGACGGAATGAGGAAAAGCGACTGGAAGATTTTGAGATGTGGATATGGAGAAGAATGGAACATATAAAATGGACAGACAAAGTAAGAAATGAAGATGTGCTAGACAGAGTGGGTGAAAGAAGAACAATGCTGGAACTCATAAAGAAGAGGAAAAGAAATTGGATTGGCCACTGGCTAAGAAGAAACTGCCTGCTGAAGGATGCTCTAGAAGGAATGGTCAACGGAAAGAAAGTTAGAGGCAGAAAAAGACATCAGATGATAGACAATATTAAAATAAATGGATTGTATGGAGATACAAAAAGGAAAGCTGAGTCAAGGAAAGAGCGGAGAATGCTGAGTTTGCAGTGAAAGACCTGCTCTTGAGCAGAACACTATGAACGAATGAATACTATCTTCTTCTTCTTCACTTCCTGGTTTAGGCAAGAGTTGCCTGTTCCGTCTTCACTAATAGATCTAAGACCATCTCTTCCGAGGACGTCCGACATCTCTTCTTCCTCTTGGAAAATAATGGAAGATTTTATTTGGTAATCTTCTTTCTTCCATTATTTCTACATGTTCTTTCCACTGTATCTTGTTGTTAAATATATTTTCTTTTATGGAGTAGATCTGCAGTTCTTCACGGATATTCTCGTTTCTTATCTGGTCCATTCTAGTGCAGCCTTTTACTCTTCTTAAAAATTTCATCTCGGCTGCTTGGATTTTACTGTCTTGTTTGGTAGTGGTAATCCAAGATTCACTCCCATACAAAAGGACAGGGACAGCCATTGTTTTATAAAATTTTAATTTTGTTTGTTTATGGGCTTTATTATTCAATGTTCTATTTATTGTACCACAAATAGCTTGAAACTGATCTGTTTTGTGTTCAATATCTTTATCATACCCATAGCTGATGTCACATCCTAAATATTTAAAATGGGATACTTGTTCAATAATTTCGTCTCTAATTACTATTTTTGCACGCAGAGTATTTCTTCCACAAAATGCCATTACTTTTGTTTTACTTATTGAAATTTTAAAATTATAATCGCTACATATTGCATTTAGTTTGTAAGCAGCCAATTGTAACAGATCTTCATCATGGTGTAGTAAGACCAAATCATCGGCGAAAAGTAAGTTATTAATACTCGAGTTATTGTTCAATCTAAGGCCATTGTCCATTATAATTTTCCATTGTTTCATAATGTCGTCGATATATATATTAAAAAGAGTGCGTGATAGACTACACCCTTGTCTAACTCCTTGATTTATTAAAATTTCTTCTGACCTTTTTCATGAATATTATTATTATTATTATTATTATTATTATTATTATTATTATTATTAAATATCCAACATACACTTCTTTACAATATCAAATAGGCCTACAATGTAATTGCTTTACAAAGTTGTATTAATGTTTGTTTTTGTACATTGTGTTTTAATGTCTATTGTAGGCCCTATACTTAGTTAAAACGGTCTAAATCTATTTATTTATATTTGGACGGTTTCCTATTCAGAAATTATTAATGAAAGAATAAACAATATCGTTTCCTATCTACAAATTCATACCTAATTAAAAATGTAGGCTATTCTATGACACTGTGCTACCTGTGAATATTCGATCGGAGAACAAGTGGCAATGTAATAACACATGTTCCCGTTAGAGCCAATTGCCAACATGTATACCCATATATAGGCGTAAGGGAATTCTATCCCAGGAGCCCACCTACATTAGTGAGCAAGTTAGTGTTAGTTTGGCAAGTTAGGGTGAGAAATTGGGCGAGATAGCACACTAGATTGGTTTAGAGTTCACTATTTTTTATTTTAAAATCATTAGGAAGTTACATTATGAGGTTTAATTTAATATTTGAGTTTGTATTCTTTAACATTCTCACCTCATATGTTTATTTTGTAATTTGTGTTTTCTTTTTAGACTTGAATTGTCTGATTTAATTTAAAATCATTAGGAAGTTATATTATGAAGTTTAATTTAATATTTGAGTTTGTATGCTTTAAGATTCATACCTAACATGGAGCAATAGCTTTGAAATGGTCGTCCAACAAAATAAACATATGAGGTAAGAATGTTAAAGAATACAAACTCAAATATTAGAGTTCACTTGTTTGTTAGCGGGTTTCTGTGATAAGTTGGTTTTACTGTATGAGCGATGACTTATATATATATATATAAAATAGAATACTTCGAGCTTAACTTCTCACTTCATTTGAAGTTTCTTCTTCTTCTTCTTCTTCTTCTTCTTAAACTTAGTTTGTAGGATTTTTATCCTGTTTATTTCCAAAATCACTCCTCGGAGGAAGACGTATTGGACGTGCATTCACTGTCTATCCATCTCTTGGCTGGTCTTCCTCTTGTTCTTCTCCCGTCCATTGGTCTATCTTCTTTAGCTCTTTTTGCAAGCCGGTTTTCTTCCATTCTTTCTATATGACCCTTCCAATATTTTCGTCTATCTATAATAAATTTGGTTATGTCTTGAATATGGCATTTGTCCCTAATTTCTGTGTTGTGTATTTTATCAAATAATGTTTTCCCCTGAATAGTTCTTAAGATTTTCATTTCGCATGTGCTTATTATTTGTTTAGTTTTTGTTGTATCAGCTCTAGTTTCTGCTCCATATACGATAACTGGTCGAACTATCGTTTTGTATATGCGGGTTTTGCTTTCTATTGACATATGTTTGTTGCGCCAAATTAAATCTTTCATATACCCTGATATTTGTGCTGCTTTATCAGCTTGTTTCTTTACTTATTTTATTAAATTTTTAGTGTTTGTTATTAATACACCTAAATAATTAAATTCTGACACTTGTTCTATGATTTTTCTTTCCACTTCTAATTTGCATCTTACTGGTTCTTTTGATATTGTTAAGCATTTTGTCTTATTCGTGTTAATTTCCATATTGTATTTTCTGGCATTTATATTAAATTGATGTAAAGATCTTTGTAAATTATCTTCAGATTCTGAAAGGAGAACGACATCATCTGCGTAACATATCAAGTGAAATCTAGTGTTTCCCATTTTATAACCCAAACGTGGTGGTATGTTTTCAATAATTTTATCCATTATAATATTAAATAAGAATGGACTTAAAGAGTCACCTTGCCTGATGCCCTTTGTGAGCGTTATTTCTTCAGTTTGCTGTTCTTTTACTTTGATTACTGTTTTGCAGTGTGTGTTAATTGATATTATTGCTCTAATCAGTTCATTAGGAATTTCATTCTCTCTCAAGATATGAACAACATCTTCAAGCTGTACTCTATCAAAAGCTTTCTTCTATATCTATGAAACATAAGAATAACTGGTTTATTGAATTCCCATGATTTTTCCACAATTTGTCTAACTATGTAAATTGCATCTAATGTGGATCTATTTTTTCTGAAATCCTTGTTCTTGTTCTTTAATATGGATTAATGCATTTAATTTGTTGTTTAATATTTTTATTAATATCTTTAGAGAACTACTAAGCAATGTAATTCCACGATAATTTTTAAAAATTAGTTTTATCACCCTTTTTAAATATTGGGATAGTTATACTCGACTTCCATTCTACGGGGGTGGTACCCGCTTATTATGATATTTTGGAATAACTTCTGTAGTTCATTTATCAGTTGCATTCCTCCATATTTTAGCATTTCATTTGTTATCGTATCAGGACCTGCAGCCTTTCGAATTTTCAATCTCCGTACTGTGTCAGTTACTTCATCTATTGTTATTTCAATTAATTCATCTTGATTTTTATATTCACAATCCTAATTATTTTCCTGATTAGTTTCTTCTTGTTTATATAGTTCCTGGAAATAATTATTCCATTCTTGCATTGTCAATTTGTTTGTTTGTATACTATCCCTAATTTCCATTTTATTTCTTCTTAATGTTCCCCATATTTTTCGTTGGCCTCGATATAGATCATGTTCCATATCTTTGGAATATTTTTCCCAATAATCTTGCTTAATTTTTCTAATTTTAGCGTTTGCTATATTGCGTTCTGTTGTGTATGTTTTCCAAGATTCAGGGGTTATTGAAGTTTTTTTAAAGTCCATATTTTTATTAGATATTTTAAATGTAATGTGTGATTCTATACTTATAAATTTTATTTTAATTAGTAATGAATCACATTTTGGGGATTCTATATTACCGTGCCACTGCATGAATTCAAATAAAAAAGAACTGAAAAACAAAATTTAATGTTGCAGTATGTGTATAATTACCTAGGAGAAATAAACATATGGAGTTTTTTTAAAGTCCCTATTTTTATTTCTCCTAGGTAATTATACACATACTGCAACATTAAATTTTGTTTTTCAATTCTTTTTTATTTGAATTCATGTAGTGGCACGGTAATATAGAATCCCCAAAATATAATTCATTACTAATTAAAATAAAATTTAAAAGTATAGAATCACACATCACATTTCAAATATCTAATCACAGATGTATGGCTCAGTTCCTAATCTCTCTATAAACTATTAACGATAGACTTCCAGCAAAAATATACATGACCAGTGATAATTTAATGCAATATGCTGGTGAATGATGTTAAACTGTTGCTAGATACTGTAAATGTATAATTCTGATTGTATTTTTAGAAATAATTACCAGATCTCTCGTGTAACTTGTAATTTGTAGCTGGTATATTCGCATCTTTCATAAAGCTCAGCACATCATTTCTTCATCGTGTCATTCAAAATTCTTCTCCTCTCTCACTCGCTCTTCCTCTTCACACTTCATTAACTTACCAAATTTCCTATTAGTAAATGAAACTAGGTTCCGCTGGAGCACATTTCCTTGGCTGAGCGATATCACTTTGGCACTAAGTACACTTAAGTACTTTACTTCGCCTTAGTTTCTAACGTAAATTCAAATATGGAAAACGTGCTGATGATGGGGGAGGTTGAAGAAAATTTACATACAAATCGAATTACTTCTGTATATTGACTTGCGAGATTGAAGAGGAGACGAGTGGAGCACTTGAACCCCCTATGAAATATTGTCTAACCTCTTCTTGGGTGATAACGTTAGTTGTTTTCGTAATATTCTGCTAACAGCACTCTACTAGGATATCAGAGGGAGAGAAATACATCAGATGCTTTAATGATTCATGACACAAATACGTCCACGGAATTTAGATCAAAATGTTTTCAAGATCACTATGACACTTTGCAATATCCATGAGCAAATTAAAGATCGTTTCAGGGTCATATCTAATGTTATTTTTAGACTATGTTAAATCTTTAAAAAAATTACTAACTTCTAAATTCATCCTGCAATGTACGAAATAGAAAAATATTTTTCATTAGAATATATTGGTGAAGATAGGTTCACATTTTCCCAGTTGGTAGACCAAGAATGAGGTGGGAGAACAACATTAACTATGATTTGAGGGAAGTAGATTATACAGGGAATGATTGGAAAGCATTAACTCAGGATAGGGATGTATGGAGAGCTTATGTCCGCGCGGCCATGAACCTACGGGTTCGATAGTGCCAGTGAGTAAGTAAGTAAGGTTCACATTTTAAGACCCCATCACGGTAACCTTATTTTTGGTGCATTGTATTACTCATCTTTACTTCATGGAATGAATGAGATAAAATATACTCTACTGTGATATATAGTCTGTTGTGATGTTCCTGGTTCGACACAACACAAGCATTCACACACATGAATCATACCGTCATTTATTTGGGCTGGGTTCAAGGAATCGAGAAGCGCCAAAACCCTACTTTTGGCTCTATTCTGTCCTAATTAGACACACTGGCTCGATGTCAAGAGAATGTATATAAGTGTATCCTCATTAATATTTTACTTTACTTGCCATATTTTTATAGGCTAATTCTTTATAATTTAAAATAAGAAATATGCCATTGCCTGTTTTTAAGGAACACCTCAGGTCAGTCTTGCTTGGTAACCTATTTTACAGTTTAAAGTGTTTTTTATTTAAGATTTCAATTTGTAATTTCGTAATTTATATATTTTCACTTGACATCTGTAATTGAAATAACTGCTCAGGATACGGTTCTAACCTTTTTTTTTTCACCAAGTTGAGTTTTTTTTTATGAGAAATTGTTGTGGAATCTTCTCACATGTTAAAATCCAATTTGGAAAACCTATGGGTTACATCCCTGTTCAAGGTGGCTATTCAATTATGTGTTAAAGAGGCAAAACCGAGCGGTTTAAGGCATGATGCCTTGGTGCAGAACTACGGGACATCCGATGTTTTGAGTCCTCAAGGAGGAACAAAATTTTCTCATGGAACGTTGGCCAGTATGGGACCGGTGCGGTGCCCACACAATTTAATATTCCTTATCTTTAAAACCTGTTTTTGACCATATACATAAAAAATAACCAATAGTTTACAAGGTCCTAGAGAAGAGAGAAAAAGAAGAAGAAAAACAGTGAGAGCGAGACATATTTCATAATAGGCCTATGCAGAATTTAATTATTTTAAAATTATAAATATTCAACATCCGATAAAATAGTCATTCCTCATATTCTCAGAATGGCCACTGTGTAATGTTTAAGTTATTAGGACCATTTTTAGGATACAATAATAAGAATTTAAATTAATATATCCAAATAGGCCCCTGCGTGCTGACAAAACATTAATTTTACAATTCAAAGTTACCGTTGGGTAATATTACTTCTAAGTTGATACTATGGAATAAATTAATATTGAATTAATCACTATACCCTATGGACAAAATAAAATTCAAATTATATTTCAACTGTCAAAAATAATATTTTTCAAATTGAAATAATTTAAACTTATTTTTATTTATCCTTATATGTTTGCCTTTGATTTCAAGGTTCGCAGGTTCACTCCCGGCGGGGTTGATGGATTTTTAAGAATGTAAAAATCCTTCACATGGCTTCATTCGAAAGGGACGAAAATCTGTGGGTGTAGGGTCATAGATTTTCGACCCGAAATAAGATAAGTCTGAGCTAATTTTTTAAACCCTTTCATCCCCAGATTTGAATTGCGAATCTAATTTCCTCAGATCTTAAAAAGCGCCAGTAAATAAAAATATAACACCCTTATTTAGCCTTATAATGAAATAAGTAATAATGATATGGACTTACTTTCTAATTCTATAGAGACCTCTTGCTTGTTTGCTTTTAATTGTTGATTGAGTTAACAAAAATATTCACATTCTTAATTTGGCAAAGGCGGTATCCGTTTGTCAATAGGCCTAGGCTATTACAGTAGGCCTGTTCTATGCCATTCATTTAAATAAAAAATAAAAAACGCATAAATGATCGTTGCAACATGTGAATAATTATTACTTGAGGAAAATATAATTATGTAATTTTTCCAAAAAAGAAACAAAAAACTCCGAGAAATGCTTCAAAACTGAATGAGAAGTTGGTAATTTTAACCTAAAATGATGATATTTACATTGTTCAAATAAATAGCCAACTTATCCTTATAGGCGTAAACTAATTTGCCTATTTTCTCATGTAACGAAAGAAAATGAGTACTGAATGTTACGTCGTACAAATGCTTAGAAATGTGTGAATAAATATAAAAAGCTGCTGTCTGATAGCAAAAATATGAATTATCATGTTGGTTAACATGATGCTAGCAGTCAGTTGTTCTCTGTTGGAAGATTCACAGGTGAATTCCGGAATAATCTAATATTCTATTTGCTGGCCATTTCACATAGCCATAAAATATTATGCATAATAATATGACATAGTATGTATATACCCCATATGTTCCGGGTGCTCCCTAGCTACAGTTTCTTAAGAAGCTAGTTTAGTTACATTTATTTACCTACAGATATCAACGAATGACATGTGATTATCACATCGCATCAATGGGTAACTAACGTATTAGTTGGATGGTTGAAGGTCGATTAAATTTTACACAGAAGCCGTTTTATTCAGGCTTGCAATTCTATTATGAGCCTAAAATCTTCAGTCTCGGAACCCAAGTTTTAAAATCCCTCCCGGAGGACTTTAACTTACCCGATATATTTTCTAACTCCAATACAACAATACTGCGCATTCCCATCAGTGCAAAGAGCTGCGGATAATGCAAGCAACGATAACGCGCTCTAGAAACACATATCGATTATTATCGTTGCCTAGTAGGTTATCTATCGCTCCTTGCCATAGATTTATGAAGAGGGTTATTGTTGATGGGGACCATTTCCTGTAATGATCACTCTGGCTACAGGTAATTTATTTACGTATTTAGACACGTTTAAAGTGTAACTAATCTAGAAGCTAACTAACTCACACTTAACCTAATTCAATTACTCTAACCTAGGGTGGATCCTATGAAACGCCTTTTTTGTTTTGTTTTATGTTTGTTAAATTCGGAAATAAATTAGTTATTGTCGACGGAGATGCTGTGGATTTATCGCTGGTTGTATAGTTACTTGTGCGCTTTTTCGTTTATATTATACTAATATTGTATTATTATATTGTTTTGCGTATTTAAATAAATACTTAAAAATTCTAAAATAAAATTATAAACAGTTCCAAATATTTTAAAATATTTAAAAATGTTACATGATCGTGGATGGACTAAATACAGAAGAAGAGTTATAATTCACAACAATAAACTGAAAAATCAAGGGTAAGTCATTCTAAAGAATAGCCAAGTGCTTTTGGGTGGCCTTTTAAACAACACTCTATACGTAAATCTGAAAGTAAGGCACGCTGTTGTTGTTTACCTTGTTACAAGGGAAGGCAAATAAATGATGTTCGCTGGATTGTCATGTCGCATAAGAGGCAAGCTTAGCCTATCATGGATACCAACTCATTGACTCTCAAGTTTTTAACGTTATTTATGTAGCGAGAGGCCTCGCACGAAATGCATGCCGGGTAGTCTAAATATATCTTACGTCACTAGGGTTAATCAATCAATTTCCGCAGATTTGCGCTCATTGTTTCGCGTCTTGGAGATTATTGCAAGCGAATACACTTTGATTGAAGTGTTTTATTTAGGACATTCATTCTGAATCGAACTTAATGGCAGGCGCTGGCATGCTTAGTCATTTACGGTGAAAGAAAAATGGGGGAATGGGTTGGACGCGTGTTTGGGTGATTGATCGTCTGTACCGAACCCAATAATCACTCGCAGCGATTCCGTTTCGAGAGCTTCTGAAGAACGCTTCAGATATAATTGCTGCTAATATGTCGTCACAGCACTTCCCAAATTCATTACAGACTGCAATTAACCTCTCGGCTCAACGAAATAAGTTCCGCAAATTAAAACATGAAATTCTCCACTTCAAAAGATATCTCAGTCTACAGTTGTGTACAAAATTAAAGACCATTATCATTCTTTAGCTTTCCACTACTGAGAATTGTCCAGCACACTCGGGTCAATTCATATCGATACCTAGCACCCTCCAAATATCATTAGCTTATCTTTAGCTCATTCCTATTGAGTTTGTTCTCAAGAAATTATTCTTGAAAAAAAAATTTAAATCTTCATCAATCGTACTTATACTGAGTTGAACAATCCTCTGTAGGGATAATGTTCTTGCAGTGACGTCAGAGATCAGGTGAGCGTGTTAAGATGGAATTACTATACTTTCCAAAACATATTATTTACGCTATTCAAAACAGTAAGACTTGAGGTTGCGGCGTCAAGATCAAGATTTCTGAATAAATGTATATGGTTTCTTCCCTGCAGTTGTACTAGATACTCCACCTTGGTTTGTTTTCGTTCATTCCCTCTCCTGCAATGGGTTGTTTAGCTAGCAGTATAGTGAGCACCGAAAATGATCAAACAATATATATATATATATATATATATATAATGTGTGTGTGTTTGTTAACGATGTGGCATCAGAGAATTTCTTTTGGGATTATACCACTCAATTAAGGAAAGTCTGTTACGCAGGAACTGCATAAACTAAGCGTGTTTCTCAGCAAGTCAAATTAAGGCCCGATTTTACTGGTTTGCGGAAAATTGATTTATTTTGTTAAATTGGGAAAATTCAATTTCTTATGCTAAGTTATTTAAACGTGTCGGACTGCAGAGAAAACAAACCTATCATAACGGTAAGTTATATCTTTTGAATATTGATGTATAATTTTACACACATTTAAATAATTTGTATTGATCAATTTTTCTATTAGATAAAAGGTAAAGTGATCCCACTACAGGCCTCAGGAGGCCCTTGGGTTAGTAGGAGGTTAAGGCTCCCACTTTTTCTTGACAATCGGCACTTGATGTCAGCCGGGTTGTCAGCCCTGCGTGACGGCCGCCTTTACCCCAGAACAAGCGTCTGGTACTCATTTCAGTTAGAGGCTGAGTCGACCCCAGGGCCATAGTGCCGCCAGAAGGTTTTGGTCAGTTTAAAAATCCTGACTCCACCGGGACTCGAACCCTCGACCTTCCGGCTTGTAGCGCAGTGCCTTAACCACTACGCTACGGCGTGCCACTACGCTACGGCGTGCCACTTTATTAAAATAATAAATAAGTTAAGCTAACATATCATTCATTGGCATTTAAATATTAATTAAATTGTATTATATACTGATATATACCTATTGGGACTGCTGCTAGAGCGAATTTTTAAATTTTAAATTTTAAATTTCAGACTTCAGACGAATCCCCGTTTTTAATTGTTTAATTTCGCTCTGGTTTCATGATCGTTCCTCACTCGTTGCATTTCAAAAGGTGATACTGAGTTTCTTTGCGAATCAACGAAAAATGCGATGATCTGGATTTTTAAACATATTTTCGTGAGAAGAAGATCAATAGCTTCATTCTTTCGGAATTCGCTAAAAGTAAGATAGAATTCGTTACGTAATCAATTAATTTGGCGTATACTTGATGAAAATCCATATTTATGTCAATTAAATAAAAATAGAACTGTTAACGTTTATTTTTATTTAATTAACATAGAATTCGTTAACCTGCAACATCGGACCATTAGGAGTACGGGTTAGGCCTACCTGAAATAAACATTTAAAAAACGATCTATCGACAGCAATTCTCGATTTTTTGCAACGAAATTCGGCCATTTGGATTCTAGTTTACGTGAAAGTTTAAATGTAATTCTTAAATTAGCGAACCACTCATTTCTCATGCCAGTTATTTAAATGTGTCGGACCGCAGTGAAAACATAATCATGTACAACTTTGTTATTATGGTATATCGTGTAGTTTCTACTCGCATTTCTTATACTAATTTTTCATTAAGAATATTAGATAAATTAAATCAATGTATCGTATAGGATTTACCAATTTAAGAGTTACAAATCTCTCTAGTTGTCGTAATGTTTATTTTCTCGTAACGAAACTGTGTACACAACAAAAGAAAAATATATTCCGCAGCCAGCAAAATTGGACCATAAATTCGACTTACCGAGGAATTTTCTGTTTTCGCAGTTCCTGAATGGCTGGTTTTTTCACATTTAACTATACAAATTCCAAGCTAATTTCTAGATGTACTGTAAACAATATTGCATAATGTATTAATCCGCCGACTCTGTCCATTGGGGAAACCTGTGGTACTACTTTTAACCACCATATTACTGAAATGTGTACGGAACTGTCAACGATAGAAACATTGTTCTTAGGCAACATTGTATTTTACGGGAAATAGACTGAATACAAGATAGAGTGGTACAATAATTAGGAACTTCTTCCATTTCTTATTAATTTATAACAAAACAAATATGATAAAACAATTATGTATGAACCTACTCATCCTCAATGACTAATGTGGGATATTTTGTACTAAACTGTTTAAAAACATTAAAAATAATTTGTTCCTCTGCTCTTTTTAAATGCTTTTCTTTCCGATGTTTTAGAAATTCTACAGAAGCGGCCATTTTTAAATAATTGTAAATCAACGTATTCTACATTATTCAACCGTAAGAATAAAAAATTGCTTATTTATTATATTAAAACTGTAATTATATATTTTAAGATACTCCCATATAACGTATATAGACATGTGATAGATAATGCATATATTTATTAATTTTATTTTCTCTCTTTCGAGTGTTAGCGAACTATATTTTCTTACACGCTTAAAGGTAAAACCGTTATTAGACCTAAGAAAATGCAGTCATACATCTGGTTTTATTACATTGCAACTGGAACTTAACTCGGAATTAGTAGACCTATTTAGATCGTCCATCACACTCCTGTCGATCCCCTCGAAATTTAAATATTTTTGTTTTTACCCACACCTTTTTCTCTTTAAAATAATGGCAGTACCAGTTTTGCAGTAAATCTTGGACTATAAAACGAAGTGATTACTGTCAGATATAAGCTACAGATATTAAAATACTTGCGCCTATCTTAGGAGATACAATACTAGGTATTGAAGATATAAGAAACAAACTGAATATATTCGCAGCAATAAATAATAAAATAAGACAGTACAGAGGTAATTGGTTAGATCACCTGAACAGAATAATAATAAAACATAATTTCGAAGCTGATACCGCCTTTTTTATGAACAAATATATTATACGTAGCCTGTATAAAATTATTAAATTAGAATAAAATTCCTGTAGTAAAATATAACTTAAAATAAAATAAAGTAGTCCCGCTGATACCCTCGTAGTAGGATAATAAGTTTTCCACCTCTCTAGATAATTAACAATATATGTCCATCCCTGATGGACCCTTTTAGTCCCAGAACGTAAGTCTGTTACTCATTTCTGTTAAAGACCGAGTCGATCCCAGGAGAAGGTTTAAGCCAGTTTAAAATTCATGGTCCATTGATACTCGAACCGCTGATCTCTCACTTTGTATAGTATTTTCTTAATTAACTATTCGCTAGGCGTTCTCATTCACTCTACAGGGTGTACAAAATTAAATATCATCCTCATTACTAATGTTTTCACATTGAACTGTGGATCGATTCGTCGGACCCGGTGGACTAGTTGTTAGCACGCTTGCGTCTGATTCTGAGGTTCGTCTATTCAAATCCAGCGTCGTCGGATTATTTAGGGCGTAACAATTCTGAATATGAGTTCGTATAAAAGAGAATTAAAGTCTTGGATCCCGTGTCGTAGATTTGTGGTATATAAGGGAACCTAAATCTTGAAAAAAGAGGCCTCTTAATAAAATGTATCGGCCGTTTCACGCCCAGATTTGAATTGAAATGTAATGACTTATGCTATTGAAGAGCGACGTTAATTGAAACACTAACTCTAGACCGCTCATCACACTTGGTCCCATTCCTGTGGATCTCCTCAGAATTTGAATATGTTTCATTTTCCTCCGCAACTTGTTCTTCCTAATTCGTTTCAACGTTCCATCTTATCTAGTTCCGTATATCATGCAAAGAAGGTCTACGTGTTTTCAAACTCTGAAAAACGAAATAAGTTACTGCTGACGTACTGTTGTTAAGTTATTATAATCCATTTAATATAAGCAAATACAATAAATTCCAAAGTAAAATTCTGTTGAGGTAGTCACCATTTAAAAAATTATAATCTAATATATAAAAATGAATGCATGTTTATTTGTTTGTTCGTACTTTATGCACGGCCATTCCGTTCATCCGATTGTGATGGATTTTTTTTTGCAAAATGTTCAGGATATTCCCGGGATGAACATAGGCTATAAGAGAGTTGAGATAATCAACTTTTACACCTTTAAAAACACCCTTTAATAGTGAAAAATGTGAAAAAGTCCCCTTTTACACGCTTTATATTAGCTTGACCTGTATCTATCTATCTATCTATCTATCTATCTATCTATCTATCTATCTACCTATCTATCTATCTATCTATCTATCTATCTATCTATCTATCTATCTATCTATCTATCTATCTATCTATCTATCTATCTATCTATCTATCTATCTATCTATCTATCTATCTATCTATCTATCTATCTATCTATCTATCTATCTATCTATCTATCTATCTATCTATCTATCTATCTATCTATCTATCTATCTATCTATCTATTATCATCTATCTATCTTCTATCTATCTATCTATCTATCTATCTATCGATCTATCTATCTATTATCTATCTATCATCTAATCATCTATCTATCTACTATTACTATCTATCTATCTATCTATCTATCTATCTATCTATCTATCTATCTATCTAATCTATCTATCTCTATCTATCTATCTATCTATCTATCTATCTAT